>CM062819.1:82570043-83770043 GCA_031772625.1 Pinus tabuliformis | reverse complement strand
GTTGGGCCAAAGAGGCTTTGGCCAATATATGAAGTCGATCGAGCTCCCTTTGCCTCTTTTTCTTCTTGATTGCCTTCCTCAATTTCACTTTCAAATTCTTGATTCGGGCCTTGCATACTTTGTTTCACGCCATGTAGTTGAAAGCCATGTGTCTCAGCAATGCATGGTCCTTGTCGGCCTTGTCCAGCAACCTCTCCAAGTGCATGTTAACTCTCTCAAGATTGGCCTCCCGATCATCATTAATCTTTTGCTCCAATGACGTGAGCTCAACTCTTCTCCTTTGTGTAGTTTGGCGATGCTCATGAATGTTTTGTAGCTCCATGATCGCTTGCTGATCCTCAAGCTGTTTGTTCCTCTGCTCCAGATATTTCATGTTCCACTTAGCCCTATCCAAGTCAAGGGATAAGGCTTCGATCTCTGATTGATTCTCCTGGATGATCTCTTTGAGTTGTGCATTTGTTGGTTCTATATCTGTATCATCATCATGAAGGAGAACGAATTCGGTCTCTCGTTCACTTGATGGCTCACCTGAAGGCCCCTCATCATGCATTGGCTCCTTACCTCTGTCATGTACCTATAGTGCTGATGTCGGAAGCGAGGCCCCTTCCACCCCGGGTGGAGATAACACTCGCTTTGCTGCTACAAACAAATGTCTAGTACCCCTCTGATATGTGATGAAAACTGGCACACTAGCAGTCTCATGGCACTCATACCGACGAGAAGGTTCACCCTCATGCTTAACCTCTAATAATGCCTATGAAGTGTTGAAGAAGTCACGGAGATGAAATCATCGCAAGTAATGCCCTGTAATCCCAGCTGATGAACCACCAAAATCTTGATAAGAGCAAAGTGATAAACACTGTTAAGTTGCTGCTGAGGGGTCTTGTGCTGCATGAAGGTGTTCATCCTCTCTATGTTCCTGCAAATGAAAAATGGGATGTTCATCATCCGTACCCTGGTAAAGTGCATGAGCAACCTGATGTGATAGGCATATAGACGAGAGAACCTCCCCTCACAGCTGAAGTACTTCATGATCAACCTCATGGGTGGAGCATATTCATCTCTCAAATATCTGAATGGAAAGACTCTTGTGAGATGCCTCAAGCAACTGGCCTTAATGTAAGGCTCATAATGCTGCCGATCAACCTTCTGTTTCTTATGCCATGGTTCTCCAACATTTGGTATGCCGGTTTCTAATGAGACAGTTTCAGGTGTAAGTGTGAAGGTGACCCCAGCCAAGATAGAGTGATCTCCATGTAGGTGAAGCACAAAAATATGAGCCAACTCATGATGAACTCAAACATTAGCCACCCTATGACAAAATTCAAAACATGATAGATGCTGGAAGCATGACATAACAAGAGGGCATGCCTGCAATTCTATGGGGGTGGTTGGCTCGTCCCTAACATGTTTGCCACTCTTGTGATGTCTCCTGGGAGCCTGTTCTTCTGAGGATGAATAACTTTGTGTCTCCATCTCATACTCTGATGAATGCTCAGACGCCATGTCTGCCGTGTGTACTGTACTTGGGCTGCCCTTTGATGATGGTGTGAAACTAGGTGTTGTTGTGATATCTGCCACCAAGGGGAACAATGAAAAAAAAAGGGAGTATTAGGAGGGGAATAATATGATGGGAATAGGGGTTATGGGGAGAATTTTTGTTTAAGGATATGTAGGGGGGTTTGGGGATTTGATAAGGTAGGGTTTTGGGGTGTTATGTTGACAAATAAGTGGAGGGGATAGGGAATGGAGTTTGGTAATATTTTAGGGCAGGGGTAATAGGTAAAAATGAGATAGGGGGGAAGGGAAAATGGTAGGTGAAGATGGAACATTGGCCTCAATACCACAATTATGCAACCCTAGAAACAATGGCCTTTGGTGTTTTCTTGTGGTTGATTTTATGAATTTTAGTTGCCTTTCAAACATAGCCATAAACCACCATATCATTTATAAACTTTGATGAACAAGTCATGTCATAGAGCCTACCTGTCAATTTGAGGGGCTTCACAAGAAATTTGAGGAAATTTGGCATAGTTTTGGCCCTTTGTGGGTGTGCGCCGCGCCCTGGGTGTGCGCCGCGCCCTGGGTGTGCGCCGCGCCCATTGAAAAAATACACTGAGGGATGGCTCTATGTGCACCGCGCCCTCTGTGTGCATCGTGCACCTGTGTATATGCACCGCGCTCCTGGAAACTGCCTCCAACTCTCTCCAAACACGCACTTTTCCTCTCAACACTTTGCAATTTCTCCCTATGCACTTGATTTGCACAATGCCTCTAATTTTGGTGAAAACTTGTATATAAAGACTTGGAAGTCATGGGTAAAATGTTTGCTTCTCCAAAAACCCATTTTTCTAATGTTATGTTTTGACACTTTTTCACTGACTTAAAGCAACACTGATTTTCACTTTCCCTTTGAAATTTTAGCTCAAATGATGAAATTTTCGGCACTCTTTGCAGGAATTGCATGACAGGACATTTGGCCACGAAAAACATGCCTGCACCTGAAGAAATCAACTGGCACCTTTTTTTTTTGAAAATTTTATCATAAATGACACTGTTTGACTTTTCTTCAAAACAGAGTTTTGAAGAAGAGTCGAAGTCTATCCACATGACGATGAAACTCTCTGAATCATAACTTTGTAAGGGCCCCACTCTGGCCTGCATGGCTTTATAGGACATGGTTGAAGACCAAATTGATTAATCCCTAGACCTAATTATCGAAAATGACTTTTGTCCATTAAAGGACCAGACCTTGACTGTCATGGACTTTAGTGATCATTGACAAAAGACCTAAGCCAGCAGGAGCCAGACATGAGGGGAAATTACTAGCATGACCTTTTCTGTCAGATTATGGCATGCTCCTAGCGGAATGCAGCTGGGTAAATGGAGCGAGACTCCTAAAAATGAAATGCATAAAGAGTTTTTATCTCTGACAGAGGACTGACCAGACCGACTCCAACACCATGTAGCTTTTGAATTGTTTCCATAAATGCAATAGAAACTGTACTGGCTTTAAATGGATGTGATATTGCACAAAAGTGTGCATACTTGGTAAGTCTGTCAACTACCACCATGATGACACTCTTTCCCTTAGACTTGGGTAAACCTGTGATAAAATCCATTGAAACCTCCTCCCAAAATTGGCTTGGAATGGATAAAGGTTGTAATAGACCTGGTGTCTTAATTGTTTCAACTTTATGTTGTTGGCAAACCAAACATTCTGCCACAAACTTTTGAATATCTAATTTAAGGCCCTCCCAAAAAAATTCCTTCTTAACCCTGTGGTAAGTTTTTAAAAATCCTGAGTGCCCTCCTAAGGGAGAAGTGTGGAATTCCATAAGAATCTTTTGTTTTAGCTGGGAATTCTTACAGTGGTATAAGCGATCTTTGTACCATAATGAATCATTTTTCCAGCTAAATGTATCAGACATACTGGAGTCTTGTTGTAACTTTCAAATAAGTGCGCACACTTCTTCATCATTCTTCCATTCCTCCCTTGCTTCGTTTATCCAATCTGGTTGGATAATAGAAATGGCGCACAACAATGCTTCCACATCCTCATCCTTCTTGAGAGTGCATCTGCCACCACATTTTGCTTCCCTTTTTTGTAGATGATTTCAAAGTCATAACCCAACATCTTTGTGACCCATTTTTGCTGCTCTTCAGAGGATAATCTTTGTTCTAAAAAGTATTTAACACTATCATGATCCGTTTTTACCTTGAAGTGTCTTCCCATTAGGTAGGGTCGCCATTTCTTAATTGCATGGGGTATTGCCAACATTTCCTTCTCATAAATAGCTTTCTGTAAAAACTTTCCCTTGATTGGATGACTTTCGAAAGTAATGGGTCTTTCATCTTGCATTAAAACAGCACCAATTCCATTTCCTGAAGCATCACATTCCACAATAAAGGTTTTTGTGAAATCTGGTGTAGCTAAGACCAGTGTTTGGCACATTGCCTCTTTAAGATGCTCGAAGGCCTTTGTTGCTTCTGGAGTCCATGAAAATGCATATTTCTTCAATAATGTTATTAGAGGTGCTGTTATTCTCCCATAATTCTTAGCAAACTTGCGATAATACCCTGTCAACCCGAGAAATCCTCGTAGAAGCTTTATGGATGTGGGGATTTTCCATTCTTTAATGGCTTTAATTTTTCTAGGGTCTACCTTAACTCCTTCATGAGATACAATATGACCCAAATATTCCACCTCTTGTACTCCAAAGAAACATTTGGATCTTTTTGCATATAATTATTTCTCCTCCAATAATTGTAGCACCCTGTCAACATGTTCAACATGATCTTTCCAAGACTTGCTATAGATTAGTATATCATCAAAAAATACTAACACAAATTTTCTAAGGAATGGTTTGAAAATGGAATTCATCAAACCTTGAAATGTTGAAGGTGCATTGGTAAGGCCAAAAGGCATGACCAAAAATTCATAATGAACCTCATGAGCTCTAAATGCTATTTTCAGAATGTCTTCAGTCTTCATTCTGATTTGATGATATCCTGAACGAAGATCCAACTTGGTGAAGTAAATTGATCCATGCAATTCATCCAGTAATTCATTAATGAATGGAATGGGAAATGTATCTTTAATAGTGAGCTTGTTGAGCTCCCTATAATCCAGACACATGCGCCATGATCCATCCTTCTTGTGCACCAATACTACTGAAGCAGAGAAAGAAATTTGACTCGGTTGAATTATACTAGCCTCTAGCATTTCTGCAACCGTACGTTCAATTTCACTCTTTTGGGCATAAGGATATTTGTACGGCCTGATGTTTGGAGGAACACTTCCTAGAATCAGATTAATAGCATGATCATGATCACGAATAGGTGGGAGACCTTTGGGAGTCTCAAATACCTTGGAATGATTGTCCAAGACTTTTTGGATATCTGGAGAAATAGATGATTCCAATGTGGAAACATCTAGCAAACATAATTGTGCAATTACACCTCTTTGTTCCTTTTTTAGAAGCTTTGTCATACCGTTAGAACTGATTATCTTTCCCGGTTTCCCTGCAATACCCCTTAATTCAACTTCCTTTCCTTCCATAGAAAATTTCATGAAAATTTCTTGGAAATTAAAAGCTATTGTACCCAAGGATTGTAGCCATTGGACTCCTAGTACAACATCAACACCTCCCATTGGAATGGAAAGCATTGGGCTAGTCAATACATATTCTCCCATGGATAGCTTGATATTATGGCACTTTCCAGAGAAATGTATTGTTCCTCCATTTGCAACCATCATTTGACACTCTGGTGCTGGATATAAGAAGCAATTCAATTCTTTTGCTACCTTACAATGAATAAAATTGTGGGTACTTCCTGAATCAATCAACACTATTACCTTTTTCTTCTTGATTTGTACTTCTATCTTGATGGTTTGAGGAGTGGTAATTCCTGCCAATGCATTACAAGATATGGTCGGATTCATTTCTTCTTTATCTAGGCTTTGTTCCTGGAGTATATCCTCTTCTTTTGACCTTTCTTGCTCCTTCTCTTCTTCCTCTTCACAATCTATGTAGAATAATTTCTTCTCAGCACACTTATGACCTTTAGTGTATTTGCTATCACAACTGTAACAAAGCCCTTTTTGCTCTTTTTTCTTCCAATTGTTGTGATGTCAACCTTATAGGTTGTGGAAGACTAGGGGCAACAACACTTCCATCTTTATAGTTGTGAGTGGTATGCTTCCTGGTTGCCATAATAGATTAACCAAATTGTAATCAACAAGCTCTGTCGCTGAAATCACCAAGTTGTCATCAACAAGCTCTGTTGTTGGATTCACCAAATTGTCATAAAAAAACTTTGTTGCTGGAATCACCAAGTTGTCATCAATAAGCTCTATTGTTGGAATCACCAAATTGTCATCAACAAGCTCTATTGTTGGATTCATCAAATTGTCATCAACAAGCTTTGTTGTTGGATTCACCATATTCTTCATTTTTAACTGGATTACCCCCCCTTACACCAAAACTCCTTTTCATTTTGAAATCTTTCAAAAAAAAATCAAACATCTCTTGTTGCTGCTTCGACTTTCTTAGCCTCTTATCTTTTTTGTGGCTCAACAAGCAAATCGATCTATAGACATAGTGGTTTCCTACAATAAAAATGCCTATATGGTGGCTTCTCTGTTTCACAACTTCAAAGAAAAATAAGTCTACAAATTTTCCAAAACGACGACCTTTCACAAAAGCTTTCACGAACCCCTCTAAAACACTTGCAAACTTTTTTTCCTTTAAATATTACAATACCCAGAGTCAAATAAAACAAAAAAACATCTTATTTTTAAAAATAAATTACATAAACTTTATAGACTTTTAAAAATAAAATAAGCCATTTTTAAACCATATCTTAAAGCCCTCTTTCTTTACAACAAATTTAGATTTTTTTATTTTTTATTTCTTTGAATTAAAAAAGAAAAAAACATTTTATTTCAAACCCTCTTGCTTTTAATTAAATAAAAAAAAACAACTTTTAAATAAAAATAACAAATCTTTTTCTTCACTTCAATAGTACCTTATATCTCCCCTTTAAAAAAAATATATGGCTCAACCTTTTTAAAACACTTTAATAATACCACCACAAAAAGACTTTCGTTTTTTTAAACAAAAGGTTATGAAACCTTTTCGTGAGAATTGGAGTTAGAGGCTTTTTAATAAAATAATAAAAATCAACTTTTACGATACACAAGTCTTTCGCATACCTTTAAATATTTACTTTTTGCTTCACTTTAACGCATTTGCCGCTGATTGCTTTAAACAACTCTTTCACGTGTTGTCCTTCGATACAACGATTTTCACCTCCTTCTATATCTATATGACGAGGTCGAAGATTAAAAGGTTGTCATGATTTTTTTTGGTAAGTTTACCTCGGTCAACGCACTTGCTCTCTGAGCCTAGGTGCATTGCTCACTCGATATTTAATTTTTTAATAAAATCTGGACTTTTTTCTTCAGAATTAGTTTTCTCTCTGTTGTTTCTTTGCTCAAACTACGGGAAATTTTTGGATAGACTATTTTGACATCTAATAGGTTGTTGGAATTAGATTGGTGGCAATCCCGAGGAGGGACACGTATCAATGACTGTACAACTCTTGCAGATTTTTTTGAATAAACAAAATAGAGTTTTGGTGTGAGGTTTTAATGCGTTTAATTGTTTTGGTCTGCCCTTTGTACTGGCCTTGGTTTTGCAAATGCGGTCATTTCACACTTGTTGAGGGAAATTAGGAGTTCATTCTTGTATTCATTGTGGTCTAGTTCGGCTTTGTGGGTGCGTTGCGCCTTCGCTTGTTTCTTGTGGTGGTTTGTTAGCCCTGTGCCTTCACTTGGTCCTTGTGGTGGTTTGTTAGCGTTGTGCTTTCGTTTGTTCCTTGTGGTGGTTTATTTTGCTGGTTCTCGGAGGTTTCAGGTTGACTTTCAACCTGCAAGTTGGTTCATCTTTGTTACTCAGCTCATGCTTTGTCTTTACTCTGCTCGTGATTTTTTTTTGGGTGTTGGTTTTGGTGTTGATCTGGCTCTGTGTAACCACAGGTTCTTTCCTTGCTATTGTGGTGGGCGGCTCTGTGAACACTACTTCAGGTAATTCCTTGTTCCAGTTTCATTTCTACACCTCGTTTTTATGACTCTAATCCTTTGGCTCCTTGGTGAGCAGGTAAAATTCTCCTATGGCGTTCTTGTTGGGAGAAACCCTCTAGCGAGAGACTCGGTTCTCGTCTTCTGGCGCGGAGTTAGGCCTTTTCCAGGTAAATCCCCGCTCCTTTCTTTGTTTATATGCTCACTGTCCTTTTGTTTTGTTGGCCCTACTGGTTTCTTGACTGCTGCCTTGTTTTTGTGGTGGTGTGCAAGTCGTTCCTGAGGAATGCTGCTCCACGACCTCATCCTTGGGAGTCTTCGCAAGCTTGGGGAAAAACAGGGTAGGATCCCTCCGTGGCTGTATTGTGGTTTTTCTATTCTTTACTTACGCTATCCTTAGTTGGGTATAACCCTTGGGGTTTCGCTTTCTCTGTGTGTTTATATGGTTTTGTGGGTTTTCATAACCTCGTTGTTTGACTAGTTTATTTCGGTGTTCGTGGGTTTCAGAACCCTCTACTATTTTTGGGTTATATAAATGTATAATGAACTGTTAAATTTGGAAATGTAACGAATGCATAGGTGTGCTTGAATATTGAATGTAAATATACCTGGGTTTTTGTTGAGAAAAGTTGTGTTGTCTTTGCTGGCTTTGCCTTTGTCTGGTTCTTGGTCAGTGATACCTTTAGTCACGATATTTTTGTCAATGTCATTAGGCCTCTTAATGAATTATTTCACTATTTTTCTTTAACACAATGTTTGAAACATTAATGCACAGGAAAAGAAGAAATTGTTTTGCTTCCTTAATGACAGGTTCTAGATTCATTTTCTTTCATAGATATTCAAGAAAAATTGTAATTTCAAATTCTATGTCCTCTCTTCTCTCTGGATGGCAGCCTCTTTCATGAGGCTCTGGTTTTTCTTTTTCAATGCCTTACTAGCAGTTTCTTACAGTTGAGGAACTATTCCTCAGTTACCTTTAATTTATCTAACAGTTTCTTTAAACAAACTCTTAACTAATCCTATTTTTACTTGCTTGCTTAATTTTTAAAGAACAATGGCTGTGTCAGCCTTAATTTAAGTAAAACAAAAATAAAACAAAATTCAAAATGTTTTCATTCTTTCCAACAAAAAATAAAAACCATTTCCAACTGTCGCCTTTCAGTCGGATGCTCCTGCATCAGGCTCCCGGGGTAAATTAAACTCATGGCTCCTATCCATGAGCTCTTCAATAGAGTACCCGGTGCTTTGAATCTGGCCAGCATCTAACCAAGAACTATCTTCAATAGGATGGCCCTTCCACTTGACTAGGTACCACAAATATTCTTTTCTTCGAGTCCGTTTGGCCACTTGGGTGTCTAGGATCTGTTCGATCTCTAAAGGCTTTGTTGGGGGCATCTATTTAATCCAAGATTTGTTCTCATTCTTGGTGTCTAGTGTTCATCTTTTCGAACTGTCTTCTTCATTTTCCGCAATGTATGGGTACAGATCTCCCACATTAAAAATGGGTGAGATTCCTATATCTGGGGTTAACTGCAACTCACAAGCGTTTGCAAAAAACTTTCGAAGGATCCTACAAGGCTCAATTTTCGTCCATTTTAACTTGTTGTATTGGCCTTTAGGAAACCTCTCCTTGCGTAGATGTGCTAATACTAGGTCCCCTATGTTGAATTGTACCTCCCGCCTTTTCAAATCTACTTTCTATTTGTATCTTTGGCTGCTGTCTTATAATTTTAATTTCACATGTTCATGAAGATCGTTGATTGCCTTTGCGAAATCTTCGCCATCAGCACTCCTGCGCTCCAACTGACACAAATTCCGCAACTCATGTACTCCACATGGGTGCATTACGTATAGGATCTGGAAATGACTACTTCTTGTGCTTCTGTTGGGAGAATCATTATAAGCAAATTCCGCTTGTGCAAGTACATGATCCCACTGTTGAGAATTTCCTCCAACCAAACTCCTTAATAGATTTCCCAGACTTCAGTTCACCACTTTGGTTTGCCCGTTGGTCTGCGGATGATAAGCTGAGCTGAAGTTTAGTTTGGTGTCTAATTTTTTCCATAAGGTCTGCCAAAAATGACCTGTAAACTTTACGTCTCGGTTCGAAATAATAGACTTCGGCAAGCCATGTAATCTGACTATCTCTACGAAGAACAAATGTGCTACATGTGTGGCATCACTGGTTTTTCTGCATCGAATGAATGTGCCATTTTGGTGAAACGATCCACCACCACCATGATGGAATCGAATCCCAGTTGTGTCTTCGGCAGACCTAAGATAAAGTCTAAACTGACTGAGTCCCATGGTCTGTTCGGAATAGGTAAGGGCGTATACAACCCTATGTTCTGGCTGTGTCCCTTTTTAAGCTGACACATTTTGCATCTAGTCACAAACCTCTATACATCTCTATGCATATTCGGCCAATAGTAAAAGTGGCTCAACTAATCCAAGGTCCTGTCTATGCCAAAATGCCCGGCTAAACCTCCATTATGATTTTCCTGGATTAAGTTCTCTCTCATAGAACATTTCGGATACACAATTGCCCTCCTTTGAACAACAACCCTCCTTGCATGTTATAGTCCAGCCATGAACTGTTATCTCTCAATAATGGATTTTGGCAAGCTTCATAGGCTTCCTTAAAATCTGCATATGTTTCATACAAATCCTTAAGATGTTCGAATCCTAATACTTGTATCGTACTTTCTTGTAGGATCAAATTCCTCCTGCTTAATGCATCTGCCACTTTGTTGGCTTGACCACTGATGTGTTTCAACACAAATGTAAAACTCTGTAGGTACTCCACCCACTTTGCATGTTTATGGTTCAGCTTATGCTGTTGCATAATATACTGTAATGCAGAATTGTCTGAAAATAAGACAAATTCATTGGCCAGTAGATAATGTCTCCAATGCTTTAGCGCTTGAACCACTGCATAAAATTCTTTGTCATAAGACGTGTACTTCTGCCTACTTTCATTTAATTTCTCACTGAAATAGGCTACTGGCTTGTCTTCTTGGCTGAGTACTGCACCAATGGCTATCCCACTGGCATCACAACGAACTTGAAAAAGTTTGTTAAAGTCTGGTAATCTTAAAATTGGTTTTTCAGTGATCTTCCTTTTGAGCAGCTGAAAACTCTTCTCAGCTGATTCTGTCCAATGAAAAGGTTGATTTGCCTTCTTAATGGTGTCCACCATGGGTGCACAAATCCCACTAAATTTTTTAATAAACTTTCGATAAAAACTCGCCAATCCATGAAAACTCCATACCTCAAACAAACTCTTGGGAGACGGCCAGCTAACTATGGCTGCAACCTTTTCCGGATCCATTTTTAGTTCATTCTCGAAAATCACAAATCCCAAATAAATTAATTCTTTCTTGAAAAAATAACATTTCTTCAAATTTATCAGTAATCTATTTTGCTGCAATTTTTCCAATACATACCTCACATGTTGAAAATTCTCTTCCTTCATCTTGTTGAATATAAGTATATCATCCAGATATACAATCACAAATTTACCAATGAATTCTTTTAGCATCTCGTTCATCAAATGCATGAACATACTAGGGCATTGCTCAATCCAAATGGCATAACCAACCATTCATATAAGCCTTCATTAGTCTTGAAAGCTATCTTCCACTCGTCACCTTCTCGAATCCTGATTTGGTGGTAGCCGCTTTTCAAGTCTATCTTTGAAAAGTATGCTGCTCCACTCAAACAATCCATCATATCATCCATCTGAGGTAAATGAAACTTGTATCTGATAGTGATCTTGTTAATTGCCCAGGAATCAGTGCAAATCCGCCACTCACCCCCTTTCTTGGGAGCTAAAATAGTCAGAACCGCACAAGGGCTTAGACTTTCCCGAATCAGTCCTTTATCCAACAACTCCTGCACCTACTCCCTGATTTCTTCATTGTCCTTCGGACTCATCCAGTAAGCAGCTTTTCTTGGAAAACTAACTCCTGGAATGAAATCAATATGGTGACTAATGTTCTGCTTTGGATGTAATTTGTTTGGTAGATCATCTACCACAATATCACTAAATTCTTGCAGCATGTCCTGTATCTCTTTAGGTAAGTCAGTGATTTCAGTATGGATCAATACTAGTTTTGGCCTTCGTAAAACTGCATATTTTACCTTATCATCCTCCATCTATCGCAGAAACTCTTTTCCACCTAACAATAATGCTTTTGCTCCACTGGTTTTTGCAACATCCTCTTATTTCATGGGCACTAGCGTATGCTTTATCCCATCTTTAACAAACTTGTAACAATTTGTTTCCCCATCATGGATGACTTTCCTATCATACTGCCATGGTCTGCCCAGTAGAATATGGCACATGTCCATTGGCATGATATCGCAAGTCACCTTGTCCTTGTACTTGCTAATATGAAACTCTACTTCGCACTGCTCATCGACCAACAGTTGTTGACCTTTTTGCAACCAAGACACCCTATATGGAGTTGGGTGCTTCAACTTCTTCAAACCCAATTTCCCCACCATTTCAGTAGCTACCATATTATCAGTGGTTCCACTGTCTATGATTAATTTGCAGCATTTCCCATGCGACTTTCACACAGTCCGAAACAGTGCTTTCCTCTGTGTTTGATCAGCTACTTCCTTAGCTGGTTTCAATAATACATTGTTCAACACCAAGTCTTCCTCGGTTTCAGGCATATTTTCTACCTCATGTGATGGTGTCTCTGCTTCATTGGGCTGAGCAACATATGCTCCCCTTTGTCCAGTTTGTTCATTTTCAGGACATTCAAAGGACTTGTGTCCCCACTTATGACACTTGTAACACTGATAGGCATTTCCTCTGCCTCTACCATTACCTCTTCCTCACTAGTATGACCTTCCTCCTCTGGTGTTACCTTCCCTTTCAGTCTATCTCGAAGTTTTCGAACTGTTGCCCTCTTCATTGCTATTGGCAGTTCTACCTTTGCCAAAGGACTGTCCCCTACCTCTGCTAGAACCACGTCCTCTTCTGGCATTCTGTTTCCTAGCATTCTTTTCCTCTGTCTTCAAAGAACTTCGATAGGCTTCCTCTATGGTCTTAGGGGAGAATACTAATTTCATCTAGGATCTCCATTCGTAGATCATTTACAAACCTCACTGTTTTTTCAGAGGTATCTTCAACATAGCCAGCTCTCAGGTTTACTTTATAAAATTCTTCAGTATATTCCTTTACGGTCATCATTCTTTGTCTCAGGTTCTGTACTTGTCTATAAAGGGAAATTTGGTAATCTTTAGGTAGAAATTTGCTCTTCATCCTAGCAATCATTCTGTCCCGTTTTTTACTCAATGGTTTGTTCAGTCTTCTCCTTTCTGCCTGCACAATGTCCCATCACAGTGCTGCATGTCCCTTCAACTTGGTGACAACAAACCTGATCTTCTTGTCTTCGCTGATTTCTTCATATTCAAAATATTTATCTAGCTCACTTATCCAATCTAACAATGCCTCTGTGGACAAACTGCCATCATAATTAGAAAGCTCCAGTCTTGGCTTGCTACTAGCTAGCAAAACTATCCTCAATAGTTTAATCTCTAGTCCCTCTTCATCTGACCCATCTGTCGTGGTTGCATTTTCCTCCTCACTGTCATCCCCACCTTCTAGATCTCTATGCCTTCCTGCTTCCACTGCTACCAAATGTGCAGTTAAAGTCCTAATCTCTTCTCGTAGCCCTTCATCTGCTACTCTTCTGATGGCTCTACCTCGACCCCTTCTTCCTACCTCCATCTTTACTGAGAGAAAGGAACTAACTTGCTCTGATACCGAAAATTAGCTGCAATCCTGAGGAGAGACATGTATCAATGACCATTTAACTCTTGCAGATTTTCTTGAATAAACAAAACAGGGTTTTGGTGTGAGGTTTTAATGCGCTTAATTATTTTGGCCTGCCCTTTGTATTTGCCTTAGTTTCGCAAATACGGTCATTTCACACTTGCTGAGGGAAATTAGGAGTTCATTCTTGTATTCATCGTGGTCTGGTTTGGCTCTGTGGGTGCACTGTGCCTTCACTTGTTTCTTGTGGTGGTTTGTTAGCACTATGCCTTCACTTGTTCCTTGTGGTATTTTGTTAGCGCTATGCCTTCACTTGTTAATTGTGGTGGTTTATTTTGCTGTTTCTCGGAGGTTTCAGGTCGACTTTCAACCTACAAGTTGTTTCATCTTTGTTACCCAGCTCATGATTTGTCTCCACTCTACTCGTGGTGATTTTGTTTTTTGGTGTTGGTTCTGGTGTTGATCTGGCTCTGTGTAACCACAGGTTCTTTCCTTGCTACTGCGATGTGTGGCTCAGCGAACACTACTTCAGGTAATTTCTTGTTCCAGTTTCATTTCTACACCTCGTTTTATGACTCTAACCCTCTAGCTCCTTGGTGAGGAGGTAAACTTCTCCTATGGCATTCCGTTGGGAGAAACCCTCTAGTGAGAGACTCGGTTCTCATCCTCTGGCATGGAGTCAGGATTTTTCCAGGTAAATCCCCACTCCTTTCTTCATTTATCTGCTCACTGGCCTTTTGTTTTGTTGGCCCTACTGGTTTCTTGACTGCCGCCTTGCTTTTGTGGTGGTGTGCAGGTCGTTCCTAGGGAACACTGCTCCACAACCTCGTCCTTGGGAGTCTTCGCAAGCTTGGGGAAAAATAGGGTAGGATCCCTCCATGGTTGTATTGTGGTTTTTCTGTTCTTTACTTGCGCTATCCTTAGTTGGGTATAACCCTTGGGGTTTTGCTTTCTCCGTGTGTTTGTATGGTTTTGTGGGTTTTCATACCCTCGTTGTTCAACTAATTGATTTCGGTGTTCGTGGGTTCGGAACCCTCTACTATTTTTGGGTTATATAAATGTATAATGAACTATTAAATTTGGAAAAGTAACGAATGCACAGGTGTGCTTGAATATTGAATGTAAATGTACCTGTGTTTTTGTTGAGAAAAGTTGTGTTGTCTTTGCTGGCTTGCCTTTGTCTGGTTCTTGGTCTGAGATGCCTTCAGTCACGAGATTTTTGTTGATGTCATTTGGCCTCTTAATGAATTATTTCACTATTTTGCTTTAACACAATGTCTGAAACATTAATGCACAAGAAAAGAAGAAATTGTTTTGCTTCCTTAATGATAGGTTCTAGACTCATTTGCTTTCATAGATATTCAAGAAAAATTGTAATTTCAAATTCTATGTCCTCTCTTCTCTCTGGATGGAAACCTCTTTCATGAGGCTCTGGTTTTTATTTTCAATGCCTTACTAGCAGTTTCTTATAGTTGAGGAACTATTCCTCAGTTACCTTTCAGTTATCTAACAATTTCTTTAAACATACTCTTAACTAATCCTGTTTTTACTTGCTTGCTTAATTTTTAAAGGACAATGGTTGTGTCAGCCTTAATTTAAGTAAAACAAAAATAAAACAAAATTTGAAATGTTTTTCTTTCTTTAGAGAAAAAGATAAAAACCATTTTCAGTTGCCGCCTTTTCAGTCAAATGCTCCTGCATCATAGATTCTTCAACATTTCATTACAATTATTCAAGGACCAAATATTAGAAACAACCATATAAAATAATTAAAACAACTTTATAATATATTTTAGCATGATCGAAACAAGATATTACAAAGGTTCATAGTCATTCTAATAAAAAAAAATTTGATAAATAAAGAAGAATACATTAACATAGAAGAAAACTAATAATAAATTTACAAGATAAATTACTAATATACTCATTTTTTGTAGTAAAATGGCCCGAGAACTTCAACCTCCCTATAATACATCAAACTTAAAGGTAACTAACTATCCACACTTGGTTGAATTTAGGCTTCTCTGATCCATATCAAGTTTATAGAGAAGAGTTTTTGGTGAAAATCTTACACAATTTGTCATGTAATTATTTTTAATTAACTAAAATTTATATTAAAGTTTTTATTTATAATGAAATATTTATTTAATCTTTTTTGTCATGATTTAAAATATTTAATAATTGTTCTTAAATTTGAGGTGTTTTTTTAGAAAGGGGTTACAATGGACTATGTGGTGTGGGGTATACACAAGGCTTTTAATAGGGCCATGCTCCACTGGTTATCTAGCTCATGTTTTAACATGAAGTTTCAAAGTATGTGTAGAGAGGGCCTTATTCAATAAAAGTTTGGTTCCACTTATTTCAGTTCCAAAATCATCACCTTTCTGGTCCCTTTATGCTTGATTTGTTTCCCATGTCGGTGTTTTTGAAGTGTCAGCTGATAACGGGGAAGCGTAGCTAGTCTAAGGAGAAAGTATGTATCACGAGAAGATCTCCAATGCATAATGTGATTTTTAAAATTAGCACAACCACATTCATACATGGGGTTGATATACTTGGATTGGTTGGAAATAATAAGAAGGGGTGAATCAATATTTCCCTTAATTTTCACAATTGGTTAGATTATTATTAAATATTCAAAGCATCAAACAAAACATGAAAACTTCACAACATTAGTACATAAAAGATGTCACTCAAAAAGTTTTGTTATGTATGATATACAGACACATTTACAAATTGAACTAGAAGGAAGTACAAGATTCCCCAAGGGTTTTACTAGTTAGGATGGAAGGAAGGAAATTCTCCCTGAATGTGTTTGGGCTCCCATACCAAGGACAATGCCCAACTACAACAATTTATTGCCTTTATTGGTGCACTTCATTGTCCACTCTCACTGCCACAGTGGTTGCTACCACTGTCCACTATCATTGCCACTATTATTGCTACCACTGTTGTCACTCGTTGCTACCATTGTTGCTACTAGTGTCACTCACTATTGCCTTTGTTGTTGTTGCTTTTATCAATCTACCACTATCATTGATAATCCATGCATTAAAGTCATCGTCATTCATTCACCGCTATATTAGGGTTTGTTGCCATACAAGGTGTTTGTTATCTTAATTTACCTTAAATTACCTACATAAATGATCAACCAGGGCTAGTAAGCTGATGAAGTGTATGTACACTGTATGTGCTAGAAGTATTTTATTACTCACACAAATTCTAAATTAAATTGAGTTATCGAGATGCACATGTCTTTTATGAGTAAATTAGTTATTCCTAGAAAATAAGATTAACTCTACAATGATGATCACACTCTCTTTCTTTCAAACAAAACTACTTTTTCTTATAAAATTCCACACTTTGCTTTGAAATGAAAATCTCACACTTCAGCATAAATGTAAATCAATCTCACTTTTGACATAAATGAAAATTAATCCCACACTTTGCATAAATAAAAATTATATACACACTCATTTGCAAAAATGAAAACTACTATTAATCTCATCACACATCTATATAAATAGAAATCACACTTGCATGAAAATAAAATGAAACAAACTCTTGCTTAAACACACTCACACCTGCTTAAATTAAAGATCACACATGCTTGAAATTTAACATTCAATTCTGCAAATAAATCCACTGTCTATAAGAAAGATAAAGTTATGTCTATTTAATTGAAATGTAAAACTATGTCACCACTGTTATGCTTTATCCATGTGAATTCAATAGAAATGATTAGTAGAATGGTCTCGACGTAAATCTGAAAGAATCGAAAACACAATTACTCAATCTAATGAACATAAATTTATAGAAAATATAAAGCTAATTTCTAACTGCTAAAAAAAATATAAATCCTCACTGTCTCGGGGGGCCCTCCACAAGAAGCAACTTATCACTATGCTATCGATCAAGCACTTAACCACGCATGGATGTTTATTCAGAAATCAAAATGATTCTTTAAAAACAGAGTATCAATAATAGAGTTGCAGTCTCCCTATCACATCCTTACTATCACCTGTTTTCGTTTCTGCCGAGAGGCATATTTATAGAGCTCATGGAAATTAATTGTTCAGAGCTATATTCCTAATCCCTATCAACATAAACTAAATCTAACTTGAAAAGATAACATCACATCATTCGCTCATGATTTGCTATTATGAAAGAAAATCATGCATAAATCTTGTTCTTGCTTGCTTGTTGCCACCTACGAAGGTTGACTTCATTGTTGACCACATTAGTAGGACCTATTTCCATCAATATGGTTCATGAGAGTAGGAGGAAATCGTTGAGTGCATCAATTCCCACCCACCCATATATTTCACTTCCCAGCTAGAACCTTGGAACCTATCAAACCACGAACTTGGCTGTAGAATTGTGTATTAGCTACAGAATCATTGTAATTCAGTAGCTGAAGTCAACATTTAACTAAATAGTAAAGAACATTATCATTTTATTAAAATCAAAGAGAATTGTATACCTGCCATATCATAATTCATGTAACTTGATGCCCAATGTGTTATTATGAAGATCAAAAGGAAATATATAGGGTGAAAAGGGATGTCAAAAAGAAGCAATTGTGAGGTTAAACATTCCCCCACATGGAGGTCATCGCATGTCCTCTTGCAAAAATTCAAAATTTATGAACCCTTTTTGTTACTGAACTTCTTCAAATACTTGAGCCAAAACATCTAAATTTGTCTTCCTTGTTTTCTTCTTTGTGACTTCCTTTCTCGGTTTCTTCATCAAAATCTTATACTTTAGAATTATGACTTTTCTCTTAAGATATTTGTTCTTTTCTTTCAGATTCTTATTATTTTCATACCATAGTCTATAAACCAAGATGTAAGAGAATATTTTCATTCTTGGTTCTCTATATTTCATTTTTCACTTTCAATGTTTCATGCTCTTTTTAAGTGCTTGTTTAGTGTCTCTAATTCATAAATCTCTTGTTTGAGAGTATTTATAATTGGAGGTTCTTGTGGACTATCAGAATGATTTTCTTTTTCATGATTTAAAGAGGATGCAATGACCTTTTCTGTATCTCTCTTCTCCAAAGATTATATATAATCATATATTTGTTGTTGGACTGGGTCAATTTTGGGTGTTCTTCTTGTTGGACTAGAAATTGGTGACAAAATGGTTGGTGATGGAGCCCTTAGATCTTCTTATTCCTCTAGATTAACAAATTATGTGGACTATCGAGATGGTTCCTTCATTGTTTTATTGAGTCTTGCACTCCTCCTTACAGTAGATGAGGTCTTGGTAAGAGGAATTAACTTTTGAATTTCCCTTTGTTTTGTCTTTGCTTTCCTTGTTTCCTCTGCTTTTCTTTTGGATGTACTTTCTTCCTTATCACAGGCTTTCTTTCTTCTAACCTTTTTGTTTTTTAGATTCTCTAATACATCTACAAGGGGAGTTTCATCTTCTAAGGGTTGCTCTTGTTGTGGAGGCAAGTCATCATTAGGGTTTATAGATAATATTCTTCTACTTCTCTTTATTTTTCTACTGGGTTCTTCTTGTTCTACCTCTTTAACATGGTTTCTGACTAAGAAACTTTCCCAATCATCTCCTATATTTTTGAGGTGGGCTTCAATAAACATTTTTATCTGACCGTGATGATACATGATATTCTTAATAGATTGTGTTTTTCTCTTAGTGTTAACAATCATTTTCTTCAGACTATTGAGTAAGAAATAAGGAAAATTAATTTCATTCCCATCAAGGAAATGCATCTTCAAACACACATGATAGAAAACATATTGCCAAATCTACCGTCACAAGTAACATATTTTTGAATGACCAACAACAAATTTCTCCATTTGTTTTTAAGAGTTGTACTTGGGATGCCTTTCTTAAAGACTTAAGTGTCCATACCAAGGTTTTTGAGAAATGTTTTCCATTCACTTCCTTCAGTTCCTTTGTTCTTGAACCATCTTTCTCCAACCCTAGGTAGTCGGGTTACTTCTTCTATGAAGGATTATGTCAATACTATCTTCACATCTTCAATTTATGCCTCAACTCCATCGAATTCTCGGGTAAAGGACTTTGTAGCTTCTTTGTCCTAATCGTTAATTTTCTCTATAAACTCCAACCATTATGCCTATTGTAACATCTATCTAACTTGTGGATAACCCTCCATGAATTTCTTTCCATTCGACTCTACCCTCACAATAACCCCCATGTTGGAGAAGTCTCAACCTGCAACTGCTTCTTTTGACAAGGTTATGGAGTGAAAATGGCTTCGGAAATTAGAGTATGGATGAGACCAAAATTGTCAATGGAAGGGAGTGAAAAGGGGGTTTAAGGAAAACACAATATGAATGAGGGCAAAATTATCAATGGAACAGGGTTTATGGAGTGGAGTATCTACGCAATGATTAGCAGTGAATATGATTATGGCGAACTTCGTTGACAAGACAAAGTAATTGTGGTTAAATCCGAAGTTGGAATAGTAATGATTATTTTAAGTGATGGTAGCAACATATATTTTATTTCGTAATGTAATGTTTTTTTACCTTTATCATTTAATCTAATATTTACATACCTTTAAATTCATGATTCTGATGTTGTGATTGATCTTTGTAGCTTGTCCTTCGATGCCTTGAACTGCAAGCTTGATCATCTTCTTCTTACGTCAAGATATTCCATTGTCCTGGTTGACCCCTATCAATATCAGTTGTAGAATTTTTTTAAAGCTGCAGATTCTAAAAAATTCTATAGTTTCTTATTTTAAAAAGAAAAATAAGAAAAAGAGGGTTCGTTTTCATGTTTATACACTTTTATTATTATTATTATTATTTATTTATTTTTTTTAGAAAACAAAAGGCTTTTGCGAGTCAAATTGGAGAGGAAGGAGAATCATTCCTAACCACCTTCAAATCAATATTGTCTTGTAGATGTTTAACATACTCCTCCCTTGTAAATGGTTTGTGATAAATTCTTAATCAATGGCCATTTACAAGGAATGTCACTTTTTCTTCATGAATGGTTCTAATCATGACTGCACCATTATCAAAGATAGTTTCAATCTCATAAGGTCCAAGACAATGAGTTTGAAATTTTCCTTAAAAAATTTTAAATTTTGAGTCAAAAAGTAATGCCCAATCTCCTCACTGAAATTTCCTTTCTTTTATTAACTTGTCATGCCACCTGGATCTTTGTTGTTGAACTATGTTGGTTCTTTGAATATCATCCCGTCTCATCTCATCAAGTTCATTCAGTTTCTCCATCCTTTGTTTTTGTGTTTCAAATAGATCAAGACCTAATTTAACTATTGTCTTGAAGGTCTTTACCTGGAACTCAATATGAAATATGACTTGGTTCCCAGAAAAACGTTCATAGGGAGTATGTCCTGTGGTGTTTCTCCATTTGGTAGGGTATGCCCATAAAGCTTCTGGAAGCTTTTCTACCCAATCTCTTCTATGAAGATGCACAGTCTTGGTAACAATTGCTTCAATTACTTTATTGGTGGATTCCACATGTCCATTTGCTTGTGGATGATATGGAGTGGACTTTTGATGTTTGATTTTTTATTCCTCCATTATCTTCCTTACCAACTTGGATGTAAATTGAGTACATTGATATGTCACAATTTACCTTGGGAAACCAAAACGGGTAAAAATATCCTCGAAAATAAATGAAACTACAACATTTTCAGTAGCAAAAGGAAGTGCTTTTGCTTCTTCCCATTTTATAACATAATCGATGCAAACAAGAATGTACCTTTTTTTGTCTTGATGGTGGATTAATTGGAAAAACAAAATCCAAAACCCATTTATCGAAAGGTTCAATGAGTACTTGAGGTTGTAGAGGCATTTCATCTAAAGGAACAGGTTTTCCCATTCTCTGACAATTGCTACATCTCTTAACATATTCATTGACATCCTTAAAAAGAGAAGGCTAATAATATCCTAAGAGAATAACTTTATAAGCAGTTCTTTTATCAGCGAAATTTCCTCCACATGGCTCATCATGGCAAGCCTTCAATATCTCCGATACTTCATCTTCTCTGACACATCTCCTAATGATTAAATCAGGTCCTGTATTGTACAATTCTTCATTGATCCATGAATATGATGCACTAGTTTGAATAATAGTTCTTTTCTCTCGAGGAGACAAGTATGTTGGTAACCTCCCTATAGCCAAGTAATTAGCAATATATGAAAACCAAGGATATTTAATAGATACTACAAAATATATTCATCGGGATAATTATCTTCAACAGAAACATCGGTATTATCATTTCGAATCCTAGATAGAAAATCAACCACTATATTTTGCTTTCCAGGTCTATCCAAAATAGTAATATTGAATTCTTGTAACAATAATAACCATCTTGTAATTCCGCCATTAGTGGTTTATTCATTAGCAGAATTACTTGTCTGTATGAAGGTTTCATAACCAATGATGTAATGTCTAAATTTATTGATGGCATGGACAACAACGAAAATATCCTTTTATGTTACAGTGTAATTTAACTCTGTAGCAGTCAAATTTTTACTGGTGTAGTAAATGACATAAGGAGTTAAATCCTTTTATCCTAATACATCTCCTAAATCTATATTAGAGGCATCAATTGAAATGTGAAAAGGTATTTTCTAATTGAGTCCTCTTAGAATGGGTGTTTCAGAAAACTTTTCTTTCAATGTTTCAAAATATTTTTGGCAATCATAATTCTAGATGAATTCACAATATTTTGTGAGCAATTTGAAAAGTGGAGATGAAATTTTTGTAAAGTTTTCTATGAATCTTCTATAGTAAACAGTAAAGCCAAGAAAACTTCTAACATCTATTTGACAAGTTGGAATTGATAATTTAGAAATAAATTCTACTTTAGATGTATCCACTCTAATTCCATTCCCTGAAATATGGTGTCCTAAAACAATTCCTTCAATAAACATCATAAAACATTTTTCATGGCTTAATGAGAGATTTGCTTCTTTACATCAAATGAGAACTTTTTCCAAAGTTTTAAGAGCTTCTTCCAAGGAATTTCTATAGATATTAAAATCATTCATATAGACTTCCCCACAATCATGAATTAGATCAAAGAAAATGCCTAAAACTGGCTTTATCTTGATCTTCTGGAGCTACTTGGATCTGGTTATATCCATTAAATCCATCCAATAATGAGAAATATTTCTTTCTTGCCAATGTATCTAAAACTTGATTATAAAAGGAAGTGGAAAATGATCTTTTAACGTGGATTTATTCAATTCCCAATAGTCAATGCATACTCTCCATTTTCCATCTTTTTAATAATAATTATCAATGGTGAAATCCACTGGCTATCTGATGTTGGATAAATGAAACTCACATTTAACAATTTTTTTAGTTCCTCCCTAACAATTTCCCTTAAATTTGGATTCATTCTTCTCTGAGGTTGTCGGATTGGTTTGACCTTTTCTTCAATGTAAATATGATGTATGCAAGTATTGAGATCAATTACTTTCATGTCAGTGTATTCCCATGAATAAGGAGAGGAATGTTCTTGTAACAATTTTATTAATTCTCTCTTTTGAAATTCTTCTAGATTATTATTGATATTCAAAGTTTTTTCTAGAAAGA
The DNA here is from genome assembly GCA_031772625.1 of Pinus tabuliformis. Lineage (NCBI taxonomy): Eukaryota > Viridiplantae > Streptophyta > Pinopsida > Pinales > Pinaceae > Pinus > Pinus tabuliformis. The sequence continues at coordinate 83,747,094 of CM062819.1, read as the reverse complement.
TTTCTATTAAAGAATTGCCAATTTTTTCCATAGAATGTAAATACAATTGACAAGATGATACATTAGATATCATTTTTGGGATTCAACTGCGTTAAGTAAGATGATACATATTCAATATTACATTGTTCTTGAAAACTTTGATTAGATTCACAATATGAGGAAGACTCATTATTTCCCATTAAATTAAAAACCTGATATTCTTCATATATTTGTGAAGTAACAAAGATTGATCGTATATAAATATCATCATCTATCCATTATTCACTTTCTACCTCTATTGTTGTTTTTTCAGGAGGACATAATGTGAATTTCCTTTTTGAACTTCCATAAGAAATAAACATATCACCAAATCTACAACTTATAAAAGCATCAATTGTAGCTAACCATGGTATTCCTAGAATCAAAGGATGTCCCCCTAAATTATTCCTGGATGTTAGAATCATAAATTCAACAGGATACTCCCAAGAATATAAGGATACAAATATATCTTCTAACACACCATCATTTTTGATAACATATCTATCTGTTAATTGTGATAATGTAGGTGTATATTGAAGATTAGGAAGTTTTAATTGATTCATAGTTTGTTTAGTCATGATGTTTATAGGTGCTCCTAAGTCAATCAATGTACTTGGAATTTCGACACCATTGATGTGTGTTTTCACAATGGGACTTCCTGGATCAAGATATTTTTGAATTGTTGTTTTTCCCATCATGATATCTACAATTATCCAACTAACTAAATTTTTTTGACTTATTTTCTCTTTCTTCCTGGTCTTTTAATACTTAACTCCCTCTTTGTCTTCAAAAATATTGATATTTCTTTAATAGCTTGTAACAAATGAATTTTTATGCAAACATTCTTCAGTTCATCTATCATATCATAATCAAGCAACATAATCTATTTTTTTACGCCTTTGTCGATTTTCAATCTTTCAGGAAAAGGTGGTATTTGAACATAAATTGAAGGTTGTTTTATAATGAGAGTTGAGTTTATTGGGATATCATTAGAATGTGCAAGGGTGGTTTGTTTTTGCGATTTTTCCTCTTGATTAAGAGATTTCTCTTCCTCAGAGAGATTTTCTTTTTCAGATTCCTGAATAACAACTGATGGTGACTTCTTTTCCAATACTCTACCAGATCTAAGTTGGACATTGTTTAGATCTAATGGAGTTATCATGTAGGTTTTGAAATTTTTCCCTTCCATATTGTAAACAAGTTGTGGACTTTTATTATTATTTGGATTTGGAAGTGGTTGGGTAGGAAATTGATTTGGTCTTTGACAAAATGGTAGTGAAAGTTGTGGATTTGGATTCTGAGGTTGAGTTGGTTGAATGGGATGAGGAAAATATTGTCGTGGAAAAACAAGGTAAGGTTGTTTATCTTTAGGATATTGAGGGTATTTTCGATAAGGATTTTTCCATCCCTGTTTCCAAGGTTGAGGCCAAGATTTCCAAGGGATGGGTTTAGTCCAGTTGCTTTGTGATGGTTGTGAAAATGTTTGAGTGTTAAAACCTTGAGTCATATTTGGTTGTGAATTTTTCCATGGTCTCTTAGCAATAAAACAGAGGGGTTCTACTTGATTTGGTATTACTTCCTCTTGATAAACAACTTTAAGACCTGGTATTGAATGAAATTCCTTTGTGTCATGATTTTCTGAACATATAACACAGGTTTCTACACTTTTCAAGTCAAGAGGGCATTCTCGCAAAGTATGTTTTTTTCTACATTTGGGAAAAAAGATAGATAATGCAACATTTTCATATATATATATATATATATATATATCTATATATATATATATATATATATATATATATATATATATATATATATATATATATATATATATATAGATATCTATATATATATCTATATATATATATATATATATATATATATATATATATATATATATATAGATATAGATATCTATTTTTTTTTTACTTTAAGGGTATCTATTTGTCCCAATTATTCTTATTCTTATTCTTATTATTCTTATTCTTATTATTATTATTATTATTATTATTTTAATTTGTAAAGAAAATTCCCTAATTCAGGCCTAGTTACTATCCCAACTGCAGATTTATTATTCCTAAACATGACAGGGTCTCTTGGACTTTCCCAAGTTCTTGCCTTACCTCTTGAAATGTGTATGCATAACTCACAAATATCTCCAAATGTTAACTAAGAAATATCTCCCTTACCCATTAAATTGAGAATATCAATCCACTCATCTCTGATGGATTTTAATAAAAAAGAGATTTCAAAGTTTCTTCATCTAGATTATGCATTTTAGCCCTTTTAACATTATAAGGAAATATTTCAATGAAATCTTCAAGATTTTCATCTTCTTTTTGCATAATTTTAAAGCCTTCATATTTAAGATTATGGGGCATATAGTAGTCTTTATATTTCTCTAAGAATATAGTTTTCATTTGTTCCCATGTTCTTATAGAATGTGCTTTTAATCCCATGAACCATTTTAATGTTGCATCCTTAAGAGTTGTTGGAAACAATTTCAACTTTTGAGTGTCAAGAAAGTAGTCATAAGATCTACACAAGACTTCAAATTCAAAGAGAAATGTTTCAGGATCTTCACTCCTTAATCCATGAAAATTTGGAAGGGTGGAGGGTGAGATATTTTTCATTTTGGTTGTGGTATCCTCGTAGAGGATGAGAAATCAAAAGGGTTCTAGATCTCCTCTACCACCTCCTCTTCCTCTTCCTCCACCTCTTACACCTCCCCTATTTCCTCCTCTTCCTCCTCCAATCCTAGGTTGTTCACCATTCACATTATGTACCTTTCCTTCCCCTTCTCCAGCCATTGTAGATTCTTCAGAACTAATATATGGTTCCAAAATTGGATTTTCTAGTTACTCTTCTAGTTTTTCTGGTTCTTCTATCAATAATAGGTTAAAATAAGTTTCTTCCTCCTCTTCTTCACTAGGGATTTATAGTTCTTGTCATAGAAGTTGCTCTCTAGTTGAAGATAGAAAAATTACTCCTTCTGTTGGGGATGTAGGATCTTCTTCTTCTATTACATCTTCAGTTGATGAATTTGGTGAATCTCTAGGTTGGATTCCAGATCTAAGTACCTCAGGAAGTTTGTGTTTTCCTCTAGTATATGGAATATGAGTTTGGGTGGATGGTGTGACACTAAGAGGTCATGGTGGGGTGAGTGATGGTGTTGGGATTAAGATTCTACCTCTACCTATAAATCTACCTCTAGAATCTCTTTCCAGATGCATATCATTTTTTTTTTAATTTAAAAAGGAAAAGAAAAAGACTCCTATATACACTTCCCCAACAACGACGCCAAAATGTTCGGTAACTTTATTGACCAGGGCTAGTAAAATGATGAAGTGTATGTGCACTGTATGTGCTAGAAGTATTTTATTTCTCACACAAAGTCTAAATTAAATTGAGCTATTGAGATCCACATGTCTTTTATGAGTAAATTAGTTATTCCTAAAAAATAAGATTAACTCTGCAATGATGATCACACTCTCTTGCTTTCAAACAAAACTACTTTTGCTTATAAAATTCCACACTTTTCTTTGAAATAAAAATCTCACACTTCAACATAAATGTAAATCAATATCACTTTTGACATAAATGAAAATTAATCCCACACTTTGCATAAATAAAAATTATATACACACTCATTTTCAGAAATAAAAACTACTATTAATCTCATCACACATCTATATAAATAGAAATCACACTTGCATGAAAATAAAAATGAAACAAACTCTTCCTTCGACACACTCACACCTGCTTAAATTAAAGATCACACATATTTGAAATTTAACATTCAATTTTGTGAATAAATCCACTGTCTATAATAAAGATAAAGTTTTGTCTATTTAATTGAAAATGTAAAACTATGTCACTGGTGCTATGATTTATCCATGTACATTCAATATAAATGATTAGTGGAATGGTCTTGACTTAAATCTGAAAGAAATTGAAAGCGTAATTACTCAATCTAATAAACATAAATCTATGGAAAATATAAAGATAATTTCTAACCGCTAAAACAAAATATAAATCTTTATTGTCTCGAGCGGGCCCTCCACAAGAAGCAAGAAATCGTTATGCTATCAATCGAGAACTTAACCACGCATGGATGTTTACTGAGAAATCGACATGATTCTTTAAAAACAGAACATCAATAACAAAGTTTCATTCTCACTGTCGCATCCTTACTATCACCTGTTTTCATTTCTGCCAAGAGGCATATTTATAGAGATCACGGAAATTAATTTTTCAGAACTATACATTTAATCCCTATAAATAGAAACTAAATTTAACTTGAAAATATAATATCACATAATTCTCTCATGATTTGCTATTGTCAAAGAAAATCATGAGACATAAATCTTGTTCTCGCTCGCCTGTTGCTGCCTATGTAGGTTGACTTCGCCTTTGACCACATTACTAGGATAGGTTTCCATCGATTTGGTTCATGAGAGTAGGAGGAAATTTGAGTGCATTAGTTTCCACCTACCCATATATTTATTTTCCCAACTGGCACCTTAGAACTTGTCAAACCACAGACTTGGCTGCAGAATTGGGTATTAGCTGTATAATCATTGTAATTTGGTGGTTGAAGTAGACATTAAACTAAATAATAAAGAATATTATTATGTTATGAAATAAAAGATAATTTTATACCTACGATATCATAATTCTTGTAACATGATGCCCAATGTGTTATTATGAAGATCAAAAGGAAATAGATAGGGTGAAAAAGGATTTCAAAAAGAAGCAATTATGAGGTTCAACACAAGGGTACCATCAATAATCATACATCAAAGTCTGTTATAGTAATTTATAACATTGTCTCACTATTACAATCATACAAGGTTACTGCTATCATATACTAAGAACATTGTTATGTACATTAAGCACCATCAAATACCAAGAGCATTGTCAAGCATATCACTATCACTACTATCATATAATTCATACATCAGGATTACTGTCATATAGAAGGTTTGTGCCATGCAAGGTTCACAGGGTAACTATCATATTTTTCATATTAAAGTTATTTTTGTCCTCAAGAGTATTGTCATCAAATTTTTTTTTTATGTTAGTGCCATAAATGGTCAATGCCATACAAAATTAATGCCATATCAAAAGGATCACAACCATACTTCTCTATCATATTCAGACTGTCACAACACAATATAACAACTAGTAAATACTAATCACCAATAAGTTTGCTATATAGTTAATACTCCTCCACAACATTTGCTACGAAATATTTCTCTGCACCTGCAATTATGTAACCAAACCTATGCATGTTGAGGATTAGATTAACAATCTCACACATAGAAATCCTCAAAAAGCCTTTTCAAGGAAAATCTCACTTTAGTAATAGTGTATACATCACACTTCTTTTCTAATGCTTTAGCTTTCTGATGGATTCCTTCAATGATCTAGGCTCATGAAAGTCAATCCTATCCTTGAATGCTACGGAAACCCACAGATGAATATTTGAATCTTCGCTTTCTCCCTCTTAAGATAAGGAAAATACCTCAATAACTGCAAGAACTTGCTAGTGTACACCTCATCATCCATAGATCCCATCTCCAGCTCATAGAATTATTTTTCCTTGTCATCATAGTACCTCTATGATAGAAAATTCTTTTTGAAAAGTCTCTTGAACTCACTCTAAGTTAGATCCTCTTCCTGAATACCCCTAACATTCTTCACATCTTCCCACCAAATGTTTGCTTTTCCTTTAATACTGAATATAACTATTCTAGCCTTCATGTTTGATAATTAATCATGCAATATGAATACATTATTTATCCCAAGAGACCATGCTTCTGCATCATGTGACTTCTTCATTTCCCCATCAAACATAGGTGGATTTTCTTTCTTGAACTCATCCAGAAAATATCCCTTGCCACTCCTATAAGGATGATAGTGATGATGACCTTGACACCTGTCTCGACTAGAACTAGAGTAAATCCCATGTCCACTACTTCATCTATCAAGCGCATCTAAGAATCTTCCATCTTTGACATGTCATCTCTATATGACTTGTGCCCACCATGTGACCTGCTACCATATGCTCCATTAGTCCTATCCTCTTGTCCATGACTGATTCTAAATGGTCCTTGTATCTGCAAGTCTGACAAGCACTAAAGAAGCACTTCATTGACCTTTGTTTATTTCTCCTATTCCCTAGCAAGTATCTCTTGTGATTGAATGATTCAGTCATTATCTTATTTGAAACTCGTTATTTCTTCCTTCAAACTTCTCAGAGTGTGTGTTATGTCAAGAGAATATCCCTCACCAAGTTGCTCATTTGATCTATAGGGAGAATCTCGTGAGTTGTAGTCTACCATCTTGCTAGTAATTTTTTATCTTGTCTTCCTACAAGGTATATCATGTTAGCTAAACCAAATTATAAAGAAACCATCGTACCTCAGTGTAGTTTAGGGGAGGACATCTCATCTGCAAGACCAATCAAATTAATGCAATACATGTATAATCATAATCATCATAGTATATAGACATCATCTCAATCATCAGCCAATTACCATGCATGATGCCACACTACACACTAGACAAAATACATTCATAACAACATATGTACAACACACATGCATACACAATACATACAAACACTGACATGAATTCATGAAGAACGCATTCTGACAACAACACCATTGACTTCTGCATGACATCAATAAAGAAACCATGACCACCACCATGCATAAACAATGAGCACATAGACCACAAGAATAAGGACACATATGAAACCAACATGTACACATGACAACACATTCATCCCAAGAGAATGAAAACCAAACATCACCCAAGGAGAACATAACCATGCTATGATACCACTCTGTAACACCCTCCTCCCACATTTACCCAAACTATTTTGTCCATTGGGGTAAACATGTGACAAAGTGTTAATATGATATGATTAAACTCCCCATGTACAGTTAAGGAAGTGTAATCGATAATACAAGGCCAATCCGACATTCCTCAAAAGCTACAAAACCCTTCAGGAGCCAACCAACCCCTTTAGGTGTCCAACCCTTGATAGAACTTGTGTTTTCACTAACCTAGAGCCTCAGTGACTCCTATGACAATGCATACATGCGACTGGGACCTTCCAGCTACTCCCATAGCAAGGCATCCATGTGCCTGTGGCCCTTTTCACGCAGTTCTGTGCTAGTGACCCAAGATTCTGAGCCAATTTTTAGGGCTAAGACTCAAGTCTCTACCCAAAACTTCATGAAACTTCCAGAAATGATAAATGACAATGAAATAATATTGCTAATGCAAACAATTGAACATGACTAGACCAAACCCCTACTAGCCATGGCAATCATTCCATCAAACACATCATGAACATGTAACCTACAGGTCATAAAAGCATAGTTGAACATAGGGATCTCTTATCTAAGAATCATCAAAAAGGACTGATACTGCCTCATAGTAGCTACATTTTTATCTATTAGGTCATTCATTCATTAACATTTCATATGCTAACCAAAACATGATGAGAGACATACATCATAATTGTCATAAAACATGCTTATAATCGGAAAATTGTTGATTTATGGTAGCATCAGATGTCCTCTGAGCCTCAAAATTTGTAGGGAGGATAGGAAAATTGTATTTTAGAATACCTAGAAATCATTTTGGGAAATTCCACTTGGAGATAGTTGTATTAAAATAATTAAGTATTTTTAATGGATTCCTAAGTATAAACATAGGAAATTACAATAATTATAAGGTATTAATAAAATTGCGTGTGAATTTCCTAGAAGAAGATGGAGATAGAGCGAATATGATTTGAGCCATTGATTAGAATTTAATATGGGTCGTTGATTACTCAACAAGATGATTATAAGAAGGACTTCGATGGGCATTTGGAAGACACATCGAGTGAGAGATCAGAGATTGATTTTCTCAAGAGAGCAGTGCAACAGTTGCCAGAGAGGTCATCGAGGAGATTTATTGCAGTGAGGAGCAGAGATAGTTGGAGAGTTGGAGAGTTTCCTAATCCAAGTATACATTGCAGAGGAGGTAGAGAGAGATCCAAAAGAGGCAGTGTAGAGCCACGCTTTGTAGTGTTGAGCCATGCTGAGGCAACGCAAAGCCTAAGAGGAGATTCAAAATTTGATGGAGAAGTCAACTTCTAGAGCCAGGAGTCGGGGTGTGAGACCAAAATGGAAGAGAGTCGAAGTTCCAGAGGAAAATCGACCAAAAAGAAGGGTGACGCAGAGCCTAGTAGCTGTGACACTGAACTACGTAGGCTGGCACAAAGGCAGTGTGGGGCTTGCCCTTTACTGTTTGGATCAGTGTTAGATCTCTAGTGATAGTGTGAGGTATTTATCACTAATTTCTTTATCAACAAGATTCTCTACATCAGATTGCCAGTAAGGTATCCAAAGATTGCATTCATAAACTACTGGATAATAATACAAACCCTCAGTTGTTGCACCGGTTTTCCCGCATTGGGTTTTTCAAGGGAAATTTGTCCAAAAACAATGGTGTCACTTGTGTGTGTGTTATTTCGTCTTGCTCAGTTCTTGTTTCCACATATTATTTATGTTTTGAATGTTGTAATTTTATTTATTTTGATGTTTACTATGTAATACTATAAATAATTTGTAAGAGAATTAACAAGTACGAGAAATAGCATCAGATTGTTATAGTAGGGATTTGGGTCACGAGATTTTCACATGGTATCAAAGCACAGGTGAAGCAAGAGGGAAGACCAGAAGAGCCCATTGTTGAAGAGAAGGAAGGAGATCGAAGTTTTGTGTAAGTAGTAGATCGAATCCCCAAAGGGATTGCATAGTCCAAGCTAGGAGGGAAACATTCTCGAGGAAAATATCTCTCTGAGTGAGTTGATAGAGAGGTAAGGTTTCCAGTTCATGATATTTCAATGGAAGAGGGAGCAACACAACATGAGATCCAGTGCTGAGCAGTCTTTGGGTGAGACGCAGTTTTCTGCAACAGTTGTTGGGGCAGAAAAATGTGATAAGAAGGAAGAATACAACTTTTGAGCGAATTTATTCCTCAATGAATTACGAGCCAAGGAATTATGTTTCTTAGCTGTTGAGCAGAAGTAGCGAGGAGCATATCTACTAACTCCACGAGGGAGTGTGTAGGCCAACCTAGTAGTTGCGCAGAGGAGAGAGGGACCATTTTGACTTTTTGTTAGCAGAGATGGTAGCCAATGGGATAAGATATCAAGACGAATTGGATGGAGCATCCAACTATGTAATCTAGAAGGTTAGGATCTCATGCCTTCTAGATGAGCATGATCTCAAAGCCTATGTCAATAGTGTGGTAGTTAAACCTATCGATGCATATCCACTCAAGAAGTACAAAGCTAAGATGGTGAAGGCCAAGTGGTTGATCCTCTATGGAGTGAGGGTTCACGTTGTATGTCACATTGTTGGAAAAGGGACATCCAAAGAGATGTGGGATGCCTTGGCTATGTTGTATCAAGGATCTTTTGAACAATGGAAGATGTACCTAGAGGAGAAAATGAGATCTTCGAGGATGCAGAAGGGGGAACGCATTGATCCATTCCTATAGAAGTTTTAGGAAGTCCAAGATTAGTTGGCAGTTGTAGATTCATCACCTCAGCCTACAAAGATGGTAATGTTGGCCCTGAATTCATTCTCAGGAAGAATGACAAGTATTTATCTAGAGTATCCTGGGTAGAGAGAAATTTTTGGATTAGGAAGGGATGTGGGCTACTCTTCAACATGAAGAGATGATGCAAGACTTAGTCAAGTGAAAACTTGTTGGAAGCAGTAGCAGTGGGATGAATCCCAAGGAAGAGGAGGAGAATGCATCCCTTTCATCAAAGGGGGAGTAGGAGCAACAGAAGAAGAAGGACGTTTCTAAGATCAAATGCTTCCATTGTGGTGAATTTGGTCACTATGATACTCAATGTCCTCTCAAGAAGAAGGATAAGGATGCGAAACATGATCCGAAGGATGCAATCCCAAAGATTGAGGAGGAGAAGTTTGCCAAGATTTTCTAGATACCTCTAGGGGAGAGGTGGGGTGATCTAGTACTTTATCTTCAAAGAAATGTAGATGGGTAGGATCCTTGAGGAATCCACCTCTTGGATCAATACCTTGTTATGAGAGCCCTTATCAGAAGTCGAAGGATGGAGCAGTGTTAGTTGGTTTAGAGGAGTGATAGAGTGACAGTTGTAGTAGCTAGGAGTGCCAAAGATTAAGCAACGTAGAGCAGAGTTGGCACCTGTGCAGTAGGCGCAAAGTAGAGTAAAAATACACAGAGACTTCAAAGGGTCAGCGCAGAGACTAGAAGCAACCAAAACTCTAGCAATAGATGCATCACGCTTAACACCTTTGGTTCAGTACTTTGGATGGTTTCTTAGTTGCAATAACACTGTATGAGAGGGAGTTGCAGTGCAGATGTAGATGGCAGTAGCATGAAGAGTCAACAACAACACAGATGCAACATTTGCATAGTAGTTGGTGGGCAGTGATGTCAGACATTAGCAATTTTGAGGGAGATGTTACAAAGTCAGGGTGATGCTTCAGAATGTTGTAGTACTAGATCACATTCCTCGCTAGGAGGAAGTGTTGATTTTTGGTAGCATTGAATGTGCTCTAAGCCTTAAAATTTGTAGGGAGGCTAGGACACATGTATTCCAAAATACCTAGAAATCATTTTGGGAAATTCCACCTAGAGACAATTTTATTAAAATAATTAATTATTTTTAATGGATGCTGTGTAAACTTAGGAAAGTAAAATAATTAAAGGGCATTGATAAAACTAGGTGTGAATCTTCTAGAAGAAGACAAAGATCGAGTCAATATGATTTGAACCATTGATTAGAATTTAATTTGAGTCGTTGATTACTCAACAAGAATATTATAAGGACTTTGATGGGCATTTGGAAGACACATCAAGTGAGAGATCAAAGATCAATTTTCTCAAGAGAGTAGCACAACAGTTGTCGGATAGGTCATCGAGGCGATTTCTTGCAGTGAGGGTGAGAGGTAGTTTTTTGGTTGGAGGATTTCCTGATTCAGGGATACATTGCAGAGGAGGCAGTGAGAGATCCAAAAGAGGCAACGCAGATCCATGCTGGGAAGCAGAGAGCCATGTTGAGGCAGTGTAGAGTCTGAAAGGAGATTCAAATTTTGTTGGAGAAGTCGAGTTCCAGAGCCAGAAGTCGGGGTGTGAGACCGAAAGGGCAAAGAGTCGAAGTTCCAGAGGAAAATCGACCAACAAGAAGGGTGACACAAAGCCTATTAATTATGACATTGGACTGTGTAGGCTGACACAGAGGTAGCACATAGGCAGTGTGGGGCCTTCCATTCAATGGTTGGATCAATGTCGGATCTCCAATGATAGTGTGAGTTATTTCTCACTAATTTCTCTGCTAGACGGATTCTCTGTATTTGATTTCCAGTAAGGCATCCAAATATTGTATTAAAAAACTATCGCATAATAATACAAACCCTCAATTGATACAATGGTTTTCCCGCATTGGGTTTTTCCGAGAAATTTGTACAAAAACAACGGTGTCACTTGTGTGTGTTATTTATTCTTGCTTAGTTATCGTTTCCACATATTATTTATGTTGTGAAGGTTGCACTTGTATTTATTTCGATTTTTACTACGTAATATTGTAAATAACTTGTAAGAGAATTATCAAGTAGGAGAAATAACATTAAATTGTTATAGTAGGGATTTGGGTCACCATATTTTCACACAAATAACCATAGATATATAAATGAGGAAACAACAATTAAAGCCACATAATAACAAGCACATTTACTTCATAAAATACCAAAGGAAAAGGAGCACTTATTAACATATGAAAATCCAACCAAGTCAGGGACTTCAGTGTACTATCCGACCAGAGATTGGGGTGAACGAAATATCTCTTTCAGCCAATCACCTCTGTGCCATATTTCAAACATGAATGTGGAATCTCATGAAAAAACTCAAACAAAACGAAACCAAGGCTTCCAGAGGCCAAACCACCTCAACCAGTGATTCCACCTCACAGTCGAACATCACTAACCATCACCATATCAGTCTCTATGAAAGTTTTCCAAGGTTCCAGTGCATTTGTTCCAAACAACGCTTCCAAAACTAGTAACACAACCTACAGTTGTTGTCGGGCTCTAGAGCGTTTGTCCAACGAGGGCTTCTAGGACTAGTAATTAAACCTACCAAGTGCTCCAAAGAATTTGTCCAACCAAGGCTTCCAAGACTAGTAACTCAACCCAAGATGTTATAGGGCTTCTAGAGCGTTTTTCTAACCAAGGCTCCAGGATGTAGTAACTCAACCCACAACAATCAGGGACATGAGACCAACCAGAAAGAAAGAGGAAAGAAACCCACAACACCATGGCTATTCAGGAAATGGAAAGGTGTTGTAGCGGCTACAACCACCCTCCAAAATTTTGGCTCGCATGCAAATTTCGAAGCCTACCTTGGATCCTGCGATCGATCATCCTTGGTCACTTGTTAATAAGTTGATGATATCAAGATTCCCCTCCTTGATATTAAGATTTGTTCATGGTATCATCTTTATGCAGCATGTGTCATCTTTGGGCATGGGGATTTTTGTTTGTCATGCAAAGAGAATGTTGTTTTGCTTCAAGGGAGAGCATGCACGCATGAGTTGTTATCATCATGTAGACATGTTTCACACTCACTTCACGCACTCTTGTTATGAAGGTTGTTGCATTAAGCAAAGTATGTTTTATACATTCTATATGGTCTATGTTGCATCACTAAGTGTTCGTGTGAGATAATAGTCAAGTCTTATCTATGTTTACATATTTTTCACTCATCTCACACTTAGCCAATTTCCCAAGAAAATTAGCCTCACTCAGCCTCCCATAATTGTGGACTTTGCTTATGCAACCCTCAAGCTTCCTCCCTTGCCTGCTAGAACTCCACAGTGCGTAGAGACCCAAGCATCCCTTGGCATTCAAAACTGTGAAGTGGTTTCGCCTAGCGTCTTTCCCTAGCCAAAACACTTTGTCTCCATAAATTGCACAGTATTGTTCCTCAGTGATTCAATCTACCTTGCAACTTGAAACTGCATAGAGGTGTCCTCCCAGAACCCATCCTGTGGTAGTTCCTTGCATCTAGAAATTGCGCAGTATTGCCTCTCAGCTTCCCAGGCTACACTGCACTAAGAAATTGTGCAAAGGTATCCTCCTAGGACTCCCATCCCACAACAGTGTGCTATGCCTCAAAACTGTGCAGTGTTGTCCAAGCTTCCCTATCTACCTTGCATTTAGAAACTGTGCAGATGGGCCTCCTAGGACCTCATTCTGACAACAGTCACTATCTGTTAAAGCTGCAATGATATATTTCTCAGTGACTACAGGAAAAGGTGACATGCTGAGATCACTCCCAAGGAGTTGAGGAGAAGGACCAACGAACCAAGTGATGGAAAAATATCATGACCGCATGAAAACTCCATCGGATGCAGAATCATTTTTAGGGTAAGTATAGTAAGTGAAGAACACCTCTTAGTCGAGTTTGCGGTACTTATCTTCATTGTCATATCATCCTGTCTTCAGTAGCATGCATGTGTGCAAACACAAAAAAGCATTTTCATGTATTTCCTCTACATGTCTTGCTTCCTTTTCGCTTGTTTGACCAACTGTCATCTTCAACATGTTGGTTGTTGTGTCATGCTTGCAACCTTGTTTTAGTGATGTTGAAGGTTTGTCTTCATGTGCGTGAGTTGTTTCGACTATGAAAACACTTGTCACACTAGCACATAATGTTGTATTCACTGTCATGCAAGTGTTTTCATGGTCGTCTAAAGGTCTATCCCAAGTGTCGCACTTGTCGCTTTCACCATTACATAGTCCTGCAGTACGTCACACTGATCATATGTTGTCTTGTGGTTTGAGTTGTCTTGTCATTGAATCATGTTGATCGTGTGTTTTCAAGGTCATGTATACATGATTTCACTCAATCGCACACAGCCATTTTTCCTGAAATTATGTCAACCAGACCACCCTCCACAAGTCAAACCTCCACTGAGCTTTATTGGGTAGTCTCAACCCATAGTGACCAAGCATTATTGCCCAGAACTGCGCAGAGAGTGAGGCTGCCCTCTAGGCAGTGTGCACTACACAATCCTGGAATCAACTTGGATGAATCTCACCCTAAGTAGAAGTTGCCCAAGAAGCCATCTCAGTCTATGCTTACCACAATCCTATCTATCAAGCCTCCCGCTAGTCAACCAAAGAATTTAACTTAAGCAGTGAACTAGGGCTACAATCATCCCCAAAACTGTGTAAAAGCTGGCAACCTGCCTTCTTGCACTACCTAAAGAAAATGCGTAGATATGAGGACACACATCCACTTCCTATCACTGCACTGTCCCAGGAAATTGTGCAGTTTTGTCAGGCAGTCCCCTTGCCAGCCTCCTTGCCACTGCTCTTGAAAATTGCGTGGTTTTTTCAAGCAGTCCACCTACTGTTGGGCACCCCACTCAGCTTGGAAAATTCGTAGACATCAACTAGCTTGAATGTCACCCAGATTTTCATAGTTCTCACCAGCGGGCTCCCGCAGCCCAATATCGGCCTCCTTTGGAAATCTGCACAAATTTTCATAGTCAGTGCTCCCTGCTGCTCGCACTGCCTTCCTAGAAAAACTACGCAATTATACCTCCTAGATGAGACATATCTCGTAGATTTCACTACTGTCCCAAATTTCTCATCCCAGCCTCCCAGTGACCTCTACACAGTTTTTCCCAATATTGTCTTGGAGCCTCACATCCCGATGTGACATGTGCTTTGTGTTGTTTCAGAGCCTTGTCCTCTGTCCCGGTCACCTGCACCCATAAACGAAAGACAATGCGTCATGGTATACTAGGGGATTTCCAGATTTGATGTCGTCTCATCATGAGTGATTTCAGAAATAGGTACATGCATGAGACAATGCACTATGACAAACAAGATGAATAAGGAGTGTATGCTAGAAGACTTTCTTGCAGTTGGACGAACACACAAAGCATACCAAGTAGCAAGAGAAGGAGACATGTGCACATGCATGAACCATCAAGCAAACAACAAGATCATTGAAGACTCCACGCACTTTTCCATGCAGAGGTGAAGCTATGGTACATCACAAGCACACTCATCACTCAGCAACACAATAGCTCGACACAAACATCACAGCCAACATATGCATACCGGTAGTGTCATGTCGAGTTGTGTCATGAGTCATCTCGGCCACATCACTATTTTGGGTCATACTTGTGTAATCAATGTAATGTAACGTGGAAGTCCAAGAGAATCGCGAATGAAGTTAAAGAGTCATGTAAGTCAATGAGTCATGTAAGTGATCCAAAATGGATCTTAAACCCTCTAAAAATGTAAGTATTCATATTAAACCATCAGAAAACAAAGATCGCAAAGGAAAACACTAAGGAATGGCAGAAAACATAGTGAAGTGGAGCGTAAAGTCTCATTGCACAGGAGCCGTCGGATCAGACAGATCAATGGCCCATATTAAATCGGGATATCGCATCAGGAGAGGCCAGCAGAGTATATCAGAGGTGGCCCTAAGGGAAATGCGACTACGATCGGTAACTTAACGTGGACCGCTGATCGAGCACACCGATTAACGAAATAGATTACAGATATCGCATTATAGATTCCTAAAGGGAGGACTTAACAAAGGTGAAAGGCTTTTAGTAGAACCGAAGGAGTTATGAATTAAAAAGTGAAGGATTTGAGTTCCATGGTAAACAGTAATTCGGGCAGGCTACAAGTGGTAAGTAGTATTGGAAGGGCTTCACCTGATTCCATACACTGGTTGACACGTAGCATGGTGTAGGAGAGAAAAACCACTCGTTGTAGGTGATTTTTCCCCGTGCAAGTGGGTCGCCCGAAATGGCCATCAGCCGTTGGATTAGGGATCACGGATCAGATAGTGAAGAAGGCACGAGCTGGTTAGATGATCGGGTTGGATGTGAACCATCAGATTGAAGGCATATCAACATTGTGGAATACAAAGGGATTATGACCCGTAGCCAATTAGACATGTGATTGCGATCAAGGTGAACCCGAGAGGATTATAGGGTAGACTTTATATCGTTTGAAGTCTGAATTTGGCGTTTTGGTTGGATTTTCCACTGTTTTAGTGTATTTCCGTGTATTCCCTGTGTAAATAGAAAAGTGCGTTCTCAGGGATTTTCACCCATGCCCGATCCTTCCATTTGTAAATAGGTGGCCTCAATGCCTTAAGCATTTTTGCAATGATTGTTTAAACGCTTAGCAGGGAGATGAAGGGACAACACTGGGAGCCAGAGAGCCCAAGAAGGGGAATGAACCAACAGTGCCGATAGGCTTAAAATCCATTCAATGGAAGCACAGAGAGGAGGTCAAAGACAGAGCGGAGACAGAGAGTCAGAGAAAACGCATAGCTACGAACCAGGGAAAATTTTAAGAACCACCCTAAATTTATATGTATAATAAATGGGCTAATCCCCATGATAAATAGGAAAAATGGGAGGCGATTTTATCAGTAATATAATATGTATATATAATTTTTTTGGAAAATCTCTCACCAGATTATATTATCTTGTATAGTGATGGAGAATGTTTCATTGAATTATAAAATCTTGTAAGATCTTGGAAAATCTTTTATTGAATAATAAAGCATTGTGAAGTCTTGGTGAATGTTTTGTTAAAGTATGAAACCATATATGATAATAAGAAAACATATTCATTAAACTATATATACTAACATACATGTTTGGAAAAAAGAAACATAATTTTCTCTTCCTACAAACAATGTTCCAAGTTTCAGTGGCCGTGTTTGTCGAGGTTCTTACAATACACTCTTTCATATGCTTATATTAGTTTTGATAATATTCCAGAAAGGTGTTGATATTGACAACATACATGTTTGGAAAAAAGAAACATAATTTTCTCTTCCTACAAACAATGTTCCAAGTTTCAAGTTTCAATGGCCGTGTTTTTCAAGGTTCTTACAGTACACTCTTTCATATGCTTCTATTAGTTTTGATAATATTCCACAACAAAGTTCTTATAGGTGTTGATATTGACAACGAGTTCTGTCAAGGCAGGAGAGATTAATATTTTCTCTACAACTTTTGTCAAGCTACCACTTTTTTCAAGTTATCAAATTTCTTTCTTATTCCATAGACTCCAACTGCGATATAAAAAAAACCACATCAAGTTTGTTTAACCCAACATGCCAACAAGTAGCAAGCCCCAACTATATTATATAAGAAAGTATTAGGTATCCGAAAGGCTTGAAGGGGATCTAATTGAAAGAAGTGACCATTGTGAGAATCCTTCCAATCAATATATGAATATATAAATGTAGATTTATTATTATTTTAATTGGAAATCTTCAATTAAATAATAAAATTTAATTACGTCTCTCCCAATCTAAATTGCTTATTAGCATAATTCACCACCCTCATAGGTCTCGCATGTTTTAAAAGCATTGTAACATGTAGATTAATTTCCTTTTTGGTGAACAATCTCCACCTTTTAGGAAAATATGGTGCAGTGGCTCCAACCCATATAGATCATTAAGACAAACTAAGAATAGCACAAAAGATGAAAGGTTGTAAAAACCAGCTTATTTTTCAAACAACTATCCAACATCAGTACCTAAACTTTTTCATGAAGATATCATATTGAGAATGTTTGAAAAATGGTGAGAAATCTTCTGCTAGGGTGATGCAGAAAGAGTGATAAGGTTTCATTGTTTTGAATTTTTTTTGTTAAATTAGAAAAAGTTAAAAACCAATATTAATGGAGATATTGGTATTTTTTCTAAATTTTGTGAAGTGACTAAATGTAGCTTTAATCATTCACCTTAAGATGTTTTTACAATATAATTTCCTAAGTCTATTTAATATCTTCATTACCATAAAAACCAACCTATATCCATCTTAACTCCACATCTACCACTCTTAGGGGGATGAAATCTATTTATCCCTCTGAGCACTTGGTAGACCCAGAATTAAGATGGATCTAAGATGATAGAATTTCCCCTTTAAATAGTCTATGCTCACATGAATACCATGGTATTACCATGGGTCAATACCATGGGTTATCATAAACCTAGAGCTTAAAAATTACTATTAGTAATTTATAAAAATTAATAAAATTAATAATTGATTTTTATTTTATTTTTTATTTTAACCAAGTTAAAATGTTTAACATACATTAAATTACAACATCTATTTTTACTCTTGATCTACCAAGCCCCGAGAGAGATCAAATATTTTTTCACTCTATCCTAGTTTTCATATCACGATATTTGATCCCTCTCGCGGATCCACAGTAAAGATGGATCTATGCTGGTTTAATTTCCATGTGAATACCATGGGTCAATACCATGTGCCATTTTTATTTTTATTAATAGGGTTAATAATGTTTTTTTGCAGCCCATGGTATTTGGCCCATAGTATTTTGCCCATAGGTTTCAATTAAATATAACGCATTTTTTGAGTGTTCGTAAATATAAGGTGACTTATGGAGTAAATATAAAAAAGTTTTATTTGTTTACCATACCTCTCGTTTATTTATATTTTTATTAATTTACCATACCTCTTTTACAAATATGGTATTTGGCCCATAGGGTTCACTTAAATAAAACCTCTTTTTTGAGCCTTCATAAATAGAAAGAGGGTTATGGACTAAATATAAAAAGAGGTTTTATTTATTTTCTATATGTCTAGTTTATTTATATTTTTATTTATTTACCATACCTTTTGAGTTAAGTATAAAAAGAGATTTTATTTATTTGCCATACGTCTAGTTTATTTATATTTTTATTTATTTACCATACCTTTTGAGTAAGTATAAAAAGAGGTTTTATTTATTTACCATACCTTCACTTTATTTATATTTTTATTTGTTTACACCCTTGCATGTATATAAGGTGACTTATGGAGTAAATAGAAAAAATGTTTTATTTATTTACCATACCTCTCATTTATTTATATTTCTATTAATTTACCATACCTCTTTTATAAATATGGTATTTGGCCCATAGGATTCACTTAAATAAAACCTATTCTTGAAAATTAGGGTGAATGGAAGGTTGTAACTCCTAATTTCAAGGGCTAAATTTACCTTTTTTACCCTCTCCCTTAAAATAAGGTGGGCTATTTGAGGCGATTTGTAAAAATGCACTATGATACAAAATATTTGCCCACTAAAAATTTAAAACCCCTTAATTTCGCCTAAGGGTGAACATTCGCCCCTAAAATTTTCCATGCTACAAAGAGTTGATAGGCACTAAGAGGGAGAGCCTGCGCACTCTTTAGACTCGAGGTTTTCGAGTGAAATCCCTATGTAATATCACTGTTTGTTGTGTTATGGCTCTGATTGAGCTCACACCTGTAAACTCTATTCTTGAAGACATAATATGGAGGTCGACACTGAAAGCTGGACCAGGAGATGTAGCCAGGAAGTCTGGTGAACTCCTTGATTGTTTGATGTGTTGATGAGTGTGTTTATTATGTTTTCTGACTGTTAATTGTCTATATTATTTGCAATCTTTTCAATTTGTTGCACTAAGTAATATAGGCATTTTCCTGCACATGAGTCAGTAATACCTTTTCTTCTTGATTTAGTATCCATTTCGGATCAAGTGGTATCAGAGCATTTGGTTTTGGTTTTATTAAGGTTAGACAAGATTGTGCTAGATTTTGAATGCTAACTAGATTAAAGCTCAAACTAGGAGAAGGAGAACTTGTTGAGGCTAATCCAGAGATTGGAAGTGTCTATTCTCAGAGGAGAATGGTAGAAGAGGCTCCAATGGGATCAGAATCTCCATTTATAGAAATTTTTAAGACACTCCAAGCTGTGGTGGAAGAGATGTATCTGGAGTTTAAGAAGGGTCAAGGTGAAAGCACTGCAACACCCAAACTAGACAAAGGAGCAGAGGAACCTTTTCTGGTTGCCCCTCCAGAAGGAAAAGGGAAAGGGGAAATGTCTCCTCCACCATATCCTCCATCATCACCTTCATCATCCTCATCATCTTCTTCGCATAACACTAGCTCTTCTAAGAAGAAGAAGAAAACTTCCTTAATCAAATTAGATGTGAAGTTTGATTTGCTAATTTATGATGGAGAACTTAATGCAGAAAAGCTAGATAATTGGATAAGACAAATTGATGTATATTGCAGGGTGCAGAATGTTGATTCAAAAAGGAAGAATATTCAACTAGCTAGCCTTCGACTTGGAGGAACTACACTAGTATGGTGAGAAGGCAGGACACAAGTTGATCTACAAAAACATGGTAAAATCATTTCTACATGGAATGAATTTGTTTCTGCTATCAAAAAGAAATTCTATCCTTTAGCTTACATGCAGAAGACAATGATTGGTTGGAAAACTCTTCGCCAGTTGAAGGGTCAAAGTGTACAAAGTTATACTCAGGAATTCAGAAAGAGAGCTTTAACTCTAGGTATATCATTAGACTCACCTAAGACTTTATTGAAGTATATAGGCGGTCTTCATAGCTATTTAAAGCATACTCTTCTCATGTTTAATCCCACTAGATTAGGTGATGTATCAGTTCAAGCCACACATCTATAAGCTAGAGGTAAGAATGTAAACCCAGAGGTTGGGGGATCATCTAAATATTCTGTAAGCAAGAGAAAGGAAAAGAAGAAACTGAAATGGAAGGAGAGGAAAGTAAACTGTGTAAAGAAGGATAAACCTTCATGCACTCATTGCAAGAAAGAAGGACACAATGAGGCACACTGTTGGTCTTTGCATCCAGAACGGAAACCTAAGAAGTGCGGTGGTAAGAAGAAAAAGAATGTTGCTGCTATTCAGCAGGACTTGGGATTAGATTCAGGCGATGTAACAATAGTTACAACCATAGGTATTAAAGGTAAAGATTCTGAAGCATCCATAAGTAATTCTACACAATCTGTTGATAATGAAAGTAATGAGAGGGAAATAAATGAGCTTTTTCGTATTAGATTAATTTCCAAGCACAATAAGATTGATACTTTATTTGATAGTGCATCACAAGTAAATTTTATTTCTGAAACAATTGTAAAGAAGTTGGGATTACAAATAAAACCTCATGAGAATCCATATCCATTAGGTTGGGTGTGTGATAAAACAAAGCTATAAGTAACGAGATAATGTAAACTTAGGTTCGCTATTGGATCAACATTTGTAGATGAGGTGCAGTTAGATATAGTTCCATTGGATATATGTAGTATTGTTTTTTGAAGTCCATACTTTTACGATAGGAAAGCTATTTTCTATAGAGCTGAGAATAAGTATCAACTCACTAAAAATGGAATAGAATACATTGTAAGATCTCATAAACTCAAAGATAACTATTCTCTCATAAACTCGGGGAAGATGAAAATAATTTTGAATTCAAGTAAGAAATTTTTACTAATGGTTGTAAAGGTAAAGGATCCTAAAAAATCCAATGCATTTGAAGGCTTTGATTCTAAACAGAAAGATGATTTACTTAAAGTTGTTTCAGAGTATGATGTTCTATTTCAAGAACCAAAGGTCTGCCACCCAAGTGAGAAATAGTACATGATATTTATTTGTAGCAAGATGCTCCATTACCTAACATTGGAATGTACATGTTGTCAGCTTTAGAGAATGCAAAGATAAAGAAGCAAGTATAGGAATTGCTCGATAAAGGGTTTATAGACCAAGCACATAACCATGTGGATCTCCAATTGTGCTGGTGAGAAAGAAAGATGGTTCGTGGAGAATGTACATTGATTAGAGAGCACTAAATAAAATAAAGATCAAGAATCGTTATCCTCTTCCTCGTATTGATGATTTATTAGATCAATTGAAAGAAGCAATTTACTTTTCTAAGTTAGACTTGCGAAGTGGTTATCATCAGGTCAGAGCTACAGAACATGATGCATGTAAGACCGCTTTCAAGACAAAGCAAGGACTTTATGAATGGTTAGTTATGCTTTTTTTCTTAACTAATGCTCTTGCTACATTTATGAGAGTTATGAATGATGTACTCAGACCATTTATTGATGACTTTCTAATTTTTTTATTTAGATGACATTCTTGGTTTTAGTAAGACATGGGAAGACCATGTAAAGCATGTAAATCAAACTTTAGATGTTTTAAAAAGAGAAAATCTCTATGTAAAACTTTCAAAATGTGAATTTGGCATAAAATCTTTAAATTATTTGGGTTATATTGTAGGAGGTGGTGAATTGAAGATAGATCCCTCTAAGGTTGAAGTCATTGTGAACTGGCCTAACCCAAATCTGCTACAGAGGTTAGGAATTTGATAGGGAAAACACAATACTGGAGAAAGTTTATTGCTAACTTTTCTTTGATTGCAGCTCCATTACATGCTTTAACAGGATTGAAACAGGTGTTTAAGTGGGGAGGAAAACAACAGAAAGCCTTCAACATCTTAAAAGAGAAAATCAGTACAGCACCAGTACGAGCACTGCTAGATCTTCAACATCCATTTGAGATTGAGATAGATGCCAGTGGCTATGCCATGGGAGCAGTGTCGATGCAACACGGAAAACCGATATGCTATCATTCTGAGACATTTACTTCCGCAGTAGTTGATTATCCCACATATGATAAAGAATTGTATGCATTAGTGTTATAGACATTTTTGTGCCTTACAACATTGAGCATAAAATGTCCATCATCTAAGGGATCCAAAGTCCCTAAACATGTTGTCCCTACCCCTAGAGGAACAAGGCTAACAAACCACATCAATTCACAGAAGTTCTCCACCAGAAACTGCTCAAAAACAAGTCAATTCAGGATCATTTCAGTGGCTACACTAGCTGTTTGCGCTGAATGTCAAAGTCAACACTGGCTACCTGTGCTGAATGTCAAAGGCAACACTGGCTACCTGCGCTGAGCGAGAGTGGACATGTGGCAAGTTCATTTCTCAAGGTGTCAGAACCCAGGAAGCTTCCAAAATGACACTTGCCTCAGGGAATGCGACTGGTGATGAGTAAGAGGTTCCAAATCTCCAAGTGGAAGCAAGAACCTCCAAGTGGAATCAAGAACTGACAGAGGGAGAGGACACTAGTCAGATCTCAAGCTGACTCATCCTCTCTCCAAACATCTATATATGGATCTCTCCTCCATGAGATCTAGAGGCTGGAATTTTGTTATTGCAAAGAATTGCTGTTGGTTTGAGATTGGAATCATTGGGTGCTTAATGCTTTGAAGGGGGTGAAGATAGGAATTCCATTTGCTGAGAAGGAGATGCTGGATTGGAGCCCTCTGGGTTGTATCTCTTCCTGAACCTTGTTATTCATCAATAAAGCTATCTTGGTTTCTCCTATATACTGATGTATTTTTGATGTATGATTGCATTAGTATGTTTAGTTTATTTCTAATCCTGAACTAGTTATGAATATGAATCCATGTCTTGTGTAGTGTTCTCTTCTTGTGATCTTGCAGAAACCTCTTGAAGCCGGGCAAGCGAGAAGGCAAGTAGCTGGGAACTCTCCAAGAGAAGAGAAGCCGGATCGAGGGACAAACGGAAGACACCGGTTAGTCCATCCATCTCTCTCCTCATTCTTAATTCATAAAGGAAGAATACTAGAATAGCTGTCTCTGTTTGTTGCTAAGGCACTGTCACACCTTAGGTGGATAGGATCGTCCTGCATAGGCATTTTTCCCCACAACAAATTGGCGACTCCGTTGGGGAGATTTGTTTAGTCATTTTATTTGTGTTTCTATCATTGTTTGTTTCATAGACTCGACAACAACAATCGAACTGCATCTGCTATTCCCGGATGCAAAGTAGAGAGTTGTTGCTTTGATCCAATCACTGGACTTGTCTATGATCTGAACAATGGACTCACAAATGATTTGATGATCCTTTGTGATAGATCTTAGTACTCCCTCAAAGCATCCCTTTGATTGCACCTTGCTTGTTGCTTTGATTTGGCCTGAAACAGTGGATTAAATAGCAATCTGTGACCCAGAACCCAGTGAGAAACGAGAGTTTCTCCTTCAGCGCAGACCCAGTGAAGGGATTCTGCATTTCAACGCAGGTCCCGTGAAGGCTACCTGTGCTGAATGTCAAAACCCCTGTGTTGAGGTTGCGCTAAACCAGTTTGCCCTTGTGCAGCTGGGGTTCTCTGCTCTGTTTTGCCCTGTTTTGATCTCTGATTTTTGCAGCCTGTAACCAGCATAGGTACCAGTCTGATAACTCCTTTTCTCTGGTTAAATTCCGCATCCTTTTGTACAAAAAGACTGTGAGTGTTTTTATGTGTTTGTGGCATCATTTGCAGTTTTCCTTTGCATGAGTGAAATAATCATCCTGTAGCCCTTGATTCAGATCTATTGATTGTGATCTTAGGAGAGAGTTCATTGGCTGTTTACAGTTGATTATACATTTTCTTTTGCTTATTGGTTTGAGTTTGTCTATTTTAAGTGTCGAAACAAGTATTCATTTCGAAAAATCGTTAAGTGTTGTAATCTCTTCTACCCTTTCTGATTTCGAAAAAGTAAACTTGTTTGTACTTGTCATTTAAAAGCAAATTCAAAGTTGTACAAAAAACTTTCTTTGTAGGCATCAATACTAAGAAAGTGGAAAACAAACAACTGCATTGTGCATTTGCATCTTGATGGTTTGCATGTTTGATTTAGGAAAAGTGCATTAGAGTGTGCTGATTGCTCTTTGAGAAAAGATGGTGTCTTTCTTTTCCCTTAGTAGCTAGGATTTTCAAAGTTGAAAATATATAAAGCTTTCTTATCATCTTTAGACTGCATTTAGGAATTGTATCATACATCTCGTGGTGAACCTTGAAAGGCAAACTTCTAAAAAGATCAACCTAAAATAAATTGAATGAACTTAACAACGCTTTGCAACATAACGCACAACATAGAGGTCTAGGCTAGAGACGTGTTCCGGCGTCGTAAAGCCTGGTGACTGTCGATCTCGTGGATGGTGGGTGATTCCTCCTGAGGGACGATAGCGCCAGTACGGATTGTGCTCCCACGTACCGTTGCGTATATATTGGGAGACCCCTATAGGCATAAAACCTTTATCCTTAGGAAGCCGTGTCGGCCGCCCTACTGATCGCAATGCACTGAACACAACATTCAGGAAGATCGACCACCCGTACCCTAAAAAGTATTCTGCGGTTTTGCGAAAAGTTTGGCACACCCTCTGCCTAGAACTCCAGAGCAGTTCCTTTTGGCCTTTTTCAGACTCTATAACGGAAAAAGTCCATCCGAGCATTTGTCACTTCGGGCTCGTTAAAACATCGAAGGAGACTAGAGTCATCTTTAGCTTTTTCTCGACTCTTTAAAATTGAAAAAGCAAGTTGTGTCTAAAGCGTCGTTAAAATTTATTTTAAACGGAACAATCACCCTTTATTCCTGCGTTGATCTTTAGGTTGAAAACATGGAGCACACCAACTAAGGAATTCCCCTTGGTGGAAATCCTAGTCCCTTCTCCTCTTGGGGAGATGTTGGTGTGCCCCATATGGCCACATTATCGCTTCCAGGACTGACAATTGGCCTGCCGGTCTGGCTCTTTTCAACAAATGTCGTTAAGAACACCATCATTCCTGAACAGTCGAGTCAACAGTTAGACCAGACCAGAGTTGCCCACCAGCCTTCTACTTCATCTAACTCTTCCTCTCCTCCTTCCTCTTTGCTTGACAGAACTGGTCAAACAAAAAACCAAGTTCCTAAGGAGAAAAAGGAAAAGAAGAAGAAAGAGAAGAAGAAGAAGGAGCCAAAAGCGACTGGGGGCAAACAAGTGTCGTCTGACAAAAATCCACACACAGCACTGACTAGGCCTAAATCGCCATGTGTCATATGCAAGGGAGACCACTTCCACAAAGATTGTCCCTGCATCCCTCGGATACTAAGGGACTGGTCTCCCCGTTTTCACAATTCGGTAGCGTCAACCTCTGATAGCCATGTTGACTGCTCACCGTCAACTAGTGAGAGTGAAGCCACAGGATAGAGAGGGAAAGCTAGATTTCCTTGCAAACTGTGTGAAGGCGACCATGCCATCCACCGTTGTCCCTTCTTAGACGAGGCTAAAAGAGTTTTGGAAGATCGCCCGGTTTTACCAGTGCAACTTCCTCCTGGATATCAAAAACTCCTGCCAAGTCCTTCACTAGTTGAGAACCCGGCTGGCCCGCCCAGGTGGTCAGCCGAAGCACCTATCATTGAAGATGAACCGTCTGGATCCATGCCTGACGAAAGTCAAAAGGTTGAAGCGGCAGTTGACCCGGTTTTGCCTTCAGAGGCTCTATCTTCGAATGATACCATCACAGAGGAGAATAAAGACGACACCGTCCAAATTCTCTTCATCAACACAGACTCCAACGAACACGGGGGCAATGCACCCATTCCTTTATCACAGGAAGGAAGTTCGTCAGAGTCATATCCGACTGTCTATTCGGTCCCACCACCAAGCAACCTAGTTGTCTCGTTCGACTGGAACCAACTAGGCAGACCCCGGTTGCCAGCAAGCATACCATTCAGAATTATCATTCAAATATACAGAATGGTAATGGTTGGCACTATCATTGATGAGGGGGCATCTGTGAGTATCCTTTCCTCTATTGCTTGGAAAGCGCTTGGTTCGCCGGCGCTTTTGCCTGAAATGAGAAATCTATCAGGCTTTGATAAAGGAACCAGTCGACCTTTAGGGATCCTCCCCAATGTGCCCATAACATTGAAAGGGAAGACCGTTCAAATGAACGTGATGGTCGTTCAAGGACCCTTGGATTATAACCTACTCCTTGGACGAGACTATATATATTGCATGGGAGCCATCGTCTCCTCACTCTTTAGAGTAATGTGTTTTCCGCATGAAGGAAGAGTGGTCAAGCTCGTGGACCAACTTTCATTTCCCGGATCACGCATCGCAAATAGTCATATACCATCCCTAAATGGTCTATTCACGCAAGAAGTGTCTCAACCCACGGTCCGTCCTCCTGATGAGCGCGAGTAATCCGGCAGGATATGACTGGAACCTAGGGGGCATGCGTCCTGGTCTGCTTCGGCAGGAAAACTTTGGGTATAGGGTAGGTTTCCGCGGGAGAATATGACTAGTCCGTACCCCGTCCGTCTAGGAAGAGGGGTTGTTACAGAATAAGATTCTTTTGTCAAAGTTATGTGAGTTGGCGGGCATCGTCACTCACCTTTGTCTATTTCGGTAGACATTGCCGAGGAAGTGTTTTGTTTGAAAGATTAACGAGACAATCTTTGGGTAACCTAAAAGAGGTAAGCCCCTCTCGTTAAAACAAATGTTTTGGCGGAAGTGAAGTAGAGGTAACCTTGAAACTCTTTTTTATACCTGGGGGCATGAAAACCTTTTGGAGTGCAAGCAAGGGGCGGCTATTTATTTTTTAAATTTTTAGGACCTCTAACCCTTTAAACTCGTAGGATTAATCGTTTCCAAACTTGCATAAAGAAAGGATCAGGAGCAAAGCTTAGTGAGATGAAGCTCCATAAAAAATAGAATCTTAATGAGACACTCTTATCATATGACTGGGTATTCGAGCAGTTTTAGCACACAGTTCATGCTCGTTAAAAACTAAACGCAAGATCCGAGAAGTTTTAACGTGGACTTCATGCTCGTTAAAAAATAAACATAAGCAATGAGCAAGTGTTTCCACCAGCGTTTAAGCTCATTTTAAAATAAAAAATGAACCTACCCGGTAAATAACCACTGTGAATGTAACCTCATCAGCCATTAAAGCCTTGGTCGTGTTTGCACCGTCACCTCCACTTTTCATTGGCCGATCGTTCACCTCCATATGTTTGTTTACCCATTTTGAGGAACAGCTGCGAAGAGTGATTTCACCTAGCCATCCTTGTGACACTGCCGTGATTGGAAAATTCCAACCTGTACCTGGAATCAGCTGCTAACCCTGTTTATCACTCGTTCCTCAAAAGACGAGTCTTCTTTAAGCTCTTTTCATCTGACTCGTAAAATATGAAAAGATTGCCGAGTCCTTGGCCTTCCAGCTCGTTAAAGGGACAGGAAGTGCTATCCCTCCTCTAGATTTTAATCTTTTTGGACCTGAGGGATTATTGCACAAAAAGATCGAGCACTTGTTTTATTCGGCTCGTTAAAACTATCGAAAACTCATCCCTTTTGTATTGTTTTATACTTTTTCGGACTTAAGGGATTAGATGACGAAAAAGGACTTTTGGAGTTAACTTTATGTACCTTTTCAGACTCTCTAAAAATGAAAAGGACCGAGTTATCCTTGTCGTTAGACTCGTTAAAATCATTAAATAGTGACAAACTTGTCTTTAGACAAGAACGAGTTTCACTATCGCTAGGCTCGTTAAAACATAGCAATGTGCTTGCCTGAAGGGCAGGTTATAGAAAAAGCATATGTTATCCTCCTCAAGCTTGACAGAAATAAAGAGGTACTGGTCAGCAATGACTGGGGAAAAATTGGGAGAAACTCAAGAAAACTTTGATGGTAGCAAGTCGCTCTTGAACATGACACTTTTCCTCCGTACCACAATCGGGTTGGGTTGTTTCATTCACCGGTCACATCCATGGTCTCGCCATACCATCCATATTTGGGGTAATGCTACCGATCCATCGCATCAGTGTCGCCATATGTTCAAGAGAAGTCGTTCAGAAAAGTCAACCGTGTCCCATCCACTGCCGTACATTATCCTTCATCCTTTCATGACCGCCACCCTGAATCATATGTCACAGATCGTTTTCACCTCCATTAAAATCATTAGCTCCATTCCGTGTCACTGATGTGGGATTCATTAAGGCCCTCCTTTGACGGATCGCTTCTTGTCGACATCAGCTCATTATCCAAGAAGTTGATCTAGGAACAACCCCTTCAGTACTTTGAAGCTTGCATGCCTCAATGGCAAGTTTCTCACTTCCGGCGACAGGTATACATCAATGACCTTCGACCAAAAGATTTTGCGTGGCGTTCGACGCCAAGTCCTTTATTCACGCCACGTGAATTGTACTGTAGTACCTTGAGGGTCATTCTCATTATCGGTGATTCCTCTCGCGCTTGTTAACGGTTTACCTCATTGACCGGTAATCAAGCGATGTCTTTCCATGTTCGACTTTAGAACATTTCTCACATGGATTGACTTGTACTTAGAGTGAAGATCGAACGAGTTTGAAGACCCCGGATCTAGTTTCATCCATCCGGGCTGCGATATATATTCAAGAAAGATAAAGACATTGACATGTACATCATTGCAACAGATAATCATCCTACTCAAAGGATGATAATTTCATCAAAATTATCAGTCTACCATAAGACGATTATCTGTTTTATGTACAGAAAAATGAATTTATAAAGCTGAGCATGGGAATGCCCGCCTCAGCTAGATCATGAAAGCAGTATGAAAAATAATGTATTGTATTGTATCTTATTACAGGTCTCCTCCCAGCATTGGATGAACTTCGGATCCCCCTGATAAAGCATTTCACCCGATAAACGGCCTCATACTTTAGGGGGCAACTGTTATAGAAATTTTTGTGCCTTACAGCATTGAGCATGAAATGTCCATCATCTAAGGGATCCAAAGTCCCTAAACATGTTGTCCCTACCCCTAGAGGAACAAGGCTAACAAACCACATCAATTCATAGAAGTTCTCCACCAGAAACTGCTCAAAAACAAGTCAATTCAGGATCATTTCAGTGGCTACAATAGCTGTTTGCACTGAATGTCAAATTCAACACTGGCTACCTGCGCTGAATGTCAAAGGCAACACTGGCTACCTGCGCTGAGCGAGAGTGGACATGTGGCGAGTTCATTTCTCAAGGTGTCAGAACCCAGGAAGCTTCCAAAATGACACTTGCCTCAGGGAATTCGACTGGTGATGAGTAAGAGGTTCCAAATCTCCAAGTGGAAGCAAGAACCTCCAAGTGGAATCAAGAACTGACAGAGGGAGAGGACACTAGTCAGATCTCAAGCTGACTCATCCTCTCTCCAAACATCTATATATGGATCTCTCCTCCATGAGATCTAGAGGCTGGAATTTTGTTATTGCAAAGAATTGCTGTTGGTTTGAGATTGGAATCATTGGGTGCTTAATGCTTTGAAGGGGGTGAAGATAGGAATTCCATTTGCTGAGAAGGAGATGCTGGATTGGAGCCCTCTGGGTTGTATCTCTTCCTGAACCTTGTTATTCATCAATAAAGCTATCTTGGTTTCTCCTATATACTGATGTATTTTTGATGTATGATTGCATTAGTATGTTTAGTTTATTTCTAATCCTGAACTAGTTATGAATATGAATCCATGTCTTGTGTAGTGTTCTCTTCTTGTGATCTTGCAGAAACCTCTTGAAGCCGGGCAAGCGAGAAGGAAAGTAGCTGGGAACTCTCCAAGAGAAGAGAAGCCGGATCGAGGGACAAACGGAAGACACCGGTTAGTCCATCCATCTCTCTCCTCATTCTTAATTCATAAAGGAAGAATACTAGAATAGCTGTCTCTGTTTGTTGCTAAGGCACTGTCACACCTTAGGTGGATAGGATCGTCCTACATAGGCATTTTTCCCCACAACAATTAGTACAAAGTGGGAAAAAGTGGAAACATTACCTAATGGGTAAAGAAACAATCATACATATAGATCATAAACCACTTCAATATTTTCACTCACAAACTAAATTGTAGCAATCAAGGCATTATAGGTGGATGGGTTTTCTACAACAATTTCATCTTGTCATCAAATATAAGAAGGACATACACAATAAGGTTGTAGACATATTATCAAGACCAATCATAAATACATCTACTATACTTAAGCATAACTCAGTAATGCATGAAAGTTACATTGAACAATATGCTCAAAATGTATATTTTAAAGATGTATATGCAACTTTAAGTCATGGAAATCAAGTAGAAGAATTAGATTATTATGTAGAGGACCAAATCTTATATCATTTGGGAAAGTTATGCATTCCACAAACTGAAAGAGTTAACATAATCCAAGAAGCACATACTCTCTCATATCATGTCATTTTGGTATAAGTAAAATAGTTGCACAATTGCAAAGGTTTTGTTATTGGCCAAGAATGCATGAGACAGTTTCTAGATATATCAAAGGGTGTACTATGTGTGCTAAAAGCAAGCCCAATAATCAGAAATTAGGCTTATACACTCCACTTCCAATTCCTTCTCGTCCTTGGGAAAGTATTTCCATGGATTTTGTTGGGGGATTGCCAAAATCTAGGAAAGGTCATGATTATTTATATGTTGTTATGGATAGTTTCAGTAAAATGTGTATTTTGATACCATGTAACAAGCAAGTTACAGCTGAACAAACAACAAAGTTGTTCTTTCAAAATGTATGGGTTCATTTTGGGTTACCCACTTCTATTGTATCTAATTGAGATTCTTGATTTGTTGGGAAGTTTTGGTCAAATTGATGGGAGTTGATTGACACCAAGTTGAAGAAGAGCACATCATTTCATCCACAAATAGATGGTTAGACAAAAGTGGTCAACAGGACAATGATCTAGTTGCTCAAAGGCTATTGCAGCAAGCATCCCAAGCTTTGGGATGAGCATTTGTGTTATGTGCAGCATGCTTACAATCGTGCCAAGCACTCTTCTACTCGGAGATCTCCTTTTGAGACTTGTTTTGGTTTTATACCAAAGTCTCCCTTGGTTTTTGTCTTTGGTAAAGACATAACAGTTGATGGACATAGTGATGTGGACAAAGCAACCAAGTTCAATGAAAAAATCCAGGAAATTCACCAGGAAGTACAGGAACAACTGGAAAGAAGTCAAGCCAAGTACAAGGCAAGACATGACAAGCATCGAGTTGAGCATAGTTTTCAAGTTGGTGATCAAGTCTGGCTGTACATTAGCAAAGATAGAATGCAGGGTGAAGGTAAGAAGCTAAAACCAATAAGGTATGGACCTTTCAAGATACTTGATAAAATTGGTGAAAATGATTTTCGCCTTGATTTTCCAGATTATATGCTAGTCGTTAATGCATAAAACTTGAGATTGTATGAACCTTCATTGATTGAAGATCCTGAAGAGCAAATTTAGTTGGCTTCTATTGGGTATTTGTTGCTTGAGTATCTCAATGAGTTACATGAGGACACAGTTTGGGACAGGAAGGTAAGAACTATGCATCAAGCAGATGTTCAGTACCTGAGAGTGGGACTCAAAGGGTCAAATCCGAGCAAAGAATGATGGATAGAAGTTAGATAGGTGAAGGAGCAGTATCCTCACTTGCTCGAATGCTAAAACCAACTTTTTGTGGTCCAAAAGATTTTCTGTGGGAAGGCATGATCCAAAATGGATCTTAAACCCTCTAAAAATGTAAGTCTTCATATTAAAATATCAGAAAACAGAGATTGCAGAGGAAAACACTAAGGAATGGTGGAAAGCAGAGTGAAACGGAGCATAAAGTCTCGTTGCACAAGAGTCGTTAGATCGGACAGATCAATGACCCAGATTAAATCGGGATATCACATTGGGAGAGGCCAACGGAGTATATCAGAGGTGGCCCTAAGGGAAATGCGACTGCGATTGGTGACTTAACGTGGACCGTTGATTGAGCACACAGATCAATGGCGAAGATTACAGTATCACATCACAGATTCCTAAAGGGAGGACTTAGCACAGGCAGAAGGCTTTCAGCGGACCCGAAGGAGTTATGAATTAAACAACGAGGATTTGAGTTCCATGGTAAACGATAATTCAGGTAGGCTACAGGCGGTAAGTGGTATTGGAAGGGATTCACTCGATTCCACACACTGGCTGACACGTAGCATGACACAGGAGAGAAAAAACCACTCATTTCAGGTGGGTTTTCCCCATGAAAGTGGGCCGCCCGAAATGGCCGTCAGCCGTTGGATTAGTGATCACGGATCAGACAGTGAAGAAGGCACCAGTTGGTTGGATGTGAACCTTCGGATTGAAGGAAGATCAACCGTGTGGAATACAAAAGGATTATGACCCGTAGTCAATGCAACTTGCGATTACGATCAAGGTAGACCTAAGAGGATTATAGGGCAGACTTTATATCGTTTGAAGTTTGGATTTGGCATTTCGGTCGAATTTTCCACTGTTTTAGTGTATTTCCATGTATTCCCTGTGTAAATGGAAAAGTGCGTTCTCAGGGATTTTCACCAACACCTGGTCCTTCCGTTTGTAAATAGGTGGCCTCAATGCCTTAAGCGTTTTTGCAATGATTGTTTAAACTCTCAGCAGGGAGATGAAGGGAAAACACCAAGAGCTAGAGAGCCCAAGAAGGGGATTGATCTGATAGCACCAATAGGCTTAAAAGCCATTCAATGGCAGCACAAAGAGGAGGTCAAAGACAGAGGGGAGACAGAGAGTCAAGGAAAATGCCTAGCTACAAATAGTTGATCAGAGGCACTAAGAGGGAGAGCCTGTGCACTTTTTAGACTCGAGGTTTTCGAGTGAAATCCCTGTGTAATATCACTGTTTGTTGTTTTATGGATTTGATTGAGCTCACACTTGTAAACTCTGTTCTTGAAGACATAATATAGAGGTCGACACTGAAAGCTAGACAAGGAGACATAGCCAGGAAGTATGGTGAACTCCTTGATTATTTGTTGTGTTGATGTGTGTGTCTGTTATGTTTTTTGACTGTTAATTGTCTACATTATTTGCAATATTTTTGATCTGTTGCACTAAGTAATATAGGCATTTTCCTGCACATGAGTCTGCAATACCTTTTCTTCTTGATTTATATCCATTTCGGATGAGCAAGTCAAACAGTCATGAGGGAAGTCAAAGAGTCACAAGGGCTAGTTTCACCCTTGGCTATATATACCCCTCATTTGTACATGCAAGGGAATTTCCACCTTGGCTCCTCCCACATAGGCTTGAGAGTCTATAATATTTTCTTTGAGGAGCCAGTAGTGGCTTCAACACTCCACTATTGGGGCTAGTGGTGTATGGTGTACAAATGTGCCTTGGAAATTTCTCTAATTTAGAAACCTGTCATAGGCCAACACATTTTCAGACATGTATTGTATTCGTTTGTAAGACTATTCTTTGGATGCTTGTAGTGCATGTTTCTTTAACTTGTACTAATATAGTTGAACTATTTTGGTTGTTTTAGTGCATATGTTGTTGGAAATGTGTTGTATCAGTTGTTATCATTGTCTCACCCATGTGGACTACTCCATCGGGCACTAAAAAAATTCATTCTTGTAAACTTATAACAACCAGCACACTCGTGTGGACTACTCCACTGGGTGTTGTATGTGCTATCTGTTCACTTTGTGTTTGTGACTACCACATTCATGTGGACTACTCCGACAGAAGCTGTGCATATCCTGTTGTGTTGTGTGTCTCTAACTAAGTTGGGACTATTCCCTTTCGACCTAAGACTCACTGTCACCCTCTCCCTCTGTAGTGAAATAAATTAGACACAAGTTACACTAACCACTTACCAGGACATGAACCTTGTTGTTTGAATACTAAGTATACCACTCTCATGTGCTGACAAGAAAGATCTAAGGCATATATTTAAGATAATGGCAATCAAGCCATCATACCAGATGGGACTCCTATACCAAACGGTGTGAGGTCTAGTTGGGACTTCATACTGAGGAGATCACCTGAAAGCTAGGTCCAACACCATCAACACAAGGCTAGAAAAAACCACTATAAATCAAGGAAATCCCCCATTCCAATGACATATCATAACCAAGAAACCACATGCATGTGCCCTGCATGCCAAAACTAGCAAGGAAATCATACATGCAACTCGGTACCTGTAAGAAAAACACGTTCTAATTATTGATCCTGATGTCCTCTTGCGCTTTCCTTCCCTTCATTTTCCTTCTTTCTCTGAATTGCAAGTATGTCACACTCCTATAATGGTGCTCCAAAGAAAAGTATAAGTGTCCAAGAGTAAGAGAGAGAAAGAGAGAGAGAGAGTAGAAAATGAGAGCTCCAAAATTGAACTAACAAAAAGCTACAAAGTGATCCTCAGAATAATTTTTATTAATGAGGCCTTTATTTTCTTCATTTTCCATTATTTTCCTTCATTTTCCTCCACACATGAAACCTATGACCTTTCACCTCCTTTTTCTCTCATTTTCCATTATATTCATAAATAAAATTCCAATAAATCCCTCATTCCTTTCCAAAACCTTTTTCATTGGCTTTTCCAATTTCCATATCCATTAATTAATCACAAGTGATCCCCATCACTATGTTTTTTCCCAACATTCAACTTGGAATATGTGCCCCATGACCTTGGTTATTATTTTTCCCTTGTTAACTTTATTATATGGATTTTTAACTAGGTTTGTTACAATCCCTCTTCTACCCGTTGAAAATAATAAGTACCAAAGCACAAACCTATTAAATAAATAAATAATGGGTTAAAGAAGAGAAAGGCTTCCTACGCAAGGAGGTGAAGCAAGTGACATTGTTGGAGTACTATTCAGGCTCATTGGCAGCGAAGCAACAGTTGTTCCACTATAGTGACTCTTTCGAGGTATTATCCAGGCCTACTGGCAGTGGAGAAACATAAAGATGAAACTCATACTCTGAATATCTTAAACTTGTTGCGCGTATTACCCTTTCCTATGTCAAAAAAATTGTGTTTTGCAAGCCTTGATATGTGTTTACCCAAGTAGAGGAATGGATGGGACTATATCTCTAACCGAGTTAAGTAGTGAAGCCAAGGTAATCTACAAGATGAATCTATACTCCTTGAAAGACTAAGGCCTTATACTTAGAGTATTAAACCTAAATAGAGAAGGTGGAGTTCTACCAGTGTTTCGCCACATGTTGTCACTACGATCAACACCCTCCAAAAATTTTCTCACACTTGAATTTTGGAGCCTACTAAGGACCTTATGATATGACTCTCTATGGTTAATCCACGGTTGTTTGATGTTTTTAGAAGTGTTTAAATCTTATTCCTAGTTTTAAGTTGTCAAGTCACTTGCATTCACATGCATAGTCTTCGATGAGTTAATGAGAACACTTCCTTTAAGTAATCTTGAATAGGCATAACGCCTTCCATCTAGATAGGGCATGTACAATGTTCAACTCATAATAATAGTAAGTTCATACTTCTGTTGGAAGTTTCCCTCACATTGGTTGCACTTGTAGTTTTATTACAGAGAGTTTTCTCAAATCCATCTTTTGCGCACTTTCACTTTCACAAGGGTCACTTTCACATCTGTGGTTGTCTCTTTTTCTTGCTTCAATTTTAATAAGTGTCATTTTCATGTTATTTTCTATCTAGCATGGGTCACTTCCAAGGTCATTCGCATTTTTCAAGTGTTGTCTCATTTTTTCCTCTTGTCACAGGTGTTTCTTTCGTTGTTTTTACTTTTGCATGTGTCACACCTTTGTGTGTCGCCAAATTTAGTTATGGAACACCCTTTTTCACTACATGTTCATACCTATCATTGGAATATGTTCTACACACATTCTTATAGCTTAGTGCACGTTTTGGTCACATTCGTCACTCCTCTCATAACTTGTGTTCTAAGTGTTGTAATGTGTCATTTCAACTGTCACACTTTGAAATAAGTGTCGCTTTACTATTTTTTAAGGTGTGACTATTGATCATGAGCCTTTGGAATTCACTTGGCTTGTATTGATGGAATTTATGTGTGCAGTCCATGTTTGAGTCATGTTAGATTGTTTTTCTTTCTCCTACTCTGTTGGTCCCACACTTAGCCATTTTGAGAGCTCTTGTTCATCCTTCAGCCTAATGAAAATCCAAAAGACAGTAATCCTCTTACTAGGTGATGAGTGCAAATTATTCATGAGCCTCATTGAAATATATTTCCTCCCATACTTGTGTGTAAAGTCTTTTATAAGGTCCTCTTCCTCATACGGTGCATTAGTACTTCCTAAGGATAATTCATATAGCATTGTGTTGCCTTCCTAAGTGAAAAGTGCATTTTGTATGAGCTAGTAGCCACCGTTGGAGAGAAATGTGCCCTCCCAAGCCTAATCCCACTTTGAAATGACAAATCTCACTTTGAAACAACAAAGTTCACTTCGAAGTAGCGAAGCACACTTGAAATGATCTGTGAAAGGAAGCGCACTTCAAAACAATAGGGACCCTTTGAGCGCACTTCGAAACAATGAAGCACATTTCAAAACAATAAAGTGAAGTTGGGAATAATGAAGGATCCTATGTCTCTTTAAAAGTGCATGGCACACTCACGAAGGAAAAATATTTCCCTTAAATGTCATGGGGCACTCACAAAGCTTGAAAACTTTTGGCACATGGTGCACTCTTGAAGTGTGAAGCCTTTGTGAAAATGGCATATTCTTGAAGCACAAAACATTTATCATTCCTTTTGAGTGCATGGTGTACTCTTGAATTAGGAAACATTCATCCTTCTCTTAAAGAGCACATGGCACTATCATGAATCTTGAAGCCTTCATTTGAGTGTTGTTAGGCCCCTATACTACTAGTGTAACCCCTATTGTTATTAGTACAACCCACTTATTATATTGATGTACCCATGTAGTGCCCATATTGTTGTTATTGTGCCACATAGAAGCCCACTATTGTTATTATTGTGCCCTTACATTATTATTGTTATGTCGGCTATGATTATGTTATGACCCCTTAGAAACCTATATATAGAAAGGAGGTCTTTTCATTTGTATCATCCAAGAATTGTTCATTTATGTAATGTAAAGGAGGTTTCCCCCTCGAAGAGGCTAAATTCTAAGGCGTGGATCTCTCTTTTCTATCTTTTTGTGAGCTGGTTTCATAACATTTGGTATCAGAGCTTTGGTGTAGGAATTTACAGGGTAAGTTCCTCAGACAAAACACCAAAAGGACACCGCTCACAACTAGATCGCAGATCAATACACTAGTATTTTGACGTGGTTAAAACCCTCAAAGAGGGAAACAGTCCATGGCCTGAGCCAACGCGGCCACTTCAGGCAATTTATTAATAAAAGAATGAAAATTTACATATGTTTCTCTCATGCACGGATTACCCTACAAATGACCCTCCATGCGCTTTAAATAGAATTCATGGACGAATAGGGTGTCAAGCCACGGATCAAGTGTCGGTAATACCGAGGAGAGAATGAACCATCGGATCACTACATATCGTGACCGTCGGATTGTAAGTTACAAAATGTACAACGGTAAATAAACACACTTTACCTAACTCTACACTAGACCAAGTTGAACTTAACTATTTCCTATGTGTCGGAATATCCTAACATCCCCCCTTAAGAACAACTTGGGATAGGATTGAAGGATTTACAAATATGACACAATAGGAGAAGGAAGGAGGCACTAGAGCCTATCCCCCCTTAGTGACAACTTCCTGAACTCCAACCATAAATCGAAGTTTAGTGTACTTCGCCTCTGTGAAGATGTCTGCAACTTGATCATCTGTTGAACAATATTGCACTTCAAGAACATGGTCGTGAATGAGCTTTCTGATGAAGTGCATGTGCAGTTCAATGTGTTTGCTGCGCTGATGTTGGACTGGATCTTTGCATAGCTGAATGGCACTTTGATTATCACACCAAAGTGTAGTCGAATGTTGCTGGGAAAAGCCAAACTCTGACAGGATCTGACGAAGCCACAAGGCTTCCTTACTAGCTTCTACGACACCACGATACTCTGCTTCTGCTGATGAAAGAGAAATGGCACCTTGTTTCTTACAAGCCCATGTAATAGGTCCTGAACCAAGAGTGAACACATAACCGGCAGTAGACTTCCGATCAACAGGGTCACCAGCCCAATCAGAATCAGTGAAACCAACCAATAGAGGAGCTGCTTCGGCACTGTAATGAATCCCAAACTGAACTGTACCTCAAACATAACGAAGTATTCTTTTAGCTGCTTTCCAATGACTTTCACGTGGGTTTTGCATAAACCGAGCAACAATACCAACAACAAAGGAAAGGTCAGGACGAGTATGAGTTAGATACAAGAGTTTTCCTACAAGTTGATGGTATAATGTAGCATAAACTTAAGGAGAAGTACAAATGACTGAAAGTTTGACTCCAGACTGAAAGGGAGAAGGGGCTGGCTTACAGTCTTCCATGTGAAAATGACGTAGAATATCACAAGCATACTTGGACTGGGAAAGGGAAATACCCTCCTTGGATTGCAAGACTTGAAGACCGAGAAAATAGTGTAAGTGTCCTAAGTCTGTCATTTTAAATTTCCTTTTAAGGCTAGACTTCACATGGTTTATAAGGTTGGGATCACTACCAGTAAGGATAAGATCATCAACATAAAGAACAAGGATGATAAGAGAGTTGCCCACTTTCTTGGTGTAGACAGTATTGTCAGAATGACACCTAGAAAAGCCAGATTCTAAAAGAAAGCTATCCATTTTGGCATACCAAGCTCGAGGAGCTTGCTTGAGACCATAAAGGGATTTCTTAAGTCAAAAAACAAGGCTGGAGTCTGTTTGTATGAAGCCAATGGGTTGTTCCATATAGATTTCTTCATGCAAGTCCCCATGCAAGAAGGCAGATTTAACATCCATCTGATGGACTTCCCATTTGAAAGAGGTAGCAAGGGAAAGAACAAGGCGGATAGAGTTCATTTTGGCAACAGGGGAGAAGATTTCAGTGTAGTCAATGCCTTCAACCTGTGAAAAGCCCTTAGCAACAAGACGAGCTTTATGTTTATCAACTTTCCCATCTGGTCCATACTTGGTTCTGTAAACCCATTTGCATCTAACAAGTTTTCGTCCCTTTGGTAAAGGAACAAGATCCCATGTATCATTTGCCAATAATGAATGATATTCTTCATTCATAGCTGCTTCCCAATATGGATGGCCTGAAGCTTCTGCAAAGGTGTCAGGATCATAATTTACTGGAGCTTGAGCCAGTAAAGAAGAGGCTCTCTCGAACTGAGAACGTGTGCGTCGCTGATCTGTAGGATCACCGGCAAGATCACCTGCTGCATCTCGAGTAGCACGAACCCATTTTGGAAGCTCAGGAGCTGAAGGAGGATCCTGAGATGGTGGGGGAGGATTGTCATCCTCACTTTCATCATCTGAAGAAGAAATGTTTTCAAAAGTAGAAGAGATAGGGAGAGGTGGCACAACCGCCGGGCTAGGCTTGCAGGCCGATATATTTTCATCAATTTTTACATCTCTTCTAATGATAACATTTTTGGACTTAAATGGAATAAATCTATAGCCTTTGACATCTTCAGAATATCCAACAAAAGTACATTTTTCACTCTTAGGTTCTAAAGCTTTATGCTTTTCATCTGGAATATGGGCCCACGCTTCACTTCCAAAAACACGAAAGTGACTTACATCTGGTTTGATTGAGCTACATGCTTCTTCTGGAGTGATATTCTTTAAAGCCTTAGTAGGAGTGCAATTTATTATGTAATTTGCACAGTTAATTGCTTCTGCCCAAAAACTAAGACCAAGTCCTTTAGATTGTAGCATACAATTAGCCATTTCCTTTAAGGTGTGATTCTTCCTTTCAGCTACACCATTTTGTTGTGGAGTATATGGAACAGTATGTTGCATTTGAATTCCATTCTCGGTGCAATAGTTGATGAATGTGTTTTTAACATATTCTCCGCCATTATCAGATCTTAACTTAAGAATTTGATGTCCAGATTGTTTTTCAACAAAGGCTTTGAAGGCCAAGAATGTGTTAAATACTTCACTCTTGAGTTTTAAGAAGTATACCCAAGTGCGTCTGGAGAAATCATCAATGAAAGTTAAGAAATACTTGCAGCCAGAGAATGAAACAACAGGAAGTGGACCACATAAATCACTATGCACAA
The DNA here is from genome assembly GCA_031772625.1 of Pinus tabuliformis. NCBI lineage: Eukaryota > Viridiplantae > Streptophyta > Pinopsida > Pinales > Pinaceae > Pinus > Pinus tabuliformis. Next base: position 83,706,340 of record CM062819.1, on the reverse strand, counting down.
GCTGTAAAGGGGTTGAGGCGTGCTAAGAGGTACATTTTTCAAAACTGTCCCGATGATGTTTTCCGAGTACACATCCAGAACAAACACCATCTCTGCAAGATACCATAGGAAGACCTATCACCATATTTTCTTTACATAGATGCTGAAGGGAGCGATAGTTTAAGTGACCAAATTGCTCATGCCAAAGTTTGCTCACTTCATCGTTATGAGCAACAAATACTGAGGGAAGATTTGATGACCCAAAGTTGTGAAACTTATACAACCTTGTAGAATCATCAGCAATGCCAGTAGCCAAAATCTGTTTAGGATCTCTTAAGTCCTTGATTACAACATCATGAGGTGAAAATTCAACAATTTTACCTTCACCTGAATGAGTTATCTGATATACAGATAGAAGGTTGCAGGATAAGGTTGGAACACATAATACATCATTAAACTGACCATTGTCTAGATGAATAGTTCCAGTCCCTACAACATTAAGAGATCTATCATCACCAACATATATATTTTTGGTGTTACAATCATTTAAAGAAGAAAACATGGCTTTGTTTTTGGCCATGTGATAAGAAGCTCCAGAATCAATGAGCCACTCATGAGAATGAGAAGAAGAAGATACATTTAATGCATAGCCAGACCAAGATGCTTGACAACCACATGCAGAAAGTGCCATTCCTGAAGATGAAGTTGAAGTCGAAGATTTCCCCAAATGGATGTTATGCTTCTTCATTGCTGCTTCCAAGGCTTCCATCTTCTTAAAACATTTTGATTCTAAGTGGCCATCTCGATTACAAAAATTGCAATGTCTATCAGTCTTCTTCCCTTTGTTTTTATTTGTCTTATCATTTTGTTGAAATGATTTTTCATTTTGGGGCTGAAATTTCTTAGGACCCTTGTTTGGTTTAGGACCATTCTTTTTAGGATATGACTTCTTAGGATTCTTTGAATTTGGTTGCTGCTGGGTGGCTAACGCTTTCTTGGAAGAGTTTCCAAGATTAAGAAGACCAAGGTGTAAGAGTTTTTCTTGTTCTCTTATTAAAGAATCACAAAAAGAGTCAAAGGAAGGGGGCTTGTAGTCTGTTCCTTGAGAAATGAAGGCTTCTCTTGTAGAATGGAAGGTGGAAACAAACAGGCTGGTCCCAACTTTGTAAGAATAGAATAGATAAGGTTACTATCTTCTTTCTTAACTTTAACACCTTCCAAAAGATATCTAAGGGTCTTGAACTTGGACAAGAAATCTTCAATGCAAGAAAAATTATTAGGGTCCAATGTAAGCAACTCATTTTCAAGTTGATGGGCTCTAATTTCATTTTTAATCCCAAAAACTTTATTGATTTGTTTCATTGCTTCATCAGGAGTATCAATTTATGCAATATGGAATCTAAGATCTGGAGAAATAGACATCCCTATCAATCCACGTGCTTGATCTTGCCTATTTTCCCATTTAGCAGCCTTATCTTCATCCTTCGGTTTCTTTTCTTGGCCTGAGGCTATTCTGTAGAGACCTTTACTTCTAAGTAAATCCTCAATGTAAGCCAACCATTGGAAGTAGTTGGTGCTGTCAAGGGTAACTTGGTATTGACTTTCCATTTTAATAGAAACTGAAGCTAAAGAGGCTGAAAATAAGTGTTCCAATGGATAGATCTCGAAAAATTAGGCTGGTTTAAAAAAAACGGCTCTGAAAACGGCTTCCGGATGAAGAAGTTATGGCTTTTTGAAAAAAAGTTGTTGAAGTTGCCGACGAAGTGCGGGAATGTGCGGAAATGAAAAAGTCCGCCCCCACAAAATGGAGACTTGAACCCAAGACCTCTACTCTCTTAAAATAGCTTTGAACCAATTGATCTATACAAAAAATTTGAGAGAGAGAGAGAGAGGGGGGGGGTGCTTTGGGTTGCGTGCTTGCTTTGAGAAAGCTTTTTTTCCCTACAAAACAAAAAACACAAAACCCAACATGGACATGCAAAGAAAACGAACCTTATGGCTCGAAGTTAGCTTTAGCCAAAAAACTAAATATTTTCAAAAATGAACCTTGTGGCTCAAAGTTAGCTTTGGCCGGAAACTAAATATTTTCCTCAATGTTTCTGATTTTCCGAGATCACCCTAAGGCGCAGGGAAAAGAGCATACGCATGAGAAAAATCCTTCCTCTCTGTTTCTGATTTGCCCAGATCGCACAGAGTCGCAGGGCAAAGAGCATACGCATAAATGAAAGGTATAGATCTGGTAATAAAAAAGCAAAATAAACCGAAACCGAAATAAACAGAGAGAAAATAACAGTAAACTGCAAATAAACACTGTATACCTCCAGATCTTAAAAATGACGCAGCTAGGGCTACCGGAAACCTTTTCGTGTGAAACAAAAGGGGTTCCTCAATGGAACAGATGCTCCCAACACAACAGAGCAGTCCTCTCGGCCCAAAAGCAGTCAGAAACAACAGATCTAGGAAACGGCAGTCGGATGCAGTTCTACCGGCTTCAGATTTGGATCACCAACGGACGCGGCCCTCAAATAGCTCTGATACCATGTAGGAATTTACAGGGTAAGTTCCTCAGACAGAACACCAAAAGGACACTGCCCACAACCAGATCGCAGATCAATACACTTGTATTTTGACGTGGTTAAAACCCTCAAAGAGGGAAACAGTCCACGGCGTGAGCCAACGCGACCACTTCAGGCAATTTATTAATAAAAGAGTGAAAATTTACATATGTTTCTCTCATGCATGAATTACCCTACAAATGACCCTCCATGCACTTTAAATAGAATTCATGGACCAATCGGGTGTCAAGCCACAGATCAAGTGTCGGTAATACCGAGGAGAGAATGAATCGTCGGATCACTACATATCGTGACCGTCGGATTGTAAGTTAAAAAATGTACAACGGTAAAGAAACACACTTTACCTAACTCTATACCTAACTCTACACTAGACCAAGTTGAACTTAACTATTTCCTATGTGTCGGAATATCCTAACATTTGGATTCTAGGGTTTCGCTGCTCCAAACAGGTCATCGTGGCATTTTCGCTATAACTTTTTTTCTGCGACGTTTCAAAAGTTGAAAAACAAACCCATTCGATAAGGAATCGTGCTAAACCTCAGGTCCAAATTTCAGAGCTGTTCGTACTATATTTACGGAGATATGATCTAAGGAAGTTGGTCTTTTTGCAGACTCCTGAATTACATTCCAAACAGGTGACCTGGGGAAAATCGTCATAACTTTATCTCTGGGGATCGGATTGAAATTTCATAAGAAGGTAAATAAAGAGGACAGACTATAGTTTCTTGTATGCATTTTTTAGATCCAAAGGTCGAAATAGTGACTCGTGGCACGTCGTACAAGTTCGCTCTACTGAACTAGTCTATAATTAGGTCATCTTGGGAGATTGTGCTTAACTCTTTCTTGGAGAATCCAATTTGGATCAGATAGGTGGCATTGGAAAGAGGACAGAGAGGGCTACTATAGGTCATAATTTCAGAACTTAAAGATCTGAAAGTACAGAGTTACAGTCGTTTCAAGATCGAGCTCCTAAAATCAAGAAAAAGCAAGATGAGGAAGTTTGATGGCAAGGATCCTGTAAATTGGATACTTCAGATGGAGAAATATCTTGATCTACATGGTGTACCACTGTTACAAAAGGTATGTATTGCATCTTCATATTTAGAACTGGATCAATTTTTATGGTATGAAGGGCTTTGTTCTCGTAAAAAACTTGTTACGTGGTCAATTTTCACAGAGGAAATGATAGCACATTATGAGGATACAAAGAGAAACACCTTCTTTAGAGTAACACCACAACAATTGGAAAGAGTAAAAGGGCTTTGTGACATACTGGAAAGAAAAATTATGGAAACCAGGAAGCATACCCCTCACAATTATAAAGATGGAAGTGTTGTTTCTCTGAACCTTCCACAACCTACAACTGTTTCACCACAACAATTGGAAGAAAAAAGAGAAAAAGGGCTTTGTTACAATTGTGATAGCAAATGCACTAAAGATCATAAGTGTGCTGAGAAGAAATTATTTTACATAGAATATGAAGAGGAGGAAGAAAATGATCAAGAAACATCAAAAGAAGATGATATACGCCAGGACCCCACCCTAGATAAAGAAGAAATGAATTAGACTATATCTTGTAAAGCATTGGAAAGAATTACCACTCCTCAAACTCTCGAGATAGAAGGACATATCAAGAAGAAAAAGGTGCAAGAAGTGAAAGATCACATCGAGAAAGAAGAAATGAATCCAACCATATCTTATAATTCATTGGTCAAAATTACCACTCCTCAAACTATCAAGATAGAAGGAAATATCAAGAAGAAAAATGTTCAAGAAGTGAAAGATCACATCGAGCATCAAGAAATGAATCCGACCATATCTTGTAAAGGATTGGAAGAAATTACCACTCCTCAAACTCTAGAGATAGAAGGATATATCAAGACGAAAAAGGTTCAAGCAGAGAAAGATCACATCCACCATCAACAACAAGTTCTCCAACTTTTAAAGGATAACGCCACTTCAGTGCAAAATCAAATGAAACAACTGGTAGATCAACATCATAGTGAAAAATGTTTTGATGTAGGTGATTGGGTATTTTTACTGCTACATCTCAAGCAAGCTAATTATGAGAAGGAAATGTTGAAAATACTGTCCCTTTAGTGTGTGCTCTTGCATCCTCTGTAGCTTCCTTGAGCACATCTTAAACCAAGAAACAATTCTCGTTTGTGCTTTGGACCTGTGCCTTGCGCCCTTGAGATATCTCTCTCTTTCTTGAGTGAACAAATGCACCTTGAAGGCTTCTTATGAGCATTGACTATTTTGACTGTGCCCTCCTAATCAAGCCTTCTTCCTTTGATCCTCTCACAGGCCTATCATGAGAAGATCAGTCGATGGGTTAGGTAGTGATAGAATATGTGTTTTTAGACTGTTTTTCCTCATCATGAATGATTTTAATTGGTAGGAGTACCTTCGTAGTATGAAATAGTGGTGATCAAGAGTAGATATCAAGGATCAAGTATAAATAAACACCTATATAGAAGAAGAACAAAAGAAAGCTATCACAGAGACATGAATAAAATCATGGACCAAGACAGAAAGAAGACATTGCATGATGACTCAAGGGATTCCTATATTGATAAAAGACCCCTTGGAGGGTAAAGTAGAAGAAAAAATTGGATCCTTCATGAACATGAATCATATATCAAATCTATCGTCAAGAATTCCATATGAAGAAGCAAGGAAGACAACTTGGCATTGCCACCTCATCATGAACTCCATGTCATTATTTTCAAGTTGTAATTTGTAGAAGTGTCATCATAATGTTCAATATATATCAATGTGTCATGCCACATCATCATGTGGAATGTAATAATTTATTCTCAAGAAAAGGACAAATCTTAATGTGTGGAAGTCCAAGATTCATATGTGGAATATGAAAGTCACTTTGTAATATATGGAAAAAATGTCTTTAGGAGAATTACAAAAGTCATTAGAACTTCAAGAGTTGTTTAGAAGTGCAAGAGTCATGAGGGTAATTCAAGAGTCATAGGGATATGAAAGGCGGTTCCCCTTATTATAAAAGAAACCTCATAAGTCAAGAAAAAATATTTTGGAGGCTTAAGCTTTGGAGAGCTAGTATTGGATTCTCTACTTGGCATAGGAGAGAAAACTATTCTTTGGAGAAGCAAGAAGTGACTTAATGTTCCACTATTGGAACTAGTGCCTCACCATTGTAACTATGTACTTGGATCTTTCACCTTATAATTGAAGCTCGATGAGCCAACACATTTTCATGCATGTATTGTGAATGTCTTAAGACTATTCTTTAGATGTTTTCTATATATGTTTCATTCATATGTACTAAGGAAATTGAACTATTTTGGTGGCCTCGGTACTTATCTTGTTGAAGGTGTGTTGTATGTGGTTTAATGATCATTATGTCTATGTGAACTATTTTTCTAGATAACTAATGAATCTTTATTTTCTCATATGTATCTCTTAGGTTAGTACTATTACTTCCTTCTAGAGGCTCATTTTTTGTCTCCCCCTCATCAAAGTCTCCTTTTATACATTGCAATCGGTGTTTCACAATGTCAAATTACTTGCTTGTCCAAGGTTTATCTATATAATCTCATGTTATCCATTGAAACCAAGATGAACATTTTTGTTATGGTGGTCAAGCCGATACTCTGGATGGGGCTCCTATTCCAAACATTGTGAGGTCTAATTGGGACTTCACAAAGTGGAGATCCCCTATATGTTGGTAGTACCTAACACTGTCAATACCAAGTCTGAAGGAAAGAGTGTCATCATGGTGGTAGTTGATAAATTTACGAAGTATTCACACTTTTGTGCACTATCTCATCCTTTCAAATTGAGTATAGTTGCTACTGCATTTGTGGAAATAGTTCAAAAGCTACATTGAAACCCAAAGATTATTGTAAGTGACAGAGATCCCATTTTCACTGGAAACTTTTGGATAGAAATATTTTCTTGTCTTGGTACTCAATTATCTCATGGTTCATCTTATCATCCTCAATCTGATGGAAAAAATTAGATAATGAACAAATATTTGGAAGGATATATTCATTTCTTTTTATATGATTAAAAAAGCACGATGGGTCAAGTCATTATCTCTGGCAGAATGGTTTTATAACACTTCCTTCCATACCATAGAAAAAATAACCCCATTTATGACGCTTTATGGATATCATCCACTATCCATCACATCATCTTTAGGAGACAATTCTAAGGTTCAAGCAGTGGAAAATCACATTGGGCATCAATAACAAGTTCTCCAACTCTTAAAGGATAACTTGACTCTAGTGTAGAATCAAATCAAACAATGGCCATATTAGCATCACAATGGAAGAATAATTGATGTGGCAATTGGGTATTTTTACAACTACAACCATACAAACAAATGTACCTCAAAAAAGTTAGGGAGGATAATCACCCAAGTGTTATGGCCCTTACAAGGTGTTGCAAAATATTGGTATTATGGAATACAAATTGGAGTTTCTTGCATCTTCATGAGTACACCAATTTTTCCATGTTTCATGGTTAAAGAAGTTTATAGAAAGCAAGCTCCCAATTCAAACTATGTTGGGCATGGGATCCCCCGTAGCAGGTTTTTAGGGCTCAAAGCCCAAGTTTTGGTCAAACCTTTTGTAAGACTCCATGAATTGTAGGATGAGTGATAGGGTAGTCTACCCTAAGTTATGTAAAGTTGTGTCAGCCTACCCATGGTCCGCGTACCATGGGATTGTATTAATAGAGCGAGGCTCTAAGTTGTAAAGATAGTGGATGATAGAGAAAGTAGCAAAGGAATGGTAAAAGCATAAAAGAAGAATTCTAAGTGCCTTGGGTTGTAGTAGTAGGAAGAGGCTCTGCAGCTGAGTGCGTAGAGGCCTAGTAGAGTCCACAGCTGAGTGTGCAGACCCCTGTAGCTAAGTGTGTGGACCCCTGTAGCTGAGTGTATAGGGCAGTGTCAATTTTGTAGTCGGGATTGAAGATTAATAAAGAGAAGTTTATCATAATTCTGTGCATCTATTCTTGAATCGTTATTTTGTTGTTATGCATTGCTTTTACTCTGTTTATTTACTACGCGCGGTTGAATAAAGGCTTGTATGGTTCAAATTGTATGGTTCAAAATACTTATATATGAAAATAATATAAGTAATCAGCTAACAGTGCATAATTGGGAAAGACTTGGGTAAATAACAAGGATCGTGTTGCGAATAGGACTGCGCAAAGACATTATCACAGGCCGTGAGGTGCCCCCTGGTGTACGTAGCATAGTGAGTGTGAAGGTTGGACTGTGTACTAATCCAAACATATCAGACATCCCCAGGGTACGGAAACCTGGTTCTAGCACCCTCCCATACTACTTCGGGTGACACATCAGTCCGCACTCTACAGACTGTTGCCGAAAGGGCCAGTAGTACCAGGATTTTCTTGGTTAAATCACTTCTGAACTTGGGTCAGGCCCCACTAAGCCAACAAATGGTTCCATTGTAGGGAATGGGATCCACATAAGGGATGTCTAATGTCGTGCCACTGGAACCCAACAAAGAAGGAAATTGAAGAGTGGTTGGACAAAAAGATTCACGAGTTCACAACACAGGAAAACAAAATTCTGCGAGTATCTAAGGAACAGTGGTTGGAGTGATACTTGCATCCTTTCCTTCTGAGTTGTATGAGTGGATCACGAAGCTAGCAGACAGCCAAGGAAGGTGTAGACTCGACAAACCAATAGTGTGGACTTCTGAATTAGTGTGCATACTAGAAGCGTCAAAAGATAAGATCGCGCGAGCTATGGACCATTGGCTCAAATGGATAATAGGAGGATTTATCATTGAGTTTGCGGTAGACATGACCGTGAGCTACAGTGAGGCAGAACGACGTTTTCTCGAAGGACTGTGAGGTAAGTATATTAAATCCTTGAACACTTGGATTAAGATGCTATTGTGTGAAAAGTGGGTTATGCGAATAAATTAATGTTTGGGACTACACAAAGCAGGAAGATCTACAAAAGTGGAAGTAGTGAATAATTGGAAAACAGTCCCTTAATTTCACCCTCATAGGAGGACGAAGATGAGCTCACAAAGGTTTCTCTGAGAAGCACAGTCAGTTTGATAAGACAACAAATTCCGCATTTACCACCTCCATCCACACCGCCATCCGCTTCACCCCCCTCACCTCTATCTCCACCCACTCCACCTCCGCCACCTCCACAGTTCAACATGGAAAGTGTGATCAAACTACCAATATTCAAAGCAGTAGGGAATGAAGATCTGGACCAATTCTGGTTCGTGGTAAGAGTAGTCTGGGAAGCACAAGGTGTCATGGATGACAATATTAAGAAGGCTACATTGGTGAGCGCATTGCAGGATCACACATTAACATGGTATATCAAGCATTATAATAACCACCCAAATGTAGGAATCACAGAGATCCAGGCTGCGCTGAATAGGGAATTTAGCAGGCCAAAGTCAGAAACACAGTCGATTATCGGGTTTAAAGAGATCGCGATGCTCCTGGGTGAGATCCCCTGGGATCTAGATCAACGAATGAAGAGTACAATCCACGAAGCCAATATGACATTGATGGATGGACAACATCACACATGGTTTGTACCATCTTTGACACCACACTTGAGGATGGCGTTGTCACAGCAAAAACTTTCCACCCAGGCTGAAGCATTGGAAATGGCAATGAGATTGCATGAAACCCCTATACAATACCCTTGGTTGGGAGTCCAACAAATCCACACGCAACTACAAAATCCGTGTTTGGAAATGCAGAGTTTGAAGTAGGACAGGGCACCGCAGCCGGAGGCGCACGAGAAAGTATGGTGCATAAAATGCAAAGGCCAGGGCCATGACAAAGATCACTGTCGAGTGTTCGCGATCTACTTAGTAGGAGGAGGGCCGATGCCATTGAGACTGGAGGCACAGGAAGGGCCAAGCATGGCACCTGCTTTATGGTGTGCGATATGTGAGATAGGCGGGAAACACACTACGAATAATTGTCATTTGTTGCAAAAGTATACGCAGACATCCCAACAATTATTTTGTAATTTCTGCAAGTCAGTAGGCCATGATGAACGCACTTGCCAAAGTTACGAACTAATGATGGATCAGACCCCTGCTTATAGGATGCGGACTGAAATGCGAGCCTCAACCCGAATACAGGGATGGCGCACGCTAGATTTTAGGGGCGCGGTCGAGGACAAGGTGGAATGGGACCAGGAAGGGGTCGCAGACAACTGATTTGTTACAATTGCAGAGGGTCAAGGCACTATGCCCGTGATTTTACCAACCCAACAAGGATATCATGTTTGTATTGTGCTCAGTTTGATCATGAGACAGAAGACTGTCCTATGTTGATCACAAGGATGTGCAAAAAAGGGGTATCTGAGCCTCCTCTGACTCAGAATATACAAATGATGAGGTCGGAGCCACACGAAGAAGACCCAAATGTAAACATGATGCTCAGAAGCGGTACAACCATGGGAGTGTAAGTTTTTACCCCGTACAGAAATTACCTGCATACGAATTCTAAAACAAATAAAATAAACAATGCGAGAGCATAACACATAAAACACATATACACAAAGATTTTCCCTTGGATCCCAAAACTGGGACTATGAGCTTGATTTTTGATTATGTTCCTTTCAATGTTACAATACATATTTATACATGCCAAAGCATCCAATACCATGGACCGAAAACCGTCGTGTCCAAAACCATGGATCGAAAACCATTGCATCCAAAAAAACATGTGTGAAAGTCATGCACAAAACCATAGGTGGGTCCACCCAACCTAACATAGGGTCCAAAACCAAAACTTTTTTAGGCGCTGCTCCAGACCCCATAAAGTGGTGTTATGGGTACCCCTCAAACCCCCTGTGACCTCCCCCCCTAACCCCCAGTTAAGTACGTGGGCTAGTCGTGGAAAGAATATAACACAACCCAACATTCTCCCACTTGTTGTTTTCTTTCCACAGGGGGCCACAAGAGATCTTAGTCATTTATCCATCGCTACAACACCCATTGTTTCTCTACACCAAGAGAACTTCTCAAAGCTCATAGATTTTGTCAATGCATCTGCAGTATTCTTCAAAGTATCCACCTTTACCAGCAACACCTTTTTGTCTTCTATCATATCCCTCACAAAGTGATACTGAACATCAATGTGCTTTTTCTTTGAATGATATGTAGGGTTCTTTGCCAAGAAAATTGCACTTTGGCTGTCACAGTCTATCCTTATAGCTTCCTGTACTAACCCCATACTTGAACACAATCTCTACAACCAAACTATTTCCTTGCTTGCATGAGTGGCTGCCATGTATTCTGCCTCTGTAGTTGATAGTGCCACTACAGATTGTTTCTTACTCATCCAACTGACTACACCTCCAAATAGGTTAAACAAATACCCACTTGTAGATCTACTCTGATCCAGATCTCCAGCCCAGTCTGCATCAACAAAGCCACAAATATCCAACACTCTGGCCAATCCTGGTCTTCCTTGGCAGCACAAACCATAATCACTAGTGCCATGCAAATACCTAAAAACCCACTTCATTGATGTCTAATGCTTCTTCGCTGGTTTGACATAAACCTGCTCAATACTCCCATTGCATGTGCAATGTCTGGTCTGGTATAGACCATTGCATACATCAGGCTACTGATTGCACTTGCATATGGAACACATGACATGTCCTCTTCCTCTTCTTGTGTCTTGGGACACTGTTCAGCAGATAACCTCATACCTACAGGAATAGGAACCTTCACCAGTTTACTATCCTGCATATTAAACCTCTGCAATATTTCCTCGACATGCTTCCTCTGGTTTAACCAGAGCTTCCTCTTTGTTCGATCTCCTTTAATTTCCATGCCCAAAATATAGTTTTTAGCACCAAGATCTTTCATGTCAAATTTGGAGGACAAATGGGTCTTCAAATCCTAGATAATTTCTTTGCCATTTCCAACCAACAACATATCATCCACATACAAGACCAGATAAATAACATGGTCACCAATTAATTTAAAATACACACAGTGATCTGCTTTACTCCTGGTGAAGCCAAATCCCCATATAAATGTATCAAATTTCTGATACCACATCCTTGGTGACTGTTTTAACCCATACAGAGACTTCTTTAACTTGCATACTAGTTCTTTCTTACCCTTCACCGCAAAGCCTTCAGGTTTCTTCATGTATATTTCCTCTTCCAGATCTCCATGAAGAAATGTTGTCTTCACATCCATCTGTTCTACCTCAAAAACAAAAGCAGCATCAATAGATAAAAGTAATATAATAGAAGTTACCTTGGCAACATGAGAAAAAATATCACCAAAATCAATTCCAGACACCTGGGAATAACCTTTTGCTACCAACCGAGCTTTGTATTTCTCCACTTTTCCTTCCGCATTTGTCTTCTTTTTGAACACCCATTTGCTACCAATGGGTTTCCTTCCATCCGGCAACTCCACCAGATCCCAAGCCTCATTTTTGTGCAAAGATGCCATTTCATCAACCATGGCCTCTTTCCAGATTTTTCCATCCTCTGAATCCACTGCTTCCTTCATAGTTCTGGGATCATCATCAGTAACAGACAAAGCAAAATTTGAATAGAAAGAAGATGGACTATACCTTTTTTGCTGCCTTCTTTCTCGAATTGATCTTCTCACATTCGAGTTTGTGGCTCTTCATCTTCTAATTCCTCCTCTGTTGTAGAGTCTGATTCTTCCTCATTTAACTAAAACTCTATCTTCTCAGATTCCTTTGGTTGGACTTCATGTTTAATAACATCTTTCTCCACTCTGAACATCACATCTCGGTTGTACACAACCTTCCTTGTTACTGGGTTCTAAATCTTATAACTCTTTAAACCATCCTTATACCCAATACAAATTTACTATCCAACTTGGTTCTTTTCTCCTTTTGGAACATATACATATGCATCACATCCAAATACCCTTAGATGTGAAAGAGAGGGTTTCTTACCAGTCCATACCTCTTGTGGAGTCTTATCCTCCAACACTGATGAAGGTGATCTATTGACCAGGTAACATGTCGTCTCCACTGCCTCTGCCCAAAATTCCTGTCCTAACCTGGCACCACTGAGAATGCTTCTTGCCCTTTCCATCAATGTCTTGTTCATTCTTTCTACAACTCCATTTTTCTGAGGTGTATATGGAGTATTCTTCTACCATGCTATACCACACTTCTTATAGAATTCTTCAAATTCCTTACTAAAAAACTCTCCACTGTTATATGTTCTCATCACCTTTATCTTCTTCTCTGTTTGATTTTCTACCAGAGCCTTAAATTCTTTAAAACTGTCAAAGACTTTAGATTTCTTCTTAAGGAAATATATCCATGTATTCCTTGAGAAGTCATCTATAAATGATACATATTACACAGACTTACCCAGTGATGGAACCTTCACAGGTCCAAACACATCACTATGCACAAGCTCTAATATATGTTTCAGCGTCTTACCACCAGAGGGGAAACTCACCCGATTCTGCTTCCCGTATACACAATTTCATAGAAATCAAAATCTAGAGAGCTATTACTGATACCTTCTACCATACCTTTACCATGAAGTATCTAAAGGCCCTTCTCTCCAATATGTCCAAGCCTTTGATGCTACAACATGGTCTTCTCTCTAGAGACCACTAGATTTTTTGCTCCACTTTCAGGAACCACAGAACTGTTGCACCCATCAAATAGCAGTGCTACCTTGTAGCTTGTACAGAGTTCCAATCTGAATTCCCCACATCAATATCAGTGCTCCTCGAACCATCTTGCAGGTATCCTTCTCGAACACTGTTTTTACACCTGCATCATCCAACTTGCTAACAAAAATCAGATTTCTGGCTAATGCAGGAATATGCAGAACACCCGGAAGTGTTCTAACCCTTCCACCTTGCAGCTTCAACTTTACTTTTCCACGACCAATGATTCTAGCCTTCCTATCATCCCCCAAGAAGACATCACCACCATCATATTTCTCATACTCGTAGAACCACTCTCTATGGGGAGTGAAGTGAAAGGATGCACCTGAGTCAATCAACCATGCCACATGATCTACATGTGTACTTGAAGAAGCCATGTACACATCCCCACCTTCATCTAAGGTGGTTTCTACCTTTGCAGAAGGAGCATCATAAGATCCCTTTCCTTTATCAAGAGCTTTAGATTTACAGTCCCTTTTGTAGTGCCCTTCCTTTCCACATTTCCAGCACACCACTGTTACAGGCTTTCCTGGAGATTTAGATCTCCCTCTAGTTTTAGGTCTCCCACTCGATGACTTATTTTTGTTCCTGTTCTGGGCCCGCCCTCGTACAGACAAGGCATCACCATTTTGGCTCTCCATATTTTTCTGTCTCATCTCCTTCATCAGCAAGGATGAGACTCTTTCATCAAAATGCAAGGCAGTTGCATTGCTACCTATTGCAATAACTAGACTATCTCACAAATCTAGTAGAGAACACAACAAACTGATGCACTTAGCTTCATATGAAATTTTAATATCAACTGATGCTAACTGACTTACTAAAGTATTAAACACGTTCAGATGCTCTATCAATGAGTCTCCATCTTTCATCCTCAGGTTATACGACTTTTTCCACAGGAACAATTTATTCACCAGAGACTTAGATTGGTACAAAGTCCCTAACTTGTCCCACAAAGCCTTCGCCGTAGCTTCCCCTGACACATTCAACAATACTAAATCTGAGACACAGAATCGTATTGTGCTCTTTTCCTTCTGATCCAACTTCTTCCATTCTTCATCAGACACTCCCGTTGGTTTAGTACCCAGATCTACCGCGATCCACTGATCTTTATCCACGAATAGATCCTCCATCTTGAGTTTCCACAACTCAAAACTCTGACCATTAAATTTCTCAATCTTTATCTTTCCACTGCTCACCATCTTCTTTCACCACCAGAATCGATCTCGCAGATCTCCCATTGAAAAGGGTCTACTATAGGCCTGAGCGAAACCCCTCAGCAACAAAGGCGGCCCCTTGAAGCCAAAACAACTTTGATACCAAGTGTAGGTTTTAACCTTGTACATAAATTACCTGCATACGAATTCTAAAAGACAGAAAATAAACAATGTGAGAGCATAACACATAAAACACATATACACAGAGATTTTCCCCTGGATCCCAAAACTGGGATTACTAGCTTGATTTTTCATTATGTTCCTTTCAATGTTAGAATACATATTTATACATGCCAAAGCATCCAATACCATGGACCAAAAACCATCGTGTCCAAAACCATGGACCGAAAACCATCGCGTCTAAAAAAAGATGTGCAAAAATCATGCACAAAACCATAGGTGGGTCTACCCAACCTAATATAGGGTCCAAAACCCAGACCCCATAAAGTGGGGTTATGGGTGCCCCTCAAACTCCCTGTGACCTCCCCCCCTCTAATCCCCAGTTAAGTATGTGGGCTAGTCGTGGAAAGAATATAACACAACCTAACAGGGAGATGATAAGGGGAAGCAACCAGAAGAAAGTATGTGGGTTCGCAAGGCTCCTACAAAGGAACCTGAGTTTGACTTAGAATGCGCAAAGGAGACATTCATGGAAGCTAAGAAGAGCTTCATGGAGGCCTCCACTTCAGGTAGTAAGGATCAACTAGAACCAGGAATGGATCCTTCAATGCTCACTACCTTTCTGGATACATGCATGAAACTGTTGCGCGACAGCAAAGCAGTTAAGGGACTACAGGAACTGATCACCAGGTGCGCAGGGTCAGGAGAACTGCACATGGTCTAGAAACTGGGGAAGCATGCATTGCGCACAAGGGAAATGAGGTTGACTGTGCATATTGGTGAGTATGAAATGGATTAGGTAATCCTAGATCTAGTTTTGGACGTGAATGTATTACCAAAGAAAACACAGGAACACATGGGTAGACCTGCGTTACAATGGTCCCCTATTTAGTTGTGAATGGCAAACCAACAGAAGATTTTTCCCATCAGGAGATTGCTAGGGGTAACAATAGATATTGAGGGTGCGAGCGTGCAGGCAGATTTTGAAGTAATAGAGATTGTCGATGATAGTAATGCCTATCTTGTGCTGTTAGGAATAGACTGGGCCACTGATATGAATGGAGTCATAAATCTGAAGAAACACAAAATGATCTTTGAGAAAAAGTCACTATGCATGGTAGTACCATTGGATCCAGCCGAAGGAGCATGCTACACTGAACCAGTGCGCGACGATGATAGTGATGATGATCTTGATTGTATTTACAATATAATTGTGTGTGACCAGGATTGGGTGAATCCAACTGCAGATGGGAGAATCTCATGGGAGCTTGAAAGCTCCTTCATTTTGGATTCAGACGAAGAAGTAGAGCGATGGCAGAATCGGCTGCAGGAAGTAACAACACTTAATTGCAACATGATGGTTAACTCACTCTGTTGCATGACCACATAGGCAAGGGAGCTACCTATATGTGATGGATTGTCAGCGGTGGATGAATTTATAAGAAACTTTGAAAGCACAGTACCAGAACAACATCGGTTGTATCCATTGAAGTCGACACTGCATGCAATACCCACGCGATGGTGGGGTATGCATCAAGCAAATTTTCAGGACTGGCGCAGATGCAGAAGGATGATGCGCCTACATTTTGGAAAACCCCAGCTTCGAATGAAAGTCGGTCAGTAAGGGTAAAATCACTTATGCACCCACCTTTCTAGATGGGTACAGACATATGCTGTATAGCCTGCACAAGTGCACACCAACCCCAACCTAGTAAATCGGAACAAACCACAGTAGCAGGAAAGGTGACGCACACCACAAATTTTCCATGTGGAAGCATTCAATAGTGTGTGCGAAGTCCTGAACAAGGTTCACCAAGCGAGACGAACAGATTGGGACCTGTGCGTGCTAGCAGTTCAATGGGCCTATAGGACCATGTGCAAAAACCAGAGCACGGAGATGATTCCAAAGATGCGGGAAAGTCGAAACCATAATTTCAGAAGAAAGGAATCCTCATGTAATAACTCCCACAGTTGGGGCAGTACACGAAGACTAGGATGAAGGAATCACACAGTTACGCAAGGGCGAAAATATAAAGATCCAGGAAGCCATTCGGCGAGGAAACCTTAGACTTCACAAACTCGAAGAAGATCGGGTTGGATTGAGAAAGAAGAGCATATTGATGGATGCCGATCACGCAAGAATGTCTCGTTGATAAACTCAGGATGACAAGGGAAGATACGGATAGCCATGCCACTTCATTAGAAGATTGCCGCCAAGAATTTATGACTCTGCTACCATGGCTGCGACCACACCTTACCAACTGTAGTAACCAAGCGAGTGCACCACTTAAGGGAGGACCCGTGGCACTGACTATCGCAAGGGTAATTGAGGAGTGCCCACAGACAAGACTAGAAGACGAATTGAAGTCTGACACAGGTGGTGCGACCACTTGACTAGCTATAGGGAGCACAGTCTCAGCGCTCCAGGCAGTGGAAAGAGGGCGCAGGACTATAAAAGAGTCTGTGTGGGAGCTACGCGATAAGGAGGTTGCGTGCAGGATCAGAATGTCACAAGGGTCGTGCCCGCACATAGGGGGCTGTGCTGCCGCACCGGTAGGCTGGGAAGTGACCATTGGTGTCACTGTTCATGATGGGATGTCCAATTTAAGGCAAAAGGGAACGGGCGACGGGCAATTAAGACACGAATTAAGAGTTAGATTTGGGACGATCTACCACTAAGAATGCATTAATGACTCAAAAGTAGGGGGAATGGTCGAATTCAAATTCAAAAGATGCTATAAAACCCAAAGGGCTAGCCATGAGATAACACTTGGTTGTTTGAGATTTGAGCAGTTGTAGAGTATTGAGCGCCGAGCAATCTTACCATGTTTGAGTACGCGATAGAACATATCTCGTGCAAACACGATGACTGCTACCAAGCTAGGTGTGAGATTCACTGAAGATACTGTTGTTGAGGCTACGGAGCCCCATATGGTCCATGAGGATCCCAAAGATGTGACGGTTGTGCCAAAAGTTCCAAAATCACCACGAAAACCGTGGCCGAAGAAAGATAAACAGACTATGGGACCAGTCCGCGTGTCCCTAAGAAACTTGCGTTCAACAAGATATCAATGGAAGAAAAAGGCAAGGCCATCACCATTGAATCAGATGAAGAGGAGGAGGACTTACAGGCTCTAATTGATAAAATAGAGGAGCAAGAAGAGGTGGAGGAGGACGTCCCACTAATGCCTTTCGTAGCGAAGTTACCCACGTGCGTCCCTTTGTGGAAAGGGAAAGCCAAAGTGCCCAAAGACTTGGAGGCCACGAAGAGTGCACTCTAGACCCTGCTCCTCCCCGACAAAATTTGTTTTGAAGGTCCACTCCTCGGCCGGGTGCCTACCCTAAAGTTCGAAGATTAGGACCGTGGACAATGAAAAGTTCCCACACTTAACAACAAAGAGCTTGAAGAAACAAAATTTGGAGAGGCCAATAATCACGTTGGGCCATGAAAATGGCTGTGCAATGTGGAGAAGGTCGGGTTACTTCATCTATGATGGATACCCCACTTTCACTGCGTGTCCATCACCATTTTCATCATCAAGCATCTACTGTGCTTGGTGCATGATGGGTATCTATGGAGGAGCCTGTTCCCATCACAACCACCCTCATTCAACGAATTTCTTGACTGCCCGATAAGGGAAACGACCCCATAATGATGGTGGGCAAGAGCAGCGATTTGGCTCTCGCAGAAGCCATGAAAACTAAATACAAGCTAGAAAAGAAGAAGTGAGGCTATGCAATTGCGAGTATCAAGGACAAAGGGGTGCACGTAGCCACCCAGCTCCTGGTTGGAAAATTAATGCAGAAGTGTCGCACCGATGAAGTACCAACACCTGCGGTTGCGCTGGAAGAATAGTGTACGGAGGGGGTCCTGTTCAACTGGGCTGAGTTTCTCTGTGGGGAATTTTGACAAACTACAAGGAGGCCCAAGAGCAGGGTAAGACCTTCCACTACGCATGGTTTCTCTTATCCATCTTGTTGGTACCATATGAACTACTGGAAGATAGCCAATTCCCGAATATTGAACGGGACCTACCTGAGGCCTCGGAGTATGCTTCGCTCTGGGCCACTAAGGACGTGAAGAAGATTCGCAAAATCAAGGTTTTTTGGGTACTTATGGAGGCAATTATTCAGATGTGGATAAATAGAAGACCGTGGTTGTCTCCCACAGTGTATGCCACTCTACAGAGCTTTGCAGAATTTAAAGCAGACATGCACAACATTTATATCCAAGCGCGGAAAGATCCGGCAAAGGAATGGACAAAGCTCCCGTTTGTTGCTACTAATGACGCCATCTTCACGTTGTTGGAAACATGGCCTCCAGATTGGCACACCCTGGATCTGGTAGGAATGGAAAGGGTCGCAGCTCAACAAAGGAAGAAGGACTCCAAGCTGTGGATCATGCAACTAGCTGAAAAGAGGTGCCAAGAAAAAGCAACAGCAAAGGCAATCGCACAGCAGAAGACGGTTGACGTAGCAACAACAACACAGACGGAAAAAATGACCATAGCGCCAACAGACGAGACTAAGGAGGGCCATGACATGTCCACAGGGCAGGGGGCTTAGGGCATAGACCTGGAAGAAGAGTGCGCAGACCTAGAAACCACCTCACAATAATTGAAACAACCGTGGGTCCTTCGGTCCCTAGAAAGAAGCGTAAGGTATCGAAGACGTCCATCGACTTGATCACGCTTACAGAAGGTGATCTTTCTGACATCGGCGAAACAGTTCGCGATGTCACTAAGGACGCGCTCCAAGAGGTGATGATGGAGCAGAACACTGTGTTGGGGGCACTAAGAGCACAGTTACAGGAACTACAAATGCAACCCCCACAAACAGGAACAATGGCCCCATATGTCATAACAGGTACATCAGAGGCAGAACAGATGTTGTGCACCCGAATGACCAACACTTTCATGTTCCTGAAGGGCGCATTAGCAGCAGTGAATGAAGTTGACTGAGCTGTGGTGGGCAGGATTAAGGGACTAGGCTTAAACTTGGCTTGCCTTCCGTGAGAAACCCTGTACCAGTTACAGGATGGGGTCACAGCCGAGCTCCGCACTAGAGAAGGCCATGCGCTACAGGTATCAAGCGAACAAAAGATCAATATGGAACAGATCAATCGGTAGCGTGATGAACTAGTTGCACAGACTTAAGGACTGGCGCAAGTGGTAGATGAGGCTTGTAGAAATGTCCTGGAATTGGTTGTCCCGGCAGATCTACCAGTAGTAGAGCGGATCCACCGATTGACGACCGGAGTCCATGAGTCCAAGGTCGAAACGACGAAGGTTCAGTTGGAGTTGAATCTACATGTTGCTGAGCTAAGATTAAAGGCACAGTCCTCTATGCCCCCAAAAATTAGGGAATAGTGCATTGGCGCTATTAAAAAAGGGTTGGAAGAAATAGGACAGGCAGTACAGAACTACACCACTATGTTGGAAGAATCCTTTGTTGTCCTCACTTCATTACAGGAGGACTCCAACATACAGTGCCTAGAAATGGAGGCATGGGAGCTTCAAGTATAATATGACAGTGTGCGTGGAACGGCGCAGACAGTTGTTCTAACCCAATGGCTTGCGAAGCTATAGCAGGCAAAGGCGTTGAAGGAACAGGTGGATGTCGCGCGATAGAAAGAGGCAGTCCTTAAAGCGCGCGTCTAGCCTTGGTTTGATGAGGCATTCCTCATCACTGCAAACATCAAAGGAAAACTCACACAGATGAAGGTGATGCATGCCTTAAGATAGGAATTTTCTCCTGACAGCGAGACTTCGGCCGAAAGGGTGGAGAAGATCCAGTAGACTGCAGAACAGTGCGCTGTGGACCTCTGCGTAGCGCATGCACAGTTCGAGGGGCTCCGTGCCAAGATCACCACACCAGTAGAGTGACTCGGGACAAGTCATGATGATTACGTTGGGGACCTGTTGGGCATGGGATCCCCCGTAGCAGGTTTTTGGGGCTCAAAGCCCAAGTTTTGGTCAAAAGTTTTGTAAGACTCCGCAAATTACGGGCGCGGAGCGCGAAGTATAGGATGAGTCATAGGGTAGTTTTCCCTAAGTTATGTAAAGTTGTGTCGGCCTACCCATGGTCCGCGGACCATGGGATTGTATAAATAGAGCGAGGCTCTAAGTTGTAAAGATAGCAGATGATAGAGAAAGTAGCGAAGGAATGGTAAAAGTATAGAAGAAGAATTCTAAGTGTCTTGGATTGCAGTAGTAGGAAGAGGCTCTGCAGCTGAGTGCGCAGAGGCCTAGTAGAGTTCGCAGCTGAGTGTGCAGAGCGGTGTAGAGTCTATAATCGGGATTGAAGATTAATAAAGAGAAGTTTATCCTAATTTTGTGCATCTATTCTTGAATCATTATTTTATTGTTATGCATTAGTTTTACTCTGTTTATTTACTGCGCATGGTTGAAGAAAGGCTTGTATGGTTCATAATACTTATATATGAAAATAATCTAAGTAATTAGCTAACAGTGCATAATTGGGAAAGACTTGGGTAAATAACAAGGATCGCGCTGCGAATAGGACTACGCGAAGATAGTATCGCAGGCAGCGGGGTGCCCACTGGTGCGCGTAGCACAATGAGCGTGAAGGTTGGACCGCATACTAATTCAAACATATCAGACATCCCTAGGGTGCAGAAAACTGGTTCTAGCACCGTCCCATACTACTTTGGGTGAGACCTCAGTCTGCACTCCATGCACTGTTTCCAAAAGGGCCAGTAGTACTAGGATTTTCTTGGCTAAATCACTTCTGAACCTGGGTCAGGCCCCACTTAACCAACAAACTATATTTCTAGAACTTGCAAAGAAGAAAAAGCAGATTGGAGCTTGAAACAATCACGGAAGCAAGAATCTAACAACTAAAGAATCAATCAATTTCATAGTATATCATTAAGTGGAATAACTTACTTGTTGAAGATTCGACATGGGAGGATGAGTATTTCATACAAAAGCATCCATATTTACTCAAGTGTTTAGGACACCACTTTTTTGAAGGAGAGGGGCATGTTAATTCATTATAATACTAGTGTAGCCCCCATATTATTATTGTTGTGCCCGATAGAAGCCTATTGTTGTTATTGTTTAACCCTTAGATTATTATTTTTATGCGGGCCTTAATTATATTTTGACCTTTTAGACTCCTATATATACCAACGAGGTATTGTCATTTGAATCATCCAAGAATTGCTCATTATGTGATTTAAAGGGAGGTTTCCCCCTCGAAGTGGCTTATTATCTAGTTGTTGACCTATATTTTCTTATGTTGCTATTTTTTTTTTATCTCTATACATAACAATGTTATTGTTATTTAATATTATTAAAAATGAGAGGGAGCGTTTGAATAAATATTATTAGGTTGAGAATATTGTTGAAGTGAATTTGTAATTAGTAATATTATCGTTTTAGGTGAAGAATAATGTTGAAGCAACCTCATTAATAATCCTATAATTTTATATTACCCAAAAAAGTATTAAATAATAAAAGGTTACTTGATATATATTTATCAACTAACTTTTTATTAGTTACTACTTTTCTTGGGAATATACAATTATAGTATTATTAATAAAGTTGAATCAACAATGCTTTTCACCTAAATAATATTACTAATAAAGTCACTTCAACAATTTTTTAGATAAAAGAAAATCATAATATACATTTCACATTAAAATATATAACATATAAATAGTAACTATAAATTAAGATCCATTTTACAATATAAATTAAAATAATGATTGTGTAGCCAAATCTAAATTTATTTAATAAACACATAAACGTTGATATTTACAATATAACAAGATTTTTAACCATGGATATTCATTCGTAAATAGGCTTTGTTGCAATATCTTGCTTGCACTAGATGCATTGATTTCAATGTAGATCCTTATTTCTAATCCTATTTGATTTCTTACACTAGATGCATTGTTTTTAGTGTAGATGTTGATTTTTGATTTGATGTAACCAGATGTATGATGTACATTAATTTCAAAATAATTATTTTGATTAATAGTGTGTATTAATTTTAGTGTAAGCACAAAAACAATTATTCACAACATGCATTAATTTATATGTTATAGTAATTCAACCATAAATAAAATACTTGAAATTTCATCTTAAATAAAATGTCCATTAGCTAAAATGTTTGCTTCTTGAAACTATAAACTATTTGTAATTGACTACATTATTATCATTTTCATTTTCTATCATTCAACATTGCTAGTCACTTTGCATTTAAATGAGGTAAGAAAACACCTATCATTGAAACTTACATGGGGTTTCACACTCCATAAGTCACAACAATGGAGAAAACTACTATTAATATTGCATAACAAGTGAGACTACAATAGCTCGAGTTAAAGATTTGAATGGGCTATGATTTCAACCACCTTTTTCATATGTTCCATATAAAAAGATGGAAAAATTATCCAGGTGGATATTGGTGGTTACCCGCCTATTCCACCTAGACATCTAGTTGGTTTCATCTGTTTCCTTAATTATAGCAGCATTTACTATTTTTAGCAGTTTGTTTAGTCCTAAACATCCAAAGCTATTTTGACCCCCTAAATAGTGTATTTTGAAGGTCTACAACAACGGAAAATACTAGTACTCAAAGAGATATTTCCAACGAAGTATCGTACGTGCCAAACAGAGATGATATGACCAAGTTATGACCCCAGGAAGTTGGTTTCCCAACTAACCCCAACAACGGTCACAAACTCTTAGTGTTTCATCTCCCAGGGTTAGAGTTTTGGTTGTTTATAGTTTTCCTTTGTTGTTCAATAACCAACCTAGATCAATCTAACTTCATATCTATCATGCACTGAGAGGGATTGAATCCCTCGGGGTGCAAACCTTCTTTTTGGAGTGTAGAATTTGAGGACAGGTTTGCACCTCGAGGGATTCAATCCTTCTTTGTGCATCATAGATCCAAATTTAAATGGATGTAGGTTGGTTCCAGCTGAGGGAAACAATGTCATATTTTTAGATTATCATTATTATGTAAATGCTTGAGATAAATTTCATACTTTGAAATTTACATTATGTTTTCTTTGTGTGATATGACCATATAATTTTGTTCTTAAATTTAGTTTATGCTTCTTGCATTGAATGGTTTGTACATCTATGTTTGGATGTTTTCAGTGGTTTGTGTGTGTCTATGTTTGGATGCTTTGGGTGGTTTGTGTGTTTATGCGTTAAGATTTGGATGGTAATATTTGTAAATGTTACAATTTTTGTGTTATATTTTTATATGTGTATGTAATTGTTTATGAGTAATTAGTTGGTGTTTAAGAAGGAAGAAAATCTTGTTAATAGATTACATGAAGATTGATATTGCACATGTATTTCATTTAGTTTTAGGTATCACAATTTTTGACAACTAATTAATTCTTAATAGTGTCCCTCCAGCTATTATTAAATATATATCGAAGAGTAGTTTTAATTTTAAATTTGCTGAGTTTTCTCAATCTGTTGAGATGATAGATATTGTTAATAAATTTAATTATGAGAAATGATTAAATAAAAATTTTGAATACAAAGTGAAAATCTAATAGTGTTAAATGGAAAAAAATGTGAATAATAATATTGTATTAAATAATGAATCCATACAGGTGAGGAGAGTTTTAGATAGAGGAGGAATGACCTGTTATATAGATTTGTAAACCCAACGTTTCAGACTACTAAGTGAGTCCATCATAAGCGGTTGCGTCAATAGATATTCTAAAGATATTAATGATGTATCCATGAGATATATATATATATATATATATATATATATATATGTATGTTATGAAAGAAATAATCTAAGAAATTAGGTCAGCCATTATCTATTTAGTTTGTTAATATTCAGATTTCTGTTTTTATTATTTATTTATTTTTATCTTTTTAATTAATGAATTAGTTTATTAATTATTAATTTGTTTAGTTAAATAATTAATTTGTTTAATTAATTAATTAAATTGTTTAATTGTTTAATTAATTAATTATTTTGTTTAAATAATTTCAATATAATTATTAATTATAAATTTGTTTAATTAATTCCCTAATTAATTAATTAATTAATTTGTTTGATTCATTAATTAATTTGTTTAATTAATTAATTAAACAAATTAATTAATTAATTGTTTAGTTAATTATTAATTTGTTTAATTAGTTAATTAATTTGTTTAAATAATTTCAATATAATTATTAATTATTAATTTGTTTAATTATTTTTTTTTAATTTTTTAATTTTTATTTAAAGGAGGCTGTAAGATAATGTTTCTTTGTTGTTTTGATTTTTGTATTTTATTAATTTTTTTAATGAGAGAGGAGTGATTAAATTATTAAAAGGGATATGAGTTAATTATTGATTCTTTAAGATTTCAAGTAAGGGTTTCTAGGTGTTTCTTAGTTTTAATCCATCATCTCAGTTCAAGTTGTTCTTCCTTTTTTCTATTTCAATTGCTTCTTTCATTTTCCTTTTAAGATAATGGTCTTCTTTTCTAACTAGTTTAACTTCTTCCATGCAGATGTAATGAGAGGAAGAATGAACATGTTCTGCTAAGGCTAATTTTGAGGTCCTTTCTCTTCTTAAGTCAGCAGTGTGTTTTTTGATTCTGATGTTAAGAGACCTAACTGTTTCACCTATGTATTCCTTTCCGCATGAGCAAGGAATAACATAAATACCTTTTTGAACGTTAGGGTTTATGGGATCCTTGACTGAGTTGAATACTTGTCTGACAGTGTTGGTCGGGGTGAAGGCTACATTAATGTTGTGTTTATTGAGAATTTTAGTAATTTTGTCAGTGGTGCCTTTTATGTATGGAAGGGAGACTTTAGTAGTTGATAAATATTTATCTTTGATATCATTATTATTCTTGTTTAGGGTTAGGTGCATAGCTTTCTTAATGGTATTACTATTATAGCCATTTAATTCAAACACTTTGTGAAGATGGTTGAGTTCATCATTTAAATGGTCAGGATCAGATATTCTTGCCACCCTAGTGGTTAAGGTATTAATGATGCCAATCTTCTCGTTAGGGTGATGATGAGAATTTGCATGAACGTATTGTCTTGTATGGGTTTTCTTTCTATAGACTTGGAAACCAAGTGACCCTTCTTTTTTGGTTAGAAGGATATCAAGAAAGGTGATAATAAGAATGCAGTCAATTACAAATAGTCTTCATTGAGATTGATCTCAACTATTCTCTTATACTATTCTTATTGTCACCTCTGCTAATTTTTTCATATTTTCGTATTGATTATATGAAAAGTGCAGTTGAAATCATAAACTATTTAAATATTTAACTTGAACTATTGTAGTAAACATCTTACCTTTTCTCTCTTTCTCTCCAATATTAATAGGTTGAATTACTATAACACAAAAATCAATGCAAATTTCAATAATTTGTTGTGCTTACACTAAAATCAACCACATTGTTAATCCCATCACTTTAAAATTAATGTATCATCATACATCCAGTTACATCAAATTAGAAATCAACATCTACATAGAAATCAATGCATATGATGCAAGTAATCAAATATGATTAGAGTAAAACATCTACACTGAAATCAATTCATCTAATGCAAGCAATCAAATAAGATTTGAAATCAACATCTACATGGAAATCAATGCTTTTAGTGCAAGCAATAAAATAGAATTAGAAAACATCTACACTAGAATCAATGAATCTAGTGCAAGAAATCAAATATAATTAGAAATGAACATCTACACTGAAATTAATGCATCTAGTGCAAACAATCATATAGAATTAGAAAAAATATACACTAAAATCAATGCATCTAGTGCAAACAATCAAATAGAATTAGAAAAAATCTACACTAAAATTAATTCATCCAGTGAAAAAATCTACACTAAAATCAATTAATCTAGTGAAAGCAAACAAATAGGATTAGAAACCACATTTACACTTAAATAAATGCATCTAGTGTAAGCAATCAAATATCATTAGAAATCAACATCTACATTGAAAGTAGTGCATCTAGTGCAAGCAATCAAATAGGATTATAAATCACAAATCAATGCATCTTGTATAAGAAATCAAATAGGATTATAAATAACCATCTACACTGAAATCAATGCATTTAGTGAATCAATCAAATAGAATTAGAAAAAATCTACATTAAAATAAATGCATCTGGTGCAAGCAATCAAATAGGATTAGAAATCAACATCTACATTGAAACCAATACATCTAGTGCAAGCAATCAAATAGCATTAAAAATCAACATCTACATTGAAATCAATGCATCTAGTGCAAGCAATAAAATAGTATTAGAAATCACCATGTATGTTAAAATAAATGCATCTAGTGTAAGAAATTTTCTTCCCTCTCTCCCCCTCCATCTATATCTATATCTCCCTCCATCTCTCCTTCTTTGTCTCTCTATCTCACCCCCAAACATACACACACTCTCTACATCTCTCCCTTGCCACTCCCTCTCTCTCTCTCCACTTCTCTCTCTCTATGTCTTTCTTCTTATGTCCCTCTCTCCCCTTCCAACTCCACCTCCTTGTCCCTCCCTATCTCCTCCTCCCTCTCGTCCTTCCTCTCTATCCTTCTCTCTCTCTCTCTCTCTCTCTCTCTCTTCCCTCCAACCCTGTCACTTTCTCCCTCCCTCTCTCCTTATCTCTCTCCTCCTCTCTCCCCCTCCATCTTTGTGTATCCCTCTCTCTTTTAGCCTTATCTCCCTATCCCACTCCTCTCCTTCTCTCTCTCTTAATTCCCCCCCCCCCTCTAATTAAGTTTATCTTCTCCAGTGGAAGCAATCAAATAGGATTAAAAATCACCATCTACACTAAAATCAATGCATCTAGTGCAAGAAATATTCTTCCCTCTCTCCCCCATCCATCTATATCTATATCTCCCTCCATCTCTCCTTCTTTGTCTCTCTATCTTAGCCCCCAAACTCACATGCTCTCTCTCTCCATATTTATATATCTCCCTCTCTCTATCTCTCTATTCCTCCCTCTCTTCACATTCCATCTATATCTCTATCTCCCTCTGTCTCTCTTTTGTCTTTCTATATCACACCCAAAACATACACACTCTTTCTCCATATTTATCTATCTCTCCCTCCCTCTTCCGCTCCCTCACTCTCTCTCTTCCCCTTCTCTCCCTCCCTCTTCCTCTCCCTCACTCTCTCTCTTCCACTTCCCTCCCTCTCTACCCCCTTTTATCTCTCTTCCCTCGTGCTCTCCTCTATCCCTCTCTCTACATCTCCCTTATCACTCCCTCCACCTTTCTCTCTATGTGTCTTTCTCTCTCTCCCTTCTCCTCTCCTTTTCTCTCTCGCATCCTTGCTCTCTTCCTTCCTCTCTCTCCTCTTCTCTCCCAACTCCCTCTATCTCTCCCCCTCAACTCTCTCTCTCTCTCTCTCTCTCTCTCTCTCTCCAACTTTGTCACTATCTCCCTCCATTTCTCCTTATCTCTCCTTCTCTCCCCCTCTTCTCTCCACCTCTCCTTCTTTGTGTCTCACCACCAAGCATAAACATTATCTCTCCATATCCTCCTTGTCATTCCCTCTCTTTCTCCACTTTTATCTCTCTAAGTATTTTTTCTTCTCTCCCTTTCTCTTCTTCCAACTCCATCTCTCTATATTTGCCTCTCTCCTCCTTTCTCTCACTCGCTTTATTTCTCCACCTCTATCACTCTATGTCTTTGTTCTTCATTCCCATATATATCTAGAATTAATATATATCATTATAATATAAAAATAATAATATTATATTAATTAAAAGTTATTAAATTGAATAATATTAACATTATAATATTATAATATTAACATTATATTTAATAGTAATATGAATATTAATCTTCAATATTAATATTAAATTTAATGATGTTTTTAACATGACATGATAGCAAAATTTATATTAAAACTACAAAAATAT
This sequence comes from Pinus tabuliformis, assembly GCA_031772625.1. Taxonomy (NCBI): domain Eukaryota; kingdom Viridiplantae; phylum Streptophyta; class Pinopsida; order Pinales; family Pinaceae; genus Pinus; species Pinus tabuliformis. Next base: position 83,677,861 of record CM062819.1, on the reverse strand, counting down.
ATCCATAGGATCTCGTTTTCCTTTTAAAGATTCATTTTACAAATAATTAATTAAAAGAAATATTAAAATATTTTAGAGCTCGATTTTGGATTCTTTCTATTGAATTAACATTTTTACTTTGATTTAAGAAATGGTAATGGAGTAAAAATGTTTAAAATTTTACCAATTTGAAATTTTAATGTGGTAAAAAAATTTGCTGATGGTAAATTTATTATCCATTCAAATACAACATAAAAGAACCATTAAATGCATGACAATTGTATTTGTAATTTTTTTACCATAATTGTATTGTATTTTTTTTTTTTTATCTAGTATTGTAGGTTATATGGTTATTTTCATTTTTGTTTATAGCTAACTTTATTCCATCATTATTATTTATTGGAGAGACGAACATAAACATTATTTAGATTTCTAATTTTTTTATGAACATACACATTATTTAGATTTAATACAAACATACTACACATGGGGGGTTCATATTGCATTGTTGAATGTCTCTAAGACCTTTGGCCTCATTGTAACACATTTCAGAGGCATATAACGGCCACATCTCTTCTCAAAGATAGGGTACTATAGCAACAAGCTAGTTATTGCCATTATGTATGGAAACATCTTTCAATTTCAATTCTAAGATCACACCAGCTAGTTATTGCCATTATGTATGTAACCATCTTTCAATTCTTTGATATTAATGAAATGAAATTTTATTTATCATGCATCTTTGTATTTTGTTGTGTTGCTGAATAAGTCCAGATAAATAAAACTAACAAGTGTGACAATAAGAACAATAGAAAAAAATAGTTTGAGATTGATCACAATGAAGACTTTGTAATTGAGTACATTCTTATTATTCATATTTCTATCATTAACACTATTGAATTTTCACTTTGCATTCAAAGTTTTTATTTCATCATTTTTTATGTTATTAGCAGTCTCTATCATCCTAACAAATTGAGGTAATTGAGCAAATTTAAAATTCAAATGACCAGATTAATCTTAGACTTATTTAGCATATCTAAAATAATCAGAATAATTAAATGTTGCACAAATTTTCTATTAACGAACCTAGATCCATCTTAACTCTGAATCTATCAAGTGAAAAGGATTTAAAAAATAAAATTAACAAATTAAAACTTAAAAGAGTTAAACAAAGCCCTATCATAATTCAATATAAACCAACCAAGATTCATTTAACTCCTGATCTAATTCTTAAAACTTAAAAAGTGCAAACCTTCCTCAAATTTTACACTAAAGAAAAAAGTTTTCACGTCAACAAATTTAATGCTCTCGATTGACATATTCGATATTGAAATAGATCTTGTTTAGTGTATCTCTCAAAGTGTCATATACTTTGACACTAGTTGTTAGGAATCAAAATGAGGAGATATAAATAATCAACTAATAACAAGAAAACAATCCTCACAAATGTAATGTGGCTCATCTCAAGTTTATTGTTTTATCCTTGGCCATACATATCAGAGATTTACTTAATGTAGGGGTTACAATAGAGTTTTTGAGTCTTTATATAAGCTTGTTTACAATAAATACAATGTACAGATAGTGAACAAATCTAGTGGGTTACTAAAACCATAACAAAACATGTTCTAGAGCCTATGAATAAATCTTTTTCGCTTGTTCAGCGTACATAATTGATTCAGAATTCAAAATAAATTTTAGACATCTCAATCAAAATATTATATATATATATATATATATATATATATATATATATTCAACAAAATACTCTTGACCATTATCTAAATGGCTTCTTAATCCCAAACAGCATCTTACCTTATCTTACTTTAACTTGTTTCAAATCAACAAGTAAAAAAAACACAATCTTCTATTGCTACTTCCTGTTAACAAACTAAAATTTCATACTATGTTAAATTTTATTACAGTGCACTCATAAACGTGACAAGAGTGAAAACATAAACACATAAGAAAGAAAGAGGAATGAAAGCTAAATCAGGTGACTTGCTGCTAAACTGCAGGGCATTCACTTGAATCAGGCGGTTTCCTCTCCTCGAAACTGGAAGTTTCTGAAGTAGTTCCAATCCTCCTGCTTAGCCTCGACGGCCATGCTCTCCGCCGCAGCTGGATAAACCTCCTCCTTCGAGGAGTTCCTGAATCTGTTTCTCTAGACGTGTTGCATCTTCGCCGCACAATATTAACCATTAATACGATCACTGTCACCGATGCTGATATGGTGAACATGCCCCAGAACTGCCGAACCTCAAGTTGGATGGAACCTGACATAGGTTGGTTACGGCAATAACCCTCATACTGAGGCAACCAATCGTTTTGGATTTTGTACAACTCCCCGCTCTCCGTTAACTGCAGTATTCTGCTAGAAATGTTCGTGGCTAGTTGATGAAGGCTTGGATCAAAAGCCTGTCCAAAAGAATGAAAAAATCACTCAAAAATTCCATGAATGTTTTGGTAAATTTGAAATGAAATTACATATATAGAGAGCACTTACGAATCCCCAGTTTAGATTGATGAACGGGTGGCCAGCGAAGGCGAGTTCACTGCAACGATTGGCCACTAGGGATTGCATGTACGGGCGTTCATCTATGATGGCATCCACTACACCTCTAGACATATCCTGGTAATAATCAGCTTCCGTGGTCAGATTTATTAGCCTCTTTTCACTTATTCTCAGTTCTTTTGCCAAGAACTGTCCCACGAAGGAATTATCCCAATACCCAATTTTTATGTCCTGCCTTTCCAACACACTTTGGATGTCCTTAAGGGATGGTTCTAATTGTGAGGCTGTTAGAATAGCCGATAAATTTGCGGTATAACACGAATACAGAATTCCCGTAACAACAAGGCAGGCTACAACAACTGTGCGCCCCATAACACTTCGAGTATCTTCTGCTTATATCCAAATTATTCAAAATGGGGTTCGTTATTATAAGCTTTTGCTTATTTTAATTACAAAACACAACTTATGGTATTGGAGAAGAATTAAACTTACCGGGATTAGGGAACCATGTCGAAAAACTGTAGGTTCGTTATTATAAGCTTTTGCTTATTTTAATTACAAAACACAACTTATGGTATTGGAGAAGAATTAAACTTACCGGGATTAGGGAACCATGTCGAAAAACTGTACCTGCACGCAAGAGTAAATGTATTGTTAAGTATTGTTTCATACCATGGATTTGCCAAGCAGTTCGGTACTTGTATGTTTAATCTATTATGGCGCTTGAATAGAGCATGTTTTAATATTAATTTCTTACATTAATATTGCTCCAAATCGGCTGCTGGATGGGCTCCTTTGGATGGGTGAATTCTGTCGGCGCTCCAAAAAATAGATCGCCAAGCCCCCGCAAACGAAGAAAGCAGCTATTAGTAGCCACAGTTGATCGCTGAAAGGCTTCATAAATATCAAGGCAGAACCAATGAAGCTTTCATCTTTTAGACGGACTATTGCCACTAGACTTGAGTCCAAGAAAGGTTGTGTAAATTCCACTTGCTGGGATCGGTTTGCTATGATGGTCATGTCTCCTACAATTGCATCGATTTCCTGAAAACGAAGACAACAAGAAATGAAAAATATGATAAATTATGATTCTGTTCTCACAATATGATGAGCTCACGCATACTCTACGTATACCTTGTCTACAATTAGCTGAATGAGATCATCGTAGCTCGGCGGCGCAGCAACTCCATCCCCAAATGTGATATATTGATGCAGGAGCATCTGGTCGACAGGGCACAGGCCGAGAAGTGGCAGAACAGGTTTCCGAAGAAGATTGGGAGAAGTGACAATTTCTACAGAAGGACAGCAAGACTGTCTTAGTCTTTTCATTATTATCATTTTTGCTCTTAAGGACCAGACTACAGCATTTAGTGATTAGTTTAAGTGACTTGTTAATTTGTTTCTGTTACCATTGTAATAACCGGTCCTAACTATAAATGTTAAGGGCTTGGTATAGATTTTGAATTAAGATTATTAGACTAATTAGGAACAGACCATAAATTACTGTAGACATCAAACTGTTGCGAGACAACAAGCACAGGTAAACCCAAAATAGCCAAACCATGTAACTGAAGTAACCGCCAGATAACTATAAGCTGGAACTAACTAACAGTTACCTAACCACTGAGTTATGGTATAAAAAGCGGAGGAAAATACATGTAAAGGGTTCTGGAGTACGATATAGAAATAAGAGAAGCAACAGAGAATTATTTTTCCTTCATATATATTTCTTTCAGTGCATCCTAACTAGCTTACAGTCTGTGATTCAATGTCCTCAAAATATATTTTGCACCCACAGAAATTCCTGTAAATGTATCTATTTTGAATGCGAACCGTGACAGCATTCCACACAACATCCACGCACAGAACATTCTATTTCTAACTACTGAATACATCCATTCATTGCAAAGTCATTTTACAATCAAATTTCATTAAGTCGAGAGACAAGTGCACGCATACATACAATTCTGTTCATTATAAAAATCTGCAGGTCAAACAGTGACAGGGTAACTACAAAATACAGACGTCCCATAACCAGCGAAGCGAATTCAAGTGAAGAACAACAGAAAACGAGCAGTCAAGCCAGAAAGAGCCACGGCCCCAAACCACAGGTAAGCAACCGTGCCGAATTTCAAAAAAAAACAATTATTACATTTGCGGTGTGAACAAAATCTTTAACTAGACATAACATTGCCAACGGCCGAGTAAGCGAGGGTTCATACGATTAAACAAGCACGACTGTGGAATGACCTATTGACAGAGAGCAAAGGACTGTAACAGTTATTTACATTTGCCACGAAAACCCTCTGAAGATTACAGTGTGGGTCGAAACCCTTAACTACTTGACTCATTACCAAAACCCAGACACCCATGGCAAACAAATCTTGTGCAGACCAAAAGACACGGAAAGAGGAGAAATAGAAACAGAGCTACCCGAAAAGACAAGCTGTCGAATCCCTTGCAAGGCCACGGAACCGGTTACCTGCAACCACCGTGACAAACAGCGTTAGGCCGCGGCATAAACAAGCTTGTGTAAAGGTGAATAAGCCATGAGAGCCGAATAGGCAGAACAGAAGAAAAAGATAGGGCCTTACCAGTTGTAACCAGGTCCATCAACCGCTGAAAGCTCAGAGACAACCTAACCACAGAGGAGCTGTGAAGGGTTAGGCGAGCGTTCAAGTGGGAAACACAAATGTATAGCATGCAACAATTTCTTACCTGAATCGACGGAGTTGAGCGATGACTTGGAGCCAGAGACGAAGCTGCAACTGTGAGCTTCCCACCGAGACGGAGTTGAAGTGTTGAACAGAACCCATTAACAGAACCGAATGCCATAACAGAGTCACAGAAAGCGGAGTGTTACAGAGAGAGGCAGAGTTCATAAACAGAAAACAAACACCAGGACAGAGTCACAGAGGGCGAGGAGTTGCAGAGGAAACCGAGCTCATGCACAGAGCCGAACACCAACATAACCACAGAGCCCAACAAACAGCGCAAATGACCGAAAGACCGCGAATAATCTGGAGTAAAGGCAAGTGAGTTTAGGGTTTTGTCAAATCCCAAGGCGGACAGGTGGTGCGTGGAGAGGCAGAGAGGTACGTGCGGGTTGATTAAATATCAACTGTCCATTAATTACACAATCGCAAATATCCCATTGCAATACAATCACACAAGGTTCACGTAAGGAGTGGAGGAGAAGGCCACGTGGGCTGGGTACCCATCAATTGGTATCAGAGCCGTTTTTCTTGAGTAAGAGAAGATGGCAGAAGGACAAGTGCCAAGACGAGGACGTGGAAGAGGTGCACGAAGAGGAGCAGATGAAGGATTACGAGAACAAATTAGAGTTCTTACAGCTCGCTTGGAAGCAGTAGAAGCGGGTAGACGAAGAGACCCAGAACTGGGAGACACCAGTGAAGAAGAGGTGATGACAGCTGCAGAAGGGTCTGATGAGGAAGCTCCAGAATTGAGATTGCTGCGACAGGTTTTGATGGCCAGCAGCAAACCAAAGACAGAAATTTCAAATTATGATGGCAGTCTGTCTGCAGAAGTCCTGTTGGACTGGATAAGCGAACTGGACAAATATTTCGAAAATGAAGAAGTCAGTGAGGATAAGAGGGTTAAGTTCGCTGCCACTAAGTTGAAGGGACACGCACTATTATGGTGGGACAGTGTCCAAGCAGACAGAAAGAAGCTGAACAAGACGCCGATACGATTATGGTCTCGGATGATAGCGAAGTTGAAGGGCAGATTTCTGCCGAAAGATTACCAGGTGGAATTATATCGGCGAGTTCAGAGTCTAAGACAAAAAGGAATGACAGTTAGAGAATATACCGAAGAATTTTACAGAGTAAATTTACGTGCTAGCTACACTGATGATAACCCAGAAAAGACAGCAAGGTACGTAAATGGATTAAGGATGGAGATACTAGATGAGATTAGTATTCTTTCTCCCCGGAATATTGAAGAAGCCTTTCAGAGCGCTGTTAAGGCGGAGGAAAAGATTAACAGAAAACAGAATAACAGAAGAGGGAGAGGAAGTAGCAGAGGACGTGGACAGTCCTACGGAAGAGGTAAGAGTGCTGCAAACAGCGAAGAAAGCAGCAGTTCAAAAGCTTCAGGGACGACTGAGAAAGGAGATAGCACCAGAGGAGGACGGTCATACCAGAGAGGAAGAGGAAATGGCCGCGGAAGAGGGGCAAATGTCCAGTGCTACAGGTGCCACAAGTGGGGGCACAGAGCCTTTGAATGTCCAGAAGCTGAACAAGCTGGTCAGAGGGGAACGCTGATGGCACAGCCTGAGGAAGCTGAAGCACAACCCCGGGAAGTGGAGGACATGGCAGAAACGGGGGAAGCTTTAATTTTGAATAAAGTGTTGATAAAGCCAACCAAGGAAGTGGCTGAGACAACTCAGAGGAAGGCACTGTTCCGGACAGTTTGTAAGTCGCATGGAAAGTGCTGTAAGGTAATTATAGATAGCGGAAGCACTGACAACTTGGTAGCCACGGAAATGGTGGAAAAGTTGGGGTTGAAGCGGATGAAGCACCCCACACCTTATAAGGTGTCGTGGCTGCAGAAAGGACACCAGTTGTTGGTCGATGAACAATGTGAAGTGGAGTTTCGTATTGGCAAGTATCACGACACAGTGGTCTGTGATGTCATGCCAATGGATGTGTGTCACATACTGCTCGGAAGGCCATGGCAGTATGACAGGAAGGTGACACACGATGGCAAAACAAATTGTTATAAATTTACGAAGGATGGGGTCAAACATACTCTTGTACCCATCAAAGAGGAAGATGTGGCTGAATCCAGTGGGACAAAAGCATTATTACTTGGAGGAAAGCAGTATATAAAACAGATTGGAAAAAATGAGATTAATTTAGCAGTGGTAAGGAGAATGAAGCCAGTATTGCTGAGCGTGGAAAGGACAGAATTACCTAAGGAGATCCAGGAACTGTTAGAAGAATTCAATGAAATTGCGGCTGAGGAGTTACCTGATAAGTTACCTCCCAAGAGGAGCATCAGCCACCATATTGACTTTATACCCGGATCAAGCCTACCGAATAAAGCAGCATACAGAATGAGCCCCAAGGACAATGAGGAGGTACGCAAGCAAGTACAGGAATTGTTAGACAAGGGACTGATCAGAGAGAGTTTGAGCCCCTGTGCGGTACCTACGGTCCTTGCGCCCAAGAAGGGGGGAGAATGGCGAATGTGCACAGATTCGCGGGCCATAAACAAGATCACCATTCGATACAGGTTTCCCTTGCCTAGAATGGATGATATGATGGACTGCCTTAGTGGGGCAGCGTATTTTACTAAGATCGATCTGAAAAGTGGGTACCATCAGATCAGGATAAGAGAGGGAGATGAGTGGAAGACAGCCTTCAAGACCAACGAAGGACTGTACGAATGGCTGGTCATGCCATTTGGATTGAGTAATGCTCCAAGCACTTTTATGAGGTTGATGAACGAAATGTTAAAAGAGTTTATAGGAAAATTTGTAATAGTCTATCTGGATGATATTTTGATTTTCAGCAGGACGAGAGGAGAACACCTTCAGCATATCCGAAGGGTGTTCGAAAAGCTGCAGCAGAACAAACTGCTGGTAAATTTAAAGAAATGTACTTTCTTGCAGAAGGAGTTGATTTATCTGGGATTCGTGGTAGTAGAGAATGAGTTAAAGATGGATCCAGAAAAGATTGAAGCGATCATGAGTTGGCCGTCACCCAAGAGTTTGTTCGAGGTACGTAGTTTTCACGGTTTAGCAAGTTTTTACCGGAAGTTTATCAGGAATTTTAGTGAGATCTGCGCACCCATGTTGGAGACCATCAAGAAGGCCAGTCAACCTTTTTGCTGGACTAAGGCGGCAGAAAACAGTTTCCAACTCCTGAAGCGTAAAATAACGGAAAGGCCAATCTTGAGACTGCCCGATTTCAGCAAACCTTTTCAGGTTCGGTGTGATGCCAGCGGGACAGCTATTGGCGCTGTACTCAGTCAAGAGGACAGACCAGTGGCATTCTTTAGTGAAAAGCTGAATGAGAGTCGGCAGAAGTATTCGTCATATGATAAGGAATTTTATGCAGTGGTTCAAGCCTTGAAACATTGGAGGCACTACTTGCTGGGGAATGAGTTCGTTTTGTTCTCTGATAATTCTGCTTTGCAGTATATAACTCAGCAGCACAAACTGAACCATAAACATGCCAAGTGGGTGGAGTACCTACAGAGTTTCACCTTTGTGTTGAAGCACATAAGTGGGCAGGCCAATAAAGTGGCGGATGCTTTGAGTAGAAGAGCCCTGCTCTTACAGGAAAGTGGCATACAGGTGATGGGATTTGAATACTTGAAAGATTTATACCAGATGGACACGGATTTCAAAGAGGCTTTTGAAGCATGCCAGAATCCCGTATTAAGAAATACAAGCCCATGGCTAGATTACAATCTGCAGGAGGGATTGTTGTTTCGAGGGGGACAGCTGTGTGTTCCAGATTGTTCGATGAGGGAAAATCTGGTGAGAGAAAAGCACAGTGGCGGACTAGCGGGACATTTTGGCGTCAATAAGACAGTGGAGCAGCTCGCGCATTTTTATTACTGGCCAAGGATGAATCGAGACGTACAACGATATATAACCAGGTGTAAAATCTGCCAACTAGCAAAGGGACACAGCCAGAACACGGGGCTGTATACACCTCTACCTGTTCCAAGCAGACCGTGGGATTCAGTCAGCATTGATTTTGTCCTAGGATTGCCTAGAACACAGAGGGGGTATGATTCGGTGATGGTAGTGGTGGACAGGTTTTCAAAGATGGCTCATTTCATTCCTTGCCGGAAGACAAGCGACGCCACGAACGTGGCACATCTTTTCTTTACAGAAGTAGTTCGACTACATGGCTTACCAAAAACCATTGTTTCAGACAGGGATGTGAAATTTACAGGACATTTTTGGCGCACCCTGTGGAAAAAGCTGGGCACACAATTAAACTTCAGCTCTGCGTATCACCCGCAGACTGATGGACAGACAGAGGTGGTAAACAGGAGTTTGGGCAACTTATTACGCAGCTTGACGGGAGAAAACTCACGTTTGTGGGACCGAGCTCTTGCGCAGGCAGAATTCGCTTATAACGATTCGCCAAACAGGAGTACCGGCCTTAGCCCATTTCAAATCTTGTATGGTATGCACCCGCGAGGAATACATGAGTTACGAGATTTGGGACAGCTAGAAAGAAGGAGTGCAGACGGGGAGGATTTTGCAGAAGCAATGAGTGAGCTGCATGAAAAGGTCAAGACGAGACTACAGGATAGCACGCAGAAATATAAACAACATGCAGACATAAGGCGGCGAGAGGTAAACTTTGAAATTGGGGACGAAGTCCTTGCACATTTGCGCCGGGAACGGTTTCCTAAAGGCACGTACAACAAACTGAAGTTTAAAAAAATCGGCCCATGTAAAATTCTGCGAAAATTCTCAGCAAATGCATATGAAATTCAGCTGCCACCTGATATAGGCATATCACCCATATTCAATGTGGCAGACCTGTTTCCATACCATGCCCAAGTAGAGGAAGGACGAGTGGTACAGCCACAACGGGACACCCAGTTCGAGGACAATCTTTGGAAGAAACAGTTACCATCGGTCAAGACTCATGAGATAGAAGGAATCATCAGCACGCAGGTGGCCAAAAAGACACGCAGAAAGGAATATCTGCGTTATCTCGTTAAATGGAAGGACCGTCCAATGGAGGACAGTTCTTGGCTTGACGAGATGCAAATCCGAAAAGCAGGTTACTCGGTGGAAGAACTCATGGAACGGAGCCATGAGAACTCTCTTTTACCCCGGCAGCCTGATGCAGGAGCATCTGGTCGACAGGGCACAGGCCGAGAAGTGGCAGAACAGGTTTCCGAAGAAGATTGGGAGAAGTGACAATTTCTACAGAAGGACAGCAAGACTGTCTTAGTCTTTTCATTATTATCATTTTTGCTCTTAAGGACCAGACTACAGCATTTAGTGATTAGTTTAAGTGACTTGTTAATTTGTTTCTGTTACCATTGTAATAACCGGTCCTAACTATAAATGTTAAGGGCTTGGTATAGATTTTGAATTAAGATTATTAGACTAATTAGGAACAGACCATAAATTACTGTAGACATCAAACTGTTGCGAGACAGCAAGCACAGGTAAACCCAAAATAGCCAAACCATGTAACTGAAGTAACCGCCAGATAACTATAAGCTGGAACTAACTAACAGTTACCTAACCACTGAGTTATGGTATAAAAAGCGGAGGAAAATACATGTAAAGGGTTCTGGAGTACGATATAGAAATAAGAGAAGCAACAGAGAATTATTTTTCCTTCATATATATTTCTTTCAGTGCATCCTAACTAGCTTACAGTCTGTGATTCAATGTCCTCAAAATATATTTTGCACCCACAGAAATTCCTGTAAATGTATCTATTTTGAATGCGAACCGTGACAGCATTCCACACAACATCCACGCACAGAACATTCTATTTCTAACTACTGAATACATCCATTCATTGCAAAGTCATTTTACAATCAAATTTCATTAAGTCGAGAGACAAGTGCACGCATACATACAATTCTGTTCATTATAAAAATCTGCAGGTCAAACAGTGACAGGGTAACTACAAAATACAGACGTCCCATAACCAGCGAAGCGAATTCAAGTGAAGAACAACAGAAAACGAGCAGTCAAGCCAGAAAGAGCCACGGCCCCAAACCACAGGTAAGCAACCGTGCCGAATTTCAAAAAAAAACAATTATTACATTTGCGGTGTGAACAAAATCTTTAACTAGACATAACATTGCCAACGGCCGAGTAAGCGAGGGTTCATACGATTAAACAAGCACGACTGTGGAATGACCTATTGACGGAGAGCAAAGGACTGTAACAGTTATTTACATTTGCCACGAAAACCCTCTGAAGATTACAGTGTGGGTCGAAACCCTTAACTACTTGACTCATTACCAAAACCCAGACACCCATGGCAAACAAATCTTGTGCAGACCAAAAGACACGGAAAGAGGAGAAATAGAAACAGAGCTACCCGAAAAGACAAGCTGTCGAATCCCTTGCAAGGCCACGGAACCGGTTACCTGCAACCACCGTGACAAACAACGTTAGGCCGCGGCATAAACAAGCTTGTGTAAAGGTGAATAAGCCATGAGAGCCGAATAGGCAGAACAGAAGAAAAAGATAGGGCCTTACCAGTTGTAACCAGGTCCATCAACTGCTGAAAGCTCAGAGATAACCTAACCACAGAGGAGCTGTGAAGGGTTAGGCGAGCGTTCAAGTTGGAAACACAAATGTATAGCATGCAACAATTTCTTACCTGAATCGACGGAGTTGAGCGATGACTTGGAGCCAGAGACGAAGCTGCAACTGTGAGCTTCCCACCGAGACGGAGTTGAAGTGTTGAACAGAACCCATTAACAGAACCGAATGCCATAACAGAGTCACAGAAAGCGGAGTGTTACAGAGAGAGGCAGAGTTCATAAACAGAAAACAAACACCAGGACAGAGTCACAGAGGGCGAGGAGTTGCAGAGGAAACCGAGCTCATGCACAGAGCCGAACACCAACATAACCACAGAGCCCAACAAACAGCGCAAATGACCGAAAGACCGCGAATAATCTGGAGTAAAGGCAAGTGAGTTTAGGGTTTTGTCAAATCCCAAGGCGGACAGGTGGTGCGTGGAGAGGCAGAGAGGTACGTGCGGGTTGATTAAATATCAACTGTCCATTAATTACACAATCGCAAATATCCCATTGCAATACAATCACACAAGGTTCACGTAAGGAGTGGAGGAGAAGGCCACGTGGGCTGGGTACCCATCATATATTCGACCGTACAATTTAGTGGTTCAATTGCCTTTTCAAAAGCTTTCACGCAGAATCCCGTGGGGTTTGTTCCGTTTTTCCTAGCTGAAACGAATTCTGTGAAGTATCTCTTCCAAACCACTCCCACTCTCAATGTCGTGGGACATGGCGAGGAAGATGTTGCTGTGTGATTTTCAAAAACTGCTTGTGCATCTATATTCTCCTTATAGAACGTATGGATGGTAACCATAAGAATGAGGCATGCAACAGAAAATCTCAATCTCGCGCCCCCCATTTGACTAAAAGAGGGGATCTACAAATGAGGGCGTAGAATGCTTCTAACCACTAAACCGGCAACAGGAATATGCAGATTGTGTTTGATTATCTATCAACGCTGCACCTATATATATATATATATATAGGTTTTCAAGATCCATTATGGAATCGTTTTCGTCTTCTTATTGAAATTTCGTAACGTATTTCGTGAAACGTAAGAACGACCTTCCGCTATTGTTAATTTGATTGTATATTCGAGTTAGAAGAAAAGTCAATTGTTGTCATTGTTATGGGGCCTTTTATAACCCCAACCGATTCATAGATGTAATTGACTTTGCCGCTTAGTCGTCATATAACATATAACCCAAACCCTCAATCAAATTACAGTGCCAATTCCATCCTGAATTTTTTTTTAGAATTCACGTATATAGCCAAAGGTATATTCCATCCTTGACCGGGTATTTTCCATCCTTGGAATGATTTATGTGTATGGCCAAAATTATATTCCATCCATGGAATGCTCTAACGGTCAAATATTCAACCCCTGAAACGGTGTGACAGCGTGTGTAGATGACCAAAACTTTCGGGCATGCTTGATCCAAGAATCTACCTGCTTACGCATGCATTGATCGAAGAAGGTTGGTGTGTTGCACATGATTTGCTGCGTAATGAAGGTATGATTATGATTGAGAGTTGTGTTTACAATTTGCTTTACAAAATGTTTCTGCGGAGCTTCCACTCTGCTTCCAATGAAAGTTGTGCGGAGTTTCCACTGAGCTTCCACGCAAATGGAATATCATTATTCAGACTACTCCTTTATTTGTTTACTCAAATTGTGATGATGGATGTTAACAAAGATTGTATTGGTCAAATTTTTTTAGAATGGGTCTTACTTTCCTCACATGCCTGGCTATATTAAATCGATTTACGCTTCCTCGTGACAGGGATAACATTTTTTAAATTACGTACTTAATTTTTTAAAATGGCAATTTGGCATATATTATATATATATATATATAGATATATATATATATATATATAGTTTTTTTTGAATATGAATAGGAAAGTTTATATATTTTTAAAATTTAAAAATAATAATGAAATAAAATTGTGATTTTTTCATAACAAAATGAAGCATTGCATTTTGAATTTTAAGTAGTTTTATAAAATTACTTCATTTTGAATTTTAAGTAGTTTTATAAAATAATAAGTAATTTTAGTAAGGTTATTTTCATGTTTAATTATAGAGTTTTTATTTTAATTAATTACGTATTTATATTTTTTAATGTGAAATTGTAAATTTAATTACTCATTTTTATTTAGTAAAGCTAAGTCATATAAGACTATATCACAATTTAATTAAAATATATTCTATTTTTATATATTAATCAATATTTTCTACTAAATTACATAGGAAGATATGCTGCTTATTAAATTGTATTATGTTTTTCTGAATGGTTGCCCCTGTATGAAACTACTTATTAAATTGTATTATGTTTTTCTGAATGGTTGCCCCTGTATGAAACTACATAAGAAAAAAATATTGCTTATCAGAATGTATTATATCACTTCATTTTAACCTTCATCCACAACGAGAGAAGAATAATCAATTTGATTTAGTCAAAATTATGGTAGTCCAAGCTTTCACCATTTCATTCCCTTTCGCATTCTTCACTTCATCAAATTTACGAAGATACTTCTTCCTTGGCATATTTACGATAAATAATTTATTAAAATAATTAGTATTATATATATATTTTGAAATGATAAGAAAAAATAAATATAAAACATCATGGGAAGGAAAATATTAAAAGAACCCTTTGTTAGGTTTTTATACCAACAGGGGTCATAATTTATGAATGGCTGAGATTAATTTTGTAATATGTGCATACCTTTGCTTTTTGCAAATGTTTTCCATATTCAAAAACTCAAAGAATGAAAAGAGGGTATGTCCTAAAAGAAAAAACAAAGGACAAAAAGAATAAAGAAAAAGGTAAAAAAAAGATGAAAATATGAACCCCAAGAAAAACAAAAGACCATGAAAGTGCGCAAGTCCAAATGACACTACTATTTACTTTTCTGCGTAATAATGATGTGTGCAACTTGTTATTCATGCCACAATCCATGGTAATCAAATAGTTTAATCTTGGTTATTCCATGTTTTGAATTTCATGCTTAGAGATAGAGAATAAAATCTGACCAAAGTGTTTAATCTTGGCAGATAAGTAGATAGGTAGAAAATATAAACGGAGCTCAACAGTTTAATCTGAGCCCTTGGATGTAATAAGGATAGACTTAGATTTCTATTGTAAAATAAATGAAAAGTTTTGATAAGGGTTTGCCAGCTTAAGTGCACCCTAATAAAAAGAAGAAAAAATGGTAGGATAAGTAGATGGGTAAGTAGTTGCATGGTTGCAGAATTGTGATGATTAGTTAGATAAAATCATATCATTTACTTTCATCATCAAGTTGCTACAGTATGGATGATAATTGAGCGTTTACACAAAATCAAGTGATTAATTCCCATTCATTTTACCTTTAATTTTACTAATTTCCCATAAGTAAAGTCAAAAGTACCTAAAACCTTAAGTTAAAGGGGCTCATAGCATTTCTCTAATTTCTATAGGGACCGAACCCTTGGCCCAATAACTTAAAGGGTCTAAGTACTAAAAGCCCCCTCACAAATATTCACCCCCTTCAATTCATTCATTTTCCCCTAAAAAAATCCTTTTTCCTAAGGTAAAAGCACTATTTGCCTAGGGAAAGCAATCACCCCCAAGCAAACCCCTTTTTCACAAAAACCAAAAAATGCACATTTAGCCTAAGTTATAATGTTTTATGTGGAAAATAAATAAAATTCAACACACATTATACTTAGCGCACTTCGTTTTTCCACTTTCATTTCATATTAACTTCTAAGTTTATTTATTAAATCCTAAAAATACCCCTTTCCCTATGTATTTATTAAAAACCCCTTAATATTAATATCCCGCCCCAAAGGTTTGAAACATAAACTCTATTACTGAATAATTAATGGGTTAATTAGTCGATCAGTGGCTAATTAAGAGCCAAAACCCTCTGCTGAATAAAAGAAATTAATTAATCAGTCAGTGATTAATTAATAATCTGTCCCCACCAATGAAATCACTCCCGACATCTTTTGACCTCCATAATTCGCAATTAATTAATTCCCCTGCGCATTAAAACCCCGCTGGGCCCCTCCATTGAATGTCATATCAAATCATCGCCACGATCACCATGTGATCTAACCCATTTTGATCCAACAGTTGACACTCATATTGGGCGGCCTCCGAAGGTCGACCTTTACCTACCTGATATGGGTAGTTTCACTATTCACCTCGCCGCTACGTGGCGCCTGATGAATGGCATCAGGCGGCCTCCCCCCAAAACCACTTTATCCCAAAAAGTAGTACAATATGATCCCACTTACCACCTCCCACTAAACGACGAAATGTCACATCCCTGCTTAACGCCAAGTTTCCTTTTCCAAGTGTACCCGCCAAAATCATTGCCTTTACGAATAAAACTAAAAAACTCATTGTTTTTTCATTTTATCGTGAAAAATAACACTCTGACCTCCATGCAAGCACCAGAGTACATGCAACCGTCAACCTACGACCAATTGCCAACTTACTAAACCTGTTGAAACTCCAGACCACCTTTCAGTCGCGTACGCTTCCTGCAAACAGTGCACAGTTGCCATTTCTCTGTTCAAAAGCCGAAACCAGTTATTTACTCCAAATTCGCTGAGAAACCCTATTTTATTCCCAAACCTGAACTAAATTGCTTCAAATTACTAAGTAATTTAGTAAGATAAGTTGCCTGGTGACTCCAAAATACCCTGAATTAGACCAGTTTTTCCCAATTTCACTGAAAACCCTTCGCCCCTGTCCTTGAATCCACAAGAACCAAGGATGGTTGCGCCAGTTGCATTGAATGTCCTACCCATTTCTACTCCCCACAGAGATTTAGACCATCTCCCATTAGTAGACAAGGACTTTCAAATTAAAGACATCATTTTTGAAGAATCCCCATTGAAATTATGTTGTAGGCATAGAGACCATTACTTGAAACATGTAAAAAAAATAGGTCTCTCGGAATCAAACCTGCCCAAGTACCAATTCCACAGCATCCATATCTTCCCAAAAATTGTTCACTATTGTCATGCGAGCTACAATCCCACCTTAAGAGCGGTGATGTCCCTAGACTAGATAGTGCTTTTCACCTTCACCGCTGAGTCCATAAATGAAATGCTGTAGTTACAACCTGGTCCAAATCTTACTCCCCTTTCCATTGCAGACTTGCTTGACAGATTCCCTAAACTCCCCCGTTTCAAAATTGCTCAAATACTCCATACTTTCATTGCATAAGAAAAACACATACCAAAGGATCCCCCTCCTTACATGTCATGCTTCTTTTCTCAGCTTGGTAAAGACATCATATCAATGATATTTAGTATTCTAGGTTATACTACTAGTGAATATGTAGACGAGATTATTTTTGCCTACATGTCCATTTTCACCCCTGGGCAGCCCCCTGCCATCATGTTTGACTATGCAAAATTCTTCTCAGACAAAATGCATGATCAGTTCATGAGATTGGAAAATGAGAGAGTATTCAAATACTCATCAGTGTTATGTCATCTCTGTCTTTACTATCAAGTTGAAAAATTTCCCTTCACTATTTAGAAGTTTGACACCAAGGGA
Organism: Pinus tabuliformis; assembly: GCA_031772625.1. Classification (NCBI taxonomy): domain Eukaryota; kingdom Viridiplantae; phylum Streptophyta; class Pinopsida; order Pinales; family Pinaceae; genus Pinus; species Pinus tabuliformis. The sequence continues at coordinate 83,660,527 of CM062819.1, read as the reverse complement.
AATCCTAGATCAGTAGTCTTCTGGACCCCTCTGATCCACAAATATGAGTCTCCATACCCCTATACAAATGTTATAGATCTATTTGTGCATCTAATAGCCACTATGCTGATAGGAAGTCCTCCTCCCAGAATCAGTGCAGATATCAGGAGGGTCCTTCATTTATCCAAGCAGTACAAAGTGGGAGATTGGTATTTATACCAAAACCACACAGAAATCAGAATATATGGCTGCGAATTGCCACCCTAAAAACTGCCAAGATACCTCCACATGAGATTGTTTGCCTTGGAGTACTATAGGAAAATAATCAACTCTGATGAGGTACATTTTGTGAAGGCCAAGAAGAAAGCTCAACTTAGGATAAAAGACTAGCTAGGCCCCTTTGCGTGTAACAATAGAGAAGCTAGAAGGGTTGTAGACAAAATTCTTCAAGGGCTCAAACTCAAAAAAAAATCCATCTTGAATTATGACCCCTTTGATGTCATCTATAACAGAAGATAGAAAAAAAAATTATCTCCTTACATCCACCATAGGATTCCTGAAATTGAACATTATGCTAATCAACTTGAATAGGTGGAAAACACTCTGGTAGACCAAGATAGCACAAAGGTTGTTGTTGATAATGTATTGATTGATTTAGAAAGAAGACTTGATGAGGATTCATTTATACAGGTGCCAGGATAATCCCAATCTCAAAGAGAATCACAGGGACATAGTGGGCAAACAGCAGAAGAAGAACCTCAAGAGCAGCAACCATTAGAGCAGCCAGAGGAATCAGAACAGCCAGAAATTTCAGAAGAACTTGCTCAACCAGAAAATATCATGAGCAATCCTCCTATTTTACAGACTCCTCTAAATGAGGAGAGGAATCCTAAAAGAGATAGAGAGGAGGCCACTCCTTCTAGTAGACTTGTTGCGCAAAATTATGTTAAGAGACAAAGGTTGAATCCAATTTCAGAAAAAAAGAGTTTACTAAAGAAACAACATGGACTACGGGTGAAGAAAGAGAAGAAAGCATGCACACCACTCCCTCAGGAGGTACACAATAACCTTCCACCTCACAGGCTCAAATGATGGAAAGACAACAGAGCGTGGAAGTATCCTCCTTCAGGACTCCTACTGGCTAGATCCAAGATATCAGGGAGAAATATAAAGAAATAAAAGCCAAGAATGAAAGATTGAAAGCCCAAAGCTATGCACACTACCTAAAGATGGCTCTTACTAATTAGACAAGGCTAATGTTAGCCTTTGATGTGAAAGAGGGTAAAATGCAGATGACTTTTATGAAGCCAATTACAGAGCAACCCAAATCAATTGCAGATTACTTGAAAACAAATTTTAAAGTATTGGCAAAGGATATACATCCTATTGACCAAATAGAATTACACAAGCAGACTGGGGAAATGGTCTACTCCACCTTGGGCAGCAAAGGTATTTCCGCGCACCAACTCCAAAATTCGCTGAATAATATATCACCGCAATTCCAGTTACAAAGGCCTCTTCATAGGCCAAAGGTACCAGAATAAAGTCCCTAGAGGACTTAGTCATAGAACTGGGTCGTGATCCCAAAGATGTGAGGGCTGCAGAAAAGCTTATTAAGAAGAAAAATGATGACATAGCTGCACTAAAAAAGCAGGTCAAAATTCCTCCCGTGCATCATCCTCAAACAGCTGAAGTATTGGAAACCCAGAAGGAGGAAAAACTTATGGACTTGATCCTAAAGCTGAATGAACAACTAAAAGAGACTGAGAAGGAGTTAGATAACTTGATATAGTCTAAACAGAGTGAGTTGGCCACCACTCCTCAGACTATAATTTCAACAGTCTCTAGAGCAGTACCCTCCACATTGGTTGCTTCATTAGTGCGAATAGTTCCGCAAACTACTGCTTTGCCAGTTACAGGTACATCAACAAGCACAGGGACATCAACAGAAAAGACAACCGAATTGATAAAGGCTATGGAGGAAATGAGCATCCAGGCTACTGAGCTTAAGAAACTTAGAGAACAAGTGTCAAGTTTGGAAACTAATTTTAAACTTGCATAGATACAACAAAAAGAAGAAGCTCAAAAGAATCAAATAATGGAAGAAAGAATAAAAGTCCTTGAAAAGGACTTGACATTGCAATAACCGCGTGGAGACATGAAGGAAATTCTTTGGGCCAACATCATTGATTCCATCAATGATGTTTGGCCATCTATTCAAGTTATTTTTTAACAGACTAAACTAGTCAAAGTGGCCACATAAGCAATCCACCAAACAATGGAAGAGTTGGGAGATAACACTGAAGAAGCCAATCAATTGATAGAATTTTTGAACAACAGAAATAGGTATCAGCTTGATGAACCGGAGATAGAAGACAAAACAAGAACAATAATATAAATCAAGAAGGTTATCACCAAAAGGAACCTGATGCTCAATCTGGAGAAAAGGTGCCAAAGCATTCAAACTGATATTGATAGTATTATGACAAAGTATGGTATATTAAGAGAAAAGGGACTTCCTAGTTCTATGGTAATACACGAAAAGATGATGACTAAGAGTGATTACATTGAAAGACTGAACAAGTTGTCCAATAGCTAAGCTAGTACTTTAGGGGTAAAAGCTCTGCCCACTGGAAAGGTATTATATGATAGTCTTGAAAATCTGTTTTTCATAAAGCATGAGGTAAAGCACTTGTTTACCACTAGGCCAAATTTTGCTAAGTATATAGAAGTTGATGAAATATATAGAAAGATGATAAGGATGAAATTACTTGACAGTGAATGGTGGACAAAATTGACAGATTTACTATAAAGTTACTACAGTGAATCTACATGGTAAAACATGGTTGCCAGGTAAAATAGGTAAGACAGAGTCAAAGAAGAACAGGTAAAGAGTATCAGTAGGTATAAGATAGTAAGTGATCCAAGCACACAACTATAAAGCAACTGAAAGAGATAAATCTGAATTACAACAACTAGCACAGTCACAATAAAAGGGACAGCAAGAAGACAGTTCTCCATCTATCTCTATCTTCGTGTTGAAGATATTTTCAGTTTCCTAGAATAACTCTCGTATTGTTAAGAGATATTTTGTAAACAATTTTTGTATAAATACTTCACAATTGAAGTAATCAGGGTGGTGTGGATTAAATACATTTCTGTAGAAATTTTATTTTGAGCCAAGGAGCTATTGTACTCAAGACTAGACTGGTTTTGCTGGATATGAAATAAAGCTAAGGAAATTTCACTGGATTCTTGTGCACAGTTGGAAAAAATAAGCATTATCTCTTCATGTTTAGATATTGTTTTCTTTTCATGTTATCAATATTCATGTGTCTCTCATGAAATCTGAAAAGAAAATAAGGAATGATATCTCGGAACTAGCTTAAATGATCTTTGTTTTAACTGTTTACTTTCTATATGTTTTCTACTGAACTACCTTGGTCTGGGAATTCTTAATTGCTCCCTTACTTCCGTAGTTTAACCCCCCTTTGGTCCATAGTAAAGGATTCTTCATTGCCTTTTGCTACTGATCATCCTTCCTTTCTTCATCTTAATCCCGGTTAATGATTCTTCATTGCCCTTTTCCCTGGTTAGGACTACCTCATCCATTTGAACCTATAGATTTGATTTTGCTGTGCTAGCTTGCCCTATGAGCTCTTACCTTAGTGATTGATCAGATCTAGTTCAGCCACTCTTGATTGACTCCATAGCCCAATGGCCTAAATACTTGCTCTGTCCTTCTATTTTCTTAGTTCTTCCACCCAATCAAAACAAAACATCTTGAGCACTAATAACTAACCTGATATTTACCCAAAACAAAGTTAAATTATAAAGAGAGAGCCCTTTCTGGACTTAGGTTGGCTAGAACCTAAGTCTAAAATATTAGGTTTGTTGTTACCTCAAACTATTCCTTCTTTGATAACTTCTAGGGAAGACATCTCAATGATAACACCCTTCATACAAAATTTACTTGACATGCAAGAGTGTCTATCAAATTTATGTCATGCTAGTGATAACTCAAGTTTGTAGTCTTTGTATTCTTGAGTATATTGAAATTTTGTTACATTATGTTTATTTTAATTTTAAAAGAGGTTTTTAAATTTTGATTTAATTATTAATAATTATTAAATAAAAATAAAGATATAAATTTTATAAAATATTTTTAGTAGTAATTGAAATTTATTTTGATGATGATGATGATAATGATTAAATTCCACAAAGACCAATATGGTCTATCTCATCTCAAGAAGGTAAGCGATAATTAACTAAGGTTCTTTAATATTTTATTTCTATGACTGAAAAGAAGTGAGAGAAGCGTTACGAGATCAATGTAGTTTTATTGAATTAATAAATCACGAAGGTTGGTAGTGTGGAAAATATTATGAAAAGGAGAATGGATGTGAATAAGGGTCGAGAATTCGACAATAAAGTGATTTTCATCTTCAACTCTCTTAGTATCACAAAGGCAGAATATTCTTTCATCCCAAGGTGTTTTGGGAATAGACCAATGCCACGTTTCACTCTGAAGCTCATGAGAATTAGTTCCTATCTTTGTAATGTTCATTTTCTTCTTCTCACTAGTTAAGAAAAAAAATAATTCTGGTAAGAAATAGTGGGGTTGATCACCTCCTTATAATATCTTAACTACTTTTTTCCCTCTAACTCCTTATCTGATAAAATACGATGTTCTATTAATTAAATGACTCTCCAGGTGAGATACTTGGAGAGTGCCCAAGCACTTCACACATACACGCTATCATACTATGTGGAGAACAACCTAGTACATTCACACAATGAGGTGGTTTGAACCACTTCCTGGATATTGGGATCTGAGATCTAAAATTAGAATCTCAATCCTATCATCACTATAACAGTAATCTAAGTGTAGCTTTATCCATTACCTCCAACACTCCCCCTTAATGGAGAAAGGGTACTGAACAATAACATATGCCTACTAGTCTCGTCTCAGCTAGGCTTATAATTAGAAACATGAAAAAACTTGGTAATAGAGTTTCCATTTTAGTCTTCTTGCAGCAGAGCCCATACTTGTTCATTTGTGGATGAGACGTAATCTTCACTTTCTTTGCCATGAGGTAGTGTTGTATCTTGACCTCATTTCTTCCCCTGTGAAGGAAAACTTGAATTCTTATTCTCGCCCTTTTCAGAATTATGACAGGCTAGATAGCGGAATTTTCCTTCTCACTATTTCCGGTGTCAATCATCTGAATGTCAACGATGATGTCTTCATCATTCATTGATGCAACTTTTGTGTTAACTTCATAAAGACATGGTGTTTCAAGCGATGCTTCAAGAAACTTCAATTCTTCTTCAAACCTCATTACTTTTTCCTTGTTTTTATTGGTAACATCTGCACACACAGAAATATTAATGAGATCATCACAATTTAAATTTTCTTCAACTTTGTTTTCTTCTGCCACATCTTTGCAATCAACTTCATCTGGCTCATCCCATTGATCTTCAACACTTTTTTCCTCTTCACATCCTTCCTGAAAAACAACTCGTGAGTCTTTAGTCTCATGTTGTTTCAGAACATATAGAATCTCTTGATAATCGTGGTCATTAATAAAAACACTATGCCTTATAAAAAAAAATATCATCAGGATCAAATATGTCTAAAGTGCAGCTATATTGGAAAAGTTTAGCTTATCTCGCTTTTAGATTTCTTTTCGACTCCACACAATCCTCTAACGAGCTCCAACAACCCCATTACCTTGTAGGCAAGAAACTTCTCCCTTTGGCAGCTCTTCAACTATATAACCTTATAGACTGTGGCTTCTTTGCCACGCAGATTGTAGTGCCCTCGGCTCTGGTGATGAGAAACTAAGCGGCCTCTCACAAGCTGGAAACATTATCAGTATCTAATTCTGATGCACATATTTCTGAAGATGGGTTCAAATCAGCAAAAAAAAAATCGCATTTTCTGTGGCATATAATAATTTAGAAGAAAATTTTCCAAGTTGGTTTTTAGATCTCCACAACCTGCACCTTCTAGGTTACTCAAAACAATAAAGTTTCCATAAAATTGAAAAATGGATGATCACTGGGAAGGAAAAAAAATATCATAGATAAGGTTCACTAAAGAGGTTTACCCCAATCTTAAAATTCTTAGCATATCAAGCTGCGTGAATATTCTTATCATTGGTGAAACCTGAAAGATGTCTGATCCATGGCCTAGTCATATTATCCCAAAACAAGTAACAATATGCTTTATATTCCATCCATTGGCATCCATGGTATGCAGTGCCTCTGCCTCTTCCTCTATCTGTATATCTGTCTAAATAGCCAATTCAGCCTCCACTAATGCACCTCCTCACCAACAGTGCCTTTCAACCATTCGTCTAGTCAGGCTTCACTAATGTAGGTTGATCCACATAGGTCACTCCAATTCTCATGGATGATTACAATACAACGATGTTGCTACAATGCCATGATGCTCACTGACACCATAGCTCCAACGATGCCACAGATTCACATCCACCACGTTGTCTAATCTGATCCAAACTCAGATACACCACCACTTTGTGAGATCTGATTCCCAGATCCACTAAAGAGGGTTTAAATTGTCACAAATTCCACAAGGAATATCCATAGGTCTCCACAGGTCGTATCCCACCTTTGGTAGCTATCCACGACCACCACGCAGTCACAAAATCTCATGATCGAAATCAGCAACCCATAGATCACTGTGGCTTCCTTCACAACCTCCAGACAACCTTCTCTTGTCAGCCTCTGCAACCTTCTCTAGGATGCAGCCTTCTCTCGGCCTCCATGGAGCCTATTTGTTGTTTACATGATCGTCGCAGATGTACACCACTTATCTGTGACGTTGTCACAACTATACACCTAATATCTGAGACGGTGATGATAAGTATGATTTCAGAATCGCCGTGTTTATTCTCCTGAAACCTGTGATGATTTTGGTTTAGTCGCACCCTCCTCTTAGTGTATAGGTTCCTTAGCCCTGACTCTCTGATACCATGATAAAATACGATGTTCTATTAATTAAATGGCTCTCCAGGTGAGATACATGGAGAGAGCCCAAGCACTTCATGCATACACGCTATCATACTATGTGGAGAACAACCTAGTATATATAGGCTTTCACACAATGAGGTGGTTTGAAACACTTCCTGGATATTGGGATCTGAGATCTAAAATTAGAATCTTAATCATATCATCACTATAACAGTAATCTAAGTTTATCTTTCTCCATTATCTCCAACATTATCCTCTCACAACAATTCAATATTATCTCCTCCTTTATCCCCCACTAATCGAGCGAGGACTGGACATCTTTATGTCAACCTTGTTTGAGTCAGAGGTGGGGGTTTTGACTAGAGTTAGAAGCAATTTTGGGGAGTCTCTTGGCTTCCATGTTGTACAAATTATTCTTTTCCATCAAATACCTAAACAAAATCATGCTTTCAATGGGGGAGAGAATCGCGTAGTATTTCCTTTAATCTTAAGGTTGTAGGTTATAAATTGTTTTTGTATTTTCTCAATATTTCTCCACCATTCTCTAGATATACTGTAGCCCCATACCTCACATCAATATAAAATAACAGGGGTGATGAAAGTCTAAAAGAAGAATTTTTTTTTACTCCAAACCCTAAGGTCAATTGACTTACAATTGTTCTCAAGATGATAGTAAGATTTCCAACCTACTATAATCCTTTTCTCAATGTTATAGTTCTAGTTGGGTTGATGGTGAATTTCAACACCTATGTATCTGTATGAGGAAACTTCTCCAAGTAATTGTTATCATAAATGAAATTATCATAGTTGATCTCGAAAAATTGCTTCGGTTGCAGGACTGTTAGAATAACAGATAAATTTGCAATATAGTAGGAATGCAAAATACATGTAACAACAAGGCATGCTATAAACAATGTGCACACCATAACACTCTGAGTATCTTTAGCTTATATGAGATTCAACATTTAAAAAGATTTTATTTGATTTAATCAACACATAAAACTTGTGATATGAAGAAAGAGATTTACTTACCTTGATTAGGGAACCATGTCCAAAAACCGAGCTTGCACACAAATATTATTAAGAACTAACTTCTTCTCTCTCAATCAACAGATTTAATTTAGAACTAGACCAAGATTACCCAAACTAGATTAAATTGATGAACAGGATTGTTGTTAAATCTATCAAGAGCATACATATGAAAACATAAACAAAACTAATGAACAAAAACAATAGCAGTTTGATTCTTAATCCATGAGTTGAATTCTCATTGGAATCTCATATCTCCATAGGAGCAATGAATACATTATTATATAGCCGACATATTTCTAATTTGATTATCCATTATCTGACTAATCTACTGCCCCTAATAATTTGTTGAATGATAACTAACTACATCTATTAATTTGCTGTCCTAATTTTGATAACTCAAAACACAAAATTTGTTGGCTAATTTGTCAGCAATTACATAACTTAGTTTAAGCATTATCCTCAACACTCCCCCTTAATGCTTAATGAGGTGATTCCAAGCATATCCCTCATGTATTTGAACTTCCCTTTAGGTAGTGCTTTGGTAAATATATCTGCAAGCTATTCATTTGTTATACAAAGCTTTATTTCAATTTCACATTTTGCCACATAGTCTCTTATGAAATGATATTTGATATCAATGTGTTTGGCGTGATTATGAAACACTGGATTTTTAGTTATTGCAATGGTAGACAAGTTATCATAGTAAATAGTTGTGGCATATTTTTGTTCTTGTTTTAGATCTAACAATACTTTCTTCAACCAAATTTCTTCACATGTTGTTGTTGCTGCTGCAATATACTCTGCCTTTGTAGAAGACAATGAAATAGTTGGTTGCTTCTTTGAACACCATAATACTGCACCTAATCCAAGGCTGAAGACATAACCTGATGTGCTTTTTCTATCATCAAAAGATCCAGCCCAATCACTATATGTATAACCAACCAACCCAAAATTATTTGATGAAGTATACCAAATTCCATAATTTCTTGTTCCACATAGATACCTCAAAATTCATTTTGCTACTCCAAAATGACTCATACTTAGACTTTGCATGAATCTGGAAATCAAGCCTACTGCATGCATAATATCAGGCCTAGTGATAGTAAGATACAAAAGGCTTCGTACCAGACTCCTATAGGATTGATAATCTACCTTTTCAGCTCCATCTTCTATAGAAAATTTTTCATTTGTATTCATGGGTGTGCTCATGGGTTTACAATTTCCCATTTTCCATTTTATAAGAAGATTTGAAACAAATTTTTCTTGTGATCTGAATTTGAAACTACTTGAAATTTGTTTGCAAGGTATTCAATTCAGAATTAAACATGTTTAAAAGACTTCCATGTCTTGCAGAAAGAAAACACATGAAATTTTCAGCTGTTTATGACCCATCTAAGCATAGCAGAATTATTTCCTTTTACTGTTTAACACATTAAAACGAATTTTTTCTGCAAAATAAACCAACCACATATGCAAAAGAAGTTGATAAAGCAGTTCACCCCCTCCAGGGCTACGTCTGCTGGGTCCAAAGCCCCCAAATGGGCTTGTCCTTGTTTTTATAAAATGCTCAAATTGAAAATACAACTAAATAGAAGCATCTACAGGAGAAATAGATGGTAGAAATGGATTCAGAACACTTGAATCCTTCAGGATTGACTATTGGATCACCTCCAATGGATACCTGCAACCCTGTATAGTCTTGCCAATACTGGCCCCTGGTGGCTCCTAGAAATTTCACGGCTTCAAAACGTATGCAAATGACCTCTGATGGCTGTAATACCTGCACCAATGGCTTCAGAAGGTCGAAATTACCCAAAAACAAAAAGCAATTCGTCCAAAACCGACTTTCTGGGCCAAAGTTATGGCCATTTACTCCTGACTGCCAGTTTGGCCTAACAAAACCCTAGTTACATTTAGTGACGGCCAGTTAAGCCCGCCAAATATGGCGGGACCGCCAAATTTGGCGCTCCGCCAATTTCGCCGCTAACTAAACTGCTGTTACAATAAATTTCTGCCTCGGATTCCGTGCTGACCGTTGGCGGGCTGGCGGTTTGCATAAGCTCCTGGTTCCCGGACCGAGGTCACATGGAGGGCGGGCTGGCCCTTAGGGGTTGGCCCCCTTTTCTTTTCCCGCTCCTGCAATTTCAAATTTATTAACACTTTGCTCCGCCCATCAAACAAATCCGTTGGTTGTGGCGCATTGGCAAGTCGTTCAACTGTTAAGGTGGAGGTCGCGAGTTCAAACCTGGCCATCCCCAAACAATTTTTAAAACGCCCAACATAGTTTCGCTGATGTCATCTGGGGCCACGTGGCGCCCTCCGGGCTTGCCACGTGGCCGCCTGTGATTGGCTGCCAAAAAGGGAATATTCCCTGGAATATTCTGCGGAATATTCCTTTTAAATTTTTTATTTTTTTTAAATTCAAATTTTCTAATGTTTTAGGCAAAATATTCTTTTGGCCATATCTTCCTCATACGGCGACCGTTTTTCGAACCGTTTGTGGTGCCAGAATTGGGAGGACGAGCACTTTCCATTCGTTCAGCTTTGAACCAGTTCTGAGCACTTTGAATTTTGAGCATTTTTACGACACTTAGGACATGAGCACCTGATCACACCTCCCCATTGGGAAGCTTTTGGACCCCAAAAGCCTTCAAATACCTGTTAAAGAGGTGAGGGTACAACTCCCTCACTCTGTCCACCTCCATCCACTTTGCCTTGTTCGGTTTGCTGCCTTTGAAACCAACCCGAACATAATCTACATTGCCCCTCCTTGAAGTGCGTGTCCTTCTGTCAAGGATTGTATCTTCTTTCAGCTCATCTAAGAATTCTGGCGAGAAATCTTCTATAGATGGCAGCTGAACAACACTTTCATGATCAGCAATCAAAGGAGGTTCATACAAACGTAAGTTCTCCACATTGACAACAGAATACATTTGCATGTAGGAAGGCAAATCTAATTGAAAAGCATTATTTCCAACCTTCTTAAGGATTTTGAATGGACCATAACGAATAGGCTTCAGCTTTTTACCTTCTCCTTGCATCCTTTCCTTACTAATGTACAACCATACCTCATCCCCTTCTTGAAATTTGTGATCGACTCTATGCTTGTCGTGTCTTTCCTTGTACTTGCCTTGACTCTTCTCAAGTTGTTCTTGAATTTGCTGATGTATTTGCTGAATTCTTTCAATGAATGAACGAGCTTTGTCAATATCACTATGTCCCTCGATGGCAACATCTTTCTCAAGAATGAAATCAAGAGGTGATTTTGGCAAGTAACCAAAACAAGCTTCAAACGGTGAGGTGTTTGTGGAAGAGTGCTTGGCACGGTTGTAAGCATGCTGTATGTAGTGCAAATGTTCATCCCAAAGCTTGGGATGCTTGCTGCAATAACCTCTCAAGAGGTGCACAATGGTTCTGTTCACAACTTCTGTTTGTCCATCTGTTTGCGGATGGAAAGCAGTGCTTTTCTTCAACTTGGTGTCCATCATCTCCCATAGGTTGGACCAAAAATTCCCCACAAATCTGGAATCCCTGTCACTAATAATGGAAGTAGGCAAACCAAAGTGAATCCATACATGATGAAAAAATAATTCAGCAGTTTGTTCAGCAGTTATAGTTTTCTTACAAGGCATAAGTATACACATTTTGCTGAAACGATCAACTACTACATATAAATAATCATGCTGCTTTCTAGATTTTGGCAAACCTCCTACAAAATCCATAGAGATGCTCTCCCATGGTCTAGAAGGTACCGACAAAGGAGTATACAAACCAAGCTTCCTATTGCTAGGCTTGCTTGTAGCACATAATGAACAACCTCTTATGAACCTTGAAACAGAATCTACCATGCGAGGCCAATAGCAATACCTCTGTAGATGTGCAACTGTTTTGCTCACACCAAAATGGCCAGCAATAAGAGAAGAATGAGCTTCTCTTATGACATTTATCCTTTCCCCCTGTGGTATAAACAACTTTCCCAAATGAAACAGCAAATTGTTATGCATGTGATAATCATTTTCCTCTACATGATTCCCTTTACTCAAGTTAGCATACACATCTTTAAAGTCATCATCAGATGCATATTGTTCTATGTAACTATCATGTACAATGGAATCATTCTTAAGTAAAGTAACATCACCAATAATAGGCCTCGAAAGCATATCAACAACCTTATTCAAAGTACCTTTCTTGTACCTTATTACCAAATGGAACTGTTGCAAGAAGCCCATCCATCTGAAGTGTCGTGACTGTTGTAACTTGCTTTGTGATTGCAAGTACTGTAAGGGCTGATGGTCGGTATGTATAACAGTTTCTTTGCCCATCAAATAGTGTTTCCACTTTTTGACGCTTTGTACCAACGCATACAACTCCTTATCATATGTAGGATAATTTACAACAGCACCATTACAAGTTTCAGAATGAAAAGCAATAGGCTTACCATGCTGTAGAAGAACTGCACCTATAGCATAATCACTAGCATCAGTTTGTATCTCAAATGGCTGTCTCAAATCCGGTAATGCAAGGACTGGAGCTGAACTAATCTTCTCTTTCAAAGATTCGAAAGCTTTTTGCTGCTTGCCTCCCCATTGGAAAGAATGCTTCACACTTGTCACTGCATGCATAGGAGCTGCTATAGAAGAGAAGTTAGAGATAAACTTCCTCCAATATTGAGCTGCACCCAAAAAACTTCTTACCTCTGTTATGGATTTGGGAGTAGGGCACTTCACAATAGCCTCAATCTTAGCAGGATCAATTCTCAAAGCACCTCCTCCTACTATGTGTCCCAAATAAACCAAAGAAGTCTTTCCAAATTCACACTTTGACATTTTAAGAAATAACAGATTCTTCTTCAAAACATCAAGTACTTTTCTAACATGCATGACATGATCTTCTCTAGACTTGCTGAAAATTAAGATGTCATCTAAGTAGACAATAACGAAATCATCAAGAAAAGGACGCAAGACATCATCCATTACCCGCATGAAAGTTGCAGGTGCATTGCACAAACCAAACGGCATCACAATCCACTCAAAGAGTCCTTGTTTGGTTTTAAAGGCTGTCTTCCATATGTCACTTTCTTCAATTCTTACTTGATGATATCCACTACGCAAGTCTAACTTAGTGAAATATCGAGCATCTTTCAGCTGGTCTAGCAAATCATCTATCCTTGGGAGTGGGTAACGATTCTTCACCGTTATCTTGTTCAAGGCCCTGAAATAAACACACATATGCCAAGTGCCATCTTTCTTTGGAATCAATACAATCAGTGACCCACATGGCAAAGTACTTGGCCTTATGAAACCCTTGTCCAACAAGTCCTTGATTTGCTTCTTTATTTCAGCATTCTCCATAATAGACATGCGGTACATGCCTATGTTTGGAAGAGGACAATCTGGATGCAAATGGATTTCATGCTGAATCTCCCTCTTAGGAGGCAAACCTGTTGGCTCCTGAAACATCTCATGATATGCATCAACTACATCATACAGATATGATTTAAGTTTTGGATCACAATTTTCAAATGACTCATGATTCACATCAACCTTAGGCTTAATCATAAGAAGAACAAAATTCTTACTTGAATTGACCAGCCTTTTTACCTGTCCTGCATTCACCATCGCTATATTTGTCTTCTTGCGATGAGCTCTAACAATGAACTCCTTGCCATCTTTGAAAAGATGATATTTGTTTTCATGGCGATGAAAGATAGCTTTCCTGTCAAACAGGTAGGGACTTCCCAAAACAATTCTTGCTATATCAAAAGGTACCACATCAATTTCAACTGTGTCAATAAAATGTGCAGTAATTGCAAAGCGCAATGTGCACTTTCTTGAAACTTGTAAATTTGCATCCTGGCAAATCCATCCAAGTGGATATGGCTTCGGATGTGGAATGGTCTCAAGTTTAAGCTGCTTGACCAAGTCCTCTGATATAAGGTTTGCTTGTGACCCACTATCAAAAAGTGTGTCAATCTTAGTATGTTTTGAAATCACCCTCACATGAAACAGTTCAATTCTTTCTTCCTCATTAGGAGCTTGTACATGGCAGTTTGAGGTACTAGTGCTGGCTTGAGTTTCAATTTCTTTTCCCTTCAAGTTTTTCAAACCCATGGCTGCAATTTTGGTTTCATCACCTGAATCTTCCCCTAAATCTTGTGGTGTAGATGTAGTAGCAGCAGTTTTCTGTTTCCCTTTGGATTTGTTAGATTGAGGTCTTTTTTCAGGATGTAATTTCCAACAGTTTTTCTCCTCATGGCCTAGTTTAGAACAGTGTTTACAGATCACTTTCTCACTCTCATGCTTAACAGATGCATTCTTTTTTCCCTTTCCCTTGGAGGTTTTCTCTTTGTTTTTCCCCTTGGGGGGCTTGTTTCTACCCTCTTTAAATGTGTTTTTTTCCCCTTGCCTCTAAATGAGTAGCTTGGACACAAACCTCGTCCAGGCTAGTAGGGTTAAACATCAAGATGGTGTGTCTAAGGTAGCTATGCAAGCCTCCAATATATTTCAGCAAGGTTTCTTGGGTCTGTAAATCTACCCCTAACAAGAGAGCTCTTCTCCTGAATTCTTGGGTGTAGTCTTGGACACTCTGACCCTTAAGTTGTCTGAAATTTTTCCAGTTCATAATGGCTTTCTGCATGTGAGCAAGAGGATAAAATTGTTTTTTAATGGCTAACAGAAATTCAGGCCATGTTAAGGTAACCTTACCAAATTTCTTGATCTCCTCTTTAGTCTTGGCCTCCCACCAGACCAAGGCTACTCCATCCATTCTCAAAGAAGCCAACTGAATCTTTGTGGCATCATCATGCATATTCTAGATCCTCAAGTAAACTTCCAACTGCCTAATCCAGTTGTCAAGCTTTTCTGCATTCACTTCACCATTGAACATAGGTAATTCGAATTTTACATCAAGCTTCAAAAAAGGATTTTTTCCAGAGGATCTATGCTTATGAACAGAAGAAGACGAGGATGAAGAGGAAGAAGGTGAAGATGGGGGTGGTGGATCACCATTACCTCCATGTCCTTTCTTGGAATGATCATCATCCTTCTTACCTCATGAAGAGCCCTCTCCTTCATGTGGATGTTTGGACCCTTCTCCAGCCAATTTCTCATTTCTTTCTTGGTACAATATCCTCACCATTTCAGTGAGATCTAAGAAAGCCTTTCTGAAGACTCTTTCTTCTTCTCTTGGATCTGTCTCTATAGGAATTTCTCCTTCATGTTCAGACATCCTTGAAGCTTCTATTGAGACTCTGGAGGGTGAAATTGAAGGTGGAGGTGATGGCTCTTTGGCCTTCCTTGACTGAGGATTCTCTCGTTCTCTAGTCAACTGTCCTTCCCCTCTTTTAAGTTTCAACCTGGTAAGCATCAATACTTGCAAGACAATTAGAAGATCTTTGCACAAAAACAATCAAAAGACAACTACACTAGAGATTGACTGAAAAGAGCATTTATCTACTTTGCAATTGTATAGCAAGAGCATTTTGAAGGCTTCCTGGCTCATTTCAGGCTCTGTCTATAGCTTATTTGACTGATTTTGATACAAAGAAGCAACAATCTAGCTCTGGTACCAACTTGATCTGAATTTGAAACTACTTGAAATTTGTTTGCAAGGTATTCAATTCAGAATTAAACATGTTTAAAAGACTTCCATGTCTTGCAGAAAGAAAACACATGAAATTTTCAGCTGTTTATGACCCATCTAAGCATAGCAGAATTATTTCCTTTTACTGTTTAACACATTAAAACGAATTTGTTCTGCAAAATAAACCAACCACATATGCAAAAGAAGTTGATAAAGCAGTTCACCCCCTCCAGGGCTACGTCTGCTGGGTCCAAAGCCCCCAAATGGGCTTGTCCTTGTTTTTATAAAATGCTCAAATTGAAAATACAGCTGAATAGAAGCATCTACAGGAGAAATAGATGGTATAAATGGATTCAGAACACTTGAATCCTTCAGGATTGACTATTGGATCACCTCCAATGGATACCTGCAACCGTGTACAGTCTTCCCAATACTGGCCCCTTGTGGCTCCTAGAACTTTCACGGCTTCAAAACGTATGCAAATGACCTCTGATGGCTATAAGACCTACACCAATGGCTTCATAAGGTCGAAATTACCCAAAAACAAAAAAAAATTCGTCCAAAACCGACTTTCTGGGCCAAAGTTATGGCCATTTACTCCTGACTGCCAGTTTGGCCTAACAAAACCCCAGTTACATTTAGTGACGGCCAGTTAAGCCCGCCAAATATGGCGGGACCGCCAAATTTGGCGCTCCGCCAATTCCGCCGCTAACTAAACTGCTGTTACAATAAATGTCTGCCTCAGATTCCGTGCTGACCGTTGGCGGGCTGGCGGTTTGCATAAGCTCCTGGTTCCTGGGCCAAGGTCACATGGAGGGCGGGCTGGCCCTTAGGGGCTGGCCCCCTTTTCTTTTCCCGCTCCTGCAATTTCAAATTTATTAACACTTTGCTCCACCCATCAAACAAATCCGTTGGCTGTGGCGCGTTGGCAAGTCGTTCAACTGTTAAGGTGGAGGTCGCGGGTTGAAACTCGGCCATCCCCAAACAATTTTTAAAACGCCCAACATAGTTTCGCTGATGTTATCTGGGGCCACGTGGCGCCCTCCGGGCCTGCCACGTGGCGGCTTGTGATTGGCTGCCGAAAAGAGAATATTCCCTGGAATATTTTGCGGAATATTCCTTTAATTTTTTTTTTTTTTTTTTTTTTTTTAAATTCAAATTTTCTAATGTTTTAGGCAAAATATTCTTTTGGCCATATCTTCCTCATACGGCGACCATTTTTTGAACCGTTTGCGGTGCCAGAATCGGGAGGACGAGCACTTTCCAGTCGTTCAGCTTTGAACCAGTTCTGAGCACTTTGAATTTTGAGCATTTTTACGACACTTAGGACATGAGCACCTGATCATCTTGTGAAATAAAAATTCCATCATTCATTTGTGTCACTTCTATGCCAAGAAAATAATGGAGCAAATCCAAATCAATCATTTCAAATTTAGTCATCATAGCATGTTTGAAATCTTCCACTAACAAATCACTTGAAGATGTGTATGTCAAGTCATCTACATATAAGCACACAATTATTATATCATTACCATTTGACATGATATATAATGTGTGTTCATTTTCACTTCTATTAAACTCCTTTTTCAAAAAATAAGTGTCAATTCTACTGTACCATGCTCTTGGAGCTTGTTTAAGCCCATAAAGAACCTTTTTCAGTTTGTAGACTTTGTGTTCATTTCCTACGTCTTCATATCCTTGGGGCTAGTGAACATATACATCTTCTTTCAACTCACCATTTAGAAAGGCTTATTTAACATCAAATTGATAAACTAACCATTTATATTGTGCTCCTAATGCCAAAACAATTTTGATTGTATCAAATCTTGCAACAAGAGCATATGTTGCATTGTAAGCAATACCTGGTTGTTGAGCATATCCCTTTGCTACTAACCTTGCTTTGTTCCTTTGTATTGATCCATCAGCTACATACTTGGTTTTATACAACCATTTCACCCCAATTACTTCCTTTTTAGTAGGAGGATCCACAAGATCCCATGTTTCATTCTTTTTAATCATTGCCATCTCTTCATCCATTTCTTTGCACCAAACTTACTCTTTTACTACATCTTCAAAACAGCTTGGCTCTACTTCAATCTGAAACATCAAAGCAAAATTAGTATAACCATAAATTTCCTTTAAAGATTTTTTATTTTATTTATTTATTTATTTTTTTCGGAGGAGGCCTTGGACTTGAAATAGGACTTGAAGTAGGAGAAGGTGATGGAGTGAATGTGGCCTCTAAAGTATTTTGATTACTGGATGGATTTGCATAAACAAAATATTCATCTTCTTGTAGAACATTACTTGGAGTTTGTTGTTGCACATCATGATTCCACTTCCATTCTTCTTTCTCATCAAAGAACACATCACGACTAATCATTAGTTTTTCAGTTTCTAGATTATACAATCTATAACCTTTGATTTCCTCACAATATCCAATAAAAATGCATTTGATACTTTTATCATCAAGCTTTCTTCTCTTTTTAGTAGGAACATAAGCATAGGAAATGCAACCAAAGACTCTTAAATGAGAAATATTGGGGTTTTTTTCCACACCATGCTTCATAAGGGGTTATATTTTTTACACTTCTTGTTAGGCATCTATTAAGAAAATAAACAGATGTAGCTACAACTTCAACCCAAAAAATGTTTGGAAGGTTTTTACCTTTCATCATGCTCCTAGCCATCTCAACAATTGTTTTATTCTTACGTTCAGCAATGCCATTCTATTGGGGAGTATAACTAGTTGTCAATTGCCTTTGAATGCCATTCATTTTACAATAAGAATCAAACTTATTAAAAGTGAATTCTCCCCCTCTATCTGTGCGTAATGTTTTTAGACAATAACCACTTTTCTTTTCCACAAGAGCTTTAAATTGTTGAAATATGACAAATGCATCAAATTTTTCTTTAATGAAATATACCCATGTTCTTCTACTAAAATCATCCACAAAAATAATGAAATACTTATTTTTGTTGAGAGACAAAGTTTGCATAGGACCACATATATCTGCATGCACTAGCTCCAATGGTTTACTTTCTCTCCATGATTTTCCTACTAGAAATGAATCTCTATGTTGCTTACCAAGAATACACCCTTCACACACTTTATCAATAGAACCAATAAGTGGTAACCCTTTGACCATTTTCTTGTTATATAACAATTTCAAGCCTTTCATATTCAAATGTCCATACCTTATGTGCCATAGCCAAGAACTATCATCATAAGCAACATTCAATGTTGTACTTGCTTCACAAGGGAGATTGAAAGCAAAAATTATGTTTTGCAGCATATTAGTCTTAGCAATAATTTTACTGTGATCATCTTTATCATAGATTATGCATTTCTTGTCCTTGAAAAAAATTAAATATCCATTTTCAAGGAGCTACCCCACACTCAACAAATTATGTGCTAGACCAGGAACATATAAAACATTATTAATGTGCTTTGGTTTTCCTTGTTTTGTCTTCACAACAATTGTTCCCTTACCTTTAACTTCAACTGGCTTGTCATCTCCCAATAGTACATTAGATTTTGTAAATTCATCTATTTGCACAAAGCCATCTTTGTTTCCTATCATGTGATTGTTGCAACCACTATCCATAAGCCACACCTCTTTGTAAACATTATTAGATGAATCACAAGCCAAGAATAAAGTGCCAACCTCTTCTTTTTCTTCAAAAAAATTAGCTTGTTGTTTTTGTTTTTCCAACAATTTTTTTCATAATGGCCAAATATTTTACAATAAAAACACTAAACTTGGGATTTATTAAATCTTTTACCTGCATCACTGTCATCATTACCTCTTCCTTTGTTGTTTGCAGAAAAAAATCTTCCTCGACCTTTGCTCCTCTGTATGTTTGTCCTCTTCCTCTTCCAAAAGTGTTCTGGCTTTCCTCATGAGAGGAACCACTTTTGTCTTTGAAAATATTTCCTCTTTCTTAAAAATCTTGCTCAATAGATTTTTCAGAAGATCTATTGATTCTTTGCTCATGAGATTGAAGAGACTCCATTACCTCATTTAGGGAAAACTGAGTTAGATCCTTAGACTCAATAGAAATAACAACCCCATCATATTTTGCAGGAAAACTTCTTAAAATATTCTTAACAGTTTTTTGATATTTTAAATCTTCTCCATAGGACCTAATTTCATTCACTATACCCATAACTCTAGTGAGAAAATCTTGAATAGATTCAGAGTTTTGCATGCAGAAAATTTCAAATTATCTTCTTAAGGAATGCAACTTAACAATTTTTACCTTATCAGTTCCTTGATATGCTTGCTGCAAAGCATCCCATTCCTCCTTTGATTTTGTTACTCCAACTAGTCTTGGAAAAATAGAATCATGCACTGCTTGCTGTATTAGGAAGAGAGCCTTTGAATCTTTCCTATGATTTTCCTTTAGCTATGTTCTTTGGTCTTGATTCTAGCGAGCAAGTGTTTGAGCATCTGGTTCTGTATATCCATTTTCTACGAAATCCCACAAATCTTGTGAGAGAAACAATGTTTTCATCTTAATGCTCCAAAAACCAAAGTTCTCACCTTTAAACACTAGTATTTGTCACTGAGAAATATTCATATTGTTGGCCATTGTTGCTAACTGTTGAGCACTTCCATCAATAACTTGAATCTGCATAGGCTTCACAAAATTATGAAAACTCTTGTGAATGGCTTTCACAAACTTTTTAAACCTCCTGCCAACAACACACACTTTACATATAAATCAACTCTCTTAACCTAGCTCTGATACCACATGTTAAATCTATCAAGAGCATACATATGAAAACATAAACAAAACTAATGAACAAAAACAAAAGAAGTCCGATTATCAATCCATGAGCTAAAATCTCATTGGAATCTCATATCTCAATAGGAGAAATGAATACATTATTATATAGCCAACATACTTCTAATTTGATTATCTATTATCTGACTAATCTATTGCCCCTAATAATTTGTTGAGTGAAACTGACTAAATCTATTAATTTGTTGCCCTAATTCTGATAAATCAAAACAGAAAATTTGCTGGCTAATTTGTGAGCAATTACATAATTTACTTTAAGCATTATCTTCAACAATTGTATCTTAAAATAATACACTTACAATAATATGTTTCCAAATTGTTGGTTACATTTCCCTTGGAAGCATGAATTATGTCTCTGCTCCAAGAGATATACTACCAAGCCTCGAGAAATTAAGAAAGAAATTACATAGTTTCGTGTTCTTGCAGAAAGACATACATTGGAGAAACTGGTCGTTCTATCCATACTAGAATTCAGGAACATGCTGCCAATATAAAACATAACCGCTCAAAAACCTCAGCTCTTGCTGAACATTCGTGTAAAACCAATTATCACATCTTCATTGAAAACTTTAAAGTAGTATCCAAAATTGATCATTATCACCATAGAAAACTGAGAGAAGCCATAGAAATAGGTAAAAACCCTAACAACCTCAATCGGGACAAAGGATGGAAAATAAGTGATAATTGACTTCCTACTTTAATGTCCTAGAATACACTCTTCTAACCTATCCTACCTTTTTCTCCCATTCAAACTCTTCTCACCTAAACTCCGACCCAAACTTCCATCTCTTAAAATTAAACATTAATTTACATCTAAAAACTAAAAACTATAAATCTTAGATTAACAATATTAACATCAATATTCATTAACATGAAAATTAACATTAGATTATTATTATATTCAAATTAATTAATTTACTCTAAGTAATAAGAACAAATCTAAAATAAAATCAATCATGAAACCAGGTAGTAACAATCATAATATAATTAATCAAAAAATAAAAAAATAAAATAAAAATTCATTTTAATATTAATATTGAATAAATTAAATATTCCTATCAACTTATATATAACTCTAAACATCAAAAACAAAAACTATAATGAATTTAAGTATAAAATAAAACAATAACAAACATAACATAATTATTCATAAATAAATTAATAAATAAAAATAAAAATAAAAACGAAAATAAAAAATAAAAAATAAATATATATATTAAACTACATTAATTAAAAAAAAATAAAAAAAATTCAATTACATAGTTAAATATTTTTTAATAATAATAATAATAATAATAATAAAATAAATAAATAAAAATTAATTACAAAATAAGTCTGGGAAAGTGCTTGTCCCTATGCATTCCTCATCCCTATTTATTCAAATCCTAGGAGATCTGTCCTACACAATCACTGATCTATCGTGATGATGAGCCACCATGGAGGGCTCGAAAGATCGATTCAATCAAATCATGGATGCAAGAACTCCGGAAGAAAACAACACACAAAGCACTGATCACAGAAGCCTCAAAACATCAATAAATAAATTATTGGCAACCATAGCTGAATAGTAAAAGGCTTGGTAAAACCAAGTGTAGCTAGATCTTTTTTTTTTTTTGTAAACTAAGGTAGTATTCTATTAATAAAAGTAGGAGAAATTACATACAACAACAAGTCTCCACCCGCCCATAAGGGAAACCGGGTGACCATCGAAGGTTCTTTACAGCCATCCAAAAGAAATAGATAACCAGTCTATCTAACCAAGCAAAAAAACCATCTATTCTTTCTACTAACAAACTGATTTTTCTTTGTAACCGTAACATCAAATATAACAGAGTCCAAAAAGAAGTTGACAAACACCTTGCACCGTTTCCATATCCTACTGGTTCGCTGTCTTTGGCTGGGGCTCGCTCTCCGCCTTGACCTCCATCCCACTTGCTTTAAACAACTGTAGAATTTTGTCCATCTTTCTATCTTGCATCAGAAGAGTAATCTGGATGTTCTTCAGCTCCCTTTTGAGGGTGGGAATCCCTTGAGCCAATTCCACCATTTCCAGGGCACTTGCTCCATAGCTTTGCCCATTAGTCTCTTCATACCCCAATATACATGTAGTGACTGTTTATATAAAGACATCCTCCCTCTTGTGTGACCTGGGTCAGGGATGAAGCACTCCCAATCATCCATTTCAGGCTCAGAGCTTTCCTGCATGGCCTCTTCCTCTAAGTGGTCTATAATTCTTCTAATTTTTGGGTTGGTGTCATGAAGGTATGCTTCCTCAGCCTCCTTCAATTTCTTTCTCATATCCCTCTTCCTTCTTGTGCTGCCTCTGATCTCAGTGGCGGACCCCTCCTCCACTCCATGTCTTTTATTCCGACGACCCGCAGGCCTCCCTCTACCTCTCTGCACACCACGACCACGCACTTCCCGGCTTCTTCCACGTCTTCCACCCACATCATCTGTATCGTCTTCCGAGTCCTCATTTCTATCATCACCCATTGCACTGCTCTGTTGCTTCCCCTTACCCCCTTTACCCACTTTCCCTCCATGTGACCAACATTGCTCCTCCTCTAAAATATAATCCCGTATGTCGAAATCCTCCTCAGACTCATCCGGGAGGTCTACGTAAATCCGCTGAAAGGTGTCCTCAACCGGGCTTTTTCCTTTCTTATCCTCAGCAATTCCTTTGCTGCGTGTCCACCTACCTTCACCCTTCTCATGGCTTGCTTGCCTGTTCCTGTATCACCTCCGTAGCCCTCCTCCTTCCTTTACTGTAATGAACTCCTGAGTTACTCCTTTTCTCCGCTCGACTATATAGAACCACAATCGGATCCCTGCGCGGCCACCTTTCCTTCTTGAATTGGTATTGTTGTCCGCCCTCTTCATTAATACACCGAGCACTTGCTGTATTATGATATGAGACGTACCCTACCTGTCTGAAATTTCCATCACTGCTCCTCGATCCTTTACCCATTTTCGTCCTTGGTAAGATCAATTGTTCTATGATATCATCTCGCTCACCTTCGATAACCATAAGTTTATATGCTCGACTCTGTATACACCTTACTGCAGCATTAATTGTACCTTCATTTCCCCATCTCTCCTTAATAAGGAGGCGGCTAATCTTCCCTTGCGTGCGCTGTAGCCTCATCATTATCATGCCTTAAAATGTTGTTTAATTCATTCCACCTTACCTCAGCCTGAAGTGATGTCCAGCTTCCGTCCATCACCCTGTCCGGCGCACCGCTACCCCAATTGGCCAGGAGATCGGCTGCTTTATTCCCGCACCTCATAACATGCGTAATTATGATATATTCTATCCTCCCTAACAGCCCTTCTATATCTTGGAGAATCCCTGCTGTCCGCCAGCGCTTTGCCACGTGATCCCAACGTTTGCCATCCCTTAATTTTTTGAGCATATCTATGGTGAGCTGGGAATCCCCTTCAATTTCGAGATTCCTATAACCATTACGAACTGCAATTCGGAGTCCATTGTATACTGCCCATAGCTCCGCTTCATTGTTTGTCATATCCCCTCCCCACTCCGCATACGCCCACCATGTACTACCTCTGCTGTCTCTAAATATACCTCCCCATCCTGCTTGTCCTGGATTACCCTTCGATGCCCCGTCGAAGTTCAATTTGAGCCGATCATCCCCTGGAAATCTGAAATAAGTTGGACTTTGAATACGAGGGCTATTTATCCTACCAGTATTGGGATATATCATCGTATAATCAATATTCAATTTCGTAACTATTCTCTGTTCCTCCGGGTTTAGCTTCCAATCGTCCTCGTCCCAGACTTCTGATAGAACCGTTTCTTTAATCGAATTACATATTATATCCCAAATTCTTGATTCATGGCAGCTCCTATCTCAGAAGAGTCTGCGATTCCGTTCTTTCCACACTTCCCATATTACAAATCCAACCGCTACATTTCATAACCTCCTTACAACTTTACTTTGAAAATTCCCCTTACCCCAGTGCATTACAGTATTTCGGAGGCTATCTGGATCCCTGTTTGTCTTACCAAAGAGTACCCTAAGTTCTTCCCAGAGACTCCGAGAATATATACACCGATTCAAAAGGTGCTCCTGAGTCTCCATCTCTCGATGACACAGGTAACATCTTGATGGTCCATTCATGCCTCTTTTCTGGATATTTTCCCAAGTTAGAATCCTTCCTCGACACACCAACCATGCAAAATACGTGACCTTTGGCCACCATTTTGCTTCCCAAATCTTCTTCCAGTCTGTTGGTTCTTCTTCCCTTTCCTCTTTGGTTTCCCAATAATAAGCTTCTTTAACTGTAAACATCCCTCGCATCGCTTTACCCCATCGTAGGATATCGTGACCCTCTCTAATCTTAATTTTCCTCGACTTAATTTCTCGGATATATATTTGGCCTGTCTCCGGATTAATTCGGTCAGCCCATTCCTGCGGCCTTTTCCATACTCTCCATGTATCATTTAATTCTTCTCGTCGCCAATAATCCCTTACATACTCCATGCCTGCTGTTTGCGCTAAAAGTTGAATTTCCTGGAGGTGTTGGTTCCTATCCAGCTTGTCCAACTGTTGCCATCTTTCCTCCCAAAACTTTGCTGAACTTCCTTCGCGTATTTCCCAAAAGGCCAGTTTCGTGACGATATCTTTATTATTTCTTGCTAAATCCCATATTTGTGATCCTCGTGGAGTTCCTTCTGTTCTTATACGCCCTTCAATAGTGCCTGGCATATCATATTTTTGATTCCATATTCTTTTCCACACGTCAGTTCCCCCCTGTACCCATCTCCACCATAATTTCGCTCCCAAGACCTTGTTAACTATTTCCAGATCTCTAAGTCTTTTCCTTTTAATTATATGCTTCCATGACACCAGAGTCCATTTTTTTTGTTGCTGACGTCCAGACCAAAGAAATTTACCCATCATTTCTCGCAATCTAGAAAAGACGCCTTTTGGAGCCGCCATAAGGGACAGCTGATATATGGGTATAGATAGAAGTACCGATTTTAAGAGGATAACTCTACTTGCTATATTCAGCATTCTGAATGACCAACTATCTAACCTTTTCCTGATCCTGTCCATCAAACTCTGCCAGTTCTTAATGCGATTGGAGTTTATATCCAATTGGATTCCCAAATACTTTGTAGGTAACTCTCCCTGCCTAAAGCCTAAGACTCGTGTTAAATGGGCTTTGACAGCTTCAGGTGAATTAAAGATAAAGGTACAAGATTTATCGTTATTGATCATCATTCCTGAAGCATTCATGAAAACTTCTAATACCTGCTTGAAACCTCTTACCTCTCTAAGCGACACTTCTCCAAACAGCATCAGATCATCAACAAACTGTCGATGTGTAATGACTAGATTATTCCCCCACAGTCGAATGCCTTTAATTCTTCTTTCACTTACTTCAGCTTTAAGTTTTCTACTTAATCCTTCCATAGCCAGGATGAATAAGAATGGTGAAATTGGGTCCCCCTGCCGAATGCCCCTGGTAGCATTAAACGTATCTGTAGGAATACCATTGACTAGAATGGAGAAATTCGGAGTTGAGATCATGCTGATTATCCATGCTATCCATCTATGTTCAAACCCAAAAGCTCCTAGAACCTCACTGAGATACCTCCAGCTTAACCGTTCATATGCCTTAGACAAATCCAACTTCATAAGCATCCCTTTCTTCTTCCTCACTTTTAAAGAGTGTATAACCTCCTGAGAAACCACTATACCATCTAAGATTTGTCGACCTTCCACAAAACCAGTCTGCTCAGGTGCAATTAGAGTAGGTAGGAGAGGTTTCAACCTTTTTGCAATCAGGGTGGATATGATCTTATATATAACATTACACAAAGCTATGGACCGAAAACCCTGTGGATCATCTGACTTATTACTTTTAGGAATCAGAGTCAGGAAGGTTGAGTTAATACCTGGCCATACTCGTTGTCTAATTCGTGATTCTTCCACCGCCTCTAAAAGCTCTTTTCCTATAAAGTGCCAGCTTGCCTGGAAAAATTCCACTGTATACCCATCTGGACCAGGGGCCTTGTTCCTACTCATATTCATAACTATTTCTTCTAATTCTTCCAAGGTTACAATCCTCATGAGTGCCTTGTTATCTCCCTGCAAATATTAGCAATAGCTTCCTCTCTATCTCTGATATCTTCCGTTAAAATCCCTTTAAAGTAATCCACAAGAGTCTTTTCAATATCCATCTGTTCTATCACTCTGTCTCCTTCTGCATTCTTAATTGAGAAGATTCTATTCCTCTGTCTATGTTGGATCATAGCTTGATGGAAAAATTTGGTATTTCTTTCACCTTCCCTTAACCACCGTACCCTTGATTTTTGTCTCCACAAAATCTCCTCTTGTTTTCTTCTCTCTTCTAACTGACTGATAATTCTCCCTTCCTCCCTACTCTTTTCTTCGTCTCTGCCATCCAAAATTATCTGTTGTTGGATTAACTCCATTTCGCCTTCTAATTTCTGCTTAGCCTCCATAATGTTTCCAAATTCTTTCCTATTCCATTCTTTAATTCGTTGTTTGATTGCCTTGAGTTTCAGTTGTATAGTATGCATTTTCCCTTGGCCCCTAATAGTACATTGCTTCCACCAATCTTCTACTTTCCTTATAAATTGTGGATCTCTAAGCCAGAAAGATTCAAATCTAAAAGGCCTCTTTCCTTTTACCTGCTTAATATCAATATCTAACTGAATAGGCCAATGGTCAGATCCCATAGTAGGGAGAATCTTAGCTTCAATGAACACATCCCGATTTAAAATTTGCTCCGAGAGCAGAAATCGATCCAATCTAGACGCAATCTGATTCGATCCTCCCCGTCTATTGTTCCAGGTATGTACTCCATTCGTTGTTTGAATATCTACTAATCACAAATCCCTAATCATATCGCTGAACTCCTCCATACTCGGATCATCTCTCCTTATTCCGCCTCTCTTCTCACCTAGATTCCTAATCATATTAAAATCCCCTCCTAGTATCCACGGGGTGTGCGGGATTAATCCTCTCAAAGTATGTAAATTCTTCAAAAAATCCTTCCTCTCTCTATAATTATGAGGCCCGTATACCCCAGTAAACAAAATTCTTTCTCCCATCCCCACTAATCTAAAAAGACCAGCAAGGATTCTAGGTAAAGTAAACCAGTGTTCAAAAATTACCTCTTCCGGGTTCCATAATATAGCCAAGCCCCCTGCTGTCGCTATTGCATCTAGTGCCATAACCTCGTATCCTAGTTTCAGCTTCCTTACTATTTCTGTCAGCTGTTGACTATCCATTTTCGTTTCCTGAATGACCATAATGCTGGGTTTTTCTTTCTTCACTCTATCCTTCAAATATCTTTGTTTCCCTTGACTATTCAGTCCCCTGATATTCCAACTTAGAACAATCATTTAAAACTTTTTGGGGGTTTGTAGAAATACCTCTGAAAGAGGTATCACCCTTCCTGAGTTTACTAAAGTCTCTCCCACAGCTTGGATTGATTCGCTTAGCGTTCTTCTCCCTTTTTTCCTTCCGTTCTTACCTTGACTATCTCCTTCTGTACTTTGGGATTCCTGATTACCTTGATCTGACCTGTTTGCTAGAAGTTCTGCCTTCTTCTCTTTATATCTTTGAAAGGTTTCCTTATACAATTGTTTTTCTTTTTCTGGGATGAACCTTTCATCCAATTTTTTCCAGTCATTTAATAATTTCTTCATTATTTTTTCCTCCTCGTTACCCTCTTCTTGGACAATCTCTTTACCCTTCATGATTTGTTCTGTGAAATCAAGTCTTACTCCTTCCTCCTCTTCCTTCGCTCTGCTTGGGCTTCTACTTTTTCTTTTTCCATCTTTTATAATTTCCATTGGAGCTGGCTCATTGGCATCCCTTTCCTGTTCCATTGTAATTTGTTCATTAATCTCCTTATCCTGTTTTCCTACTTCAACCTCTTCTTCTTGCGTTTGGAGAATGTTGAACTTGTTTTTACTGTCAGGTGATGCCTTCCTTTCCTGGGGTTGTAATTTTGAAGATCCCAGATTTGGTTTCCTTCTCCTCTGTACCTCTTTGAAGTCACTTGCTTCGCCTTCCACGCCTTCACTTGTTCTGAATTCCTCCTGCTTGTCCTTCTCTTCTTCCATTGGTCGATTTTGTGGGCAATCCTTAACCAGATGTCCATATTCATGGCAACGTCTGCACCGAAACGGTATATGTTCATAATCAATGGGTTGCTGCCATATTTCATCCTGATATTCCAGCTCAATAGAGTCCGGTAAAGGAGCAGAAATATTCATGTATACACAAATCCTGGCATAGGAATTATATTTTCCCCTTTTCGTTGATTCTGCCACCTTCACAAACGTACCAATCGAATTTCCAATCCCTTCCAATATTTCAGGGTCCCAACATTCATCTGGAAGCCCAAATAAACGGACCCAAATCTTAATGTACCTAGATCTTAATGTATCTTCATCATTCAGTAAGACTACTGCCACCACAGTCTATGAAAGGCTGTGTAAACTCTAGTTTTGTGAATCTATCTGTTGTGATGGTCATCTCTCCTACAACTATATCAATTTCTTGAAAATGAGGCAACATGAAATGAAATAAGAATTATCTAGCTATTTTAAGTTTTGACTTTTTGTTTTTTGGGACTAAAATTAACTCAAATATTTTTGATCTATTATGAATTTTTTACTAAAATATTTTTAAAACACTTGAAATAAATATTCACATTTATAATTCCAACGAATCTTTACAAAATTCTAAATAAATTCAATTACACTCTAAAACGTATAACAAATAAACTACCGCACTATGAAATATATGATAATGTTTCAGTCCTGACAAATCAATCCACATATGCTATATCGATACCTTATCCACAGTTAGTTGTAGAAGTTTATCGTAGCTCGGTGGCTTATTGTTTGCATTCCCGAATTTGATGTATTCTACAGGATAATGCAGTTCTTCAAATGCCTTTTCCAATACCTCCACGCAGAATCACGTAGGGTTTGTGTTGTTTCGTTTTCTCCACCTGAAACAAATTCAAGGAAACCCCAACTCTCAATTTTGTGGAACTTGGAGAGGGAGATGGTGTTGTGTGATTATATAGAGCATAAATAGAAATAACGTTTTTATGGTTTTGGAATTAGTTTAAAATTTAGAGGAGGTAGTTGAGAGATTTTCTCAACTCTTATTTTTAAGATTAGAAGTAGTTGGATTTAAATTCAACTATATAATTATATTGTAAATTAATGAAAATGTGTAATAAAAAATATAATTATATTGTAAATTAATGAAAATGTGTAATAAAAAATATAATTTTTTTGTGTGTATTTATGTGTATCATGATTTCTCTTTCAATTTTTAACTTGCTATTAGAGCATGTTCTGGCTTGATTCCCTTAAGGGAAGGCCAGGAAAATTTGCGAATTATGATAGCTAATTCTTGTAAATAAGTAGACAAGGTAGGAAAGAGATCTATAAGGGTTGTGAGGTCGTTTTGTGCTTACTATCTGTAAATTTTTGTTGGTGTTTCTACTTAACTGAAACTTATTAAGGAGTTAAATTCAGGCCGGAATGGTTTTGTTAAAATTGTGTACATTGTCATATCATAAATCTACGAAATTGGGCCACGAACTGTACATGCTGGTGCGTGGATTGGATCTCAGATATAAATCTGAGAACTGGTGTAGAAGAGTTTCAAAAGTTGACTTTGTTTAAAGAAACAGTGATCACTCTTATTTATCACAGCAGTTTGTAAAGCTTTGTAATCCAGCGCCTACTGTGAGCCACTTGTTGTCGCAGACATACAATTAATTTAGAGGTTTATTTTTTGAAAGTAAGTGGAAAAAGTCTTTGTTTTTTTTTTAAATGTCAAGCTTTTGATTTGAATGATTTGTTTCATTCAATTAATTGGACATGAGTTCTTTTTGCCTTAATGGACGTGAGTTCTTATGACATGTTTTGAGTTTAATCTATGTGGAGTGATCATAATTAACAAGGGAGCTGTGAAACAACAAATCCATGCTAATAGAACAAAAGGCAGAAAGTGCAAAAAAACATGTTTCATGCCAGTGCAAGAAAACATGTTTCAAGCCTCAAACGATCCAAAATACATGCAATCAATATACAAGTGGGTTGATTACTCCAACATATGAACAGAGGATCCTTGCGAAGGGCCTCAAATCAGCTAGAACTAGGTGATTGTCACTACCACCAGACACCAAGTCCATTAGTCTCTTTGCAAGGGCTCGAGAGTTTGCTAAGAACTACTAAAACTATTTTAGCTTTGATTAGAAACAAAATCCATTCACAAAATAATTCACATGCATGAATTAAACATGTGAGAGTGCTACACCTGTACTTGTTAAGCCTTGAACTATGTAGTTACAACCTGCTTTAAACAAACAACCAGCCTTCCTATGGTATGGTTATGTGGTCCTCCCTAGAAAATGGTATATAGATATAAAGTAGATGAAGGCTAACTTATTAGAAAATTGGACAGAAGTAGGCAATAATCGGACCATGGAAAACTAAACAAAAGTATGCAACAATTAGATAAGTATGTACTATTGCAGATAAGAAATTTAGTTCTTTCTTTTTTTCATCTTCTTCGTCGTGTTTGATAAGTATATAGCATTGCAAATATGACATTCAATCTTTTATTTTATTTGAATTTATAAAATCTTCATGTATTTATGTTGATGAAGTTTCATGTTTGTTTTATTTTCTCATCTTCCTTATTACATTTTAATATTTAAAGTTAAAGTTAATGAAACTTCTATACTTGTTGTTAGAGTTGGTTTTGCCAAAGCTTTATTTCCCTGTGAATTAACTATGGTGAATTGTAAGCTTACATAGTAGTTATCCTCACATAGTAGTTATCTTTATTCCACAGTTGGCCTCCTCCATTGCTATAAAATGGTTGCTATAAAATGGAAGTTTTATATATACATTAAAATAGAATAAAATAAAAATGTGAATAATCAAGTACTCTTTCATGGCATCACTAGGCGTCCTCCATTGCTATAGAGGTTTTTTATGTAAATTAAAACAACAATGTGAATAATCAAATACCCTTTCATAGGCTATTTTTTCCATGCCTATTTTTATGGAATTTGTGTTTTGAAATCTACAGATCTGTCTGAGTGGTGATGGTTTAGATCTAATGTAGATCAATTTTTTCTTTTGGTTCTAATAGTGAAGCAACGGGGTTTCACAATTTTTTCCATATTTATAAACCTATTTGAATAGGGCCTAGATCGAGGGTTTCAGAGGATTTTTCCACTGATTCTCCGAGCGCCAAAAAGAAATGCAATTGCTGAATATTGTCTTCAATTACAGGATGTCATTGTAGTTGCAACAGACGGAGGGCTGAGTTTAATTTTTCAGATCCGAGGAGTAGGAACTGAGTCACCTTTTCAAGCTGAACGAGTTTTGCGCAAGATTTTAAGAGAGCAATGTAAGTCTTCAAAAAAGGCCAAGTTTGTGTGATCGAGAAGCCATATCTCTCCTTTCCTCATGCGCTGAGCAACCATTAAAAAGGGGATCTGTAATGTGTCATTTAGCTGAGTATGTCGCTGTGGTTGAATGGAGGATACAAGGTGTCAAACACATACCTATAGTTGATTTATACCACTGTGTATCAAGTGCTAGATTTGACTGAAGATTAACAATCTGGGCAGCGTGTAAATCAGATATAATCCTGGTGGAGAAAATATGTAGCCCTGCGTAGTTGAAGCATTGAGTGTCCCAACAACATTGATTCTCCAGGCGCCCCTTTGCCGAGTACTATTGAACGCCTCTGCAATTTGGAAGCTCTGGGATTAAAAATTTCTCTGTTAAAATTGTTGTTGGCTTCGCTCAGCGACCTAAGGAATTTGAAGGGATTAACGCTGGTGCATTTCCAAAGATTGAAATGTTCCCCGGATTACCTCGGTCCGAACCAGTTGAAAGTCGAATCTTGTCATTTTCTGGTGGAGGTTGGAAAATTGTTGAATACGCTCATACGGCTGAACTTGATATCTTATTCTAATTTGAAGAAAATAGATGGTCTTTGTGACGCTAAACATTAGCGGGTGGAGAAAAGTGGAGGAGCCGGAAGGTGTTGAAGATTTGAGGTCGGCGAAGAACCTTGATGCCTCTGAATGTCCCAAACTGCAGTGGGAATTGAACAGCTACCCTGACGATTGAACGTATGCTCTCCATTGGAAAATCAAAGCCGAAGAACGCAGTGTTCCCTATGACAACAGTTCATCATCAGAATCTGCAAAAGAGCTTTCTTTTTGGTGTTCCATCTGTCATAGCGAAGGGCTGAACTAGTCCATTTGTAAACAATTAAATACAGGGTAGAATAATCGTGGTGCCACACGTTCTCTTCCCTCTGGGATTTGAGTTAATCACAAATATTGTTGTATTTTTTTCTGTGAGCCCTTGCAATGCTCTTGGCACGAGTATTCCAAAAAAAAAATGGGCACACATTTTTCAAATCCAAGGATAATAATTTCTAAGTACTTGGTTAATGTCCATTGGTCAGAGCTTATGAAAAATATTTCTAAATGATGCTCAGTGGCCATATGTTAATCCGTTGATGTATTTGATGTTTTTCTTGTTGGCTATTCATCCCAATCTAGGTGAAGTTTTCTGATGTATGTGGTGATTGGGAGTGTGAAACTCTTGTCATCATCAACTTTTTTTTAAGCAATTTTTTTCTGCTAATTTGGCCTTTTCAAGATGGGTAAAATATTGCATGATCTTGGTGAAAGGAAGGCAGCCAGAAGAAGGCAGCAAATGAACTTTGTAAAGAGGTTGCAAACTTCAGTAGGTGAGAAAATCCAGAGGGTTGACCATTTGGAATCAACCATGTAAAAATACTTCCAAATGCTTGCAAATGATTTTCATGAGAAGATTGACCTCCTTGATAACATGGAGGAGGAAGTTGAGTCTTTTTACCAAATACAAGAGAAAAATAATTAACATATTATGGAGATTGATTGTTTAAAAGAAAAAATGTTGGAGCAAAATCAACTTTTGTCACAACAACTAATTGAGAAGGATGAGGTCATTCAAAACTTGCGAGAGTCTAAGAAGGAACTTGAAATGGAAGTTAATCGTCTTCAGAAATCTAAGATGGAGAGAGATGATGTTGAGCTTCCAAGCTCACCTTCTTCCACACTTGATGATGTTGAATGACAAAAAATTGATGTTGACTCTTCACGTGCCTTTGTCACACCTAGTTTTGAAAAGCATACTACTGGTATTGGATCGTGCTTATTGAAAAAAATGGGATATACCGAAGGAGGGCCTGGGAAGAATGGAGAGGGAATTGTTGCTCCTATTAACCTTGTATTGAAAACATCAAGAGCAGGTCTTGGATATGATCATGCTACTGCCTCATCACCTACATCCAAGTGTGAGGTACTTGAAGAAAATTCTCTTGTTAAGTGTGATAAACATCTTGATGACATGGCTCCAAATGTCATTTCAAATGAAAATATTGTTGCACTAAAATTTGAGTCCATAGAAACAAAGACTGAGGCATCTCCACATCCTTATCAAAGGAAATCATTCAGCTTCCAACATTATTGGTCAATTACTAGTGTTGCATTTAGATCTTTACAAAAAAGACGTGAAAGAATGAATGGTGGACTAGTGCCAACCATTAGGATCGACTATGGATGGATCAATGGATGATCACGGTGTCATTTCAACCAATGCTTGAAGACTTCATGTTGTCATGTTGCATCGGTTGTTCATTGTTGATTTTCATTGGTCCCTTAGTTGTGCTTCATCGGGGGGATTTGTTGACAACGAAGACTCTTGATTCTTTCTTCTTCTGCAGTTGTGTTTTAGGGGGAATAGTTAGATGGTGACAAATATTGTTGTCATTTCCTTGTAGATAGTTGCCATTTTTTTTGTTTGATCAATGTGATGGTGACGGTGTTCAAACAACTCTAGTAGTGTTGTATGACATTTTCCATACTTAAAGACCTCATTGATTGTTTGTTGGTCAATGGTGTTGCTTCTATTTGAAGCCCTTGTCCTCATTCTTTACCGACACCTATTTTCTTATAAGCTTTTTGGGAGAAGTCGATAGTGTTTGCCACCCTTTTGCCTCTGCAACAATCCTACTTCAGAGATTGACCAACATCATTGAGGTTTCATGGCTCTCATCTTCAAAGTTTTGGTACTTCAACATTTCGTACTTCTTCATTGGAGCATGCCTATGTTCTTGCCATTTAGTGGATCGTGATGGGATCTACAATTTCAATCCCATGATAATTTGAGCACTGACATCTTTCTCTTGTTTTTGGGGGGAGTTTTTTCCTATAGTTTTTCTCTCTTTCTTCGCTTATGAGAGTTTGTACATGGGATCCTAATCAAGCCATGTTTTCGGGACCCTTGTCCACATCACAATCCTATGACAACGTAGGAATCCCGTGTACATCTGCGACGAGTCGCAGGAA
Source organism: Pinus tabuliformis (assembly GCA_031772625.1). NCBI lineage: Eukaryota > Viridiplantae > Streptophyta > Pinopsida > Pinales > Pinaceae > Pinus > Pinus tabuliformis. The sequence continues at coordinate 83,625,673 of CM062819.1, read as the reverse complement.
TCCCGTGTACATCTGTGACTAGTCACGGATATGAGGAAAACAGCTGCGACAATTGTGCTGGCTGTGTTTTTTCTTTTAAAGGGTTGCGTGTATCAGAAAGCCACGTGGAAAACTTCAACTACAGCGTGAGAGGACTGTGTTGTGATGTGGAGGTCGAGTTGGACGCCCACCTGTGTTAGTTTCAATCCACGAAATCGCAGCACCAGAGATTGAAGCAGCGGTGGCACCTTGAGTCCATGGCGATGGCCTGCATATCAGAATCCCCTAAGACGCTTGGTGTGAAGGAGCGGCTCCCTTGAAAGAGGATTTCCTTTGTAAATCCTCATTTTCCATGCGTTGTGGTCATTTCCTTATAGTCGGAGCAATCTCATTGCCAAAATGATTTAAACATGTGTATTTCTATTTCGTTGTTGTGAAGATCAATTGGGATTTGAAAACTAATTGGGTAAATTTTCTTGAATATTATTATACGCCACAAAAAATGCGATTTTTTTTTTTTTTTTTTTGCTGATTGAACCCATCTTCAGAAATATGTGCATCAGAATTACATATTGATAGTGTTTCCAACTTGTAAGAGGTCGTTTAGTTGCTCATTGCCAGAGCCAAGGGCAATAAGATCTGCGTGGCACAGAAGCCACAGTCTATAAGGTTCTATAGTTGAAAAGCTACCAAAGGGAGAAGTTTCCCGCCTACGAGGTAATGGGGTTGTTGGAGCTCATTAGAGGACCTTGTGGAGTCGAAAAGGAATCTCGAAGCAAGATAAGCTAGACTTTAACAACATGTCTTTATTTGAAGATATTTTTAATTCTCATGATGATCTTTTTCTCATGTGGGCATTTGGCATTAAAATGGGTAGTATATTCGAGTGAGAAGGAATTTTAGAAAAACAATGTGGTTCTGTTGATGACCACGAGAATCAAGAGGCACAATCTGTTGTGCAAGATTCACAAGCTGATCTTCAAGAAGGATGTGAAGAGAAAAAAAGTATTGAAGATCAATGGGACGAGCTAGATGAAGTTGATTGCAAAGATGTGGCAGAAGAAAACAAAATTGATGAGAATTTAAACTGTAATGATCCCATATTCGATTATGAAACTGAAGATGCAATGATGGGTGCTGAATGTGTGCCTGTAATTGAAATTTGTGATGATGAAAACACATCCATTATTGTAGAACCTGAAAGTTTTCCTGATGCAGAAATCAAGTTTGATGAGATTTATATACCTCATGATGAGTGGATCAATTTGATGATTGAAGAACATCTTATTGATAAATTACTGTTTGGTGAGAAGGAAGACCTATCTTCACAAACAGATCAAATGCAAAAGATGCCTTCAGAACTGAGTGACATCAGAAAGGGATAAAGTAGGGAAAGATGGTGAAATGAAAGCTCTCCTAAAGGAGTAGGAAGATGAAACTAATTTGGTCCTCTTTATAAATCTAGCATTGTTTTTTGTGCAGATGTTGGGAGGCAAGAAACAACAACAAATTTTAAAGAAGAATTGAAGTTTCTTGAAGCATGGATGGAAACACCATGTCTTTATGAAGTTAACAAAGAAGTTGCATTAATGAATTGATCCAGGTGGATATTGGTGGCCGCCTGCCAAGTCCACCTGGACCCCCACCATTGTCTTTCTCAGCATTTTCAGTTTCCTTAATTGTAGCACAACTTACTATTTTTAGTAGTTTTTCAGGTCCTGAACTTCCGGAGCCGTTTTGAGGCCCTAAACGACGTTTTTTGGGGAATCCGAAGGCAACATGGGTCCATGGAATGGACCGATGTTGCTCGTTCCAACAATGATATTGCTCGGATAGATCTTTCTAATGAGCTATTGTACGCGTCAAACATAGATCATATGCCAAAGTTACGACCGCGGGAAGTTGATGTACCAATTTACCCCAAACGGGGCCCACAGTTTGGCGTTTCATCTCCTAGGGTTAGGTTTTGGAATGTTAAGGGTTTTTCCATTGTTTCTCAACAACAAATAGGCCTTCGAGCCTCATTGTAACACAGTTCAGAGGCATGTAGCCATCACATCTCTTCTCAGAGATAAGCTACCATCGCCCTAGCTGGTTTATTTCCATTTTTGGTTGTAAGCATATTTCAGTATTTTCCATTAATGAAATGAAGTATTATTTCCGCTGCATCTTTGTGTATATGGTTATCTCTGTAATTTCTTGCGTTCCTGTTTAAATCCAGATCAGTGGTATCAGAGCGGTCTGCTTTTTCTCTGTTTTTCTTTGCATGTCCCCAACAAGGTCGGGATATAAGGAGTTAGGGCTTGAACTGGTTGAACCTTTGCAAGACCAGCCTCGCAAATCCCGACGGCCTCCCATGGCGGACGAGAAGAAAGACGAGGGGGCAGGAGATCCCATCAAAATCTTGCTCGAAGAAGCCTTTGAGCGACAACGGAACGCGATGATGGACAACTTTGCCCAGATCCTTCAGCGGCTACCCAGAAGCGGCGCATCGACTTCCAGCAACTCCTCTGGAAACGCCACACCCTTTAAGGTACAAGTTAATTTTGAAATCCCCATATTCGAGGGTCAGATAGACGTCGATGCCGTAGATAAATGGTTAAATCTTCTAGAGGGTTATTTTTCTGTTCATGAATTTTCGAGTCGGGAAAAGATTGTTTTTGCTCTTCTCAAACCAGCCCCCCACGTCAAGGACTGGTGGGAAACCTACTGCGAGCAGAAGGATGAAAGTACTGGCTCACTATTTTCAGCCGCACCCACCTGGGATTCGTTCCGGGATGCCATCAAGGAGCAGTACTACCCTGTCGGAAGCTATGAGGATGAATACATAAAGTGGACCATGCTGCGGCAGGGAAGGGACCAAGACGTGCCAGAGTTCACCAATCTTTTCCATACCCTTCGCACAAAGTTGGGTATCAAGGATTCGGAGCAACATTTGATACTCAAATACTGTGGCTGCCTGCACAAGTACATCCAGGAAGAAATACAATTCCTAAACATCCCCTCGCTCGGCGCAGCATACCGATATGCCGTCAAGGTCGAGCAGAAGTTTAAACAAAAGAAGCGAGACTTTGGATCTGCGAATCCAAAGCAGGGGAAAGGTGCCCCTAAACCACAGAACAAAGGACAAAGCCAAGGCGGGACAGCCCAAGACAACGAGCTGAAGCTGCAAGCAAAGAACAACGCCGCGAAGCTGAGAAAGGACACTGGAAAATGGTGTGAGTTCCATAAGAGCTCCACTCACAACACAAGTGAGTGTCGGGCCAAGCAGTCACTGGTGGCTGAGCTAAAGGTTTCAGAATCAGATGCATGTTCCGACTCTGAGTCAGAACCCGATAAGGGGTATGAAAAAGGGAAGCAAATCATTGATGCGGATCCCAACGCCACTGTTGCTACCGCAAAGATCCAGAAAAATGAACCCGAAGATCCAGAGGAGGAGGAGCGTCTCTTCCACTCCCAGATGTGGGTAAAGGGCTCCCCGATACAGTTCATTGTTGATAGTGGGAGTCAAAAGAACCTCATTTCGGCAGAGGTCGTGAAGCGGTTGGGCTTACCGACCACAGCACATCCACAACCATACACCATTGGGTGGCTTCACCAAGGGCGAGATCTTCGCGTGAGCCAGCAGTGTCGCCTTCCATACAACATCAAGCCCTTCACGGATGAGGTATTGTGTGACATTGCTCCCCTTGAAGTTTGTGATGTATTACTAGGACAACCATACTTGTGGAAGCGACATGCTGTGTATGAATCAAGGCCCCGTGCTGTTATTATTACATTGGGAAATAAGTTGTTCAAGATACCAGAGGTAGCACCACCTGCCGCCATCTCTTTGATTACTGCAAAACAATGCAGTAAGATCATTTCCAAAACCAAGAAATTTGTTTTCCTAATGATACGCCTTCAAGGGAAGAAGAAGACAGTGGCCACGGCCTCCAAACGGGTTCCCTCTGCACGACAGCTACAGATGGACAAGATTGTGGAGGAGTACGAAGACATCTTCACCTCCCCGGCAAGGGTTCCTCTGCACTGTCAAGTCAAGCACTCCATCGATCTGACCCCAGGTGCGCCGCTACCCAATGGACCAATTTATCGGCGCTCCGTTCTGGAGAACAATGAAATCAAGAGGCAGATTCAGGAGCTCCTGCAGAAAGGTCACATCCGTTCGAGTTCATCGCCCTGTGGGAGCCCGATCGTGTTGGTACAGAAGAAGGATGGGACGTGGAGACTCTGTATTGACTATCGGGCGCTGAACAAGATCACTGTCCGTAATAGGTACCCGATCCCGCGGATTGATGACCTCCTAGACCAACTAAAGGGGGCGAAATATTTCAGCAAGATCGATCTGAAGTCAGGATATCACCAGGTACCAATCGAACCCTCAGATGTGTGGAAGACTGCCTTCAAATCCAAGGAGGGCCTCTTCGAATGGTTGGTCATGCCTTTCGGATTGACGAATGCTCCTGCAACCTTTATGAGGCTAATGGATGACATCTTGCGGCCATTCACCAACTCCTTTGTAGTAGTATACTTGGATGACATTCTGATCTTCAACCAGAGTTGGGAAGAGCACCTCCACCACATCCGACAGGTTCTCCAAACACTGCGGCAACACAAGCTATGTGCCAATTTGGAGAAATGCACTTTTGGCATGATCGAGGTTCAGTATCTGGGATACATCATTGATGAACAGGGGGTGCATGTCGATCCAGCCAAGGTCCAAGTCATTCGGGATTGGCCCTCTCCAACCACTCTAACAGAGCTCCGCAGCTTTCTAGGTCTTGCCAACTTCTACCGCAGGTTTGTGCTGGGGTTTTCTCATATTTCTTGGCCCTTGAGTCAAGTCACCAAGGGAGGGGCGAAAGCAAAATTCTTTTGGTCTGAATCTCAACAGAAGGCATTCAGGGAGTTGAAGGATCGCCTCTGCACGGCACCAGTGCTCGCGTTACCAGATTTACAACAACCATTTGAGGTCGAGACAGATGCCTCTGACTATGCTATTGGGGAAGTCCTTACTCAACATGGACATCCAGTGGCATATCACAGTGAAACACTTTCAGACACAGTCCGGAAGTACCCCACTTATGATAAAGAGATGTATTCCATTGTACAGGCCTGCCGACAATGGAAGCATTACATTTTGGGGAAGGAAACGGTCATCCACACAGACCACCGACCCCTGCAGTTCATACAGACCCAAGGGAAATTGCAGAATGATCGCCATCAGAAGTGGTCTACATACCTGCAACAGTTTCACTTGAATATCAAGTATAAAAAGGGCAGCACCAATAATGTTGCAGATTGCCTCAGTCGACCACCGATCATGGCGCTAACCACCGTGCTCAACTCTTATGGGCACGAGACTTCTGATTGGCCACTTCTCTACAAAAGCGACCCAGAATTCGGCCACACATACCAGACACTCTTGGAGGGTCGGCATGTTGCAGATTTTCACCTCCAGGATGCCCTATTATGCCACCTCGGTCACCTTTGTGTTCCTTCAAGCGAGCGTGCCAAGATGATTTGGGAAGCACACTACAGTCGGGCTGCTGGGCATTTCGGGGTCGAGAAAACAGTGGCAGTACTGCAAAATTATTTCTATTGGCCGAATCTTCGACAGGATGTTGGGAAGTACATCCGATCATGTACTGCCTGTGCCATTGCCAAACCGACCATTAAGAAGCAAGGCCTCTATACCCCATTGCCTACCCCTAGTCGACCTTGGGAATCCATCTCCATGGATTACATGTCAGGCCTTCCTTCCACTAAGCATGGAAATGACTGTGTTTTTGTGGTCGTCGACAGGTTCTCGAAGATGGCCATTATGGTGGCCTGCAAGAAGAATATCACAGCAGAAGCCACTGCTAAACTCTTCTTTGAATGAGTGTGGGTGCACTTTGGGATCCCACAGTCTATCATCTCAGATCGGGACAGTCGGTTTCTCAGCACATTTTGGTCCAGTCTCTGGTCAATGCTGGACACCAAACTCACGAAGTCCACAACCTTCCATCCTCAAACTGATGGCCAGACAGAGGTTGTCAATAGGATGATTGTGCACATTCTGCGCATGTATAACTCAAAGCATCCACGCACATGGGACGAGAGCCTCCCCTATGTTCAGCACAGCTACAACCGAGCTCTTCACAACTCCACTGGCCATAGCCCTTTTCAGGTGGGTTTGGGATTCCAGCCACTATGCCCCATTGATGTGGCCATGCCACTTGCAGCTACTCACATGAATTCAGCTCATGTCCAGTCCGAAACAGATAAGGCCACCAACTTCATTGAGCCCATCCAACATATTTGCCAGCAGGTCCATGACATTCTTGAGAAATCAAATGCCAAGTACAAGCAGCGACATGATCAACATCGGGTGCCACACAAGTTTCAGGTGGGCGACAAAGTATGGTTGCATTTGCAAAAGGAACGCCTTACTGGAGCCTATCGGAAATTGAGACCACTCCGATATGGTCCTTACACCATTACTAAGGCTATGGGAGACAATGCATTTGAGCTCAGCATTCCCCCATTCCTTGGCCTGCACCCAGTGTTCAATGTGGACCGCCTTCGGCCATACTTTCCACCATTGCTAGACACATCCGACATTGCAGAACAGCTCAAACCCACAGAATTAAATCCAGATTGCATGGAACAAGCTGCAACTGATCGAATCATGGACACACAGATCAAGAACACTCGCCAACAGAATATCCAACTGTATCGAGTTGTCAAAGCAGGCCAACTCCTTCAGCAGGGCAAGTGGCTCACCAGGGAACAAGTTCAGCAGAAGTTTCCTCATCTCATGGAGGAGCTCAACGCAATGGGGACCATTGCTTCCTAAGGGGGGAGGAATGATCCAGGTGGATATTGGTGGCCACCTGCCAAGTCCACCTGGACCCCCACCATTGTCTTTCTCAGCATTTTTAGTTTCCTTAATTGTAGCACAACTTACTATTTTTAGTAGTTTTTCGGGTCCTGAACTTCCGGAGCCGTTTTGAGGCCCTAAACGATGTTTTTTGGGGAATCCAGGGGCAACATGGGTCCATGGAATGGACCGATGTTGCCCGTTCCAACAATCATAGTGCTCGGATAGATCTTTCTAATGAGCTATTGTACGCGTCAAACGGAGATCATATGCCAAAGTTACGACCCCGGGAAGTTGATGTACCAATTTACCCCAAACGGGGCCCACAGTTTGGCGTTTCATCTCCTAGGGTTAGGTTTTGGAATGTTAAGGGTTTTTCCATTGTTTCTCAACAATAAATAGGCCTTCGAGCCTCATTGTAACACAGTTCAGAGGCATGTAGCCATCACATCTCTTCTCAGAGATAAGCTACCATCGCCCTAGCTGGTTTATTTCCATTTCTGGTTGTAAGCATATTTCAGTATTTTCCATTAATGAAATGAAGTATTATTCCCGCTGCATCTTTGTGTATATGGTTATCTCTGTAATTTGTTGCGTTCCTGTTTAAATCCGGATCATGAATGGTGAAGACATCATCATTGATGTTCAGATAGTTGACACTAGAAATAGTGAGAAGGAAAATTCTCCTATCCTGCCTACCATAATTTTGAGAAGGAAGACAACAAGAATTCAAGTGTTCCTTCACAGGGGAAGAAATGAGGCGAAGATACATCACTATCTCAGGTCGTGGTATAAAAAGATTGATTCATTTTTTCTGCAAGCTGGCTATAATAGAAGTAAAAATGACCTTAATCTTTACACCATGAAAGATGAACAAGGGTGCGTGGTGTTGATTTCATTGTATGTAGATGACTTTATAATTATAGGTGATGCTACATATCAAATCTATGAAATCAGGCAATAGATATCACAGGTGTTTGAAATGAAACACCTTGGTGAACTCAGATATTGTTTAGGTCTTGAGATCTGGAGAGTTTCAGGTCAAACATTTATGTCCCAAGCAAAGTATGTCAAAGGCCTGTTATAAAAGTTTAGGATGGATCAGTGTAAGCATGTAGCGGTACCATTGCAGCAGAACATCAAATTGCAGTGTGAGGATGGCTCAAAAGAAGCGAATGAAACACTTTACAGACAGCTGGTTGGGAGTCTAATCTACCTAACCACTACTAGACCTAATTTGGCTTATGCAGTGAGTGTGCTAAGCCAATTTATGTCTAAGCCACTTGAAAGCCATTGGAATGTAGCGAAGAGTGTTTTGAGGTATCTACAAGGTACTATAGATTACGATATTATTTACACTGACTCTTCTGATGTTAGATTGGCAAGATTTGTAGATTCAGATTTGGCTGGAAATGTAGATGATCACAGATCTATAATAGGTTATGCCTTCAGCATTGGATCCAGGGTGATCGCATGAAGTAGAAAGAAGCAGAACACAGTCTCCTTGTCCTCAGCGGAAGCAGAGTATCAAGCCATGCGTGCAGCAACGTGTGAGGCAGTTTGGTTGTGGAGACTTCTCAAGGATGTTGGGGAAGAACAGATAGACGCAATAACAATCAGATGTGATAATCACAGCTCAATCAAACTTTCCAATAATCCGGTGTTTCACAAAAGCACTAAACATATTGATACACAATTCCACTTTGTCACAGAGAAAGTGCAATAAAAAGAAATTCATTTGGAATATTGTAATACATGTGATAATGTTGCAGACACTAAGCCTCTTTGAAAAGTTAAGTTTCAAATGTTTAGGGGGATGTTAGGCATATATGTGAACCCATTCTCCATTAAGGGGGAGTGTTGAAGATAATGGAGAATATCCTAGAATAGGTTGAGTTGGTTCATGTAACCTCAGGATAGGAATTAGTTTCTATTTCTTAGGATGTTGTTCTAACTTCCCTAAAACCATGTGTTCTATTTAATGTGTAATGTGCATGAACAATGTAGAGCGTTCTGCAAAGCTAGACTCTCCTCGTTCAGACTCTCTTTCGTAGAGCTGACCAGTGGGTTTTATTTCATTAATACAAACATTGCCATTTTTATCAATTCACGACCTGTTAGTCAATGTTATAACTGTCGGCTAACAATTCTCCATTAGTCAATGTTATAGTTACCGGCTAAGAACTCTCCACCGAAACCATAGTTATCTACACAACGAACTATTAACTCGAGTAAACCACCAACTACATTGACCAATCCCCTTAATGGGCAATCATCACAAAGGAAATCTAATTCAAGAATTGAACAAATTTGTTTGCATTTATGCAGGCACAAAGATAAAAGCTAATGCAGAGGAAAATCAAAGCCAAGGTAGCAACCGAGAGACTATCTCAATATATCTAGTAAATGCAGTAGCGACGATGTGTTTTCCAATCTATCTGTAGAATGTTTAGAGCTATGGGACGTTGCTATTTATGGATATATTTGGTGAATATGGAGTTAGAAGTAACTTGAGCTATGAAACAAATTATATCCCCTCGCTTAATAAGAGTGAGCAAAGTTTTCTTGATCGAAAAGCTATAACGCAATGAGATCATGCATGTGGGTGGCCCTATTTTTTGCACCACCAAATTTCGTACCCAAAAGGCTAGGTTCATGCCAAGCAATTTCTCAGATGCTCCAGTGTTGTTTCCTTTCAGCTGAAAGATCACAAAGCGAAGGCTAGGTTCATGGAAATAAATTTCTAAGATGCTCTAAGCTTCTTGTTTAAGCCTCGGTTCCTTTCAACTGATAAATGAAAAAGTGAAGGTCAAGGTTCGAGGTAAATGCAATAGCGACAACGTGTTTTCCAATATATTTGTAGAATGTTTGGAGCTAGGGGATCCAACTATTTATGGATACCTTTGGTGAATATGGAGTTGGAAGGAACTTTAACTATGAAGCAAATTATATCCCCTCGCTTAACAAGAGCAAGCCAAGCTTGCTTGATCCAAAAGCTATAGTGTAGCGATATCATGCATGTGTGTGGCCCTATTTTTTGCACCACCTACAAGGGCATAGGCATAGGTGGGAGTAGAGCTAGCTACGTTAGGGCCCATAAATCCTAGAAATGCGTAACTACATTCACAGAGAAATTCAAAAAATTTGCTATTGCATTCATGCTAATATGGTCAATAAGGCTCATGGACTTGCATGGGGTGAGGAAAGTAAAAACAAAACATACCCAAAAGGTAAGGTTCATGCCAAGAAATTGCACAGATGCTCCAATGTTGTTTCATTTTTAGCTGAAAGATCGCAAAGTGAAGACCAGGTTCATGCAGAGCAATTTCTCAGATGCTCCAGTCTTCTTGTTTAAGCCTTGGTTCCTTTCCATTGATAGATCAAAAAGTGAAGGTCAAGGTTCATGGAGAGAAATTTCTCAGATGCTCCAAGCTTTTTGTTTAAGCCTTGTTTCCTTACAACTGATGGATCACAAAGTGGATCTCATATTTTCAATGGGTGATTTAGAGGGAAGTCTATTTTCTCTCAAAATTTTCTTAGTTAGCTGGTGAAACCACATAATAGTGGTAATGATCCAGGTAGATAATGACCCCACCATTGTTTCTTTCAGTTTTTCAATTTCATTAATTGTAGCACAATTTACTATTTTTAGCAGTTTTTCGACTCCTAAACTTTTGGAGTCAATTTGAGGCCCTAAATGACGCTTTTTCGCCAATTTATTGCCAACGATTTTTTGTCTAAAATCAATTTTTCTGTCGCATTCCTCAGAGAGATCTTTCCAACAAGTTATCATGCGCGTCAAACAAAGATAATATGATCAAGTCACATCCCGAGGACGTTGGCTGTCCAACTCACCCATCTTTACGTTATGGTTACGTTATTTGGGTGATAGAAGAATAAACATTATCCTTAAATTTTTAATTATTGAAATGATAACATAGATTTTAGTAAATTTTACTGAAAATTTAATAAAATTTTATTTAAATTATAAATTATATTGTTTACATAATAATATCTTAAAATTATTTCAAAACAATAATTCTATTTATATATTTAAAAATATAATGTAAATTAATAATAATAATAATAAAACTTATAAAAAAATATATTTAACAATTAAAACAAATCCATAAGTTCATTACATATAAAACAAATTTACATAGAATAGGTTTATATTTCAAAATATTGATTTCTTCCCGGATATAACATATAATTTCATTATGAAAACTAAAATTCGTGAGAGAATTTAAAATGTAAAATCTGATAATGATAATTGATTATATAAACTTAGGTATGAATTATGTCAACAAAATCTAATTAGTTTAATCAAATAGTTTTATGATTTAATGTTCACATTTTGACTGCTATGTTGTAGTTTCTGGAGACAATTTCTAGGTTGAGGAAAGGGTCAATGTTTATGGAATTTTAGAGGAATGTTTTGATGATTTGTTAAAATTTGTGTTGCATTCCGTATTTAATATAATTGGAATTAGATTGATTCAGAACTTGGTTCAATCACCCTTCACCAAGGTAGATTTAGACATACACATATGTATATGTAAGCAGATATTTCTCATCCCAAGGATAAATGTTTAGATATGGTGGCGACACAGAGTAAAATGCAGCTTAATTTTGTCGTTATAGTAAAAATGGAGAGAGAAAGTAAGGAAGGAATTCAATGTAGAGGGTTGGATAACACAGAATCCAAGGAAACTAATACCAACAGAACTATGGAAGAACAAAGAGAAGATATTGCAGAAATTGTGGAGCACATTTAAGGTTTCTAGGTATGTATTTTCATGGGTAGATGATGCAAGTGCATCTAACCAAGCATCTAACCTAGGGTATCATGTTTACTAAAAGAGTTAGTTCCCTAAGTTAGGATTTAATTATTTGTTGTATTTTACTATAGTTTTAAGAGAGAATGAGAATTATTGTACTTAGGAAAAAGTTCAAGAGTATTTTGGAAGAGTTGAAAGATTTGAGGTTTAGTTAGATCTCATCTAGAGATAAGGGATTAGGTGAGAGTTTTTATAAATTATGAGAGATATTGTGGGAATTTGTTTAGGATATAGAACCTACTTTGGGTTCAGATCCACTTGTATAAATCTAGGTGAGCCCATGAGGCATGGAAGTGAATGAGAGTGAGGAATGAGTGGCCAATATTTCTCTTGTAAATATCTTATTTCTTTAATAAATTATTTCTAAGATTTTATATGCATACTTATTGTGTAAATATCTCAGTTTTATATTGTGTGTTAATTTTTAATTTGCAAACCCTCTAGGCCGCTACATCATTTTGGTATAGAGAATTGAGTATGACTCCATCACAAAGTGCCCAAAATTAGTATAGAGCATTGAATATGACTCCATCACAAAGTGCCCAAAATTATGAGAGAATGTGTGATAATTAAATGTTTTTCTATGTGAAGGGATGTGAGATTGAACACTAAATTTGTCGGTTGCCAGTTGTTCGAGGAAAATATTGAACAACATTAAAAAATCGTGGTCGAATATTTGTTGAAGTTTAATAAGCATGGAGCCTTCTTAACACATAATACGATTATTGTTTTATGCATGTGGTGTGCCATGGTGACTAAGAAGCGTTGTGTTGATAGGTTTTGGGCCTGAGCATTGAAAAAATGTGAGACGCTGAATAAAATTAATATGTGGATTATTCTTCATGGAATGTTGTTAGTTGTTCCCTGAAAAATACACAATTTTATGCATAGTGCATCCCTAGTTGAGTTAAATTGCATTTCGTAGCACTAGATTGTGGAATTTTGGTGAATTAAAATAATATTTATGGGAATTAGAGCTACGAATTTGTTTGTTGCTAAGTGTGGAGGAGTCAACAAAGATGCAAATATCTAGTGAGGGAAAGGTGAATCCATGTAAGCAAGAACCAAAAATTGTGTGATAAGAAAAAATCAAACTCGTTGTTGAGCCACTTAAATATGGTGTCAAGTCACGTATTTGTGTAAAGCGTGTGAATGTGGTAAGTTGAGTACATTGTTGTTGTGTGCGACTAGGATATTATTGATTGGTAAGTTGAGTACATTGAATGTAATCTGGAAGGCTAGGATATCATGTCTTCTAGATGAGCATGATCTGAAAGCCTATGTCAATAGTGTGGTAGCTGAACTTGTCGATGTATATCTATTCAATAAGTATAAGGCTAAGATGGAGAAGGACAATTGGTTGATCCTCTATGGAGTGAGGGGTCACCTTGTATGTCACATCGCTGGAAAATGGACATCCAAAGAGATGTGGGATGCCTTGGCTATGTTGTATCAATGATCTTCTGAACAATGGAAGATGTACCTGGAGGAGAAAATGAGATGTCTGAGGATGCAGAAGGGGGAACGCATTGATTCGTTCCTATAAAATCTTCAGGAAGTCCGAGATTAGTTGGGAGTTGTAGAGTCATCACCTCAGCCTATAGAGATGGTAAGGTTGGCCCTAAATTTTGTCTCAGAAGAATGACAAGTATTTATTCAGAGTATCCTGGGCAGAGAGAAATTTTTGGATTGGGAGGGGACGTGGGCTACTCTTCAACATGAAGAGATGATATGAGACTTAGTCAACTGAAAACTTGATGGAAGCAGCAGCAGTGGGATGAAGTCCAAGGAAGAGGAGGAGAATGCATCCCTTTCATCAAAGGGGCAGTAGGAGCAACGAAAGAAGAAGAAGGATGTTTCTAAGATCAAATGTTTCCGGTGTGGTGAATTTGGTCACTATGCTACTCAGTGTCCTCTCAAGAAGAAGGATAAGGATGAGAAACGTGATCCGCAGGATGCAATCGCAAAGACTGAGGAGGAGAAGTTTACCAAGATTTCTCATATACCTCCAAGGTAGAGGTGGGGTGATCTAGTACTATAGTTCGAAAGATGGGCAGGATCCTTGAGGAATCCACCTCTTGGATCAATACATTGTTATGGGAGCCCATATCAGAAGTATAAGGATGGAGCAATGTTAGTTGGTGTAGAGGAATGACAGAGTGACAATTACAGTAGCTAGGAGCACCAGAGACTGACCAGTGTAGATTAGAGTTGGCAACAGTGCAGTAGGCACAAAGCAGAGTTAGAAACAACATAGAGACTTCAGAGGGTCAACCTAGAGAGTAGAAGCAACCAAAACTCTTGCAACAGATGCATCATGTTGAACACCTTTGGTTCAATGTTTTGGATGGTTTCTTAGTTGCAGCAACACCATATGAGAGAGAGTTGCAGTACAGATGCTGATGACAACACCATGTAGAGTCAACAACAGCACAGATGCAACATTTGCACAGTAGTTGGTGAGCAGTGATGTCAGACATTAGCAATGCAGAGGGAGATGTTACAGAGTCTGCGTGATGCTTCAGCATGTTGTAGTACTAGATCACATTCCTCACTAAGAGGAATTGTTGATTTCTGGTAGCATCGGATGTGATCTAAGCCTTAAAATTTGCGGGGAGGCTAGGACACATGTATTCCAAAATACCTAGAAATCGTTTTGGGAAATTCCACCTAGAGACAATTTTATTAAAATAATAAATTATTTTTAATGGATGCCTAATTGTAAATTTATGAAACTAAAGTAATTAAAGGGTATTAATAAAACTAGGTGTGAATCTTCTAGAAGAAGACGAAGATCGAGTCAACATGATATGAACCATTGATTAGAATTTAATTTGGGTCATTGATTACTCAACGAGAAGATTATAAGGACTTCGATGGGCATTTGATCCAGATTTAAGCAAGAACGCAACAAACTACAATGATAACCATAAATATAGAGATACAACAAAAATAATACTTATTTCATTAATGTAAAATACTGAAATATGCTTACAAACAAAAAACATGACCTGTCTTACAAGAAACAATGGAAAACCCTAAATATCCAAAACCCTAACCCTAAAAGATGAAGTGCCAAACAATTAAAATAATGTGTATGGGAATTGGAGCTACGAATTTGTTTGTTTGCTAAGTGTGGAGGAATCAATAGAGATGCAAAGATCTAGTGACGGAAAGGTGAATCCGTGTAAGAAATAACCAAAGATTGTGTGATAAAAAGAAATCAAACTCATTGTTGAGCCACTTAAATTTGGTGTCGAGTCACGTATTTGTGTAAAGCGTGTGAATGTGGTAAGTTGAGTACAATGTTGTTATGTGCGGAGTTCGAAACCCTGAAAACTTTATTATTTAAATGACGTTGAGTGGAATACTTGTAATTTTTGTTGAGAAGAATGGTGCCTAAGACCATTAATTAATCTATTTGTAATATAACATACATTTTATGTGTTCACGAGGATACGTATGAGTGTTTTCATGAAAGAATGTCCCAAAAGTGAACGCCTTCATAAATTAATTCTCATAATTATGATAATTAGGATAATTCCTGCGCTCTTGCGTTTGAAAGGTTAAATAGTTTTCATGAAGACTTTTTACTCACAAGGGAGACAAAGACTTTTAAACAAATGGAGATCTCAATGAGACATACTCCTTTGAGCCTAAGTATTATAAAATGTAAAGTATGTGAGTTTATGAACAAAGGAGATATAGTAAGTGGAATGTGAGAGAATGAGTGGTGAGGTTTGTATAATTTTATTCAATGAAGATGAATAAACCATGTAGAGATAATGAGTGTTTTCCTGTAATGAGAGAGTTTTTTAATCAAGATGTTCATGAAGTGTTTTGAATTATTCAAGAATGAATTAAAATTTGAATGTGAATATATATAGATGAGTGGTGCAGGAAGTTAGTTTCTATGAAAAGAAGGAGGAAATGAAGATGATTATGGATAGTTATTTGTGGAATATGGAAAATCCACAGCGATGCCATAGCAGTTGGCGTAAGTGATGAAGAGTTCAAGAAAGACATCGTTGAGTTGAAGGAACGACTTTACGCATTGATGAAGCTACTATAGAATCAGAAACATGGATGGATAATGAATAAAACAGTTAGATGGCCAATCAAGAAATTGATTGTAAGAAGACAACAACACAAGTTGAAAGTTTTGTTAAGGGAAGCAGACAAACTCTGGATAACTAAGATGAATGTATACATTTTCCAACCAAAACAAGGACCGATGCTTGGTGAGAACAATGATGATGCTAAAATGGAATCTGTTGATATGAACGTGGGTTCGATTCGCATAGATGGTGCCACAAATTGTTTAGAATATCTGCATATGATGACTAAATTGTCAATAGAAGATAAAAGCTATGTTGGTTTTAAACCTAACAGTTGGTGTGTGGATGTAGGATGTGTTATAGATAATGGACAAGACACTAATTTTGTTTCATGCAGGAATGAAGACCAATATTTTGAAATGATTTCTGAAAGGGACCGTAAAATGCTTATGAAATGTGAAGAAGAACTACAATTGCTAGAAAATATGTTGATGGAACCTAAATCTAAGCAAATTGTAGGTAAGGAAGATAAATATTCAATAACTGAAAATTTGGAAATTGAATGTAATTTGCAATTTAATGTCAAAGATGATGAATTGATATTCCAAGCTAGTAACCATAAACTATAGCGGGAAACTAGATTGGATATTGACATTGAAGAATTAAGGAAACTGATGGAAAAAGCACATAAACCAAGATATTGCAAGAAGAGGCAGAAATACAACAACATGATACATTTGACTTGTCGAGTATACATCAATAAAGAAGGAGGAGAATTGTAGCACAAATTTTGGAAATTGAGTGAATTAAAAGTCACAATCGTTGAAGAAGAACAACAAACAATGGATGATCAACAACAGATTAAAGTTTGGGATCCAGGAGGAGTTTTATCAACTTATGAAGATATATGATCGGGAGACCATGATTTTCTTTTACCTGGAGATTTTGATGCAGGAGCATCTAACCTAGGGTATCATGTTTACTAAAGGAGTTAATTCACTAAGTTAGGATTTAATCATTTGATGTATTTTCCTATAGTTTTAAGAAAAAATGAGAATTTTTGTAATTAGGAGAAAGTTCGAGAGTATTTTGGAAGAGTTGAGAGATTTGAGGGTTAGTTAGATATCATCTAGAGATAAGGGATTAGGTGAGAGTTTTTATGGATCATGAGAGATATTGTGGGAGTTTGTTTAAGATCTAGAACCTATTTCGGGTTTAGATGCACTTGTATAAATATAGGTGAGCCAATGAGGCATGGAAGTGAAGGAGAATGAGGAATGAGTGGCCAATGATTAGGCCAATATTTCTCTTGTAAATATCTTATTGGTTTAGTTAATTATTTCTGAGATTTTATACGCATACGTATTGTGAGAATATTTCAGTTTTATGTTGTATATTAATTTTTAAATTGCAAGCCCCCTAGCCTGTGACATCAGTACATCCTGTCAGAAAATAACTTTGGTAAATTTGTGATCTCATAGGTATTGTTAGCTAAAATATAACACTAATAAATATATAATTGCATAGGTACCATTTCTACCCTATAACATAAGTAAAATCCATAATTTGTGAGTGAAACTAACAACGTTTTACACAATTTCATAGGAAGATAAACATACATGAAATGATAAACAGAGGGGAATATATACTACACATTACTCCACTTGGAATCACCAAATATAATTCATTAATATTTGAAAATGGAGTCCATATCACAGGTCCAACATAATTGACATTTGTATAAGCATTAGCACCCCATGATAGGTAATTGAACCAAAATTGGAACCTCTTTTTGTAAATAAAACTCGGAATCCCTGTAAAGACAAAATTCAAACCTTTGGAAACATGAATTTAGAACCTATCAAATGAGTTTCTTCCCCCAATTTATGGGCAGAGGACGAGATTTGAATCAATAGTTACAAAATATCTTCTAATGTTATAGTTGTTTGATCAACTAGATCTGTCAACATGCCTATATTCAAATGATTACATAATAGATTGGTTCATGCTTTAAAATGCAGAAATTACAAAATAATAAAACATACAAAAATTGAATGATGGCCATGGAAAAATATCTCCATTCCAATTCTTGTGATCGCCTCTGATCAGGCCACATCTTTTCCACGGTGTTCCTCTGCAGTTACCGTCTAATATGCTTGTCGCTTTCTCCCCTTAACTTCTTGAATTCCCCCTTTCTGGAGCTAGAAGCGATCAACTGTCGACCCATCCACATGCATACACTCTAGGCTATACTATCGAAACCCAATACACCTCGTAACTGTTATAAAAGATCATTACAAAAACAAAAAAACTCTGATCATCGTTGGATCCTCTTGCTTAAACTCCTTTATCACTTATCAACCATGGGACCACTACCTATGACCAAAAGCTTAATGCATAGGTGCTGCAATATCAGAGCCTTTTATCCTCGCAACTTCATTTGAAACAACATTCTGAAATCATAAAGTTTCGATGCCTTCAATCTCCTCTTCCATTGACCCTCCTCCTATTTATCCCATGGGATCGAGTTCCATGACCTCAGGCTCAGCGCTTGGGTGCTAAGGCCTTTGGGATCCAGTTGGGGCCCTATCTCCCTTTGTAATTCATGCTTCACCCTTGGTTCTTTGGATGATCATGACCAAGCACCACCACATATTGGAGCTCCTTCACCATCGAAACTTTTCCGAATTGGAATTTACACAGGGGTTATGATATTTTGCATCCTCGATATGACCCATAACATTTAGGTGCTAAATCATCCCTACACCCTTGGTTCTCTAGAGTTCCTATGACCGAGCGCCACACAATATTGAATCCCTCTTCATCAGGACATTTTCAAAATCTAATTATAAAATAGTTCCGATTTCTCTCACCTATGATATACAGATCTCTAAAATGACGACATGCTGACATCATCATCTCCACGTGCTGCTTCCTGAATGGTGACATGTGTCACCCAAATTTATCCCTTTAGGGCCTCCAAAATTCTAAAATCGCCTACCATGTGTCCTTGTTTGGCCACGTCATGTTGATGTAATCTTCCCTGTCAAGTTCTCGGAACTAACTATCTGTTGCCATGTGTCTAGTTTTGAGGAGAGAGAAAGGGTCTATAGGGTCCTTGGTTTTGCTTTGGTTCCCTTGGTATTTTCGTGACCAAGTACCAATTTGTATCAGAAGCCCTCTTCAAAAAAAAAATTCAAAAAGGAATTAAAAAGAGTTTCGATGCCTTCAACCTCTGATATTCCTTTTTGGCACTTAGGTGCTCTTCCTGCTCTACGCCCTCGATTCTTCTAAGTCTTTATGACCAACTGTCGCATGATATCAGAGCTCCTCTTATCAGAAGCATTTCAGTTAATAATTAAAGCAAACTTCCAATGCCTTAAAACTTTGATATTCCATCTTAGCACTTAGGTGCTCAACCAAGTTCTGTGCCCCCTAGTCCTTTGGAATACTTTGCGACTGAGTGCCAACCTAAATTGGAGCCCCTCTTCATCATAATCTTTTCAAAAGTAATTAAAAAGAGTCCTGATGCTTTCAATCCTCTAAAAAACTAACCTTTGATATCCCTTCCTACCAGCCTTCCTGATAGCGGGTTCCGATGTGATAGGGTCCCAAATTTCGACACTCCTCTTTGATTTTGGCCTCTGATATTTCCTCTCGTCTTTGGCCTTTTTGAACTTCAACTCCCATTCTTTTCCACCATTTGACATCATTTGCATAATTTCAAAAAGGTGTAGTAGGTAACAAAAAACTAGTTGATATTTGTTGCAGAGTGACTTTCTTTTATGCATGGGAATTTTAATATTTTTGTTTTGGGGAGATTTAGACTGAGCAACTATTTGGAATCTATGTTTTAGTTTGTTTCGAGTATAAGGTGAATTTTGGATGACGATTAATACAATATTATGTACAGGGAACTTTGTTTGAGTATATGGTGAACTTTATTAGTGGTTGGATATTGTAGTGGACTTCATACACATATTTTTCACTTTGAAAGACAAAGAGTTTTTTGAAATCTCTATTTAAACAATTTTTAAATCTTTTTGTTTAAATTTTATGTGATAATAATGATGTTATCAATACTTATTTAAATTAATATTGATTATTATTTTTAACAATAAGATAATTTATTATAATTTTATTTAAAATTTTATTTTTGAAAAAATTTAAAATAAATATTTAAATGAATATTTTGATGATTTAAAAAATTAATAAGATTAATATTTTAACAAATATTTTGAAATTGAGATTTACACGTGTATGTAACACATTTAAAAAGAAAATATGTTCATCTTCAGTATTTTTAGTGTTACAAAGACGACAAATTTCTTTGACCCAATTTTTTTTGAGATTATTCCATGATCTATTTGATGAAGTTGTTCACGAAAGTTTGTTCTCATTTTAATAATATTTATTTTCTTCGAAGTGCTAGTTAAAATAAAAAGATACTTTATGACAACTAATAACATCTCACTTTTTTATAATTCTCTAATTCCTTTTCACATCACAATTTATCTTTAAATTTAAATGTAATAATAAATTTAATATTATCATTATAATGTAAAGATACCTCTTCCTCAATATCCCAATGAATGAACCAAGATTTGGCATCTTTATGTTGACCTATTTTGAGCCATGGATGGGTTTAACTAGATTTTGAAGCAACCTTAAGAAGTTTCTTGTCATCCATGCTTATGTTGTTCTTATAAGTTAAATACCTAGTCATAATCATGTTTTCAATGGGGTAAAAATTGCTTCTATGAGGAGAATACGATAGGTTATTTTATCTTTAATTTAAGATTTAAGTTATAATTTCTTTTTCATTTGCTCTATTTTTCTTCACCATTCTTTAAAAATGTTGCAACCCCAACATCGCAACCATTTAAAATAATAGTAATGACAAGATTCTCAAAGAGGAACTCGTTATTATCCTAATGCCAAATCCCTGTTGCTTTATAGTTTTTCTTAGGTCTGTAGATGTGTTTACACATGCCTACTTTCAAGAAACCCTCTCATTGGTCAATCTATATCCTCAAAAGTTAAGGGATAGGGGACCAATCTTGACTAACTCTTGTATCAATATTAATTTGTTCCTACTATCCTTTAATGTTTCTAAACTTGGAAAGAATTTTCTCATATAGCATTATGAAAATAACATTCAAAATTAATTTCTTCCTACTATCTTTTAATGTTTCTAAACTTGGAAAGAATATTCTAGTATAGCATTACGAAAATAACTTTCAACTTTAAAGGAACTTCTAGTTCTTCCAACTTATTGTAGATGCTACTTCTAACGATTGTATTAATTGCTTTTCTAAAGCCAAGGAAGCAATATTGGAGAATGAATTTATTGTTGCAACATTCCACCAGAATAATGTTGAGCATAAGAGGGTGGTATTGAAAGAGAAGTCTTAAATCTCACTTATTTTTTTATTTTTTATTTTTTGTGTGTGTGTGTATATATATATATATATATATATATATATATATATATATATATATAGATAATAGTTTGTTATAACTTTGTTGAAATAGCGTTAATCATAATGTTCTTATAATTAGAAGAATCAATTTTACCCACACTTTAGAGAAACTTTATTTCGCTATTAAATTGGAAAAAAAATAAATGTAAAAAATAAAAATAAGCTCTCCAAAACTTGGAATAATGCTTATTTTAGAAAATGGGTAAGATTGGTTTGTTGAGTGGTTTGGATAGTTGAGATCTATTCTCAACTATAATCCTTCATTTTAGAAATGGTTGGATCTCATTAATACAATAAATATATGATGTAATTGAGTGATTCTGTAATAGAAAAAATATTAGTTTGTGTGTGCACACATTTCTTTGTTCTTACTTAGTATCAAAGTTCGTAGCTTTGGGTTTACTCCTTTTAGGAGAGCCCAAGAGAATGTGAGAGGACTTGATTTGATTTTTTTTTTGATCTGGCAGTGAACGTTGAATGAGTTTGCACCTTGTTATTTGTTAATATCACTAGAAGATATGAGAATCACATATCCAAAATGCTACACGTAGTGGATATCCATGGATGGGGGGAGTTGAAGACCTGTGTTTCGATCTAGCAACCATTGCATCGCTTGACCAATGTATCACTTGGCTGACTTGCATAGCATATCACTTGACCTGCGTATAGCAATCATCATCCCATCAAGTCCTGGATGAAGTTTGTTAAGTGTGGGCTTGAATGACATAGTGTCACCATCGTGTTCAAAGCATCTTCAGTTGTCTTGGTAAAATCATGGATGCTCAGGTTATTTTGGACTGAGAAGCTAGTTGCCCAAATGTTTTTTGGCTTTGTAACTTTTGCATATCTATAGGAATCTTCCATTTGCAATAAATAAATAATTTATTTTATGTTGGTTGTTTCCCAATTGAAAATTTTGGCAATCAATTTTGTTGGGGTCCAATAGGAGAATCTGTTTGAGACACCATTATTTTTCATTTGTCGCTGCTTATTTGTTACAAGTGTTTGAAGGCCCTATGCATGATATTAATGTTGCTGAGAAGTGGAACCAACCGCTAATACCTTCCACAAGATCCGTAAACAGTAGATCTAGTGCACAAGGTAATAATTTTACAATAGCTATTTATTTAAAAAATGGAGCAAATAGTAGTTGAAAAATTCAATGCGCCAAATTTCTATACCTGCAAGGTGAAAGTCCAAATGAATTTGATGCATAAAAACCTATGGAGCTTAGTAAAAGGACAAGAATCAACACCCCAAGATCCAAAACATTTAGCTGAATGGCAGAAAGGTAAAGAAATATCTAAGTCTATTATAGGACTATCTTTGTCAAATTCACAACTTAACCTTATAGACTTAGGAAAGTCCTCTTCACAAATATGGGAAAACGTAAGAAAGGTATTTGGGTAAAAATTTATGAAAGAAAAATTCTCTTTGAAATTACAGTTTTTCAAACTCAAAATGATTAATGGGGTATCATTGTCTAAACACAAACATGATTTAAAATCACTCGTAATGTAGCTGGAGGATATTGAAATAAAAATAAAATAACAAGATGTTAAGGTTATTTTGTTAAATAACTTACCTTCAAATTATGATAATGTTATTTTCACCTTAAGTCAGTTTTCCTCTTGATCATTAGATGAAATGATTGCAACACTCTTAGCAGAAGAGCAGAGGAAGAAATCAAGTAACATAAAGGAAAACGCACATGATGATATGGAATTATTCTTGAAGAGCATAGTTAATAAAAATAGGAACTCAATGGAATGTTTTTATTGTCGAAAACACGGACATACAACCTTCAATTGTAAAACTCATGCCATAGATCTTTTAAATGGACAATTAAAGGAATTGGCCAACATAACTACTACTGAGGACTTGCAAGAGGCCAGCCTTCAGGACTTCTTAGATTGTGACAATGATAATGAATTTAATACAAATCCTCTCATTCTTTTCTCAAATTGTTGTCATTTATAGTATTTATTAGTGCATATATGTGTGCGTAAAGAAAGGTCAGTTGCATAATTGATTGTTCGATAATCTCTGTATTTAGACATGTTACATATATAACTGGAAGTGTGTATTTTGGTGCATACTATTATGATGGAAACTTGTCCATACAGATAATTTGTTATGCAACCAACTCACAAAATAGAATAAGATATAGATCAACGACTTCAAAATTAGCCTCTTCGAGGGGGCAACCTCCTTTACATTTCACAAATGAATAATTCTTGGATAATACAAATGAAAAAACCTCCTTTATATATATAGGAGTCTAAGGGGTCATAATATAATCAAAGTTGAAATAACAATAATAATGTAAGGGCACAACAATAATAATAGTGGGCTTCTCTAGGGCACAATAATAACAATATGGGGACAACAAGGGCACAACAATAACAATAAGGGGCTACAATGATAATAATAATGGGGGAATACACTAGTATTATAGGGACCTAACATGTACCTCTCCTTCAAAAAAGTGTTGTCCTCAACACTTTTTTTTTTTCTGAATTTGACTACTTCTATTATCTTTACAAAACAAATATACAGAAAAGATTACAGAGGGCAAGGTTTAAGTGGATTTTCTCATGCTCCCTGGCCTTGCCCATATTGCAGCACCCAACTTGAATGTATTCAAAATTGGGTGACTCGCTGTACCCCTGCTGACTCTATTACATAGCATTGAAAGACTGTCCATAGCTGGACTGAACATTTGATGCACATAAACACATTTGACACAGACAAAGACACAAACAACTGGACAGAAACACTTGACACTTGGACATTTACAAGCGACATTTGGACTATAAAGCCGACATATGGACAATATGACCGAATTGCCCCTGAAAATCCCATACAAAACAGAAATTACCATGACAAATTCATTCTTCATCAGTAGACTGGAGCTCCTCTGCAATTCTGCATCCGAAGTGGAGCGTATTCTCCGAATCCGAGAGCTGAATGATCTTATGAGGACTGTAATTTCGGGCAAGTTTACTCGGACCGGGCAGAGGCTTAGCTGCACTCACCAAGGGACCAGCTCCAGGATCCAAATTGGGGTCAGAGCCTTCCATTCTCTGCTTACCCTTACTCGGACCAGGCAGAGGAGTAACCGCACGAACCGAGTGGCCAGCTTCTGGGTCCAGATTGGGGCCAGGACGTTCCAATCTCAGCCCACCCGCGTGACACGGAACCGACCAACCCATCCCTGGAACGCGCTCGGGCTGAGCCCATCCAATTTCTTCACCCACGGGAAGGCAAGCGACGGGGGAGTCGTCCCCACTGGAATGCTGCCTATTCAACTGATGCTCAATGCCAGGTTCCACAGCAATTGTCACAATTAGAGAGGAGTTGACATGCGGACAGGGGAGACGATACCTGAGCATGGGAAGCTCTCTCTGGCTATCTCCATCAATAGGGCTGCTTTCCTTCTGCCCTCCAACTTCGTCATTACTATCCTGAAACCAACCGGGCTGCGAGGTGACTTCTATTGAAGAAGAAGGGGAGTGATGGTCTTCTCTCGGCGGCGCTCGACCTTGAATTCCTCCCCTCCGGCTACCCATTCGTGGCCTATCCCTCGGCATACTTAATTGCCTTTCAATGTCAATACTGTGAGCATTCACCAGGACTAACGCAACTCCCAGTAGCAAGAGCGAATTCCACCACCACGCTCTGTCTCTGGCCTCAGGAGTCCACTGCCTTAACGCGCCTGAGCTCCAAGAATTAGCGCCAAGAACCAGACTTGAGGACCAGCTCCAAGAGCAGGCTTCCAGAGCCCACTTCCAGAACCCACCCCAATTTCCTGAATCCGCCCCTCGAGCCCAATGACAGAGCAAATTCACCTCTCGAACAACAAGAATTAGCAACAGGACATTCAGCATATAACTCCAGTTCACCCTCCAACGATGGGGAGCAGTCTCACAGACGACATGCTGACAATCTTCCGTTTCCCCCCTCGGCTCTGCATTCACCTTGCGGCTTGCGCAAAGGAGGGTCTCCCTACCAGACTCACCATACTCCCTCGAACCAGCCATCCTCCCCCGCTTAAACTTCTCCATCACCCTACTGCCCATCTGCTTCCCTCGAGCCGAGAGGACAGGCATTAATGCCGTCTCGTCTCCGCTCTTAACTTCATTAAACTGCCTTAACGCATGGTACCGCCCTTGATTGTGGTCGTGACACCCGGCCACGTGATGGCCCGTGTCATTCTCGCGGCTCTTAATCACCCGCATCCGGGATGATGAGATCCTTCTTCGCCAGAGAGATACAGTCATAATTGAGCTTGTCATCTTCAGAATTGTCCAGTGAGCCAGCAAAATAGGAAATGGCTTGAGAGGCTCCTTTGTTGGCTAATCTGTCTGCCACCTTGTTCGCTGTTCTTCTTACATGTTTGAACTCTATACTCTGTGTGGTGTGAAGCTTCTCCTCCATGGATTCTAATCTGCTTAATAATCTCCAACTCGTGGCGACCTTGGCCGCCGGCGTACCTGCTTGGAGTCTTTGGGCGGCGTTGATTAGGATTAATGAATCCCCTTCTATTTCCAAAGGGAAGTAGTTGTGCTGTTCTGCAATGCATAGTCCTCTCCATAAAGCTTCTAATTCGGCCACATTATTGGTATCTTTACCTAAAGAACCATAGAATATTTGGATTATTTCCCCTGTGTGATTTCGGAAGAGTCCTCCATAACCTGCCAGCCCGGGATTTCCTTTGGCTGCCCCATCGAAATTCATCTTGTAGGACGCAAACTCAGGGGGGGACCAGCTAGAGGGAGAGGAGCTGCTGATAGTGGGTCTGATACCTTCTTTCTGGAGCGTTGAGAGATTTATGTTCCAAGCCTTCAGGATCTTGCCTTCTAATGGAGTATCTGGCAAATCCGTGTCTGACCATGATTTAAGGGCCAAAGTTTCTTGCAACTGATTG
The DNA here is from genome assembly GCA_031772625.1 of Pinus tabuliformis. Taxonomy (NCBI): domain Eukaryota; kingdom Viridiplantae; phylum Streptophyta; class Pinopsida; order Pinales; family Pinaceae; genus Pinus; species Pinus tabuliformis. Next base: position 83,599,517 of record CM062819.1, on the reverse strand, counting down.
GTGAGAATGAACCATAAGGCTTCCATGGGCCGGGAAGAGTTATTGAAAATTCTGTGGTTTCGTTCTTTCCAGAGAATCCAATATATGAAACCTGGTAGGAGTCTCCACAAGTGGTTGAGAAGCTGACTTTTGTAGGGAGAGGGATCCCATTTCCTTAAGTTTTCAGCTATATCTTCTGTCCTGGCATCTGTTCTCATGTGGCAGCTCTCTACTTTCCCCCATATTAGCTTAGCTAACGAGCAGGACTCCATGAGATGTCCTATCGTTTCAGAGGCAATATTGCAGTTCGGACATCTTGATGGCCCCACAAAACCTCGCTTTATCAGGTTGTCCCAGGTTAATATTCTTCGTTTACTAAGCAGCCATAGGAAGGTGGATATTTTGGGCCATATTTCTGGTCTCCAGATCTTTTCCCAAATCGGGTCCTTGATTGGTTGGTTTCCATTATATCTGAGCTGATGGGCTTCTTGAGTAGTGAATGTGCCTTTGTGTTTATGTCCCCATCTGAGTCGGTCCTGTTGAGTGGAGTACCTGATTTTCCTGTATGAGAGTTCTTCCTCTATTTCCTCATAAGTTTCGCTTTGCCAATTATCTTGCCAAAGACTGGCCTTCTTCCAGGTTCTGAAGTCAGTGTTATCAGAGTGCTGCCAAAACTGATTGACTTGTGTGAGTCCTGCTTGTTGCATCTGCTCTTGCCAGAGAGGCTTATGAAAAACTGTAGTCAGTCTGGGGAGCTGCTGCCACGAGTCCTCCCAAAATCTGGCTGAGTTTCCAGAGTGTACCTCCCAAAAGCAATGTTCTTGAATGAATTTACTGTGGGGTTTGGCGGCGTTCCATATGGGAGAACCTTGAATAGTAGAATTGATTCTAATTAGATCATGCCATTGGCTGCCTAGGGCATATTTGGCCTGCCACAATTTGGCCCATAGGGCATTTGGCTTAGTGATCCAGTTCCACCACATGCGGGCCCCCATAATGTCATTGCTATGCAACGGGTCTCTAAGTCCCAGTCCCCCCTCAGATTTGGGCTTGCATACATCAGACCATTTTACCAGTGCCCACTTTCTGTTGAGGCCCGACGAACCCCAGAGAAAATTACGCTGTAGATTGCGGATTGATTTAAGGACCCATTTAGGTGCTGCTAACAGGGAAAAGAGGTATAAAGGCAAGGCTTGGAGAACCGACTTGATCAGGACAAGCCTACTGGCTGTGTTAAGAGCACGAAAGGTCCAGTGTGAGAGTTTGGATTCCAACTTGTCAAGAAGAGACTGCCAGGATGAGTGATTGATTGCAGCCGCAGCAAGGGGGGCTCCTAGATAGGTCGACGGCAGTTTAGAGATGGTAAACTGCAGAATTCTAGCTATATTTCTTTGAGTGGAGAGAGGGGTGTTGAAGAAATATAGATGGGATTTCGAAGAGTTGATGGAGGTTCCGGAAGCTTTTGAGAAGATGGAGAGCAGGGATTTAAAAACCGAGGCTTCCTGTGAGGATGGGTGGCCAAATAGCAAAGTGTCGTCAACAAATTGTTGATGGGAGTGAGGAGGAGAGCCATGAACTGAGATTCCTTTTAGCATTTGAGTGGAGATGGCCGCCTTCAACAATCTGCCAAGCCCTTCTGCCATGAGAACAAAGAGAAAAGGCGACAATGGGTCCCCTTGCCTAATGCCCCTTGAAGGCCGAAAGGGTTGTGAAGGAGAACCATTTAACAGTACAGAGAAGCTTGGGGAGGAAATTAAATTAAAGACCCATCTTGTCCAAGTATGACTGAAGCCAAAAGCGATGAGCATTTTTTGAATATAGTTCCAACTAAGCTTGTCAAAAGCTTTTGATAAATCTAACTTGAGAAGCATACCTGGCTTTTTGAGAATCTTGAGGGAGTGAATCACTTCATTTGATAGGATGATCCCGTCCATAATTTGCCTTCCCTCGACGTAACCTGTTTGTTCCGGAGAGATGAGCAAGGGCAACAGAGGTTTGAGCCGGTTTGCAATGACTTTAGATATAAGCTTATATATGACGTTACATAATGCAATAGGTCTAAAGCTTTCAGGCTTGCTTGGTTCTGCACATTTTGGAACTAGCGCTATGAAGGTAGTATTGAGAGCTGGAAGGATCCAGTGCATGCTTCGCGATTCTTCCACCAGCTCCCAAACTTCTACTTTAATTAAATCCCAGAATGCGTGGTAGAAGTTTGCCGTGAAGCCGTCCGGCCCCGGTGCTTTGCCATCCTTGAGCTGGTTCATTGCTTCCTCAATTTCTTTCAGGGATGTATGCTGGAGTAATTTGTTGTTATGCTCCTCAGTTATGATTCGAGGAATGTGCTGAGTAATGGCTTTAATTTCTGCATCTTTGTTTCCTTTTGGCTCTTTGAGAATATCTTGAAAGTAATGTGTTAATTCTTTTTCCATGTCTTCATGGCTTTCTACCCTTTCACCCTGCGGATTGTTGATGAAGGTGATGTTATTATGCATGCGCCTCTGAACAGCTGTTCTATGAAAAAATTTTGTGTTTTTTTCACCTTCTTTTAGCCAATTGATTCGAGATTTCTGTTGCCATAGAATTTCTTCTTGCTTTCTCCGTTCTTCTAATCTATGCCAAAGGATCTGCTCTTGCTGTGACTGCTCCTCTGTACGGCCTTCTTCAATGATGGTTTGCTGTAGATTCTCCATTTGTTTTTCCAGCCTTTGTCGATCCTCCTGTATGTTGCCGAATTGGGTTTTGTTCCAACTTTTAAGAACCTGCTTGAGGTTTTTCAATTTTTGTTGAAATTGAAACATTTTGGCTCCTTCTGGAGGTCTATAGGCTTTCCAGGCGTCCTCCACAATCTGCCGGAATTTTGCATTAGTGAGCCAAAAAGCTTCGAAGCGGAAGGGTCGGTTGCATCTTACACCCGGCCTCGACCAATGAAGCACAATGGGCCAATGATCTGATCCTCCGTGTGGTAATATTGAAGCATTAAAATCTCCGCCCAAGTGGATTGCATTATCTGAAAGGAGGAATCGGTCAAGTCGAGAGGCGATGTGATTGACCCCGCTGCGCTTGTTGGTCCAGGTGAAGATCCCATTGGAAGTAGGAATATCCATTAAATGATTGTCCTGAATAAAGTCTCTGAACCCTTTGCTGTCACTTTCCAATCGTGATCTTCCCCCTGTTTTCTCCTCTAGCGATTGAATGATGTTGAAGTCTCCACCGCTTATCCAGAGCGGGAATTGTCTGTTCTCATTCAAACTGGACAGTGTATTTAGCAAATCCAATTTGTGTTGATTATTTTGCGGGAAGTAGACATTGGTCAAATGACCATGGATCTGAGTTCCTATAAGATGGAAGGAAGCTTGTATGAGAAAGTGCGCAGCATGGAAGTCGTAGAGATTAAGGACTTGTGGATTCCATAATATTGCTAATCCACCCGATGCTCCTGAAGCGCCGACTGACATTAAATTACTGCCAGCCCAGATCTTGTTTCTAACCTTGTCCATAGCTATTGTGCTTTTTTTGGTTTCTTGAAGAAAAACTAGCGAGGGTTTTTCTTGCTGAATCAAGTTCTTGATCATCCTAATTTTTGAGGGACTGTTGAGTCCTCTTACATTCCATGAGACTAGCTTCATGGTAAATGTGATGCAGGTTTGTAGAACTTAGTCAGCTTAGGGAATCTCCCTGATTCCATAAGCATTTCCCCTACTGCAATGGTTCTTTGCAGGTCCGTCTTGCGCCCTCTCTTTTTGTTGTCTTTGAGGATCTTTTTTGCATCCCATGGACTTCCGCCTTGTATACCCAGATGTTTGTTGTGTTGAACTTTGGTTAAGACTCCTTCCAGTCTCTCGATTTGCCATGGAGGAATAGAATTGTATTCTTTTTGCTTGCAAGCTGTTTCAAGTTTTAAGATGTCTATGCCTTCTATGATGATGTTCTCCGGATCCTGATCCATGCTGCTGGGAGCATTCTGGTCCTCCTCCTCGGCCAAGGTATGTAGACTTAGAGCTATTGCTGCATCCATGTCCATGTCAGATTCTAGTTGCTTGGGATCCATGTGAGCTTTCCCCTTTCCGACCAAAGGGGCGCTGGGATTTGAATCCTCCTTAGGGTTATCTTCCGGGGGAGATTGGGAGGAGTGCCCTGAGATGGATTTAGCCGCAGATTTATCAGCATGGGGAGCCAGGGAGGAAGAGGGCTGAGAGTTGGAGTGCAGAGGCTCGCTGCTGTGAGGATCCTGGTTGGCAAGAGGCGAGAACTTGTTCTTTGCATCAAATCTGAAGGGGATCTCAGGGGTTCCCTGATGCTTTTTGGAATGTCTACGGCGGTTGGGTATTGAGATGAAGCCTTCTGAATCTGTTTGAGGTTCTGAAGGATGGGCTTTGGAGAATTGATTTAGAGGGCAATCCCTAAAAAGATGCCCATGGGCATGACACTTACGGCAACGAAAAGGAATATGCTCATAATCAAGAGTTTGTTCCCATTCAAAATCTTCGTGAAGGAGACTTACCGAGTCTGCCAAAGTCTTGGCCAGGTGCATTTTGACGCAGATCCGGGCATATGAGGTAAACTTGCGTTTCTTTGTCTCCTCCGCTACTTTGATGAAGGTTCCTAATCTGTTGCCAATGTCGGCGAGCGTTTCCTCCTTCCAATATTCCACTGGGAGTCCGTACATTCTGATCCAAACCGGAGCCCAGCTGAAGTCTTCTTTGTTCGGGTCAAATCGAGGCTTCCATTCTGTAAGGTAAAGTCCAGAAGAGTTGAAAAAATAAGGGCCGCCTTCGAATACCCTGGTCTTGTCTTCCAGGCAGTTAAATATGGCTGTGAAGAAGCCCTTTGGTCCTAGTTGCAGTGTTACTTGTCCCTTTGGTTTCCATTTGGATTCTATCCAACCATTCAGGGCGCGTTCTGTCGGCCAGAAGCCCAAGAATTTGCCTATCAGAGCGTGGTCCTGCATGTACTGTATTTCTTCATTGATCCGGTGACTGGGCAATTCAATCTTGATGCGCTCTGTCGATTTGGGAATGCAGGTAGCCGAAGTCGCCTTTGGCTGTGACGCAGAGACGTTTGGAGCCTGTTCTGTTTCCGAATCCGTGGCGGCCGACTTGTCTGCAGGGATTTCGTGTTCACTAGCTTTCGAGCTTTCTTTCTCGCTGTTGGTTTCAGGAGGAGGCGGCGGCATACGCTTTGCTATTCCGCTGGAGGTGTCATTCGAAGGAGGGGGGGCAAAGCCCGCCCCTCCTGCAGGTGCAGCCATAGAGGTGTTTCAACCGTAGACTGGCAGCTTGTCGTGCATTGACAGGGTTGAACAGGTAGGGTTCAGAGATGGCGGCAGGAGCCTGTGCATCCGTAGGGTTGCAGAGCTCTAGGTCATGAACGGGGCCTTCAACTATAACTATTATGATTACTGTATTGTTAAAAATTGTTGTCCTCAACACTTAAGTAGTTATGGTTGCTTCTATATAAAATTCTCATCCTCCCATGTGGAATCTTCAATGGGTAAATTCTTCCACTAGATGAGATACTCTAAAATGGATCGATTTCATAACTGTCGAGTTCTTCTTTTTGTGATTGCTTCAGGTTCCAATATGATTTTTCCTTCCTCGTCAAGTTTCGGTGATATTGTTTGAACTGGGAGATTGTCACCTTTAACCTTCTTTAAGCATGAAACATGGAAAAGTGGGTGCACTCGGGAAGATGCTAGAAGCTCCAATTTGTATGCCATAGTAACAATATTTTGCAACACCTTGTATAAACCATAATATTTTGGTGAAAATTTATTATCCTTCTTAGCTTGCTTGAAAGACATTTGTTTGTATGGTTGTAGTCGTAGAAATACCTAGTCACCTACATCAAACTTCTTTCGCTGCAATGTTGATCTGCGTGTTGTTTCATTCTATTTCATGCCAAGGTGAGGTTATCCTTTAAGAGTTGGAGAAATTTTTATTGATGCTCGATGTGATCTTCCACAACTTGAACCTTATAATTTTCTCTTAAATATGATGTGATGGACAATGGATGATATCCATAGAGTGACATAAATGGGTTCATTTTTGTTGCAGTATGGATGGAAGTGTTATACCACCATTCATCCAGAGATAACCACTTGACCCATTATGTTTGTTTATGAGATACAAAGCAACGAAGATATCCTTCCAAACATTTGTTCACTATCTCAATTTTCCCATCAGATTGAGGATGAAAAGATGAGCTATGAGTTAACTGAGTACTGAGACAAGAAAATAATTCCATCCAAAAATTTTGAGTGAAAATGGGATATTTGTCACTTACAATAATCTTTGGGTTTCCATGTAGATTTTGAATTGTTTCCATAAATGCAATAACAATTGTACTGGACTTAAATGGATGAGATAATGCACAAAAGTGTGCATACTTGGTAAGTCTATCATCTACCCCCATGATGATACTCTTTCCTTCGGACTCGGGTAAACCTATGATAAAATCCATTGAAACCTCCTCCCAACATTGACTTGGAATGGATAAAGGTTGTAACAGACTCGGGGTCTTAATTGTCTCAACTTTATTTTGTTCGCAAACCAAACATTCTGCCACAAACTTTTGAATATCAGATTTAAGTCCATCCCAAAAAATATCCTTCTTAACCTTATGCTAAGTTTTTAAAAATGCCGAGTGCCCTCCTAAGGGAGAGGTGTGAAATTCCAAAAGAATATTTTGTTTGAGTTGGGAATTCTTACAGAGGTATAAGCAATATTTGTACCATAACGAATCATTTTATCAGATAAATCTATCAGATGTACTGGGATGTTGCTGCAACTTTTGAATGAGTGCCCACACTTCTTCATCATTCTTCTATTCATCCCTTGCTTTATTTATCCAATTTTCTTGAATGATAAAATGGCACAAAACAATGTTTTCACATCCTCATCCTTTCTTGAGAGTGCATTTGAAACAACATTTTGCTTCTCTTTTTTGTAGATGATTTCAAAGTCATAACCCAACATCTTTGTGACCCAATTTTGCTTCTTTTCTGAATATAATCTTTGTTCTAAGAAGTATTTAAGACTATCATGATCCGTTTTTACCTTGAAGTGTCTTCCCGTTAGGTAAAGTCATCATTTCTTAAGTGCATGTAGTATTTCCAACATTTCCTTCTCATAAATAGCTTTGTGTAAATACTTCCCTTTGATTGGACGACTTTCAAAAGAAATGGGTCTTCCTTCTTGCATTAAAACAACACCAATTCCATTTCCTGAGGCATCACATTCCACAATAAAGATTTTTGTGATGTATGGCGTAGCTAAGACTGATGCTTGGCACATTGCCTCTTTAAGATGTTCAAAGGCTTTCGTTTCTTCTGGAGTCCAAGAAAATGCATCTTTATTCAATAATGTTGTTAGAGGTGCTTCTATTCTCCCATAATTCTTAACAAACTTGCGATAATACCTTGTCAACCCGAGAAAACCTTGCAGATGCTTTATGGATGTGGGGGCTTTCCATTTCTTAATGGATTTAATTTTCTAGGGTCTACCTTAACACCTTCATGAGATACAATATGACCCAGATATTCCACGTCATGTACTCCAAAGAAAAATTTGGATGTTTTTTCATATAATTGTTTCTCCTCCAATAGTTTGAGCACCCTATCAACATGTTGAACATGATCCTTCCAAGACTTATTGTAGATTAGTATATCATCAAAAAATATTAACACAAATTTTCTAACGAAGGGTTTGAAAATGGAATTCATCAAACCTTGAAATGTAGAAGGTGCATTGGTAATGCCAAAAGGCATGACCAAAAATTCATAATGATCCTCATGAGTTCTAAATTTTGTTTTTAGAATTTATCCAGGCTTCATTCTGATTTGATGATATCCTGAACGAAGATCCAACTTGGTGAAGTAAATTTCTCCATGTAATTCATCCAATAATTCATCAATGATAGGAATGGGAATTTTATCTTTAATAGTGAGCTTGTTGAGCTCCCTATAATCTAGACACATGCACCATGATCCATCCTTCTTGTGCACCAATACTACTAGAACAGAGAAAGAACTTTGACTAGGTTGAATTATACAAGCCTCTAGTATTTCTGCAACCATATGTTCAATTTCACTCTTTTGTTGATTTCGGGTAGCATAAGATGTGCTCTAGCCACAAAATTTGGTGGAGATGTTGGGGAACATGAGATATCCAATACCCAAAAAGTGTTCGGGTAGATTCTAAACAGATCAGGAGATATTAAAATAATTAATATTTTTAATGGAGTCCCTAAGTTTAAACTTAGGGAAAATAAAATATTAACGAGTATTAATACGAATTTGTGTTAGAGTGGTCCAAAAGACATGGATCAAGCTAAATATAATCTTATCCATTGATTAGGGACATAATCTTGGCTATTGAATTGTCAATAGGAAAAATATAAGAGGAGGCTTGAGGGCCACTTGGAGATTACACTAGATGATCAGTCATTCTATTCTCTAGAGTAGGGTTTGCTAAGAAAGATAGAATCAGTGATCGGGAGAGCAACTGAGCGGAATTGAGTACAGAGGAACAAAGAAGGCAAAGATTGTGCCAGGAGAGTAGCATAACAACCAAGCAGGGTCACCTAGAGCTAGCAAGGGCTCATGCAGGGCCATGTAGAGGCAGCCAAGTGTTGCGCAGAGCACGAGAGGGGCCAACGTAGCTGACGCATAAACTCCTAGATCTGATACAGGACCTCCTGGGGTTGATGCAGGCAAAGAAAGGCTAACAAAGGGCCAGCGTGAGATAGAGAGGGGCTGACACAATCCAGATTGGGTAGATGTTGGGTTTGGAAGAGCAGTTCTGTGCTGAGGAGTTGTCGGAAGGGTTTTCTCGGGGTTTCAACCAGGATATTTCTCTCAAACTGTGAGGTATAACTGCTAAGGGAATTGTTTGCTGGGTAGGCCAGTTATGGCACCCAGATAGTACTTTGATATTGCTTAATAAGAAAACCCTCAGATAGCTGCACTGGTTTTCTCACATTGGGTTTTTTCGGGGACATTGGTCCAAAAATAATGGTGTCATGCGGTGTGTTTGTTCTTGTTTCTTTTAGTTAGTGATCAGTAATATGTTGAGCATGCACTGGTGTTTATTTTTAGTATTTACTTTTTAAATAACTTGTTAAAGAAAAATTAACAAGTAGGTAGGAATAAATAAGAAAAAGTGCATGAAGGGTTTCTAAATTAAGTAAAGCTAGAAACTTCAACATGGTATTAGAGGGTGATTGCAGATCACAAGGAGACTAAGAGAAATTAGCTGACTAGAGCAATAGCAGTAGAATATAGCTATTTTGAGGTGACAGAAGCTACTTCTAGCAGTGCAGAAGCCAAGGAAGTGTGATGCAGAGCTAGCCAGAGCCACGCAGAAGAAGTTGGGAACTACACAGAGCCTTAGAGAAGCCAATGTTGCTGACGTAAAGGGCCAGAGAACTGATGCAGGGGCATCCTAGTGTTGACGTAGACCCATCAAGGGTGACGCAGAGCCACCATGAGGTAGAGAAGGGCTGACGCAGTTCAAAGAGAGGCAGTTGCTGGGGTGTAGAAGACTACAGGAATATTGCAAAGTGGAGCTGGTGAGGTACTGTAGTCAGAGCAATATCTAACATAGCAGGGCTAGAGGAGTTGTTACTGAGGGTTTCCAGCCAAGGAACCTAGATCACTAGTGTAGTTGCACAAGACGATTAGAGTAGGGGTCATCTCGACAAGCGGCAGAAGGATTTCCATGAGGGAAATCAGGACTCAGAGGGAGTCCAGAAGAGAACTTCCAGATGGGAAGTAGAGACTCAGTGGAGTCAAATAGAGAACTTCCAGGAGGTAAGTAGAGGAGCATCATGGCACTACACGGGGTAAGAGACTAGGATGGATTGGACGGAGCATCGAACTTCACAGTTTGGAAGGCAAGAATCTTATCAGTACTTGATAGGAATCGTGTCAAGAACTTCACCTTCAAGTTTATAGCTATCCCAGTTGACCTCAATGATAATGGCAAGTATGAGGAGGTGATGGCTAGTGCCAGGTGCATTATCCTTGACGGGGTCAAGGATCATGTGGTACCACATATAGCCGAGAAGGAAACGGTAGTTGAGATGTGGGAGGCTTTCAAAAACCTGTACCAACATACTTCTATGTAGAGAAGAATGGTGCTCGAGAACTAGATGAGGTCATATCAAATGGAGAAGGGTTAAACGATTGACTCCTTCCTAGGAGGATTGAATGAGATCCAAGATCAGTTGACTACTATAGGAGCGGCACCAGATCAGTAGCTTATGGTGAGGACAACCCTGAATGCTATCTCAGAAGAGTGAGAAGTGTTTGTCCAGAGCATCCTAGGCAGAGGAAATTTCCTACCTTGGGACGAGATGTGGGCAGCTCTTCACTAGGAAGAGATCAGACGACAGTCAAAGGCAGGTAGTAGCAACAAAGGGATCAAGGTCAATCAGGAGGAGGAGGATGTGGCCTTAGCAATTGAGGGAAAGCAGGAGAAGCGAAAGAAGAAATATCTCTCCAAGATCAAGTGCTTCCACTGTGGGGAGATGGGTCATTATGTGACCTAGTGCCCAAGGAAGAAGAGTAAGGGAGAGTATTTTGAGACTAAGGTAGCGCTAGCACGGGCAGAGAAGGAAGTTTTGATAGACAATGATTGTGCCATGAGTGCATACACGCCACTTGATTGGAAGTGGGGAGACATTGATTTGTAGTTAGGTGGACTACAGGCAATGAGGGGCAGGAACCTTGAGGTACCTAGCCTCTTAGATTAGACCTTGCTACGGGAGCCCCGACGAGGAGTAACAGGACTAGCTGAGTCGGGTAGAGGTGTATGTGGATGGAGCAGCAAAGAGAGCTACAGTGAAGGAGTCCCAAGACAATGCAGAGCTAGTAGGCTGCAACAATGCGAGAGGCACAGGATTGTTTCACCAATGTAGGACAACACAGTGAGGTATGAAACGGTGCGAGATGCAGGGTGTTGTTGCAGCAACGTAGAGGTCAGAGAGAGGGATCACTTGTCAATGGCAGAGGGAGCTTCAGCATCTGTGGGTGTTTCTAGCCCAACATAGAGGTCAGTTGGGAGATCAGTTAATTACTTCTCAGTAACTGAGTTTCAGTGCAACAGTGGGCAGCATGATGCAACATGATGAGAGCAGGTGTAGTGCGGATGCAGTGCTGAGAGAAAGGACCAACAACAGCATGGATGCAAAGGGAGATGTCATACAAATGCAACAATGGTAGTGGTAGAACCATGGGCAGCATTACAGGAGGCAACAATGCAGAGGATGTTGGGCAGGAAGGCCTAGCATCAGCAAAGGTACCGATGCCAGATGATTAGAGTAATACTCAGTGAGGAGTATTGCTAGAGCATAGTGCTCGCTAAGAGGGAGTGTTGATTTGGGGTAGAAATGGATGTGCTCTAGCCACGAAATTTTGTGGAGAGGTTGGGGCAGATGAGATCTCCAATATCCAGAAAGTGTTTAGGTAGCTTCTAAATAGATCGGGAGATATTAAAATAATTAATATTTTTAATGGAGTCCCTAAGTTTAAACTTAGGGAAAATAAAATATTAATGAGTATTAATATGAATCTATGTTAGAGTGGTCCAAAAGACATGGATCAAGACATATCTAATCTTAGCCATTGATTAGGGACTTAATCTCGGCTGTTGAATCGTCAATATGAAAAGTATAAGAGGAGGCTTGAGGGTCACTTGGAGATTACGCCAGATGATTAGTCATTTTATTCTCTAGAGCTGGGTTTGCTAAGAGAGATAGAATCAGTGACTGAGAGAGCAGCTGAGGGGCATTGAGTACAGAGGAACAGAGAAGGAAAATATTATGCTAGGAGAGCAGCACAGTAGCCAAGGAGGGTGACATAGAGCCAACAAGGGCTCACATAAGGCCACGCAGAGGTAGCCAAGTGCTGCGCAGAGCACCAAAGGGGCTAGTGTAGCTGACGCAGAGGCTCCCAGAGCTGACACAGGGCCTCCTGGAGCTGACGCAGGCCAATAAAGGTTTACACATGGCCAACGTGACACAGAGATGGGCTGATGTAGTCCAGATTGGGTAGATGCAGGGGTTGCAGGAGCAATTTTGTGTTGAGGAGCTGCTAGAAGGGTTTTTCCAGGGTTTCAGCCAGGAGATTTCTCTCAAACTGTGAGGTATAACTCCTAAGGAAATTCTCTATTGGGTAGGCCAGTTACAACACCCAAATTGTACTTTGATATTTCTTAATAAGAAAACCCTCAGATAGCGACACCGGTTTTCCCGCATTGGGTTTTTCCAGGGACATTGGTCGAAAAATAATGGTGTCATGTGGTGTGTTTCTTCTTGTTTCTTTTAGTTGCTGATCTGTAATATATTGAGCATGCATTGGTGTTTATTCTCAGTATTTACTTTGTAAATAACTTGTTAAAGAAAAATTAACAAGTAGGTAGGAATAAATAAGAAAAAGTGCATGAAGGATTTCTAAAATAAGTAAAGTTAGAAACTTCAACATCTTTTGGGCATAGGGATATCTGTAAGGCTTGATGTTTGGAGGAACACTTCTTGGAATTAAATGAATAGCATGATCATGATCACGAATAGGTGGGAGGCCTTTGGGAGTCTCAAATACCTTGGAATGATTGTCCAAGACCTTTTGGAGATTTGGAGAAATAGATGATTTCGATGTGGGAACCTATAGTGAACACAAATGTGAAATTACGCATCATTGTTCTTTCTTTAGAAGCTTTGTCATGCCGTTGGAGATGATTATATTTCCTAGTTTCCCTACGATACCCCTTAATTCAACTTCCTTTACTTCCAAAAAAAATTCAACAAAAGTCCTTGAAAATTAAAAGCTATCGTACCCAAATATTGTAACCATTGGATTCCTAGTACAACATCAACACCACCCATTGGAATGGAAAGCATTGAAATATTCAATAGATATTCTCCCATCAATACCTTGATATTATGGCACTTCCTAGAGAAATTTTTGGTTCCTCCATTTGCACCCATCGCTTGACACTTTTGTGCTGGATATAGGAAGCAATTCAATTCCTTGGCTATCTTACAATGAATAAAATTATGGGTACTACCCAAATCGATCAACACTATTGCCTTTTTTTTTCTTGATATGTCCTTCTATCTTGAGAGTTTGAGGAGTGGTAATTCCTTGCAATGCATTACAAGATATGGTTGGATTCATTTCTTCTTTCTCTAGGGTTGATTCCTGGTGTATATCCTCTTCTTTTAACATTTCTTATTCCTTTTCTTCCTCCTCTTCACAATCTATGTAAAATAATTTCTTCTCAGTACACTTATGACCTTTAGTTTTGGGTGTGCTAGAGGTTTATGATGGTGTTGAATCCATTCCCCCCATCAAAAACATGATTCAAACACTGCTATTGCAAGATTTATTGAAACGTTTTTTCCCGGATTTCATCCACTTTTGGCCGTCCAGGAAATTCCTCCACCTAGGTAGACACTTCCCAATTAAATTGACCTGATTTTCTATAAACAATTGTGTGGTGTTTTCACTAGGAGAGTTTTTATGTTCATGTGGAGTTTAGGGGCATCTTTGGGAAAGTTGGTTGTAACATTATGTATCATTCTTAGAATATATTGCATAATGGTTAGTGGTTCTTTTTATGTTGAGATGTTTTTTTCTTTTTTTTCTTGTTGAAATTAAGGAAATTTTGGTTTTTTATTATTTATTTATTTTTATTTAAAATAAATTTATTAATATAAAAATAAATTTAAATTTCAGAAAAATCAAGATTAAGATGATGATTATGTCTATTAAGATCGATATTCTCTATGAGACCTTAAAAAGGTAAGAGATTAATTGATATTTTTTAACATGTTATTTCTATGAAGGAAAGGAAGGGAGACAAGTGTTCCTAGATCACCATAGTTTTGGTTACTTAACAAGTCAAGAAGTTCGGTTGGGTGGTAAATATTTTAAAAATTAGAACATATGTGAGTAAGATTTGGGCAATGCCAGAGAAAGTGTTTTTAAATATTCAATCCTCTTAATATAGCAAAGGCGACAAACTCTTTAGTGCCAAGGTATTTTGGGAATTCACCAATGCCCTGTTCACTTTGAAGCTAGTGAGAATTAGTTCTTATCTTCCCAATGTTCATTTTCTTCTTAGAACTAGTCAATGCAGAAATACAATTTTGGTTTTCAAGATTGAGTTTGATCACCTCCATATAATACCTCGGCTTCCTTTTTCTCTCAGACTTCTTATAGTGCCAAAACTTATCCTTAAATTTGGATGTAATAATATTTTTAATCTTATCCTTATTTTTCAGGATGATCTCCTCTTTCACTCCCCAAAGGTCTAGACAACATTGGGCATCTTATGCCAACCTCGCTTGAGTTGGAAACAGGCATCTTATGCCAGTGTCACTTGAGTCATTGGGGGTTTTGACTAGAGTTAGAAGCAATTTTAGGAAACCTCTTGGATTCCATGTTGCATAGTTTCTTCTTATACATGAGATACTAGTCATAGCGATGCTTTTCAATGGGGGAAAGGTTAACTTCAATCAAGAGGATAGGGTAGGGAGTATTTCCTTTAATCTTGATGTTGTAGGTTATAAATTTATTTTAAATTAGCTCAATCTTCCTCAATGATTATCTAGATATACTACAACCCCAAACCTCACATCCATATAAAATAATAGAGTGGGTCTCAAAGAGGACTTTTTTTTACTCTATACCCAAATATTTGTGTATTTACAATTGCTTTCAATTCCATATTAAAGCTTTCCAACCTCCAATTATCCTTTCCTTATTATCACTCTTGATATTTCTAAATTTATTATACATATTTTACAATTCTTGTGATTATAAAAAATCTATGTTAAAACAAATTTTAGCTTTAAATTTTTTTACAAAAAGTTAATTGTTGGCTCTTCAACCATGAAAGCCTTGATTTGAATATTCCTGGTTGGATCTTCAATGGTGAAAATATTGATTTTAGTGTTCCTCGGATACACTTCGTAAATTTGGAATCTAACGAGCAATGGTAGATTAATGCATCATTAAATTGATCCACTCGATGTAATGATTTGTCGATTTTATTGTAGTCGCTACAACAACACCCAAAATTTTGGGCATATTCAAAATTGTGTGTCCCCCACTACTCGCCTCAAGCCATTAAGGTTATGATTTGGTTGTTGATTGGTTAATATCCCCATGAATTGTTCTTATGATACTTTGTTGACGCACTCACCCGTGCGATCATGTGATGTATATTGCATTCATTTTTCATGTGTTATCTTATGCATTTACCCTACCATTGCATTAGGGTTTTAGAGGTTTGATTTCATTCCCATGAATTTGAAATTTATCACTCCGTAATATGTATTTAATCAATGGTGGCATCGTGTGTGGGGAGACATGACTTTAAATTTCTGTTCGTTATGTTAATCACATTAAGGTCTGAGGAAAACCTTAAAATGTCAAAGGGAAGGTTCCCTTCAGTGTTGTAGCATAATCATTGCATTCCACATTCCCCTAGGATCATAATTGGTTCCCCCCATCTCGACATGTACATCAAGGTATGCAACAACTACTGTCTCTTTTGAAACCCTATATCGTCAAGAGAACCTTCAATTCCCCTTTCAAGGTCTAGGTGAATAAAGAGTTTCCACTTGTATATTGCAAGCTAATCCCCATAAGTTTTATTTTGTGGATTTTTTGTCACTTAAATAAACACCCAAGATATTTTAAATATTCTCATTAATGGGGTGAAGTTCTCTTGGACTTTGTGGAACTCACTTAGACCAACCTTTAATTTCCTCTTTTATCATATTCAAGGAATTATGTTGAAACACATGCGAAGTCATTGTCTTCTATGATTTAGCTAATTCATAACATATTTTTTCATGCAGTGTGAATAAAGGGAAATCAACAGACCTTTTCAAACCAAAGGGTGGAAGTTATTAACAATGGTTGCTTTCAAGCAATGTTGTCTCAATTTAGACAACATATTCCTTTAACCAATGTTTGGAGATAATATTAAATTGGGATAATGTTGGATCAGATTACAAAGAAATAGGTCATATGGTAGTGCTAAGGGGGATAACACCATGGTAAAATCATTATGGGAGCTAATGTGAGTGCATGTGATATGTTGGGGAAGGTGTTAAACACATACATTATGTATTGAAGTAGAGGCACCCGAATAATTCAACCACATTAAAGGGAAAACATATAATAATAAAAGAACAAACAAGGCATCTCCAAACGTGGTTATATGTTCAACCAATCCATATGAATTGTGCATCTAAGTGATAACACACAACACATGGAAGGTGTTCAACCAACATGAAGAGGGTACCATATACACCATTGGAGGGTACCATATGACATGAAGAGGATAAGGAATTCCTTTACTACAGTTCGTGGATTTTTTGTGTCGTAAAGTTCAAATGTTGGTATTTCTTTGTAGGTGATTTGTTTGAGGTCTGGTATCCATTAAGCTTTAGAGTTTCTAGAAAGATAATGTCACACATGAGGGGACTTCCTTCTTATTCTATCTTATTTCCCTGTTATTAAGGTTTGGTTCAAGGTAAAATCTAGACCCTGTGATGCTAGAACCATTCTAGGTCAATTTTGTTTCACTTTTTACGTATATGTTTGTGAAACAATAATGTTGAAGATATTAATTTGCAAAGGTGTGAAAATCATTCTTCCTGCTGCGAGTAATGACTTTAACAATCCTATAAAAGATCTTACTGCCACAAAGAAGACCAAAATGGCCAATGCACGACATAAAGCTATCTATGTAAACCATGTTTGTGCACTTTTAGCCAACATATCCATTAAATGTGTCACAATCTTGAAGGAAAAGCATTGTACTCAACTCTTCGCTCAGATCACATTTAGGGAAGTATTTGGCTTGCAAGTGCACATATCCAAGTCACAAATGGTGAAGGGTTGCCTCAGATTGAACTTTGTGTGTTGAAGGAACCAGATGCAATGCATCAATTCGATATTCCAAGAGTATGAGTGGTGGCTGTGAGGCTACATTGAATGGGCATCATGGAGCCACAAATTACCTTTGTTGTAACAAAATAAGTTCTTTTCTCACAACTAGAAGCAAAGACACATAAATCATCATACCCACGTGATTGGTAAAAGCAGCAAGGTTCATTTGGTCAACAATATAGGTCGGAGAGTCACACCTCATCACCTTAGGAAGGTCACTGAGGGTTACGACTAGCTAGGTTATGTGACCATGCGACCCCTGCAAGTCACACTTTCAACGAAGTTGTAGAGTCACACTCTAGAAGAAACTAGGGTGAGCGACCTATCTTCAACGTGATTGTGCAACTTCTAGCAAGTCAAATTTCCACCCAGGTTGCATTATCGCTTTTTTTCATGCCTCGATGGGACTCATTTATTTGTAAGGATCATTGAAATGGTCTCTTTGAAATAGAATGAAGACCTCATTTGTCAAGTTTTCAAGGTCATCACAAGTTATATTCACTCCATTTTCACTTATGAATAATCCAATATGGAAAAGAAGGATAAAGTAACGCACCTGAGTTTTTGTTAAATCATGATGGGAGAGTGAAGAAAAACATATTTATAACACAACAAAGGACTTATCAAGTTACCTTCATGAGATCCATTACATTAAATAAATCTGTTAGGACCACAATTTATATTTATTAAAAGACAAACTCTATATGTGCAGTCGTGGAACGCATGATATCGCCATATGTAGAAGGATTCTAAGCTGTTGATACATAATGGTCATTCTAGTGTAAGCATGCAATGAAAACAATAGGCATGTTGTGTAATTATACAAATTCAAAATAAGTATGAGGTCCACAGCCAGGGAGGATTTATGATGGGTCAACTGCCCTAAAACATTACTTCATATATCCCATGTTAAAGAGGGGTCATAATTCAAGAGTGTTGTCCCTATTAAGTTCGTTTTGATAGCTTCCAACGTCCATGGTTGGGACTACTAAGATTTATGGAGAGTTGAATTAATCAATCCCTTTCACAAAGGTAGTCTATAGTCTCAGCCTTCTAAATCTGCAAATATTTTGTAATCAACAGAGTCCCAAAATGAAGGAGCTTTACCATTAACTATGACACAACTCTCATATTTATTTACCCTCACGTCACAGTTTTTCCCCAGGTCACATGATTGCAATTTATGCTCCAACAAATGACCAAGAAATTCGACCCATGAAACTCACCAAAGTCGCATCATTTTTTTGCAACCCTTCTCCATGTCACAGAGTCACACTACAGAACCCGATACAAATGACTGGGAAATACGACCTACAAAAAGTTGTGACTATACAACCATTCTACAAGTCGTCATCCCACAAGGTCACATCTCCATGAAGAGGTTGCAGGTCTTCTTGCTAGTCACATCCTCTTTCTTCAAATCCTTGGATCACATGCTTACCTTGTGACTTCACAGGATTAGGAGTTGTTTTAGTCAACACCATCATTAACATGGCATTCACATTGGGACTATGCGAACTTGCTGAGATTCAACTTCTATAATATGTGGAATAACATTGGCAAGAATAATGGAAAGTTACATCTCTCCAATAGTTCCTTTGTAGAAGAGAAAGTTATACTCAGTTTTGTGTTGCAATAATGGGAATATCCTCACTTAAAGATTTTCATCAAGGAAAATTTTAAGAACCCCCCCCCCTAAATTTATAAATATAATAAATGGGCGAATCTCCATGGTATATAGGAAAAATGGAAGGCGATTTTATCAATAATATAATAAGTATATATAATTTTTTGGCGAATCTCTCACCAGGCATGGCGAATATTTTACTCAATTATAAAATCTTGTAAGATCTTGGCGAGTCTTTCACTAAATAATAAAACTTTGTAAATTCCTAGTGAATCTTAGCATAGGCTACATGCTGGTTTAATTCCCCCATTTAAATAGCCTACATTCTAGGCGAATACCATGGGTCAATACCATGTGCCATTTTGGTGAATACCATGGGTCAATACCATGTGCCATTTTTATTTTTATTAGAATATTTTACTCAATTATAAATTCTTGTAAGATCTTGGCAAGTCTCTCACTAAATAATAAAACTTTGTAAAGTCCTAGTGAATCTTAGCATAGGCTACATGCTGGTTTGATTCCCCCATTTAAATAGGCTACATTCCAGGTGAATACCATGGGTCGATACCATGTGCCATTTTGGTGAATACCATGGGTCAATACCATGTGCCATTTTTATTTTTATTAATTCTAATATTAGGGTTAATAATGGTTTTTTGCATGGTATTAATAACAATCTAGTCCATGGTATTTGTCCCATAGTATTTTGGCCATAGATTTCACCTAAATATAACCCATTTTTTGAGTGTTCGTAAATATAAGGTGACTTATGGAGTAAATATAAAAAAAATGTTTTATTTGTTTACCATACCTCTCTATAAAATGTTTTATTTGTAAATATAAAAAGAGGTTTTATTTATCTACGATACGTCTAGTTTATTTATATTTTTATTTATTTACCATACCTTTTGAGTAAGTATAAAAAGACGTTTTATTTATTTACCATACCTCCACTTTACTTATATTTTTATTTGTTTACACCCTTACATGTATATAAGGTGACTTATGGAGTAAATATAAAAAATGTTTTATTTATTTACCATACCTCTCATTTATTTATATTTTTATTAATTTACCATACCTCTTTTATAAATATGGTATTTGGCCCATAGGATTCACTTAAATAAAACCTATTCTTGAAAATGGGCGAATGGATTCACTTAAAGAAAATCTATTCTTGAAAATGGGCGAATGGAAGGTTGTAAGTCCTAATTTCAAGGGCTAAATTTACCTTTTTTACCCTCTCCCTTAAAATAAGGTGGGCTATTTGAGGTGATTTGTAAAATGTACTATGATACAAAATATTCGCCCACTAAAAATTTAAAACCCCTTAATTTCGCCAAAGGGCGAACATTCGCCCCTAAAATTATCCTTGATTTTCATAAGAGTTGGGATAACATGGGTTCCTATTGTAGAGTGTTATTTACAAGAGAAGTGGCCAAAATAATGTCAATACTCTTAAAATTCATAAGTGATCCAATAAGCATGAACAATGATCATGTAGCATTAAGATGTTCGACACCTTTGTGGGGATTTAGGTGACAGGCTTTGCCTAAATTAATGATCGTTTTATATATTTGTTTATACACACTCACTCCCCACCTAATGTTTATGTAATGGCGAGTTTAGGTGATATTGCATAGTTTCATAGCCACCTTATGAGTAATGGATGTTTTTAGTTAGAAACTAAGGTATTAATGATTCCAATGTTAAAGTATAGTTGGAACAATTTTTCTATGTTTTATCATCTGGTTCCTTTAGAAGGCCCAGTTGTTGGGGGCCTTAAGATGGAGGTGTAGAAATTGTTTGACACAGATTATGCATGTTTAGTTTTATGGAGCTATAGAAATTCCTTGTAGATTCAAACTGGAGATTGTAATATGATAAAACAATTGACATGGATATGTTGGCAATATTATACATGTGTTGTACTTGATGGAAACCCACTTGTAGCAGAACAAGTATATGGCAACTATATGAATCTACAGGACAGATCAGAGGTGACAAAATGATGGAACGGAGATGAATCTATAGGCTAGAGGTGATAGAATGATGGAAGAGAATAATGGTCAAAGGTTTGATACAGGGAGATTGTTAGTGTGTGTTTTCCTTGATATTTGATGAATGAACTAATTGATAAAAGTATAAACAGGATGTGACAGAATGCATGACAGTTGTGTTTACAGATGTGACAAAATGCAGGGCAGTTCAGAGAAATTAGTTCAGAAGCGATGTATGATGGCAAATCACATTATAATAGGTCAATTCAGAGGTAAACAAGATGTTGGAACAAAGGACTACAGATCAGAATCAAGAAGCTGAAGAAAAATGATGTTTTCATGCATGTTAAGTTGTATACGTGGGTTCACTCTACAAAAAGATCATATACATGTGGGTTCACTGTATAAAAAGAGTGTATACATATGCACACACTTTCACAAGAGGAAAAGTGCATATGGGATGAAAAGTTAAGGAAATTAAAGTGAAAGAATACCAAGGGTCAATACCATGGTATTAGCTCACAATATTGAGCGGACTAATGACTATTTGATCCCATTTAAGAATGCCACAGGTTCTAAGTGTTCTTTTGGTCTGAGGTATTGAGAAAGGCTAAAACTATATAAGGAGGAGAAGATCAAAGGGATAAGTGCACAAGTAATGAATATCTTATGAAGTGTTAGATCAAAAGCAATTATGCATGTTATGGGTTTCTGATGCTTTGCTTG
This sequence comes from Pinus tabuliformis, assembly GCA_031772625.1. Classification (NCBI taxonomy): domain Eukaryota; kingdom Viridiplantae; phylum Streptophyta; class Pinopsida; order Pinales; family Pinaceae; genus Pinus; species Pinus tabuliformis. The sequence continues at coordinate 83,578,216 of CM062819.1, read as the reverse complement.
ATCTGGACTAAGTATGCACCTGACTGTTTGATGATGGGTGAGATCTAATGATGGATCATGATGATAATGACTTCTCATTATGAGATCTGATAATGGATAGGCTAGATCTAAGTGCTAACAAATGTTTTGTGCTTTAAATGCTATGATATTGGTATATCTGAAGACTGGAATAGCTACGAAGTTATAAGTTTTTCTTTGTAGATTTGTACGCTGGTTCACCTTGGTGAAGGCACGTATACACGTTGGTTCGGCACTTCCAAGTAGCGTATGCAAAGGAAAAGCGTGTTGTTCAGAGATGACTGATCTATCTGATCAATGTTGTTATTTTACTGATGTCTGTCATTGACGTATTCTTAGATCTGAAAGTAGAACTGAATGCATAAGGAGATTGAGTCTGATTGATTGATTAATTAAGTGAGAAGGGTAATCTTTGCTTTTGTCTGTTTAGATATATGTAATTTGAAAATAGATCTTCAGATTGTTACTGGTTTTCACAATTTTGATTCAAAGGTTTTTATGATTCAGTAGTTTTGCAGGTATATGCAGGTTTTGTTAAAGGATTCATTGAAGTAGCGTATACATTTTGACACATGATTTTTGAGGTTACAATTGGTTTTGGTTGTTGATGTAGTGTTTTGGGTTCAAATCTATGTACTGGTTATAGTGATCTATCTGTTCCAGTTGATTGGTTGAAATTTGATTAAGTTTTGAATGAATGGTTGATTCAGATGTGTCAGAGGTTCAATCATTATTTAATACATTGCGTTAGAGGTTTAAGTGATTGATTGATTAAGTTATGGTTGATTCAGAGATTGATGATTAGGTTTCAGCTATATTAGAGTTTGATGATTGGGTTTCAACTATATCAGAGTTCGATGATTGGGTTTGAGTGATTGGTTGATGAAGATGTATTTGCTAGATGTATTGTAGTGATGATTGATTTCGAGCTCCAATGTCACTGATGGGTCCACTATGAAAATTTGATGAAATGAGGCTTTCATAGTGTGTTGTTGTGTACCAAGAGTATCTAGTCTGAAAATTTATGAAACGTGGTCCCTGGAGGATACTGAGGGTTGAAGCCTTCAGTGAGGAAGTTGAAGCTTCTTGCCAGTAGTGGCTGTTGATTAGATTAGGGGGTCGGAGCTCCCTTCTAGTAGTAGCTAGAAAAAAAGTGAAGATGGTAGGTCGGTGCCTACGTACTAGTAAACATATCAGCCAGTACAAGAGTTAGGGGGTTGTAGCTCCCTTCCAGTAGAAGATGGAGAATGAGAGAATGTTGTAGCCTGCTATAGGTGGGTGCCTACGTACTAGTATGAGTCTCCACTAATACAATATTGTAAATATATTATTCTTTATATTAAAAAGAAGACAAAGACAACAACAACAGGTGGTTTTTCTCCCACATTGGGTTTCCACCTTAAATCTTTGTGTTCACGTGTGTTTCTTATGTGTGATGGTTTATTTTGTTTTTATTTCACATGGTTACTATTTAATTTTTAATAAAGTACTGATGCACTAATTAAAGATCAACATATGATGAATTAATTGAATCATAAGTTCACTGGACATACGTTGGTTTCCTTAAGAACAGTTGCATGAACACATAAGTTCGTTTCACTGATGTAACATATATAAATATGATTATGAAATATAGAAAGTTTTTGATTTGTAAACAATGATTCACCCTCCCTCTTAGTATTATTTCCAACAATTGATATCAGAGCATGTCCTTTGGCAAAAAATTGACCGCTTGAAGGAGATACATAGTAACAATGGGAAAGAAACAAAAGAAGAAAGCACCTCAAAAGAAGAAGATGTCTCAAAGGAGCTGTGAGAGTCGGAGAGACGATTGGATATTATGTGGAAGCAACTCTTTAGATTAAGAATCACCTCAAAATGAATATGAACAAGAAAAATAATTATTAGGTACAAATTTGTTGTCCTCTGGTGATACATTTCTCTGTTCATTTGAAGATAATGAAAGTGACAGTGAAACAATTGAATTTTCTCTTTTGGGTGAAAGAGAATGAAATCAAATAGAGGTAGAATTTAAAAATCTCAGAGACACAATTAGAGATAAAAAATATCTAATTGATAAAAGGGAATGTGCCTACAAAGAAGAAGTTACCAGGTTAAAATCTTAGTTGGAGGAAGGAAACAAAATAAAGAAGCAGTGCAAAGAAAAGGAAGATAAAAGTCAAAGGTTGCAGGAGAAGTGACAGCATTGAGAAATGAAGTGAATGAAAAGGACTCAACAACCAAGGAACTTATAGAAAGAACCAGTTAGTGTGAAGGTCTTGAAGCTGTTGTCATTTCTCTAAAAGAATATCTTAAAAATTCAAATAAGAAGAATGAATAACTACTTCAAGCATTTGAAGAACAAGAAAATGAAGTTCTCGAATTAAAGCAACAAGTGGAAGAAGGAATAAATGTTGAAGAAATCATGAAAAAGCAGTATCTTGGAAAGGAGGAGCAATATAAGGTTGAGGTAAATATCCTAAAAGGTAAATTAGAAGAAAAGGATAAACTTTTGTGATTTTAAGATAGTACTAAGATTTTAGATGATATTCTTAGTAGTCAAAGGTCTCCTGCCATCAAATCTGGTCTTGGTTTTCATGAAACTGTTAAAGGTGAATCTAGCTCACAAACTGAAGCAAGGAACTCTAATGCAAAACGTGAAAGGCTCAACAAGGAGATAAGAGGTCAACCCCATCAACAACCAAGGAAAGAAAGTCTTCAAAGAAAATCATTTACTCCTAACCATGGAAGTGTTAATCGATTCTTTCATCTAATGAATAATGTTGAATGTTTTATATGTCATAATTTTGGACATGTTGCAGCAAGATACAGAAGTAGAAAGGTTCAAGCTAATAACCATCACACAGAAAGATCATCAGCTTCTAGGTACTTTAAGGGATATTGTTTTTCTTGCAATATGTTTGGTCACAAAGCCATTGATTGTTTTAGAAGCAATATGAAACATATAATATGTTATGCTTGGAAAACGTTTGCGCATATAGCAAAATAATGCAGGAGAAAATTTCAGCAACATACCAAAAGGAGAAAACATCATCACACTCCAAGGTATCGAAGAAGAAGGAACTATTGTTTGAAAAATGTGGCATAACTCAGTATATCTATAGAACAAACTCATGAGGAACTGAAAGTATGAAATTTTAGTGTTCTAATTCTCATACGCAGTTATAATAAATACAAGTCACATATATACATGAGTTAGAAGTTGCACAGTCGCGTATATGTTGGTTTGATGAAGATACAATAGGAAAAAATCAGAGAAAAAGGGTTTGATATGGTTCAGACAATTATCAATTATCTTTTCTATCTAGATGATTGTTGACTACAACCTGTGGATGCTACTCAGAAGTGATTTTGACCCTCATAAGTTGTTGATGACTTGATGTATAACTAGTTGATGATGATGCCTTGATGATCCTTACTGATATATGAAATTATTAGATCTGATAGTCAACAGTTGGCACAAGTTCAGGGGGAGAATATGCTATGCTTCTAATAATGTATTGTTAGAATTATGTTTAGAAGTCTTCGGTACATAAAGATTATTATCAATGGTGAGGATGCTTATGTTGTTGAAATGTTTAAATGATACATCATGCCATGATGCAGTCATGAGTTGCATATGATGAAATCTCAGATGATACTTATATTGCTTGAGCCACATAGTTGTTATTTAGATCAAATTTATGGATGATTGTGGATGTCCCTTTTGATGATGCATACAGTACAAATGGTATGTTGCTTACATGGTGATCTTCATAAGGACAAGGGAAGAACAAAGATTGAGTACACAACTTCATTATTTGATAAGTCTCATTTCTTTTATGTTGTTGTCATGATGCCTTCAAATATGCATAAACTTCATATGGTGTAGTTATGGATGAGGAATCATATAGATTCTGGCTCTCACATGGTTAAGGATTGCTGATGTTGATGGTATCAAAAAAGCTTGACAAATGACTATGAGCTCATGGTTTGCTAGATACATATTGCTATCTCTTTGATGGATACACATTATGTTGGATACATGGATGATTACTTAAGTTGCATATTGATAAATATTGTTGGTTGGCCAAGAGAATGGTGTTATTGCAGGTCCCATGAAGACATAGCTATTTGAAGACATGGATATTTGGAGACATGGCTTTCTTAGTCACATAATGATGATGACTTCTTACTTTATGATGATAGGTTTGATACTCACGTATGTTGATTATCATGGTTGATTCTTATCAGATGTGGGATGTTCCCTAGTGATAATACCTTGTTGATATATTGATGGTTCTTATGGAAATATCATCTAGTTCTTGATGATGATTTTATGATCATAGATTATGACTATGGTGTTTTCACATACATATGATATGATGTGAATGATTTTGTGTTACTTCTTGGAGATATGACATATTCTTAGTTGATTCATGGAAGGTTATGATAAGGATATGTCTACTAAGGAAACATAGCAAGTTGATCTTGATGAGATCAAGAAGATGACTTGATATCTATATGTGGCATACTTTGTCACAGGTTGATGATATTTACATTTTCATATATTGGGAACTGATGATGACATATATAGGCTATTGGTCTGGATGTTGCTGACAGATGCTTATGGTGCAGATCATATATGGTGTATGATAGTTGGTGACGACTCTCATGGTCTTGTTTAGATATTTGATCCTTGCTATAAATTTCATGTATATCATTTGATGTAAAGGTCATGTAAAGACATATTATGTAATAATTTTCATATTTCAGTCATGTATAAATAATTGGTATATCCCCACCTAGTTGGGCGGATGAGTCAAATTTGGTGTATCCCCATTTGGTTGGGCGATTGGTGTATGTATGAGACATTGGTGATAAGAAGGCCATACTCACATGGTTGAGTTATAGAGTCATGTTATTCTTTTGAAAATATTTTTGTAGACTCTGCATGTGCTCAGGGGGAGAATGGATGGTATAGTGCATATCAACATGTATAAAGGGGGAGTTTAATCAGAGAATTTAGTATGTGCCTAGGGGGAGCATGATAAATGTTAATATTCAATTGTAAATATGGAAGTCTTCATTTATCATTCATCAGTCAACCCCTTGCCCTTGATGTCAAAAGGGAGAGATTAGCTTGGTGTTTAGAGAGTTGCGTTTGGAGAGTAGCTTGATGTTTAGAACAACTTGGTGTTATTTATAGGTTGTGGTGACCAAACACCAAATTAGTTTTCATCAAGTCCAAAGGGGGAGATTGTTGGCATTATGATGCATGTGCTATACTTGATGGCAACCAACTTGTAGAATAACAAGTATATGGAAACTATATGAATCTACATGATAGATTAGAGGTGACAAAATGATGGAACAAAGATGAATCTACAGGTCAGAGGTGAAAAAATGATGGAAGAGAATAATGGTCAAAGGTTTGATACAAGGAGATTGGTAGTGTGTGTTGTCCTTGATATTTGATGAATGAACTAATTGATAAAAGTATAAACAGGATTTGACAGAATGCATGGAAGTTGTGTTTACAGATGTGACAAAATGCAGGGAAATTCAAAGAAATCAATTCAGAAGTAATGTATGATGGCAAATCACATTATAACAGGTCAATTCAGAGGTAAACAGGATGTTGGAACAAAGGACTACAAATCATAATCAAAAAGTGAAGAAAAATGATGTTTTCAGGCATGTTAAGTTGTATATGCGGGTTCACTATACAAAAGGAATGTATACACATGGGTTCACTGTAAAAAACGAGCGTGTACGTATGGACCACTTTGTTATGAAACCAGCTCAAGAAAAGATAGAAAAGATAGATCAACGCCTTAGAATTCAGCCTCTTCGAGGGGGCAACCTCCTTTACATTACATAAATGAACAATTCTTCGATGATTCAAATGACAAAACCTCCTTTCTATATATAGGAGTCTAAGGAGTCACAATATAATCCAGCCGACCTAACAATAATAATATAAAGCCACAAAAATAACAATAGAGGGATTCTATGGGGCACAGAAATAACAATATGGGGGTAATAGGGGCACAACAATATAAATAAGGGGTATAACTACAATAGTAATGGGGTAATCACTAGTATTATAGGGACCCAACATGCCCCTCTCCTTCAAAAAAGTGTTGTCCTCAACGCTTGAGTAGTTCTGGATACTTCTGCATAAAATTCTCATCCTCCCATGTGGAATCTTCAGCGGATAAGTTCTTCCACTTGATAAGATACTCTGAAATTGATCGATTTCGTAGCTGTCGAGTTCTTGTTTCTGTGACTGCTTCTGGTTCCAATATAATTTTTCCTTCCTCGTCAAGTTCTGGCAATATTGTTTGAACTGGGAGCTTGTCGCCTATAACCTTCTTTAAACATGAAACATGGAAAACTGGGTGCAATCGAGAAGCTGCAGGAAGCTCCAATTTGTATGCCATAGTACCAATCTTTTGCAACACCTTGTACGGACCATAATACTTTGGTGATAATTTATTATCCTTCTTAGCTTGCTTTAGGGACATTTGCTTATATGGTTGTAGCCGTAGGAATACCCAATCACCTACATCAAAACTTCTTTCACTGCGATGTTGATCTGCCTGTTGTTTCATTCTATTTTGTGCCAACACGAGGTTATCCTTTAAGAGTTGGAGGACTTGTTGTTGATGTTCGATGTGATGTTCCACTGCCTGAACCTTAGAATTTTCTCTTAAATATGATGTGATGGATGGTGGTTGATACCCATAAAGTGCCATAAATGGGGTCATTTTTGTTGCTGTATGGAAGGAAGTGTTATACCACCATTCAGCCAGAGGCAACCATTTGACCCATTGTGTCTGTTTATCAGATACAAAGCAACGAAGATATCCTTCCAAACATTTGTTTACTATCTCAGTTTTCCCATCAGATTGAGGATGATAAGATGAGCTATGAGCTAACTGAGTACCAAGACAAGAAAATAATTCTGTCCAAAAATTTCCAGTGAAAATGGGATCTCTGTCACTTACAATAATCTTTGGGTTTCCATGTAGCTTTTGAATTGTTTCCATAAATGCAGTAGAAACTGTACTGGCTTTAAATGGATGTGATAATGCACAAAAGTGTGCATACTTGGTAAGTCTGTCAACTACCACCATGATGACACTCTTTCCCTCAGACTTGGGTAAACCTGTGATAAAATCCATTGAAACCTCCTCCCAACGTTGGCTTGGAATGGATAAAGGTTGTAATAGACCCGGTGTCTTAATTGTTTCAACTTTATTTTGTTGGCAAACCAAACATTCCGCCACAAACTTTTGAATATCTGATTTAAGGCCATCCCAAAAAAATTCCTTCTTAACCCTGTGGTAAGTTTTTAAAAATCCTGAGTGCCCTCCTAAGGGAGAAGTGTGCAATTCCATAAGAATCTTTTGTTTTAGCTGGGAATTCTTACAGAGGTATAAGCGATCTTTGTACCATAACGAATCATTTTTCCAGCTAAATGTATCAGACATACTGGAATCTTGTTGTAGCTTTCGAATAAGTGCCCACACTTCTTCGTCATTCTTCCATTCCTCCCTTGCTTCGTTTATCCAATCTGGTTGGATAATAGAAATGGCGCACAACAATGCTTCCACATCCTCATCCTTTCTTGAGAGTGCATCTGCCACCACATTTTGCTTCCCTTTTTTGTAGATGATTTCAAAGTCATAACCCAACATCTTTGTGACCCACTTTTGTTGCTCTTCAGAGGATAATCTTTGTTCTAAAAAGTATTTAAGGCTATCATGATCCGTTTTTACCTTGAAGTGTCTTCCCATTAGGTAGGGTCGCCATTTCTTAAGTGCATGGAGTATTGCCAACATTTCCTTCTCATAAATAGCTTTGCTTAAAAACTTTCCCTTGATTGGACGACTTTCAAAAGCAATGGGTCTTTCATCTTGCATTAGAACAACACCAATTCCATTTCCTGAAGCATCACATTCCACAATAAAGGTTTTTGTGAAGTCCGGTGTAGCTAAGACCGGTGCTTGGCACATTGCCTCTTTAAGATGTTCAAAGGCCTTTGTTGCTTCCGGAGTCCATGAAAATGCATCTTTCTTCAATAATGTTGTTAGAGGTGCTGCTATTCTCCCATAATTCTTAACAAACTTGCGATAATACCCTGTCAACCCAAGAAATCCTCGCAGATGCTTTATGGATGTGGGGATTTTCCATTCCTTAATGGCTTTAATTTTGCTAGGGTCTACCTTAACTCCTTCATGAGATACAATATGACCCAAATATTCCACCTCCTGGACTCCAAAGAAACATTTGGATCTTTTTGCATATAATTGTTTCTCCTCCAATAGTTGTAGCACCCTGTCAACATGTTCAACATGATCCTTCCAAGACTTGCTGTAGATTAGTATATCATCAAAAAATACTAACACAAATTTTCTAAGGAATGGTTTGAAAATTGAATTCATCAAACCTTGAAATGTTGAAGGTGCATTGGTAAGGCCAAAAGGCATGACCAAAAATTCATAATGACCCTCATGAGTTCTAAATGCTGTTTTCGGAATGTCTTCAATCTTCATTCTGATTTGATGATATCCCGAACGAAGATCCAACTTGGTGAAGTAAATTGATCCATGCAATTCATCCAGTAATTCATCAATGACAGGAATGGGGAACTTATCTTTAATAGTGAGCTTGTTGAGCTCCCTATAATCTGGACACATGCGCCATGATCCATCCTTCTTGTGCACCAATACTACTGGAGCAGAGAAAGAACTTTGACTCGGTTGAATTATACCAGCCTCTAGCATTTCTGCAACCATACGTTCAATTTCACTTTTTTGGACATAGGGATATCTGTACGGCCTGATGTTTGGAGGAACACTTCCTGGAATCAGATGAATAGCATGATCATGATCACGCATAGGTGGGAGACCTTTGGGAGTCTCAAATACCTTGGAATGATTGTCCAGGACTTTTTGGAGATCTGGAGAAATAGATGATTCCAATGTGGAAACATCTAGCGAACATAATTGTGCAATTACACCTCTTTGCTCCTTTTTTAGAAGCTTTGTCATACCATTAGAGCTGATTATCTTTCCTGGTTTCCCTGCAATACCCCTTAATTCAACTTCCTTTCCTTCCGTAGAAAATTTGATGAAAAGTTCTTGAAAATTAAAAGCTATTGTACCCAAGGATTGTAGCCATTGGACTCCTAGTACAACATCAGCACCTCCCATTGGAATGGAAAGCATTGGGCTAGTCAATACATATTCTCCCATGGATAGCTTGATATTATGGCACTTTCCAGAGCAATTTATTGTTCCTCCATTTGCAATCATCACTTGACACTCTGGTGCTGGATATAGGAAGCAATTCAATTCTTTTGCTACCCTACAATGAATAAAATTGTGGGTGCTTCCTGAATCAATCAACACTATTACCTTTTTCTTCTTGATTTGTCCTTCTATCTTGATGGTTTGAGGAGTGGTAATTCCCGCCAATGCATTACAAGATATGGTCGGATTTATTTGTTCTTCATCTAGGCTTTGTTCCTGGAGTATATCCTCTTCTTTTGACCTTTCTTGCTCCTTTTCTTCTTCCTCTTCACAATCTATGTAGAATAATTTCTTCTCAGCACACTTATGACCTTTTGTGTATTTGCTATCACAACTGTAACAAAGCCCTTTTGCTCTTTTTTCTTCCAATTGTTGTGGTGTCAACCTTATAGGTTGTGGAAGACTAGGGGCAACAACACTTCCATCTTTATAGTTGTGAGTGGTATGCTTCCTGGTTGCCATAATTTTGCTTTCCATTTTTCTTGCTAACCTGAATGCCTTCTCTAATGAATCAGGTTCCCAAAGGCGAACATCATGTTGGATATTATCCTTTAAAGACCCTATGAACACATCAATCCTATGCTCCTCTGGAATATCTTTTACCCTTATGTTCAATTTTTGGAACTCCTCAATGTGCTCCATTATTGAACCCTTTTGTTTGAGACTTATCAATTGGCTAAAAAAAGTGTTGCTTTTTGTATCCTCATAATGTGCTATCAATTCTTCCGTAAAAATTGCCCAAGTGATAAATTGTTTACGAGAGCAAAGCCATTGATACCATACAAACTGATTTGGTTCCAAATATAAAGTTGCCATACGTACCTTTTGTGTGTTTTGCACATTATTGAGATCGAAGAATTGCTCCATCTGTAATATCCATGTGGCGGGATCCTTGCCATCAAACTTCCTCATATCGATTTTTGGAATATGGTGAGTCTTCGATCCAACATTAGCATCTATGGAATCATGATTAACATTTCTTTTATTCTCATCATGAGTTTCCTTTAGTACCCTTTCATCCTTAGTGCCCATTTCTTGTAGCAACTTATTCATATTTATCTTCAATTCGTCCATGTCTGTCTTCAAATCTATCTTCAAATCTGCCATGTCTCTCTTCAAATCTATGTTCGAATCATCCATCTTAGCTTCCATTCCCTTTATCTTAGATTCCACGCCATTTATCTTAGCTTCTGTTAGCTTTTGTGAGCGTGACATTTGTTGCACTTGTTCTTGTAATTTTGATATATCATGTAGCATTTCTTCCTCTTCTTCATGAGTCATGCTAGAGCTTTCAGGTTCCTTACTAGGTGTTTGCATTTTCTTTCCTCGGGGCATCAGTTACCGATAATAATGCTTTACTATGCCCTTTGAATTCCTTCAAACCAAGCTTATGCAAAAATTAAAAAAAAAAACTACACACCTTTTTTCACTTTGTAGAAGCCTGATATTGAATCTGATGTATCTCTGTAATTTCGGATCATCCAGTTCTGAAATTTTGACCTGTAGTAGCCTTCTGAGTCCTCTTTCCAATGCCACAAGTCTGACCCAAATTGGTTTCTCCAAGGAAGAGTTATACGAAATCTCCCACAGTGACTTGCTTATAGACTAGTTCAGTAGAGCAAACTTGTATGACGTGCCACGAGTCACTGTTTCAACCTTTGGATCTGAAAAATGCATATGAGAAACTACAGTCTGTCCTCTTTCTGTACCTTCTTACGAAATTTCAATCTGATCCTCAGAGAGAAAGTTATGACGATTTTCCCCAGGTCACCTGTTTTGAATGTAATTCAGGAGTCTGCAAAAAGACCAACTTCCTCAGATCATATCTCCGAAAATATCGCGTGAAAAGCTCTGAAATTCGGACCCAAGGTTCAGCGCGATTTCTTCTCAAATGGGTTTTTTTGCGACTTCTGAAACGTCACAGAAAAAAGTTATAGTGAAAATGCCACGATGACCTGTTTGGAGCAGCGAAACCCTAGAATCCAAAGCTCTGATACCAAATGTTATGAAACCAGCTCAAGAAAAGATAGAAAAGATAGATGAACGCCTTAGAATTCAGCCTCTTCGAGGGGGCAACCTCCTTTACATTACATAAATGAACAATTCTTCGATGATTCAAATGACAAAACCTCCTTTCTATATATAGGAGTCTAAGGAGTCACAGTATAATCCAGCCGACCTAACAATAATAATATAAAGCCACAAAAATAACAATAGAGGGATTCTATGGGGCACAGAAATAACAATATGGGGGTAATAGGGGCACAACAATATAAATAAGGGGTATAAATACAATATTAATGGGGTAATCACTAGTATTATAGGGACCCAACACACTTTCACAAGAGGAAAAGCGCGTATGGGATGAAAAATTAGGGAAATTAAGGTGAAAGTATACCAAAGGTCAATACCATGGTATTAGCTCACAATATTGAGCCAACTAATGACTATTTGATCTTGTCTAAGAATACCATAGGTTCTAAGTGTTCTTTTGGTTTGAGGTATTGAGAAATGCTAAAAGTATATAAGGAGGAGAAGATCAAAGGGCTAAGTGCACAAGTAATGAATATCTTATGAAGTGTTAGATCAAAAGCAATTATGTGTGCTATGGGTTTCTCATGCTTTGCTTGATCCAGACAAAGTATGCACCTGAGTTTTTGATGATGGATGAGATCTAATGATGGATCAGGATCATAATGACTTATTATTATGAGATTTGATAATGGATAGGCTAGATTTGAGTGCTAACAAATGTTTTGTGCTTTAAATGCTATGATATGGATATATCTGAAGATTGGAATAGCTACGAAGTTATAAGTTTTTATTTGCAGATCTATATTCTGCTTCGCCTTGGTGAAGGCATGTATACACATTGGTTTGGCACTTCCAAGTAGCGTATGCAAAAGAAAAGAATGTTGTTCAGAGATCACTAGTCTATCTGATTAGTGTTGTTGTTTTACTATTTTCTTTCAATGATGTCTTCTTAGATATAAAAGTAGAACAAAATGCATAAGGAGATTGAGTCTGATTGATTGGTTGATTAAGTGAGAAGGGTGATATTTGTTGTTGTCTATTTAGATATCTATAATTTGACAGTAGATCTTCAGATTGTTACTGGTTGGTACAGTTTTGATTTAGAGGTTTTTATGATTCAGTAATTTTGGAGGTATATGCAGGTTTTGTTAAAGGAAGTAGTGTATACATGCAAGTTGGCTTCATTGAAGTAGCATATACATTTTGACACATGATTTTTGAGGTTACAGTTGGTTCTAGTTACTGATGCAGTGTTCTAGGTTTAGATCTATGTACTGGTTACAATTATCTATATGTTCTAGTTGATTGGTTGAACTTTGATTAAGTTTTGAATGAATGGTTGATTCAGTTGTGTCAGAGGTTCAATGATTGTTTGATTCGGTGTGTCATAGGTTTCAATGATCGATTGATTCAGTTATGGTTGATTCAAGGATTGATGATTGGGTTTCAGGTATATTAGAGTTTGATGATTGGATTTCAGTTATATTAGAGTTTCATGATTGGGTTTCATTGATTGGTTGATGCAGATGTATTTGTTCGATGTATTGCAATGCTGACTGATTTTGAGCTTCAATGTTACTAATGGGTGGAGTGTGAAAATTTGATGAAATGAGGCCTTCATAGTGTGTTGTTCTGTACCAGGAGTATCCAGTTTGAAAATTTATGAAATGTGGTCCCTGGGGGATACTCAGGGTTGAAACCTTCACTGAGGAAGTCAAAGCTTCCTGCCAGTAGTGGTTGGTGATTAGATCAGGGGGTTGGAGCTCCCTTCTAGTAGCAGCTGGAAAACAAGTGAAGATGGTAGGTCAACACCTACATACTGGTAAACATATCAGCCAGTACAAGAGCTATGCGGTTGTAGCTCCCTTCCAATAGAAGCTAGAGAACGAGAGAAGGTTGTAGCCTTTTGAAGGTGGGTGCCTACGTATTGGTATGAGTCTGCACTAGTAAAATATTGTAAAAAACTTATTCTTTATATTAAAAATAAGATGGAGACAACAACAACAGGTGGTTTTTCTCCCACATTGGGTTTCCACCTCAAATCTTGGTGTTGATGTGTGTTGCTTATGTGTGATGGTTTATTCTATTGTTAGTGCACATGTTTACTATTTAATGTTTAATAAAGCATTGATGCACTAATTAAAGATGAACATATTATGAATTAAGTGAATCATAAGTTCACTAGATATACGATGGTTTCCTTAAGAACAGTTGCGTGCACATGTGAGTTCCCTTCACTTAATTAGCTTATATAAATCTGATTATGAAATAGAAAAAGTTATTGATTTGTAAATACTGATTCAATCCCCCCTCTTAGTATTATTTCCAACAAAATATACTCTACTCATCAATGGAAACAATAAATGATCGATGAAATCATCAAGCATATAAGAGAAAGAATTCTATCACACATAACACAATGGTTTTCTGGGGAAAGCCATAGGTAAAAACCCCTACTATCTGTATATTTCATTATTAATCAGAAGATATGAGAAGATTACAATTCTTTGCTCAAGCCCAAGCAACCTCTGCATTGTTTATATCTATCTCACTGCTTCACAAACAAGCTCAAGCTAGTATTTAGCCTATTATGTTGTCTGCCAAGCTCCTATTTCCTTGTGTCGTTCCCTTGGGAATCAACCCTTTTTTAATTTGGAAATTGCATAATTATGGATAGAGAAATCCTCATAGGCCTTCCTTTGATTGCATGCACCACCTGTAAAATTCGGATGATTATATGACTGATAATACAATGTCATTGAACTCCAATCTCAACTGGGTATTTCTCTAATATGACATGCATGAGTTAATTATAAGTGAATATTCAATTTACTAATCAGTGTTGGTTACACCACACTACTACAGGTTACACCCCACTACCAAAAGTTACACCCTGCTGATTCTGGTTACACCCCACTACTATTTCTTACACCCCATGGTTTTAGATCTCCCACTAATTCCTCCATCAGTTGGAACTACTCACAACTGAATTTAACTCAGCGAGAGCAGTGAGACACAAATGAAAACTGAAACGATGCTTCTACAAGCTAACATACATTAAAACAACAACAAGTGCTCATTGGAATCAAGCATACATCACTCACACAAAGCGAAATACAAAAAGTGATAGAAATGCAGCACAAGACATGAAAACCATACTTAGCCTGAAACAACTAAGCTGAAAGTGCTGAAGACTCCTCAATGTAATGTGGGATGTCAAAGCTACAAGGTTGATGTGAGGAATGATCTAGCTTTTGGTTCATGAGTTTTGATAAGACCTAGGTTATGATGTGCATGACACAAATCTAGGAAAAATCTGAACATGGCGAGAGGTTTCTGAAATGAGCTTTGAATGTAACCTCCAACTGCTAAAAATAGATACCTAGATCTAGGGATGCCTTTTGCATGCTGCCTGTTTCTATTTTGAGAAGAGCAACCCATGCATGCAAATTAGATTTTCTTGGTCCTGGAGGGAACCGGTCAACTTGAAGGAACATGCAACAACCTTCTTAAATGAGAGAGGGATTTGCACAATTTCTGAGAGGAACTGGGCTGGTTGTCCTAGAGGGATTATGCAATTTTTGGGAGGAACAGGTGACTGCTACCCAAAATTGCGCAATTTCTGGGCTGAGCTATAGTGTTGGGCTAGATTATTTAATTTTCCCAAGGAAGATTGTCCAATTGCATTGCATAATATCTGAGCCTAGTAGGCTGCCCATCAGATTTGTATAATTTCTAGAGGGAAGGCTAGTTTCCCACCTGAATTATACAATTTTTTAAGGGACCTATTCAGCCAGCAACTAGCCCCAGTCTGGAATGGCAGCCTGTGAGGGGAGTTGATGTAGGAGAAAACAAACTTAGACAGCAATGTGATTGTATGTTCACATGTCGTGGCTAACAAGAGATGGATTTTATTGACCTGAGTGGTAAAAATCAATTCTCAGGAGAGAGGGTTGGATCTCTCAAATTGATCTTTACTTCAATTATTGTAACAATTAAATCATTGTATTATTTTTAGAACATGAGATAAGTATTAGGATAGGTGTGTATCAAAGCTTCAGAATAGGGATTTAATAGTTGAGCTGATAAAAATAGAGATTGAGTTGTCAATGTTGTTAGGATAGGATTTGATCCATAAAAGAAAGGAAAAAATGTAATGATAGGGATTTTTGTATGGATTACGAGAGTGAGTAAGTGAGATATTGAGGGAGAGACACGGTTTATGAGTGAAACAGAGGTGAGATAAATTGTTGTAACCGAGCCGAGAGGGCCAAGACTCTGTAATTTCTATTTTATTGAAATAATCAATTAAGTGGCATTGCATATTATTCCTGGTGTGGAATTCTCTCGAATCTGTGTGTCAGTATTATGGACCCTAATCGGGTATTATTTTCCATTTTTGTGTTTCATTGATAATTATGGCCAAGTAGAGTTAAGGGTTAATACCGAGATTAGGGACTAAATCTTATTAAGTATATTTATTAAAGGTTTTGTATTAAACACGTGGGTAGTATTCGAAAAGCAGTAAGTGGTATATCGCGAGGAAAATAAATGGTAAATGGTATTTTTCCAAATTACGTGATTAACCTAAGGTGTTGACACGTAGCATGAAGAAACAACTTATCTCATGTGCTCTTGACCGGATATCTATCATGCAAGTAATCACGCGAGATTACATGATGCTCATTGGATTGAACGGGACTAATCGACGGTGGAAATCAACGGACTAGTTAGCAACCGAATACGACGTGATATCTATTAGATCTGAAGAATCCATATCAATGGTGGATATTGAAGCGCTCGGGGAGTAACTGTTGGGTGTGGAGCCTGATTATCTTCTGTACTCATAGGTATTGCTGCATTGGACCCCAATTCGTAATTGGGCAGCAAAGCTGCTCGTAAACTATACGCTGCAGGGGGGTGGCTACGACCTTTGCGAGCCCCCCTGGAGGGGGGATCGGGGGCAGCACCCCCAAAGCTAAAAATAGATGTAAAATTTCCTTGTAAAATTTTGTAATTTCATAGTCAATCTGGGTTGTTCATTAGGCAGAGGTCTGACGATAGAATTTATTTTTAATTTAGGGTTTTTGTCCCTAGAAGGCAACCCCTCGCTACATATGAGGGAATTGTATTGCGTCTATATATATCTGCATTCTAAAAGAGAAGAGTGAGGAGATTGAGCGAGAGAGAAGAGGGAATTACAATGGATCTGCTATAGGTTGTATCTCTTTAGTTTGCTGGATAATATAAAAGGAAGGACTTGTTGTTTCTCCATGGATGTAGCCCGAATTGGGTGAACCACATATATTTGTGTCTCTCTTGTTTTATGTGTTTCCTGTGTTTATATTTCTGCAATATTTTATGTGTTCCATTGCTCTGTAATATATCATTTTCTAAAAACTTGTATCCGAGCCGAAGGTCTATTTGGCTGATAAACTCGCAAGAGAGAAGGGTTCCTGGTTTGAGTGGGAGCAATGGTGGAAGATGGTAGGTTGAGGGTCGAAAAATTTAATGGCCAGAACTACCAGCTGTGGAAGATGCAGATGGAAGATTATTTGTACGAGAGAGATTTTTACCAACCATTAAGCAAAAAGGAAAAAAAGCCGACGATATGATAGACACAGAATGGTATATTCTCGACAGAAAAGCACTTGGAGCAATATGGCTATGCCAGTAGCATCGGTAGCATTTAATATTTCAAAGGAAACGAAAACAGAGGGTTTAATGTCGACATTGGCCAAACTATATGAAAAACCCTCAGCCTAAAATAAGGTATTTATTATGAGGTGTTTATTTAATATGAAGATGTCAGAAGGTGGATCTATTATTGATCATTTAAATGAATTTAATACAGTTATGAGTCAGTTAACTTCTGTAGGGGTAATTTTTAATGATGAAGTTAGGGTTTTGTTAATTTTGTGCTCATTACGAAAAAGTTGGAATGGTTTAGTTATGGCCATTAGTAACTCTGTCTCTGGACCTAGTACTTGAAAGTTTGATGATGTTGTCGGTGCAATCCTTAGAGAGGAAATGCGATGGAAAGGCTTCAATGAGACATCAGGTAATGCTTTGACTGCGGAGACTAGGGGAAGAAAAATGGAAAGAGGAAAGAGCCATGGATATTTTAGTAAGTCAACAAAAGGTAGATCCAAGTCCAGATCGGGCATAGTGTGCTAGAAATGTGGGAAGAAAGGACTCCTGAAGAAAGACTGCAAGTCTCAAAACGGAAAAGAAGGAGATGTGCAACAAGAAAACAATCATGAAGCAAATGTGGCAGGTGATGTGTTGTAAGATTCTTTGATTCTTTCATTAGAAAATATTATTGATGCCTAGGTGGTAGATTCAGGGGCCTCATTCTATGCCACACCTGATAGGAAACATTTTCATGATTATGTTCAAGGAGATTTTGGACAGGTTCGATTGGGTGATGATAAACCTTGCAAAATCATTGGAATGGGTACAGGTTTCATAAAATAGCAAAATGGAAATCAATGGATATTGAAGGAGGTAAGGCATGTTCCAGATCTGAAGAAAAATTTGAATTCAATAGGGTAGTTGGGAGGTGAAGGCTATGTAACTACTTTCACAGATAAAACCTGGAAGGTCACTAAAGGAGCCTTGGTAATAGCAAAAGGATAAAATGTTGGTACATTGTATTTATGCAATGGTATTTCTAATTATGTTAACGCTTTAACCTCTAGAGGAGAAGATACAACATTGTGGCATCATAGGCTTGGGCACATGAGTGAGAAGGGGATGCAAATCCTTCAGTCAAGAAATTTGTTGCCAAGTTTGAAGCATGTTGATTTGGCATTGTGTGAAAATTATGTTTATGGAAAACAGAAGAGAGTCAGATTTTCTCAAAGTTGGGAAAGAAAAGAAGAGCGAAAAATTAGAGCTTGTGCATGCAGATGTATGGGGACCTACTTAGGTATCATCTTTCGGTGGCTCTCATTATTATGTTACTTTTATTGATGATGCAACCAGAAAAACCTGGATTTATTATATTCGAAATAAATCTAATGTATTTGATACTTTCAAGAAATGGAAAGCTTTGGTTGAAAATGAGACAGGAAAAAGGTTGAAGTGTCTCAGATCAGACAATGGAGGTGAATATTGCAGCAAAGAGTTTGATAGGTACTATTCATAAAATGGAATTCGCAAAGAGAAGACATCTCCAAGAACACCACAACAAAATGGTGTGTCAGAAAGGATGAATGGGACAATCAAGGAGCATGCAAGGTGCAAGAGATTGCATGCAAGATTGCCTTTATAATTTTGGCAGATGTTGTAGATACAGTTATTTATCTAATAAACAAAGGGCCTTCAAGTTCCTTGGATGGCGGTATTCCAGAGGAGGCATGGATAGGTAAAAAGGTAAACTACTCTTTTTTAAAGGCTTTTGGTTGTGAAGCCTTTGTCCACATTAATAAAGAAAATATAACAAAGCTTGAGGAAAAATCAAAGAAATGTACCTTTATTGGATATGGTGTTAATGATTTTGGTTATCTCTTTTACGATTATCAAAAATACAAAATCATTCAGAGCAGAGATGTCATATTCAATGAAAAGGTTTTGTATAAGGATCAGCTGCAGGAAAAGAAACAGGAAAAAGAAAATAGAGAATACACAATCCTTGAAGAGATCACAGAAAAAGTGATGGTGCCTGAAAATCATAATGATCAGTTCAGCCAGAACAACAACCACAACAGCAATAAGCACCTCAAACACCTAAAAGTGGTGTTAGAAGATATACCCGGAAAAGTAGACCCCCTGAATGATACTCTCCTTCATTATATTATGTATTTTTGACTGATTCTGGTGAACCACAATGTTATGAAGAAGAAGTGCAGGTAGAAACCAGGAAGAAGTGGGAGCAAGCCATGAAAGAAGAGATGGATGCCTTAACACATAACGAGACTTGGGACTTAGTTAGGTTGCCTGCAGGTAAAACAGCATTGCAGAATAAATGGGTTTACAGGTTGAAGGAAGAAGATGGAGGTAGACAAAGGTATAAAGCTAGACTTGTGGTGAAGGGGTTTTCACAGAGAAAGGGTATAGACTTTGATGATATATTTTCTCCTATTGTTAAAATGACTTCAATCAAAACTATTTTAAGTCTAGTAGCAGCTAAATATTTGCATCTTGAGCAGTTAGATGTAAAGACAAATTTTCTCCATGGGGATTTTGAGGAAGAGATATATATGCAGTAGCCATAAGGATATGGGGTAAAAGGGAAGGAGAAACTAATGTGCAGGTTGAAGAAGAACTTGTATGACTTAAAATAGGCTCCAAGGTAGTGGTATCTAAAATTTGATAGGTTTATGTCTGAACAAGGTTATACTAGATGGCACTCTTTCATTGTGTTTATCTCAAAAGACAAAATGACGGCAGCTATATTATATTGTTATTGTATGTAGATGACATGCTTGTTCTAGGTTCTAACATGCCGGAAATAAATGTGCTCAAAAGAAAATTGGCAAACTCTTTTGCAATGAAGGATTTAGGTGCTGCAAAACAAATCCTTTGTATGAGAATAACTAGAGACAGGAAGAATCACAAATTAACATTGTCTCAGAGTGAGTACATACAAAAGGTGTTGAAAAGGTTTAATATGCAGAATGCAAAACTAGTTAGTATACCTTCGGCTATCCATTTCAAACTAAGTAAGGAAATGTGTCCAAAGACTCAGGAAGAAATGGTTGATATTTCTAAGGTTCCATATGTATCAATAGTTGGAAGCTTAATGTATGCAATGGTCTGCACAAGGCCTGATATTGTACATGCAGTGGGAGTTGTAAGAAAGTACATGAACAATCCAGGAAAAGAACAATGGATGGCAATAAAGTGGATTCTCAGGTATTTGAGAGGTACCACAAATCAAGCATTATGCTTTGTTGGTTCAAACATTACTCTACAAGGATATGTTGATGTAGATATGGTGGGTGATAGAGATAACAAGATGAGAACCACAGGGTATGTGTTTACTATAGGTGGAACAGCTATCAGTTGGGTCTCAAAACTACAAAGTGTTGTAGCACTTTCAACAATACAAGCAAAGTATGTTGCTGCTACAGACGCTAGTAAAGAAATGATTTGGTTACAAAGGTTTCTGGATGAATTAGGTGAGAAGCAGGAGTTGGGCAAGTTATACAGCGGTAGCCAGAGTGCCATACATCTTGCAAAGAACTTTTCATTTCATTCTAGGACTAAACATATACAAATCAAGTGCCATTTCATACGGTCAGCATTGGAAGATGGACAGTTGAAGATGTAAAAGATACACACTAGCCATAATCCTGCAAATATGTTAACAAAAGTTGTAACTAGGGAGAAACTAAGAGTGTGCTTAGTTTCAATTGGTATTCAAGTATGATGAAGAAGATGAGAAATAGCCAGGTCCAAAGTGGAGTCATTGTCCACCAAATGAAGCAGCGATGGAGTCACTATAAGCAGTCTCCAAGTGGGAAATTGTTGGATGTGGAGCCTGATTATCTTCTATTCAAAGGTATCACCACATTGGACCCTAGTTTGTAATGAGGCAGCGAATCCGCCCATAAAATATACACTACAAGGGGGGTGATTGCGGCCTTTCGGAGTCCTCCCCTAGCAGGGGGATCGGGGGAAGTGCCCCCGAAGCTAAAAATAGATGTAAAATTTCCTTGTAAAATGTTGTAATTTCGTAGTCAATATAGGTCGTTCATTAGGAGGAAATTTGATAGTAGAAGTTATGTTTAATTTAGGGTTTTTTGCCCTAGAAGGAAAACCCTTGCTATATATGAGGGAACAGTATTGCCTCTATGTAGATCTGTATTTTGAAAGAGAGGAGAGAGGAGATTGAGCAAGAGAGAAGAGGGAATTACAGCGGATCTACTGTAGGCTTTATCTCTTCATTTTGCTAGATAATATAAAAGGAAGGATTGGTTGTTTCTCCATGGACGTAGCCTGAATTGGGTGAACCACGTATATTTGTGTCTCTCTTGTTCTATCTATTTTCTGTGTTTATATTTCTACAATATTTTATGTGTTCCATTTCTCTGTAATATATAATTTTCTAATAATAATAATTCAAAGTAGGACTAGCGGAGTTTGGTCAGCTTAGTAGAACCCTCGGGAAGACAATACACGTACAAAATATGTTTAACGCGCAGCTGATTGGTTTTTAAGTGAGACATTAGTCTAATTCTAGACTACCACATCAATTTTGGTAACCAACCACATCATTTGGTATCAAAGATCAAGGATTAATTCTGCTACATTAAACATGCCACCTAGGAGAGGAGTTGGCATAGGTTGGGGGAGACCTGTAGTGAATGTAGTTCTGCTGGAAGAGATTCGAAACCTACGTACAATGATGGAGACAATGGAAACTACTCAAGGGAGAGCACCTAATGAAGGAGATGTTAGTGCTGTAGAGGAATCTTCTAAGGAAGAAGAAGAGGATGAAAGTGAGGCAACCAAAGTTCTCAAAATGTTGGCCAAAGTAAGTGGAAGACCAAAAGTGGAAATACCTTTGTATGACAAGAATCTCAATGTAGAAGAGTTGATGGGCTGGATCAGTTCATTAGACAAGTATTTCTACTATGAGGAGGTTGATGACAAAAAGAATGTGAAATTTTCAATTACCAGATTAAAGGGTCATGCAACTATCTGGTGGGATGAACTACAAACATCTAGAGAAAGAAAGGGGAAGCACAAGATCAAACAATGGGATAAAATTGTTGAAAGGTAAATTCATGCCAAAATATTATCAGTTAAATCTTTTCAGACAATTACAAAATTTGAGACAAAAGGGGATGATTGTCAAAGAATATACAAAAGATTTTTATAAGTTGAGCACTAGAGCAGGACATGCAGAGGATGACGTAGTCAATGGCTTGAGATGTGACATACAGGATGAAATTAACTTGCTGAGTCTGAAGACAATTGAATATGCCTATCAAGCAGCTTTGAAAATAGAGGAGAAGATGTTGAGGAAACAAAATCAGAGGAACAGAGGGAAAATTTCAGGAAGAGGTAGAGGAACTACCAGATCAAGATTTCAGCACCCTCAAGGTGAAGCAGAAGGTTCAAGTAGTAGACCACCACAGAGAGGAGACTTTAGTAGAGGAATATTTTCACCCAAAGAAAGAGGCCGAGGAAGAGAAAGTCGATGTTACACATGCGGGGAATGGGGACATGGATCATGGGATTATCCTCATAATAAAGCAACAAATTAGTGGAATGTGAATGTGGCTGAGGCAAAGGAAGAAAAACCTCAAATTTCAAGTAAGGAAGAATCACCCAAAGTAGGAGAATCCTTGTTATTGAAAAGGGTATTGATTAAATCAGAAAAAGGGATAGGAGAACAAGCACAGAAAAATAATCTATTCAGGAATACATGGAAGTCCAAAGGAAAATGATGTAAAGTGATAATTGGCAGTGGAAGCACTGATAACTTTCTACATAAATGGTGGATAAGTTGGGATTAGTGAAAACAGTACACCCTACTCCTTACAAAGTATCATGGCTACAAAAAGGACATTAGCTTATTGTGACAAAACAATGCAAAGTAGAAATCCAGATTGTTACTTATAAGGATGTGGTATTATGTGATGTAATGCCAACAGATGTATGCCATGTATTTCTAGGAAGACCTTAGCAGTTTGATCAGAAAGCTATACAGGATGGGAGAAGAAACACTTATACTCTAGAGAAGGATGGAAATAAACATACACTACTGCCATTAAAGAATGAAGTAGACAAAGAAGCGCCTGGAAACAGTTTTATGCTGATAAGTGGGAAAGAATTGCTGCAAGAAGTCAAGAAGGATGAATACATTTTATTGTCATAAGGAGACCTAAGGTAATTTTGACTTCCACAAACTTAGATGATTTATTAAAACTCTATTGAATGATTTTGCTGATATTATTGTGGATGAGCTACCAAATGCATTACCACCAATTAGGAGTAATAGTCATCACATTAATCTAATACCTAGAGCAAGTTTGCCAAATAAAGCAGCATACAAGTTAACTCCTCAAGAAAATGCAGAAGTTGGGAGACAAGTGCAAAAAATGATGGATAAGGGATTAATCAGAGAGAGTCTTAGTCCATGTGTTGTACCAATAGTAGTCAGTCCTTAGAAAGGAGGTGAATGGTGCATGTGTACTGATTCTAGAGCTATAAACAAGATTACTATCAGGTATAGATTTCCTTTACCACGCATGGATGATTTCATGGATTGTTTAAGTGGGTCAAAGTATTTTACTAAAATAGATCTGAAAAGTGGATACCATAAAATACGGATTGGAGAAGGAGATGAATGGAAGACTACATTTAAAACAAACAATGGTTGTATGAGTGGTTAGTGATGCCTTTTGGACTCACTAATGCACCCACCACATTCATGATATTGATGAATGAAGTCTTGAGGGAATATGTAGGCAAGTTTGTCATTGTTTATCTTGATGATATTCTAGTTTTCAGTAGAAGAAAAGAGAACATATGAAGCATCTTAAGTTGGTTCTAAGAACTTTTCAAAAGAGAAACTATTGATAAATATGAAGAAATGTAGTTTCATGAAAGAAGAATTAATCTATTCGGGGTTAGTAGTTTCTAAAGAAGGTCTAAAAATGGATCCAGAGAAAGTCCAAGAAATTTGGAACCGGCCTATTCCAAGAAACATATTTGAGGTCAGAAGCTTTCATGGTCTTGTAAGTTTCTATAGAAAATTTATCAGAAGCTTTAGTCAAATTTGTGCACCAATTATTGAAACAATCAAAGAGACTAATCAACCATTCAAGAGGACAGAAGTAGGAGACCAAAATTTTAAGTTGTTGAAGAGGAAAATTACAAAAAAACTAGTTTTAGATTTGCTTGATTTTGGAAAAGTTTTTCAAGTTGAAACTGATGCTAGTGGAGATGCAATTGCAATAGTTTTAAGTCAGGAATAAAGACCAATAGCATACTTTAGTGAGAAACTAAATGAAGCTAAGAAGAAATATTCTTCTTATGATAAAGAATTTTATGATATTGTGCAAGCTTTAAAAAAATGGAGACGTTATTTACTACCAAAAGAGTTTTTATTGTATTCTGATAATCATGCATTACAGTTCATAAAACACCAACCAAAATTAAACCAGAAGCATGCCAAGTGGGTAGAATTTTTGTAGAGTTTCAATTTTGTGATAAAAGATACAAGTGATAAGTTGAACAAAGTTGTTGATGCTCTAAGCAGGGTAAATTTCATTGTGCAGGAATTAAGAGTTGGTGTTGTAGGATTTGAAGAAATGGTTGATATGTATAAAGATGATGCAAAATTTAAATATATTTGTGTAGTTGTACAAAATCCAACAGTTCATAATAGAAGCCAATGCTTAGATTATCTTATCCAAGGAGGTTTACTGTTTAAAGGTAACAAGTTGTGCATTCCCAAATGTTCTATGAGGGAAAACATAATCAAGGACAAACATAGTGGAGGGTTATCTGGGCACTTTTGACAAGATAAAACCTTTGCTCAAGTAAATGCTTTTTACTACTGGCCAAATATGCAAACAAATGTTAAGAAATTTGTTTAGAAGTGCGGGATTTGTCAGCATGCTAAGGGGAGAAGCCAAAATATAGGATTGTACCAGCCATTACCAATACCAGAATGACCGTGGGATGCAGTTAGTATGGATTTTGTTTTGGGATTACCTAGAACTCAAAGAGGAAATGATTCCATTTATGTTGTGGTAGATAGATTTTCAAAAATGGCACATTTCATTGCATGCAAAAAGACTAGTGATGCAACACATATTGCTAATATATTTTTTTTAGAAGTTGTAAGGTTACATGGATTGCCTATAAGTATTGTGCCTGATAGGGATACAAAGTTTGTTGGGCATTTCTCGAGAACTCTTTGGAAGAAACTAGGTGCCAACCTTAGTTTCAGTTCAGCATATCACCCTCAAATAGATGGACAGGCCGAAGTGGTAAATAGAAGCTTGGGAAACATCTTGAGAAGTTTATTGTATCAAAATCCTAAGTAGTGGTATTTAGCACTTGCTCAAGCTAAGCTTGCTTATAATGACACTCCAAACTGAAGTACTGGGATGAGTCCATTTAATATTGTTTTTGGAATAAATCCAAGAGGTGTGTATGAACTTAGAAATTTGGGCAAACAGGAGAGAAGAAGTGCAAAGGCCGAACAGTTTGTAGAGAAGATGCAGAGACTGCAAGAAGATGTCAAAGACAAATTGTAGGAAAGCAATGGAAAATACAAACAGAGAGCTGATATGAGGAGGAAAGAAAAAGAATTCCAAGTGGGAGATCTAGTGATGGTGTACTTGAGGAAAGAAAGATTTCCTGTTGGGACTTATAATAAACTAAAGATGAAAAATATAGGGCCATGCAAAATTGTGAGGAAGTTTTCAACCAATGCTTATGAAATTGAGTTGCCAGAAGGGATTGGAATATCACCTATCTTCAATGTTGCAGATTTATATCCATACAAGGAGACAGAGGTAGAGTTATAGAAGGAACCTACAGAATATGAATTTCGGACTTTAAATTGGGAAGAACAAATGCCAAAGACAGTCAAGAAAGAGGTGGAAGTTGTTTTGGAGAAAATAGTATCCAAAAGAACCATAGGACAAGATTATTTTTAGTATCTAGTCGAATGGAAGGGACATCCAATGGAGGATTCCATTTGGTTAACAACAGCAGAATTACAGAAGTATGGAGTCAATCCTGATAGTTTGATGAACGATTCTTTTCTTCCCCGGGAGTCTGATGCAGAAGCATCCGAACTTAGCCAGCAATGTGAATGTATGTTCACACGTTGTGGCTAACAAGAGATGGATTTTATTGACCTGAGTGGTCAAAATCAATTCCTAGGAGGGAGGGTTGGATCTCTTGAATTGATCTTTACTTCATTTATTGTAACAATTAAATCATTGTATTATTTTTAGAACATGAGATAAGTGTTAGGATAGGTGTGTATCAAAGCTTGAGAATAGGGATTTAATAGTTGAGCTAATAAAAATAGAGATTGAGTTGTCATTGTTGTTAGGATAGGATTTGATCCATAAAAGAAAGGGAAAAATGTAATGATACGAATTTTTGGATGGAACGAGAGAGTGAGTAAGCGAGAGATTGAGAGAGAGATAGGGTTTATGAGTGAAACAAAGGTGAGACAAATTGTTGTAATCAAGCCGAGAGGGCCAAGACTCTGTAATTTCTATTTTATTGAAATAATTGATTAAGTGTGCCATTGTGTATTATTCCTGGTGTGGAATTATCTCAAATCTGTGTCGGTATTGTGGACCCTAATCGGGTATTATTTTCCATTTATGTATTTCATTGATAATTACAGCTAAATAGAATTAAGGGTTAATACCGATATTAGGCACTAAATCTTATTAAGTATATTTCTTAAAGGTTCTGTATTAATCACATGGGTAGTATTCAGAAAGCAGTAAGTGGTATATCGTGTGGAAAATTAATGGTAAATGGTATTTTTCCAAATTGTGCGATTAACCTAAGGTGTTGACATGTAGCACAGAGAAACCACTTATCTCGTGTGCCCTCGACCTGATATCGATCGTGCAAGTAATTTCATGATATTGCGCGATAACCGTTGGATCGAATAAGAGAGACCGATGGTGGAAATCAGCCGAACTAGTTGGCAAGTAGATAAGACGCAATATCTGTTGGATCTGAAGAAGCCAGATCAATGGTGGAGATTGAAGTGCTCAGGAAGTAAGAAGTCAAAGTAGGACTAGCGGTGTTTAGTCAGCTTAGCAGGACCCTCTGGAGGAAAATACACGTACAAAATATGTTTAACATGCAACTGATTGGTTTTTAAGTGAACCATTAATCTAATTCTAGACTACCACACCAATCTTGGTAACCATCCACATTAGGAGTGAAGAAAACTAACATGCATAGGTTGGCAAGCTGATGAAAAACCAATGAAGCCTATGTACTTGACAGTGCAAGACATGCTATTAAGGATGGATAGTAGGAAGGCTCTAAAAAGAAGCTAAGGAAAAATTTTTTAGGGTGGTTTTAGCCGCTACAACACTTGGCAACACACTGGTAGAACTCTAGCTCTTTGAATGGACCTTGTTTTTGAAAAACAAGTCTAACACCTCTGGAAGTATTGTTCAGTTCTTTGTTCATCTTGCTTTCCACACTTGCTTGATTGTAAGTTGTAGCATCTTCTAAGCTCTTGGTCGGTCATCACAAATTCCAAGCCAAGTCAACATAGTTGTTTCGATTGGGGATGAGGGGTATATTAGTGCACAAGTGATATGGTCGTCAGGGTTTTAGTTTTATCTTTGGTGTTGCTCCGCTACGAGGGCTGGAAAGTACCCTGGAGGAGTCACACAGGAACACAATCATTTCTCTGTTTCTAGTGAGCTGGTTAGTACCTCGACGGAGTTACTTGCATCACCTCTCTGCACAGGAAGCCTTTCTCTTCTTTCTCCTTATTCATTTTCATTTTTTCAAGATTTTTCACATTTTCATTTTTTATTTTCATTTTTTGTAACTATGCATAACACTTATTCATTTCAGAGGAGGAAGAGGGATCCTGACTTATTCAGAGTAGAAGAGGTTGTTCCTTCAAAGAAGTAGTTTGTATATACCTCTGACGTGCTTGTTAAGGTTTTTCCCCTCACTTTACTCTACCTAACTGAGTTGATAAGGATTAACCCAAAAAAAACTAACTAGAGTAGGTGACACTAGTTAGTGTTATAGCTCCAAATCTCACTCTTGATGTTTGTGATGCTACACTCATGGCCTAGGGCAACCCCTTCTTCTAGACTAGGTACAAATACTTAAAAAACAATGTTTTACTCCCTATATGCGACATTACCCTGAGCTAAATGCGTGTGTAGACGGGTCTGTGTATACCCAACCCGCATATATGTCTTAAAACACTTTAAAAAATTAGATCTCTTTAATTTCAGAAGGAGATCGCAGGTTTTACCTGTTGATTACCTATTAGTGCCTGTGGCCCAATTGTTCCCAACAAATTCCCAACTAAAAAACTACTTTGGGAGAAGTATAAAAGGGCCTCAATGGGAAGGCCTAAAGGAGGAGAGAATAGAGAGAAAAATCACTCTGTTGAGATTATCCCAGATCAGGTTTGAAGATCCTTGTGCTTCTAGCACTCCCCCCACTACAGGAAACCCTTGTTTCCTTGAGTTATGATGTCTTTACATTTGTTGAGATATCCTTGAGTGAGTTATGGAAGGAGCTTGTTGAAGGCTTGAGATTGGATGAATCCAGAGGACGGTTCCACTTGGAGCCTACGAAAGGAAGACTCAGGTGAAATCATTCCTTTCTGTACTTTAGTTATATATAATAAAAGAAACATTTGTCTTTTTTTCCGGTGGAAAAAATCTGTAACCTTTTATTTAAAAAATGAAAAGTTACAATTGCAGATGCATGATGCATTACCATAAGCTGCCCATTGGGCTCGAGTGCTTTCGCACTCTTCGCAACTTACATGACTAACGTGCAAAAAAGAAGAGAAGAGGAGAGTGAGAGAGAGAGAAAAAGGGAGAAAAGCGAGAAAAACTGAATTACATATGTGAGCAAAAACCCACGCTTCAGGTTTTTCTTCCTTTTTTCTTTTCGACCTTGCGCCATTCTCCTTGAGTGGGCTCGATCGAGGCTATGACTAACTGTGTTTCTGCCTTCTGCAGGCCTAATTCCTTGTCCGAATCTGATGTGTCTGATTGGTGATGTCATTTTATCCCTCCCATGTTCTGGTCATCATTTATCTTCTCTGCCTGATTTGCGTGGAACTGAGAGGCCTTGTTGTCTGATGTGGTTTCTTTCTAGTTCCCCGTTTCTTGGGAACCCTCAGCTTTCTCTGTTGTGGTATCTTCCTCTTCTGCTTCTGATTCTTCATCCTCTGAGACCGGGGGAGAGAATAGCCATCCTTTCCTCTGCTTCCCTTTTTGTTTTCTTTTGCTGTTTACTTTCTTGGCTTCTGGACATGTGCTTTGCAAGTGTCCTGTTTGTCTGCAAATCCTACATCTGAATGCAGTATTTTCATAGTCTAGTGTTTGCATCCAATTTTGTTGTTTGTAGATCAGCCTTATGTTGTCAGGCAGCCCTTTTCTTAGATCCACTTCCACATAGATGCGTTCAAAGGTGAAGATTCTTTCGTCAATCCTTTCCAGATCTGTTTTGATGTATTTCCCTATACTGTTCCCAATTCCTTCCAAGGCTCGTTCACTCCAGAAGTGAAGGGGAAGGTTGTGTAAACGCACCCAGACCGGCATTTTGGACACTGTCATTTTGTTTGGATCGAAGTCTGTAAACCATGGTGTCATGAATAGCCCCGTCGTTCCCCAGAACCAAGGCCCAGCACTGATGATTGTATCTCTGACTTCCTTGGATGCAAATCTGACTATGAAAAACCCTTTGGAACATAAATGTATGTCACATTCCATGGTCCAAGTGGTGAAAATCCAGTGAAATAGTTCCCTTGGATTTGGCCAGAAGCTGTTAAATCGACATATTAGGGCCTGCGTTTCATATGATTTGACATAGTCATCCAGCCCTGTGGAGTCAAAGCTAAGGGCTGGAGTTTGCCCTAGCTGGTCTACTATGTATGGCCTAGGTGTGTGTCCACCTTGATCTGGAGAAGGCCCTGAGTCTTTGCTACCTTGCAGGATGTTTTTGTAGGAGGGTCCTCCCTTGGGTTGATGCTGAGGTGCTGGATTTTTTTTTTCTCCTCCTGAGCTGCTTGACTGACCCTGAAGAGGGGCCCCTCCTCTTAGTCTGAGGTTCAAACTAATGGTTTCTCCTGGGCTAATTTCATAGCTTCCCATGGCTCTGTTGTCCTGAAGAGACCATCCGCCATTGACTAAATGTTGGATCTGGCTAGGGTATCCAGTCAATGCGCAGATTTGCTGCTTCAGCTGCAGCACAGTACTTTCTGCATATACCCATACTAAAAGAGATTGCTTCTCTGGGGTTTTAATAAAAATCTGAAAATGAGTTTTTGTTACCTGAGGTCTGCATTTTAGCTGAGTTCCTGCTCTGCCTGAACCGGTGTCATTGCTGGTTGCCTTGTGATCCGGGGATATATCCACCCCGGATCTGCAATATTTGGCCCAATCTGGTGAGCAATCTTCCAGATCTGGGCTCCTGTTGGGACGATCTCCCATTTGCACATCGCGGTCTGTGAACCCTCTATTGAATCGATGCGCATAACCTCCGATCTGCCGCCTGGGTTCTTGGGCAGTTAGATCCGACCTAGATCTGCAGAGATTGGGGCTCAGATCGGGTAGATCCGTCCTAGATCTGCTGAGTTTGGGCCATGCGGTTTTGTGATGGGTCAGATCTGCAACCCGCAGTCCCCCGTCCTTGCATGCAGAAGTCGTGAGAGGAGGGACAATGTTGGCGTGAGCGATAAAGCCATACCCTGACAATTTTCCGCCTCCGAGGTGGATTCTGAACCCAAAAGCAATTTTTGTGTACAGATTTCTGATCTCATGCCTCTTGGCGAGCTTCTCTTCCAGATCCGCCTTTGATACATTTGGCCCATCAAGCAGATGATAATTTGGGCGAGGGTTATCTGCTATCCCAGGGGCTTCAGATATTTTCCAGGCGTTAGGCCGCATAGCCAAGCCCGTGCCGGCAGCTCGATAAACATCAGAGCGCACGCTCTTGAGGCCGGTCCAGTGGAGGGTAATGGTTGTGGCCAGCCCTGCAACGCCACCGCCAACGACCGCAATGACTGTGGTTTCATTACCAGAGCAGGAGAAAACCTCAGCGATGGCCATCTCTCGGGTCGCTCTCAACTCACTCCAAAAAGTTGGAACCTTTCGCATCCAATGAGTCAAAAGAAACACTTGTCTTGTTCCTGATATGAATCTTCTTCATGTTTATGATATCAATGTTATGATTTACATATGAATGGTTATTTTAATTGTATAACGAACTACCCTTAAATATGCTATGAAGTTAAGTTCTTTATGATGTTTAGTCCATATACTGTTGTGCTTTCTTGAATTGATTGTTTTGCAGATTGAAGGAGCAAAAGGAACTTCAAGAGGGTTTGGACCCTAGCTAGATCTTCCCAAATGAAGGACCACCAGGTGCACCTATCTTTGCGTAGTTTGTTTATATCAACATCATGGCTATGTGGAATGCTTGTTTTTCTTTATAGATAACCCCCACTCTGCTAGGGTATTAACCCAAGACCCTAGGGGACATTCTCCCTTAACAGAATTGGAGACTTTGCTGGGGACAACAGTATTGTTGTTCCTAGTTTGGGTTTGTTCAAACCAATCAGGGCTCAACTATTTATTTACTTGCTGTGACTGAGTAGTTTGTTCCTATAGGAACTTGAACTGTAAGTTTGATCAGCTTCTTCATACTGTTTTTTGTTTTTTCTTGTAATCTGTTATATACACTGTTTTTCTACTTTACAGAAGCGTATGTACACAAGTTTCCTCAAGTCAACTCATGTATATGTAGGTTTCCTTGGGTTTAATAGAATATACACGCAGCTGTGCACTAACACAGTCGCGTATACCTAAAAATTTTCAAGATTCTTCAAATACTTTTGTTTCTGAAGATTTGTCTGCTGGTCTGAATCAGTCCTGAAAAGTTAATTTTTTGTGTCATTCTTTATTTTTACAACAAGTATATGATTTCAAACTCTCTCCGATTGTGGAAAGTGCTAGTCTGGTTTTGTTTTGTTGCAAGCATCATCATTTTTGTTTAATCACACAAGATTTCTTGCTGGGAATCTTGGTTTCTCTGGTCTTCCAGGGCAGAAAGATTGATCTCAACCTTTGTGTCAAATCTTTTTTTGGTGACTTTTTTGTTTGCATGTCAAAACTACATCTTTGTGACCATCTTCTTTTCTTACTTTCCGAAAGTTGTTGATTCACACTTTCTTGAAAGTTGTCTTTTCGATCTTTTGGTCTTTGTTGCCAAGCTCTTGTTGTCGCTTTTGATTGTTAAGAGCATCTTGAAACACATTTTTTTGTTGAGTTTTCACCCGTTTTGTGTTCTTAACATGCAAAGTGTTTTGTTGCCTATTCTTCGATCATAAAGTTTTATTCTTGTTTAAGAGCACTTTTGAAAAGACATTTTTGTTTTTGCTTTTGAAGAAAACTTCTTGAAAACTTGGTTTTTCTTTCTTGAACTTTGTTTGGATTTAGTTTCCTTTTGCGAGTGAAAGTGCATTTTTTTTTGTCCTGAAACTTTCTTTTAGTGTTTGGACGAAAATGAGCATTAGTAACTTATATTCTATCTAAACATCTTAAGTGGCACATTAGAATTGATAAAAAAGTTACTTTCATTTCTTGATTTAGAGTATTCTTAAGTTTTGCATCAGCATGTACTCATTGCATTAGGATAAATTTGTGCATATTGTTAGGGCATCCATAGTTTTGTTGATTTTTGTGAGTGTGAAGCTTGAGTAAAAGAAATGAAAAGAAAAATTTGTTCCTTTCTTAAAAGTTCCTCTGAACCTAGTAGAAATTTCTTTCATCAAAGAACAAAACGAGTGCATTTGCATATAGTTTGGTTTTTATTAATTTCTTTTGCATCAAAACACCACAAGTTTCACTTCTGCTTATCTCTTGACTTAAAGAACAACCCATTTAAAAACAAGCGCTAATTAAAATACACTAGAACTTTTTTATAATTGTCAAGTTAGACACACCAACAAGTTTTAGTATATTTTAGGGCCTTGGATTAGGCGAGTGGAGAGAAAAATCTCCAAGGCCATTTAAAATGTCAAACATAGGAGTCTGAATAGTGAGTGAAAATCCAATAGCATTAGGAAGACTAGGAAAGCTCCGGATCTGGGAGTTAAGCAGGAGGGTTTTTGAAGATAAGGAAGAAAGATACCCCCTCTCTTACTTGTCAGATCTTACCTCAAGACTGTTCCGCTTGGCTTTTGACACGAGTTGGTAACCTTAGTTGCTTCTCTTAGGGATCTACATAGGTGGCTACGGAGAGGAATCCCGTGGCACCTGAGGTTGGCGTTGTATCACTCTCAATGGTACTACTGGAGGGCACCCTTGCGAAGCTTGGGTGCTTGCACTGGCACAGGTTATTGTTAGGAGGTCAGTGTAACTTCCTCTATTACCTTCGCTGGTAGGATTGGGCTGTCATTATCCCAGACTATCTATGGAAGGCCCCTTACTTCACTTTCTTGTATTTTCGTGTCCGGTCCTCATCACCCGGAGTGGAAATACTTGAAAGTTGTTTGACTAGCTGACATCTTTTAGGGACTTTTTAGTATGTGATCTGTGCTCTTAGTTGGCCTAGCTTTCATTTTTCCCTGAGTCTTTAATTAGATATTTATAAAAAATTCAAAGTGGCTGACCGATCACCTAGACGGTCTCGAAGACTTCGTGGTCTTTCACCACCAAGTTTAGAGCCTTCTCCTAGAAGGCACAGAGGTAATACTGTCAGTCGGTTTCATTCCATGGCAGCTGATGCATTGGGGATTGATCCTCCCCTTGGGGGCATTAGTGTTCAGGATAGGCCTGGTACTTCTGCAGAATGAGAGAGGAACACTCCAGTTCTTTCTCGAGTTCTCTTTCAATTGGAAGATAACATAGAGGTAGAAGAACTCCCAGAGTCATTAGCAGCTCCAAATTCTCCCCTACCTTCTAGCCATCCAGACATATTATAATACATTGGGACTCCGACGCATAGACCATCAATTCCAGGTCATATTATGCACTTACCATCGATGACCACTATTGGAAGCATGGCTTCTACCACAAGTGCTACAACTATGCAGACTCCAACATATGTACAAGGGGGAGGAACTATTTCCATCCCCTCTACATCTTTATTTGCGTCGTTTGCTAGCACATCTTTAGTTGGGTCTACCTCCATTCCTTCTATGAGTGGAAATTCCCAAGCCAATGTTTTCAGTTGTGGATTTTTCCCGTTTGGCACCCACTCACAGGGTATTCCATCAATTCCGTTCAATGCCTCGACATCCATGATGGGTAGATTGGCTTCATTTCAGGGTTTTCCTTTTGGAAGTGGTCATATACCACATTCCAACCTGACGATAGGATCTATGCCTTTTTCCGCTACAAGACAAAGTAGCAATCCCTTTCAAGGTTGGACTAACCCCGCAGTTAGTGGCATGGGAACTGGGAATCCGTTTTTCATCCAACAAGGGAATAGGCCGTACTCCACAGTGAGCGCATTTCGAAGTATTCCTCCCTTAGCTTCTGCTTGGAATCCTTATCAGGGGTTATCAACTCCTTATAATCCTTTAGGAGGAAGCTTCGCCGGTTATGGAGGTTTTTTAGCCGGAGTTGGTCAAACTCTGAGTTTTGCTAGATCACAAGGTCTGCCTTTTGGTTCAGTTGGTTCTGCTGGTTACTTTGGGCAGCCTGGTGCCTTCCAAAATCTAGGCCAATATTTTAAGAACTTTGGCAGCTCCATCCAGTCTGAGTGGAATCCCCAAGCTCCTCCTAGGCTTCCTTTTCTGGCAATGTTGAATTTTCCAGA
The DNA here is from genome assembly GCA_031772625.1 of Pinus tabuliformis. Taxonomy (NCBI): domain Eukaryota; kingdom Viridiplantae; phylum Streptophyta; class Pinopsida; order Pinales; family Pinaceae; genus Pinus; species Pinus tabuliformis. The sequence goes on along the minus strand of CM062819.1, from coordinate 83,543,354 downwards.
CCTCACGAAATTAACAAATGATCCAATCAAATACAATCCAGCCTTGCCTCCGGTCCCAACCAAACTCCCTTTGGACATTCTAAAGTTTGAGGGGAAAGGCAACGAAGACCCGGGCGACCATGTAACCACATTCCATTTGTGGTGCTCATTAAACTCCCTTATCGATGACTCAATTAGGTTGAGACATTTTCAATGCACCTTGACTGGTAATGTAGCCAAGTGGTATATAGAATTGCCAAGGGGAAGCTTTACGGCAACTGACGAAAATTGGCCAGAAGTAGCTTCCACGTGGGTCATGTCGATGTCATGCTGGAAGGCCATCGAATCGCCTTTGGCTATTCCTTCACCTACCCTCTTGACTGCATTTGACAGGCATTCTCATAAGCCGCGTGGGATTATCCCGACCTTTCCCATATGTGTTGGCGGAAAAGTCGTTAATGTTGAAGTAGAAGTCATTGATGCTAACCTAGAATACAATCTCCTCTTAGGAAGGAACTGGGTATACGAAATGGACGTCTTTGTTTCAACTCTATTTCGTGTCATTTGCTTTTCTCATGAAGGGAAAATTGTTAAGGTTGATCAATTGGATTATTGTCCAGTTGATCCTCAAGCAACTTCGGACTCTACTATTCCTTTAGTTGATAACCCTCGTTTGCCTACCGAGAATCTAGGAGTTTGGATGTATTCTTCATTGATGGGTACCTTTGATCCTCCCTCTCCTATCACTAGAATCAATGTTATTTCATCAACCAAGGAATCTTCATGAGAAGGGTTCTTTCGAACTCATTACTTTTCAGACCCTTGGACCTTGCTTTCACCTACGACCACAGTAGTTGAAGGACAAGTTTGTGGAATGGCGTTTCCTATGTCTATAGCAAAGCTCAGATATCAGTCTATCGTCAACTCTGCAGACAGCCTTTCTACTCCTTTCTCCGAGGAGGAGCTAGATGGTGATGTGGCCCCGGCCTGGACCCTTGATTCTACCTCCGCTATGGACTGTTTAGACATGGTTTTACCATCTGAGGAAGCAATATTAGAAGTAATGATGGGTGTACATCAACCTTGGGAAGATTTACACCATCGTTCATATTTTCTTCCTCCATTGTAGGAAGTAGAATCTAGGTTCTCTTAGCTCTTTACTAGTGATGTTTGTATGGTATCAAATCCTTTGGCTCCAGCACACTTTCATGCCGAAGGTAATGATGTCAGTGATTTCAAAAATGATATCTATAAACATCCCTAGGAACCCTAGTTGATCGAGAATCTCTTCATCAGAGCCGAATGTTCCCCTGAAGAAATTCAAATTTACACCGACCTTTTTAAGGAATTTCGAGATGTATTCGCTTGGTCTTATGAAGAAATGCCTGGCATTGATCCATCCATAGTTCAACATGAGATCAAGACGTATGAAAATGGCAAACCGATTCATCAAACGCTTCGGCCGGTTAATCCTAGGAAAGCAACAACCATTGAAGTTGAAGTAGAGAAGCTACTCAAGGCGGGTTTCATATACCCTGTTCCTCTTACGGATTGGGTTTCTAATCCAAACCCTGTGGATAAAAAGCAAGGAACAATCTAAGTGTGCATTTACTTTAGGGACCTAAATAAAGCTTTTCCCAAAGATAATTACCCCATGCCATTTATTGATCAGATTATTGATGAGTGTGCAGGCAATGAGATTTTCTCCTTCATGGACAATTTTTCCAGTTATAATCAGATCTCTATCTGTCCTGAAGATCAGCATAAGATAGCTTTTATATGTCCCTGGGGTACCTTTGAATACAAAAAGATGCATTTTGGTATTAAACATTTTGGAGCTACTTTCTAGTGCACCATGTCATATGCTTTCCATGACATTAAACATATCATCGAAGCGTACTTGGATGAACTAGCTTCTTGTTCTCGAAAGAGAACTGATCATCCTAGTCACCTTTGATTGGTTTTTGAGTGATGTCGATTTTACAAGATCCGGTTGAATCCCAATAAGTGCGTTTTCGCGGTTACATCTGGTTGGTTATTAGGGTTCATTGTGTCAAATGAAGGGATTCGGGTTGATTCCTTCAAGGTAGAGGCAATAATTCAATTGCCTCCCCCATCCTCAATTCGACAACTTCAAAGTCTTCAAGGGAAAGCTAATTTCTTAAGAAGGTTTATAGCGAACTATGCCGAGATCACTAAAGGATTTATGTGTTTGCTACGTAAAGGAGTTCCATATGTGTGGGATGACTTTACACGACAGTCGTTCGATGCCTTGAAAAAGGCATTAGTCTCTGTCCCGCTTTTGAGTCCACCAGATTATGGTAGGGACTTCCTTTTATATCTCGCTGTGGCAGAATCAACCATAGGTATGGTTCTCATTCAGGAAGATGATGCTCTCATAGAGCATGTGATTTATTATTTGAGCTGAGGCTTGATAGGTCCTGAACTTCGCTATTCCCTTCTTGAGAAGTTGGCTTTAGCAACTGTCCATGCTGTCCAGCGACTCCGCCATTATATTTTGCTATGCAAAACTTTTGTCTTAGCAACGGTCAATCCATTCCAATTTTTCCTCAGTAGGCGAGTGATTGGGGGAAAATATAATCGATGGATAGTCATATTACAAGAATTCGATCTCGATTTCTTGTCTGCCAAGTCTAAGAAATCTATGGTTTTTGTAGATTTAATCTCTGAGCTGCCTTATGGAGAGGATACTGTTTATGAGGAAAGTTTACCCGATGAACATTTATTCCTCATCTCTTCACTCGACCCTTGGTATGGAGATATCATTGTCTATCTCCAGACTTCGAAATTCCCCTCTACTTTCTCTAAGGATGAAAACCGAAAATTATGTCACCTGGCTAAGAACTATCTCATCATCGGTGACACATTATATCATCGAGGGGTTGATTCAATCCTTCAACGTTGTTTAACCCTAGAGGAAGCAGAGTCAATGCTTAATGATTGCCATAGTGGAGCTTGTGTTTGTCATCTTTCAGGGCTTGCTACAGCCCAACGTATCTTGCGTGCTGGCTATTTTTTGCCTTCGCTCTTCAAAGATTGTGTTGAAGCGGTCAAACACTGTCACGCCTGTCAAATCCATACTTGGAAGATGCGCGCACATCCAGCTCCTCTTTTCCCCGTTGTCACTGTCGATCCTTTTACTAAGTGGGGTATTGATTTTACAGCTTGTAATCCGCCTTCAACAGCGAATCGCAAGTACATTATCATGGTCGTAGACTACTTCACGAAGTGGGCTGAGGCCATGCCCACCTATAAAAATGATAGTGAAACAACGACATTGTTCCTTTTTAATCAGATTATCTCAAGTTTCAGTATCTTGAGAGAGATTGTCACTGACCATGGCAGTCATTTCCAAAACCAACTAATGTTTGAATTGGCTCTCAAATTGGGTTTCCGGCAGCAGCTCTCATCTCCATATTATCCTCAGGCCAATGGACAAGTCGAGGCAGTGAACAAAACCCTTAAGATGATCCTGCAAAGGACGATCAACAAAAATTGGTCCAATTGGCATCTTATGTTGTATCCGGCTCTTTGGGGATACCTAACCTCCGTAAAGATTGCTACAGGTTTTACACCTTTTCAGTTAGTTTATGGAATGGAATCTATCTTTCCTATTGAATGTGAAATTCCATCTCTTAAGTTAGCTATTTAGCTCCTCCCAGAGACCTCTAGTCTCGAAGAGTGCCTCCTTCATTTTGAGCATCTCAATGAGCAGCGTCGAGATGCTGCCACAATCAATGAGGCTCACAAGAAAAGGGTTAAAACTCAGTATGATAAATGTTGAAAGAATAACAGGAAAAATAGGAGAAGAAAGCATAACAGAATGACCAAGAGATATGAAACTGAATTTGGATCTGCTTTATTAAACAATGATTCACAGTTTTTACATTTCATTAGCATTTGATAGTTTTATGTCACCAACTACTGTTATATAACTAACTATTCAGTATACAACCGTCTATTTACAATTTTACCTAATTCATTTTCAAACTAACAAAATCCGCCTTGACAACAATTTTCCCATTCATCATCTTTCATGCAAGCCAAGAGAAGCTGAACACCACCGCAGCTTCTCTACTGTAACTGGCTTTGTGAATATGTCTGCACAATTTTCTCGTGTATGGACCTTTTTAAGAGCTACTTTTCCGCCATCGATCACATGTCTCAGAAAATGATACCTTACATCAATGTGCTTGGTTCTGCTATGATAGGCAGGGTTTGTAGCCAAGTGAATAGCGCTTTGACTGTCACAAAGTACATTCACTTTCTCTTGCGTCCTTCCAATCTCATCGAGCAGACCCTTTAACCAGATTGCTTCTTTACTGGCATCTGAAGCAGCGATATATTCAGCTTCGGTAGTGGACAACGCAACTGTTTCTTGAAGCTTTGACATCCAACTAATTGCTCCACCTGCAAGAGTAAAGACATAACCTGTAGTAGATCTTCTTTTGTCCAAATCACCTGCATAGTCAGCATCTACATATCCGCAAACTGATCCTTCACTACCATTAAAGATGATGCAATGGTCAGTTGTGCCTCTTAGATATCGAAGGACCCATTTCACTGCCTGCCAATGTTCTTTACCTGGATTTTCCATGAACCTGCTGACAACTCCAACTACATGTGAAATGTCAGGTCTTGTAGATACCATCGCATACATTAAGTTGCCTACCACGTTTGCATATGGTACATGAGACATATACTGCTTTTCTTCATCAGCTCTAGGACTCAAAACCGAAGAAAGCTTAAAATGGGAAGCTAAAGGAACATTAACAGGTTTCACATTATTCATAGAGAACTTTTCAAGTACCTTCTCCACATACTTCTGCTGTGACAACCAAAGCTTACCATTTTTCCTGTCTCTGTGTATCTCCATGCCCAAGATAAACGTCCTAGAGAGTTGAGCCTTTAACCTGTTGATCTCTTCCAAGCTTTTTCTTGCAATAAGCATATCGTCAACATACAAAGCTAAGATAATGAATATGCCATTGAAACTTTTGAAGTACACACAATGATCATACTAACTTCTTATAAAGTTCTGGCTCACCATGAAGGAATCAAACTTCTTGTACCATTGTTTGGGAGATTGCCTCAGACCATACAATGACCTCCTGAGCTTGCAAACTAATCTTCTGTTGTGACCTCGTACAAAACCTTCTGGTTGTTCCATATATGTCTCTTCGTTCAAATCACCATGTAGAAAAGCTGTTTTAACATCTAACTGTTCTAACTCAAGATTAAGCAATGAAGTTAGTGCCAACACAGTACGTATAGAAACAAGTTTTACAACTGGAGAAAAAATCTCATGAAAGTCTATACCTTCAACCTGAGAATACCCTTTTGCTACCAGTCGCGCCTTATACCTTTCAATACTACCATCAACTTTCCATTTCAGCTTGAAGACCCATTTACATCCAACAACACTTCTCCCTTCAGGAAGCTCTACAAGATCCCAGGTATTGTTCTTGGCTAAGGAGTCCATTTCTTCTTCCATAGCCATTTTCCATTTCTCGCTATCTGTATCATCTACTGCTTCCTGATAACAAGAAGGTTCCCCATCTTCAGTAACCAAAGCAACAGATGAAGCAGAATCTTCATACCTTTTGGGAGTTTTCCTTTCCCTTGTAGACCTTCTCAGAGCGACTGGTTGCTGAACTGGTTCAGAAACTTGCACTAGTTCAGAAGCTTCAACGACTTCCTTTGTGTCTTCAACACCTTTGTCTCCAGAAGTCTCTCCTTCCTTTCGACTGTCACCGAAAGATCTAGCCTCCAACTGAACTCGTTGACTCGGCGATACCTGTTCCTGTTCAATTCTTTCAACATTTGATTTTAACAAAGAGGATTCATCAAATGTTACATCTCTACTAATGACTATCTTCCACAATGTAGGATCCCACAACCTATATCCTTTCACTGTATAGTCATATCCAACAAAGATATAACATTTCGACTTGGGATCTAATTTTGAACGCTGATTTTTCGGAATAAGAGAATAAGCATCACAGCCAAATATCCTCAAATGTGAATAGTCACAAGACTGACCTATCCAAACTTCTTCAGGAATTTTACAATCAATTGCTACTAAAGGTGATCTGCTAACTAAATAACAAGCAGTAGATACTGCTTCTGCCCACAACTCCTTTTGCAAGTTAGCATTGCTAATCATGCTTCTGGCTCTTTCCATAAGAGTCCGATTCATATGCTCAGAAACACCATTTTGCTGAGGAGTATAAACAGCAGTTTTGTGTCTAACAATGCCCTCATCCTTACAGTATTGTTCAAATTCAACAGAAGTGAACTCACCACCATTGTCAGTTCTTAGAAATTTAATAGATTTGCCTGTTCTTTTCTCTACCATTACTTTAAATTGTTTAAAGACATTTAATACATCAGCTTTCCTTTTTAGCATATAGACCCAAACTCTACGAGAGTAATCATCAATGAATGTTAAAAAATACAATGCCCCTCCATATGACACAACAGGGGAAGGCCCCCACAGATCAGAATGAATGTAGTCTAAAACATATTTACTATTATGATTGCCAACTTTAAATCTCTGTTTACACTGTTTTCCATACACACAATGTTTACAGAAATCTAAATTCAAGGATTTCAGACCGGGAAGAGATTTACGTTTCATCAGTATGTGAAGACATTTCTCGCTCATATGACCCAAACGCTGATGCCACAGACGAGTACCTGCTTCTTCCTTTTCTGACGCAACCGCTGCTTCACTGACCTGAGTACTTCCTTTTAACCTGTAAAGATTTCCAACCTTTTCTGCCTTCATAACCATAAGGGCTCCTTTGAAGACTTTGAAGATGCCATCCTGACCTGTAAACTTATAACCATCTGAATCCAACACTCCCAAAGAGATTAAATTTTTCTTCAAATCAGGTACATGTCTAACACTAGTTAATGTCCTAACTGTGTTATCATACATCTTAATCCTGATATCTCCTATCCCAAGAGTCTGACATGACATATTGTTACCCATAAACACAGAACTACCGTTTACATTTTCATACGAAGTAAACCAATTTCTATGTGGGCACATGTGATGCGAAGCACCAGAGTCTAACAGCCAGCTATCAAAACTCTGAGAGACATTACATTCAGGTGAAGTTTCATCTATCATACACAATTCTTCAGTAGATAAAACTTCGTCTATCATACCTGAATCGACCTGATTCGCTTCGTTCTTCGGGTTTTCAGATTCCTTCCATTTCCAACAGTCCTTCTTCAAGTGTCCAACTTTACCGTAGTTCCTTACACTTCTTGCCCTTCGATTTCGACCTGGAAGACCCCCTTGGTTTTTCTCCTCTTTCCTTTGAGCGTCCTCTAGCGACCATGGCTTCTGATGCAGCTGTTTCGGTGCTGGATTTCCTTCGTACTTATTCAGACAGAAGAGCTCCCATGACTGATTAAAACTTCAAAGAATCAGCAGAGCTGAAGCTGATTGAAGTTACGAAGTGATCCCATGATTCAGGCAGAGAACACAACAAGGTTATGGCTTTATCTTCTTCCTGTATTTTGACTTCCATATCTGTTAATTGACAAATTAGTGTATTAAAAAAATTCAAATGTTCTGCAACGTTTGAACCTTCTTTCATTCGAAGACTGTATAACTTTCATTTTAGATAAATTCTGCTGGTTAATGATTTTGTCATATAGAGGTTTCCAAGTTTTTCCCACAATCCTGACGCCGTAGTCTCTTCAACAATGTTGAAGAGAACTTCATCTGCTAGGAATAACCGGATGGTACTGAGAGCTCGGGCATCCAAGTCCTCCCAGTCTGAAGTAGTCATGGTTGCAGGTTTCTTAGTTACCCCATCCAATGCCTTGTGCAACCCTTGTTGCACAAGCAGATCCTTAACCTTCAGTTTCCAAAGAGCAAAATTGCTCTTTCCGGTGAATTTCTCCACCTAGAATCTTGCATTTGACATCTTGGCCATTTTCCCTCCTTCCTAGGGTTTCAATCTTTCTAGGGTTTTTTTTTTTTTTTTAAATAATCTTAGCCTCTGGTGATTTAAACAAACAATGAAACCCCTTCCTGAACCCTTTCTTTTCCTCCAATTTGTATAAAAAAAAACCACCACTTTTTTAAAAACTTGACTTGATTTCAATATTTCAATCTGCTGTTTTGTTTCAAAACAAAAGTTTTGCTGAAAATAAAAAACATTCTAGAAATTTTAATAAATACCCGAGTTCAACAGGCAACAACAGCTTGATGGGGTTCCTCTTCACGTGGCTTTGGCTTTGCACACAGGCAAGTCACTCTTGCATGCACAGATCTGGCAGCACTTCTGGCTGCAACTGTGGCATCAAACACGCCTCCTCCTCGACCAACAAACACTCACCACTTAGATAGCAAATACACGCAGGTCTAGCGCTGGTTCAGGCAACATGCAGAACTAGTTCAAGCAACACGCAGAACAACCCGTCCGCAGAGAAATCTTCCACGCTCCATGCTTACAAAGCTCAGCAATATCGAACGTTTATTTTTTTTCCACCAGCGAGGTCTTTCAATTTTGCATTCTAGCGCTGGTTCATCACAGGGCAGACAACAATGATCTTCACGCACACAAGAACAGCCTTCCGTTGTCAAACTAACAGCCTTCCGATAGCAACAACCATGATCACTTACAAAAATCCGCTGGCCCTCAAAAGGTTGAAGCCCAACTTAATAGTCTGAGCAAGCGCAGCATATAAAAGGATCACAAACCCTCCTAGCAAAACCATTTCACACGCAGAATTTGCATATACCAGGGATTGAGATATCAGAAAATCAGTAGCTGGAACGCGCGCCACACTTCTCACGTGCACGCTGATAACATCATCTCTTCACGCACGCAGGGATTGTATTCACGAAAAAAATCGCCTTCAACGCACAGCCTCTCCTTCCTTCAACTTCCAGGCTGCCCTCGGAGCTCTGATACTACTTGTTGAAAGAATAGCAGGAAAAATAGGAGAAGAAAGCACAACAGAATGACCAAGAGATATGAAACTGAATTTGGATCTGCTTTATTAAACAATGATTCACAGTTTTTACATTCCATGAGCATTCGATAGTTTTATGTCACCAACTACTTTTATATAACTAACTATTCGGTATACAACCGTCTATTTACAATTTTACCTAATTCGTTGTCAAACTAATAATAAAGTTGTTCGTACTCAAGTTATTTCTGAAGGCGACCTTGTCTTGGTCTATGACCAAGATAAGGACACCTTGGGGGTAGGCAAGTTCAAACCTATGTGGTACGGTCCCTTTATAATTAAACGAGTTTTAGAAAAAGGGGCATATGAGTTAATCAATTTTGAAGGAAACAAGTTGGCAGAGCCCTGAAACAGGCTCTACCTCAAGAAGTACTTTTCTTAAGTAGCAGCTAGGCAATGGATTCTTTGTACATTTTGTATATTTGTACATATCTCATTGAGAGTTTTTTGATATCGACACTTTTTGGTCTACTGTGGTAGGTGTTGATGGATGACTTGGTCTATTTTGGATTCGCCGATGGTGCTAGTCGGCACACTCGGAACCTTGCTTCCACAACTTGGGTAATCTACTATCCAACTGGTCAATTGATGGTGTCAAGGGGACTATGCATTGGTGCTGCTTCAAATAATATGGCTGAGTATACTGTCGTCATTAATTTACTATCCAAAGTAATTTCTTATGAAATAGATTCGTTGGTAGTCTATCTTGATTCACAATTGATAGTGTCACAACTGAATAACATTTATTGGGTAAGGGATCCATGTTTATATCACCAGTATTTAAGGGTGAGGTTGTTGCAAAGATCATTACTTACATTAATTATTTGCACATTCCATGATCTCATAGTTGGTTAGCTGATTTTATCACTAATCAAGCATCAGACTGGCATATCATTCATTCATCACAATAAAATCAAGCATCAAAAAGTCAAGAACTATATATATATATCATAAAACATCTCAAGTGTACATAAGTGTGTCCAAAATAATATACAAAAATTGGGACTCTGACGCAGCTCAGGCCACTCCTAAGCCGCTACTACCAGGATCTCCCTCAACCACGCACATAAAAGCTTATTTCCTGATGTTGAATTTTCATGATTTATAAAAACTATGCTGTAGAACCCATGTTTGAATTTAACGGACGGTGCCATAAAACCATACTTGTTTAATGCACAGTACTATTCAAGAAATTCTCAAAAGAACATATTAAGAACAGCCATAGGCATACCGTGTATCTATCTCACTTCGGTGCTTCAGGTCAACAATGCAATCGGTCTCGATTTAACAGATCGCCTTCAATCATTGTAATCTTATGACAAAAAAAACCATGATTGAGTTTTTTTCACACGGGCTATGATACCCATACTCGTTTACACACAATGCTCTTTGCCGAACTCTTAAAGAACCATGGCCACGCGCATATCCACTTACCACAGTAAATCTTTGGTACCGGCGCTGGTTAAAATCTGGCTTCTAAACAAAAGTTCGAGGGTATAATTATATCGCCTTTACTTTAAACAAAATATGGGCATCGGAACACATGCATCGCTTACCATCGATAAGGAGCGTATCAACAGAATTATAGTTTCATTTTATACCAATCTAGCTTCCGGCACAAGTAAATATACAACAGGCGTAGAAATGGCAATCTTCAATTGGTTATTAACCATACTTACTCAATATGCGCACAATGACGATATGGCGTAGGTTGTGGACCGGCGTTACCCCTCTTATGGACTGACCGCACGCATATTCACCTTCTTGATATATATGTATACGCTGGTTACAACATGGCCCCGTATGTGCTCCAAACTTTAATTTCAACGCAGAAGATAACCACCGAACCCCAGCTCCTCATGAGTGCCAAAACCGTGATATTTTTGCCACGAACTCATAATCACAACATGATGTAAAATCACTTGGAATACCAGCGTATCAACAGTTAACAGTTAACAGTGATTGCGCCTCCATGAATTCGATTTGTCAATTAAGTCAACCAACTCACAAAATATCTCTTGGTGTGCCTGCATAAGAAAGTCCATCTATTCTCTGCATCCTCTATTGGATGTTCCACAATATAAGGCAGCGTTTATCCACGACATCGACTCATCGATTCTCAGTCGATTTTAATGCGCCATCAACACAAACAACCGACCTTCAATAATTATAACTGCGCTTATATGTATACAACGACCAGCAATATATAAAGTTTACCATATATGTAAATGCAGGCCTCCCGTTTATGCAACACTGGGCTGTATATACATAACAGTTGCATTGGTAATTGAGCACCGGATGAATAAAAAAAAACGAACCTTCAATCAATCCTGCGCATGCACTGCCTTACGCCCTCAATACAGTTCCATTCAAACTACCACCACAAGCAAACATGTAAATAGATTCTGAAAATATAATCCGCAGAGAATGTATGTCTTCTAAGCACCGACTGGCAATTATAAACAAGACTTGTGTATATATATATTGCACCTCTGTTCCGGCGATACATACCTGTTGCCAATTATACTAAATCGCTTCCCACTTATGGAATCTGGTTAGGCTGTTACGCTATGATTAAAATTGCCATGGCTCCACCTCCGCGCCTCGTAGGTATTAAATTAAGTCGGTATCAATTCTCTGGACTTATCACAGCAATTTCATATGGAATTAAAGACCATTAATCACAGAATTGGCATTCAATTAAACCTCTATATCCTGTCCGCCAAAAGAAAACAAATTATTCAACACACTCAGGTTATTACGCCAGGTACAGAGCCATATCTCGGAGTTAATTAAGCACAAACACGTCCATATCAATTGAATTCCATCACTCATATTTACATAAAACAAACATTCACAAGAGCTTTACATTTATGGCCAGATATACAAATCTATGGCCCTTTTACAACTGCCCGAAGGCTCCCAAGGAGAACTTCTCACACTCTCTCTCTCACGCTCACTCCTCTTTTCCTCTCAAACTTCTTCCTGTTTATACAATTTTAAAAATATCATTAAATTAAATGCTGAATCCCTTCAATTCCTCAACAAACCCCTAAATCTCTCAACATCCTAAAGATAGCTCTTTATCCCTAAAATCCTTCCACTCATTAAATTCCCTCATATCCTTTTATTAATAAAAAGATATTTACAATAAATCCTCACATTTTCCTATTTTATTAAAAATAACAAATTAATTCATAAAATATTAAAAAGTGTCACACCCCCTTTAATCACATATTTACAATGAACAAAATGGTCTTGATGCTCCTGCATCAGACTCCCAACGTTAAACTAAACATGATCGCCTGATCATGTGTTCGGATCTGTGTATGCCTGGATCCCATATCTTGTGTTGTAACTTTCCACTTGCTGCACTTTCACAATCTGTCTCTGTTTTCATTTTGCTGCTGCTTCTGCTGCTTCTCTTCCTTGCTACTGCTGGTTTCTTCCGGGATTCTTTTGTCATCAGTCTTCTGATACTTTCAATCTCTTGGTCTAATAAATCTCCCGGTTGCTGTTTTCTTGCTGTCTGCTGAGCTAAGACGGCTTGCTCAGTTTTTACTTTCTCTATCTCTACTGTCACTTGCTGTCTTCTTACTTCTTTGCTTGTTTCTGTTCTGACTTGTTTAGTCTTCATCGCCACCCAGTCATCCATGCCCTCTTGTTTTCTAGAATAGAAAAATTCTTCTTCCTTCATTTGACTTCTCAATTGAGTCAAATGTTCTGCAACAGTACCTGCATTCACAAAACACTTGTTAGAATAAAAATCAGAAGGCATCAGTGCCTTGTCCTCCTTTGCCAGCACTTCAGTATGCTGTTCTGAATTCTCCTCCACTATCAACACATCAGTATGCTGATTCTCTTTGCCCAAAGAATCCTCTGAAGAATTCTCAAGACTGTCAACCAGTCTTTCTCCCTCATCATACTCCGAATTTTCCAACAAATATTCTAGCAATGCAATTTCCCTGTAGCATTGCTGAAGCATAACATCACCATCACTTACAGTCCCTGCATTCATACACAACTTGTCAGTTTGAAAACTACAAGTTTCAACAACCTTAACCGTCGGTTCATATACCAGCTCTTCCAGCTGATCATCTTCTTCATTCACATGAACTTCCTCTTCAACAAAACCTGTAATCACATCACAACTGTCAGCTATAAAAACACAAGAGTTCACATTATCCAGCTGATCTGGATCTGCCCAATAGTTCAAGAAATCATCAATGATCTCCTCCTCTGTTTGATCAATGGAAACCTCCTCTTCCAACTCAGCTGCTCTGAGTTCTTCACGTCTCAATTGTACATCCATTATCTGCTCGAGCTTTCTCAGCTCTTCTGTCAACTGCATATTTATCTATCGATCTCTTTTCTGTTGTAACCTTTGCCACTTCACTTTCTTTCCCTTCAGTGGAAAGATCCATCCTCTATTCTGGTTTTCCTGCGCTTGCAGCCATTCCTCTAGTACCTGCAATTGCACTTTCATTACTGCAATCTCTCTTTCTCTGACTTCTGCAGTCATCTCATTGCTGTGGCATTCCTCTGAACCTCTTCTTTGATCCTTCATGATCATCTTCTCACTTGCCATGAGTTGCACTAGCCTCTATGACAGCAATCTCTTCTGCTGTCACTTACCTCACCAAGCCCTCCTCACTCAGTCTTTTGGTAAGTACTGGTTCACTGCCTCTGGAACCTCTTTGAGCACTCTCCTCTGCTCACTCTCTAGGCTGTCTCTTCAACTCACGTTCTTCTTCAGGACACTGCAATTGTCCTCCTTATCCAACCTTTAGCTGAATGCCAGGTTCAATGCCATCTTCTCTGCAACCAGAAACTCTCATCACAAATTTCAAATCAGAAAAAAAAAATCATTTCACCTTCAAGATCCTATTGATCTCGCTTCATCTCCCACCTGCACGGCATCCCTGTGCTGCAACATTCATCAGTCTCAAAATCTGATCTTATCACATGCAATTAATAAAAAAAACTTCATCCTTCAAACAGAGCTATTCCAGCTCTGATACCAAATTGACGCAGCTCAGGCCACTCCTAAGCCGCTACTACCAGGATCTCCCTCAACCACGCACATAAAAGCTTATTTCCTGATGTTGAATTTTCATGATTTATAAAAACTATGCTGTAGAACCCATGTTTGAATTTAACGGACGGTGCCATAAAACCATACTTGTTTAATGCACAGTACTATTCAAGAAATTCTCAAAAGAACATATTAAGAACAGCCATAGGCATACCGTGTATCTATCTCACTTCGGTGCTTCAGGTCAACAATGCAATCGGTCTCGATTTAACAGATCGCCTTCAATCATCGTAATCTTATGACAAAAAAAACCATGCTTGAATTCTTTTCACACGGGCTATGATACCCATACTCGTTTACACACAATTCTCTTGCCGAACTCTTAAAGAACCATGGCCACGCGCATATCCACTTACCACAGTAAATCGTTGGTACCGGCGCTGGTTAAAATCTGGCTTCTAAACAAAAGTTCGAGGGTATAATTATATCACCTTTACTTTAAACAAAATATGGGCATCGGAACTCATGCATCGCTTACCATCGATAAGGAGCGTATCAACAGAATTATAGTTTCATTTTATACCAATCTAGCTTCTGGCACAAGTAAATATACAACAGGCGTAGAAATGGCAATCTTCAATTGGTTATTAACCATACTTACTCAATATGCGCACAATGACGATATGGCGTAGGTTGTGGACCGGTGTTACCTCTCTTATGGACTGACCGCACGCATATTCACCTTCTGCGCTGGCTACTTGATATATATGTATACGCTGGTTACAACACGGCCCTGTATGTGCTCCAAACTTTAATTTCAACGCAGAAGATAACCACCGAACTCCAGCTCCTCATGAGTGCCAAAACCGTAATCCTTTCGCCACGAACTCATAATCATAACATGATGTAAAATCACTTGGAATACCAGCGTATCAACAGTTAACAGTTAACAGTGATTGCGCCTCCATGAATTCGATTTGTCAATTAAGTCAACCAACTCACAAAATATCTCTTCGTGTGCCTGCATAAGAAAGTCTGTCTATTCTCTGCATCCTCTGTTGGATGTTCCACAATATAAGGCAGCGTTTATCCACGTCATCGACTCATCGATTCTCAGTCGATTTTAATGCGCCATCAACACAAACAACCGGCCTTCAATAATTATAACTGCGCTTATATGTATACAACGACCAGCAATATACATAATTATATAAAGTTTACCATATATGTAAATGCAGGCCTCCCGTGTACGCAACACTAGGCTGTATATACATAACAGTTGCATTGGTAATTGAGCACCGGATGAATATAAAAAAAGACGAACCTTCAATCAATCCTGCGTATACACTGCCTTACGCCCTCAATACAGTTCCATTCAAACTACCACCGCAAGCAAACATGTAAATAGATTCTGAAAATATAATCCGCAGAGAATGTATGTCTTCTAAGCACCGACTGGCAATTATAAACAAGACTTGTGCATATATATATTGCACCTCTGTTCCGGCGATACATACCTGTTGCCAATTATACTAAATCGCTTCCCACTTATGGAATCTGGTTAGGCTGTTACGCTATGATTAAAATTGCCATGGCTCCACCTCCGCGCCTCGTAGGTATTAAATTAAGTCGGTATCAATTCTCTGGACTTATCACAGCAATTTCATATGGAATTAAAGACTATTAATCACAGAATCGGAATTCAATTAAACCTCTAAACACTGTCCGCCAAAAGTAAACAAATTATTCAACACACTCAGGTTATTACGCCAGGTACAGAGCCATATCTCGGAGTTAATTAAGCACAAACACATCCATATCAATTGAATTCCATCACTCATATTTACATAAAACAAACATTCACAAGAGCTTTACATTTATGGTCAGATATACAAATCTATGGCCCTTTTACAACTGCCCGAAGGCTCCCAAGGAGAACTTCTCACACTCTCTCTCTCACGCTCACTCCTCTTTTCCTCTCAAACTTCTTCCTGTTTATACAATTTTAAAAATATCATTAAATTAAATGTTGAATCCCTTCAATTCCTCAACAAACCCCTAAATCTCTCAACATCCTAAAGATAGCTCTTTATCCCTAAAATCCTTCCACTCATTAAATTCCCTCATATCCTTTTATTAATAAAAAGATATTTACAATAAATCCTCACATTTTCCTATTTTATTAAAAATAACAAATTAATTCATAAAATATTAAAAAGTGTCACACCCCCTTTAATCACATATTTACAATGAAAAAAATGGTCTTGATGCTCCTGCATCAGACTCAAATGCCCATAATCATGTCCAGTACATCTAATGCCCTGGCTCATGATGAGCGGCTAAGTATGCAACTACTGCTTTGGCCACACGCCTAAGAGTGTGAACCTAGTCTCATGGCATGCCAACCACATGACACTGCATATCTATAGGGAGATCCTCTATGGCCTCCATCGGTACTCGGTGAGTTAGTCTCACCAAGTGCTGTTAAACGATGTGTAGAAGTCGCTCTGTGTCTGTAGCCGCCTCTTTGGCCCCTCAACTACAATGTCCATGTCATGGGAACCCATCTGGTCTCACCAGCCCAATATATGGAACATGATCATCATATTATTCATTTGAATCCTATCAAAAATATTTTTCAAAATTCATTATTATATTTGAAAAATCACAAAAAAATCGTAAAATAAAAAATATTTGTTACCTATGTCGCCCCATGTTGCGGTTGGTGGTAATGCTAGATCAGGATCTCCTTAGAAATCCAACCCAGTATAAGGGTGGTTATCTACGACGATGATCTGCTGCTCCCACCAGGAGAAGAAGTCATCGTCGAAAGCAGTCCGTGGGTCGTCCCCACCTCCTAGACGTTTCATCAAGTCAGTCCACCTACCCATTTGTGGATCTCGTGGGGTGCTGATCGAAACCGATACTCTAAGACGAAGTGCTGGGACCCTCTCAAAGAAGAAAGAGCACAATATAGTTCCATACCTGAAGTTTGTTGTCTGTCCCTTCTTGATATAAGTAAGCTGGCTCTTCAGGTTAGCAAGAAGAGGAGTACACCAATTAAAGACGGTGGTGAGGTAGTCTACGACCAAGCTCATGGCTAGCTGTGATTCCTGGTGCAAAGAAGTTGATCCGTTCACTCTAGCTATGGTGAAAAAGATTATTCTCAAAGATAAACTCTCCACATGTTTGATTGGAATTTGACTTCCAACCTTTTCAAGATGACCCGGGAAATAGATATGTACGTAGTCCTTGATAAAGAGACTACCTCGTGACCTGCATGTGGAATGTACTACCTCTCCCCTCCGAGAAAGGCCAGTGATGAAATAAATATCTATCCTGAGTGGCATCTGATCAATCATAAATGCGTCATCATCAATGCTCTAGTAGTGAATGAGCATGTCGAGCAGGCAGGTGTTTGCTTTCATATTTGGTATTTTAAAGAACTTTAGAAAACCACATCCTTGTAAGGCATCCAAAGCATTAGGATCGTTCATAACCTCATCATCCACTAAGGTATGCTCTCTTTCTCACCAAGTGACTGGCATCCTAAAGAAAAAATGAATTTAGACGGTTAGATTTTTTGTTTGAAGTTTTCGTGGCGTATACGAAGGTCCATTTTACACACAGTCGTGTGTAGGGCCTGCGTATATGCGGGTTTAATGTATCCAACCCACATATATGCCGTGATAAAATTTTGACAATAATTCAGTGGTAAAACTTAAATTAAAAATTCTAAAACCAATCACATTTGAATGCAAGATAAGTTTAAGGGTTACCTGGTGATTTTGGGACAACTTGAATGGTTGGTTTTGGCAAATGGCAATTCTTGCTCCTTTTTCTCCACTTCTTTGCTCTCAAACCAAATGGTGATAATGGTGAGTCAAAAAATTATTTTATAAGATTTGAAAATGCAAAATTTTTTCAAATCTTGATTTTGTTTTGTCTCATGTAACTTTTAACTTGGGAGCTTGGAATGTCGAGAACGGTTTGATTTTCAGGACATTTTGAACGCTTTTTTGACAGTTTTGAGACGGTTCCATGACTGTTGACCTATCATGGCAGGTATCGTTTTTCACTGGCATATAGGTTAGGGAAGCCATTTTTTTCATTGCATTATGCATACTAGCCTCCATTTGCTGATATACTTGCCATAGGGTCGATCCCATCGTGTTATGGTTCATAAACCACCTTCACTCGCCAATTTTTAAATCATGACACGATGGTAGAGACATCCTTTTCATGGGCATCGTAGTTAGCACCTCACTAACACTTGTTGCCCATGTTGCTTCGATCTGAGTAGGCTCAGGAGTCCTCTGTAGTCTTGCCATGACTTATGCGCTGAAGACTCATTCCTCTTTGCTTCTCTGCTTTGTTCTGGCCTTATACCCTAGAGGCTCCTTTGTGTTGAGTTGTACTACTGCATTGCATTTTGACCATTTGCACCTTTTGGCCTTGAGCCGACTTCACTTGGACTCGTGTTTAAGCCAACTTTTGACCATGACGACTGCAAAATCAAACTTGCATGCCCTTGACTTCTGCAACTTGACACACCTTGACCCATGGAAGGAACACACCTTTGAGTGTATTTGACCAGTTTTCACCTCCCTGTATTGAGCATAGGAATGTTCCAATCCTAGGAACTAGATCATCTGTTTCACTGACACTCGTTCTTTCCACTGTACTTTACCATTCTTTTATTCTTTCCAGCTTAAATAAAAGGATAAAAAATTATATATTCCAAAAAGAGCAACAATGGGACAATATTTCCGATTATTATTGGCAGCTAGAGTTAGTTGTGTCGCCCTTGAACAAAGCACTCAAAACAAAGTCTCCTCCATTTGGGCGAGATTCAGTTTGACTTAGGTACACCTCAACCTTGTTATTGAGTCAGTTCTCCCCCGATTGGTTATCTCTTCCAATCATATGGAGGGTTCGTTTGTGCCTCCTGCATGGAAAACTTATACAGAGTCATCATATGCTACCACATAGTCACAGTGAGTCGTGCTTTTGTTCAAGGGAAGTTAGCCTAAGTCGGCCTCTCTGCGGTGTCTCTTGACTCATTTTTCAGTCGGCCATCCCTGGTTGTCAGTATCTTGCCTATCATCACATCAGTTATATTGGTCCTTTACTCATGCCGGTTTGTGAAGGTCCCCATTGACTTCTTGCTAGTGAGTCTTATCCTTATCAACGACGACATCTTGCTCTGAGGACAAGCCTAGAGCCACACCCTGGTGTTGGAAATAATATTGAGAGGGGTGGGGGGTGAATCAGTATTATCAAATCAATTATTTTTCATTTCATAATCAGATTTGTATATGCTACTTCAGTTATGGTAAACTGTGTATATATGCTACTGTGTCTAAAGCAACCAGCGTATATCAGTAAACTTATGATTCATTAAATGTTGATCTTTAATCAGTGCATCAGAACTTCATTAACCATAATAATAGTAAACAGGTGTAGTAAAACAGAATAGATCATCACACACATGGACACAAGATATAAGGTGGAAACCCAATGTGGGTGAAAACGACCTGCTGCAATTCGTCTCTATCTTCTTTTAATAAGAAACTTCTTCTTTTTACAATATTTCTGTACTAGTGCAGTCTTATACCAGTACGCAGGCTTCTACCTGCAGAAGGCTACCACCTTCTCTCATTCTCCAGCTTCTCCTGGAAGGGAGATACAACCCCCTTAGCTCTTGTACTAGCTGATGTACTAGTACGTAGGTGCTAACCTACAGAAGGCTACAACCTTCTCTTTTCTTCCAAGGACCATGTTTCATAAATTTTCAGACTGGATCCATCAATAACATCAATCAAACATCAAATGTATCTGCATCAACCAATCTCCTTTGCACCAAACAAAACTGAATCAAACAGTCACTTCTTTGAATGTTGTACCCAGAAAACAGTAACAACAACTAGACACCAATTTTGAACCCAGAACATTGTAGCAATAAACAAAAGTAGCTAAAACATATTTCATGAGATGTACGCTACTTCAATATGAATAACCTGCCTACATACACTTCTGAATTAAGGCCAACCAGCATATACGCTGTTTTGAATTACTGAACCTGCGTGTATATGCGCCTCTGCTATGCCGAACTTGTGTACATATCTATAAAAGATAATTTACCCTTTTCACTTATTCAGACATTAGTTAAACCCAGATTATCAGATTTATAGATCAAGTCATGCACCAAATATAATAGATCAAAATCACAGAAAGATATTACTATTCAAGCCTTATGATCTTTACCCATCAATAGAACTTATCCTTCTTCTAGCGCTTAGGTTCCTCCTTGGTTCAGATCTAGCTGTGCACCATAACCCAATTCTAGATCTTGTTGTTCATAAGATATTCAATGCTTGAGTGAATGCCTTTGCCTAATGATCTCCTTCCCCTTTTATAGTCTAGCCCTTACTCAATACCATGGTCCAAAACCATAGGTCCAAATACCAAGGACTAAATACCATGGACCAAAAAATAAGTTTTCCCACATGTACGCGCTTTTCATTGCATGAAAGTGCGTGCATAGATACACGCACCTTTTGATCTGAAATCTTGCGTATATACACGACTTGGTTAAGAGGAACCTGCGTATATCTCTTTTTCCTTTATTCTGAGAGCCTGAACTGTGATCTGTCTTCTGAGGGAGTTGCCGTCAAGGACAACAACTGTGTCATAGCGCCAAACCTGTGTCATAATGCCAACAATCTCCCCCTTTAGAATTGATGGCAACCCCAAGTCACTCAAAGTCTTTCTCCCCCTTTGTCATCAAGGACAAAGGGTTATGCTCCCCCTGACTATAGGTAAGGTCTGCAAAAAGATGTTCTACAAGAAGAAACATGACTTTATACATCATAAATGACCTTCCTATCATCAAAGACTCATACATACATCCATATCCCAACCAAGTGGGGATTGACTCATCCACCCAACCAAGTGGGGATCCACCAAATGTTTAAACATGATAAAATAAGAACATTACATCATCCATCCCAAGCATAGTGGGAAAACCAACATAGACCGTTACATGACCTTGATAATATAAGAAATACATGACATAGAGACTAAATATCTAAGACAAGACTATGATAGTCATCAGCAACTAATCATCAGTAGCATCTGTCAATCATCATCAAGACCAGCAACCATGATCTCCCTCTGCACCTATTCCACCTGAAAGAAAATGAACCAAGATCTTCTAAGATAATGCCAACAATGCATTATTAGAAGTATATGCTCCCCCTGAACCTATGCCAGATGGTCTCTGTCAGACCCATAACAGACTCTTTTCATCCAGAGTCTGGCTCCATTGTTTGTCTTCAAACCAACATATACGTGACTGTATCCATAGAAATATGCATATGTACACGGATACGCTTCATCAAACTCACGTACAACCACTGTTCTCTGAAACAGATAATTTCAACAGCAAGATGATGCATCAACTACTCCCAGCTTCTGTCTGAGGTATTCAAATGTCTCCCTGGGTAGTGGTTTGGTGAATATATTAGCAACCTATTCCTTGGAGGGAACATACTCCAATTTGACCTTTTGTTCAAGCACTTGTTCCTGGAGAAAATGATATTTGATAGGTATGTGCTTGGTCTTCGAATGCATGACTGGATTCTTTGAAATACTGATTGCACTTGTATTATCACAAAAAATGGAGATAGGTGGAGTACAAGTGATTTGAATGTCTTGCAATGTTTGCATCATCCAAAGGAGTTGTGTGTAGCAAGATGCAGCAGCCACATATTCTGCTTCAGCTGTAGATAATGCAATTCAGCTTTGTTTCTTGCTAAACCAAGATGCTAATCTGGAACCCATAAAGAATGCACCATCACTAGTGCTTTTTCTGTCATCCATGCTTCCTGCCCAATCTGCATTTGTATATGCATGAAGTGTGAGATCTGTATCTCTAGGATACCATAAGCCATAATTTTGTGTTCCTTGAAGATATTTAAAAATCCTCTTAACTATCTAAAAGAGGTGCTTCCTTTGGATTTTCCTGGAATCTTCCAACTATTCCCACTGCATGCATGATGTCTAGTCAGGTACCTGTCAAATATAGTAGACTACCAATCAAGGATCTATAGGTTGGTTGATGTACTGCTGCTGATTCATCATTTTCGCTGAGGCTTCATCCTATTACCATAGGGGTACATACTGGTTTCAAGTCCTGCATCCCATATTTCTTCAAGATTTGCTTGAGATACTTGGTTTGTGATAGAAAAATACCGTCTTTGTTTTGTTGGATTTGTAAACCAAGAAAATATGTGAGCTCACCAAGTAAGGACATTTCAAATTCTTTCTGCATCACCAAAGCGAAGTTTTGACTCATGGCTTCTTCATTGCTACCAAAGATGATATCATCAACATACACAACAAGTATTAGTAATTTATCATTATCAATTTTTATATATAGATTGCTATCTGTTGATCCTTTTGAAAAACCTTGTTGATGGAGGTATTTGTCCAACAGAAAATACCAAGCCCTTGGAGCTTGTTTAAGGCCATAGAGAGCCTTTTTAAGTCTGCATACAAGTTTTGGATCATTTCCAAGGATGAATCCATCTGGTTGCTCAATGTACACTTCTTCTTCTAAGTCTCCATTTAGAAAAGTAGATTTCACATCCATTTGATATACTTTGAACTCCTGAAAGCTAGAAAGAGAAAGAAACATTCTTATGGCATCAAGTCTAGCATATGTTGTAAAAGTTTCTTCAAAGTATATGCCTTGTTATTAAGCATACCCTTTACAAACAAGTCTGGCCTTGTTTCTAATAACATCTCCATTCTCATTCAGCTTGTTTTTGAATATCCTTTTTGTCCCTATGACATTCTTATCATTTGGTCTTGGAACCAACTCCCAAGTGTTATTCTTTTCAATCTGCTCAAGTTCTTCATTCATGGCCTTGATCCAGCGTTCATCTTTGCATGCTTCACTTACATTTCATGGTTCAATGTAGGAGAGAAATGATAGAGAGCTTGAAGCTTATGAAATAGTTCTTCTTGTTTGTACACCTGCCTCTTTCTGCCCCAAAATTTGAGTCTCTAGATGATTCTTCTAGACATACCTAGATGGAGTCTTTTCTTTTACCCTTATCTGTTCTTCTGGTGCTTCATAGGTTTCTTCTTCATCATAAGTCTGATTTAATGTTGAAGGATAGTCCTCATCATCTTCGAAATCTTCGGATTTTCCCTGCCTTGGATTGCTTCCTTCTTCATCAACCACTACATCAATACTTTCAACAATTTTTCCAAGTCTTTTATTGTAACACTTATATCCTTTGCTTTGGGGAGAGTAACCAAGGAGAATGCCTTCATCTGCTTAAGGTTCAAACTTGCCAAGGTTTTCATCAGTCCTTTTGATGTAACATTTTCTTCCAAAAATTTTCAAGTATTTTACCATAGGAGTCTTACCATACCAAATTTCATGAGGAGTTTGAGTGCTGTTTACCTAGACTTTTATCTTGTTGAGGATAGTAACAGCAGCAAATGCAGCGTCACCCCAGAAGGTTGTAGGAGTTCCAGACTCATCAAGCATAGCACAAGCCATTTGTTCAACCGTTATGTTCATCCTTTCTACTACTCCATTTTGCTGAGGAGTCCCTGCAATAGATAATTCCCTTCTTATTCCATGTTCTTCACAAAAGTCGTTTAATTCATCCGAGGTAAATTCCGTCCTCGATCAGACCTGAGGCATTTGATTCTGCGATCTAATTCGTTTTTAACCAAGGCTTTGAATGATTTGAACTTTTTGAAAGCTTCATCTTTATGCTTCAGAAGTCCTATCCAACACATCCTGGAAAAGTCGTCAATGAACAATATGAAGTATTTTTCTGCTTGAGGTGACCTTTTCCTGGATGGACCACATACATCAATATGGACAAGTTCAAGTGGCTTACTAGCTGGTCCTTCCTTCTCAGGGAAATTAGTTCTGGTTTGCTTACCAAACTGACATGATTTGCATATTGTATTGTCTGGAATTCTGATGTCAGGAAGATCACGAACCGCCTGATATTTGCATGCTTTCCTTATCTGAGAGAAGCTTATATGCCCCAATCTTCTATGCCATAGTTAGTGTTCATCATTCTTGCTTAGATAGCATTGTTGTTGTCCTCCCTTGAGTATGTATAAATTATTTGGAGTTCTTATGCCTTTGATAACTATTTCTCCTATATCAAGCTCACAAACAATACACCCGTTTGATCAAAATATTACCGCATTTCCTTGATCACACATTTGACTGACACTCAATAGATTATGATTTAAGCCATCAACATACATAACATTTCTAGATTTGACCTTTTCTTTCAAAAGAACAAAACCTTTAAATTTTGAGTGCACGGGTGTCATTTCCAAATGAGACCTTCCTTTCCTTTTCTAAAGCACTATATGACTGAAGTTTTTCTTTATCACCTGTCATATGTTTCAAGCATCCATTGTCGATGTACCACTAATTTTCCTGTCCTTCCGCATATAAGGCTATACCACATCTTTCTGGTTGCGGTTCTTTCTTTCTCCATGTTTTGGGACTCAATGAAGCTTGCTCCTTCTGAGTTGTTTGCCGAAACTTACTCCTGCATTCAGAATCTTCATGACCGAAGTTGTTACAAATAGAACATTATATTTCATTTTCAAGAGCAGAAAAGTTATTGTAGGTTCTTTTCATGATTCCAGTCACACTCCTTTGATTTCGTGCTTCTCTGGTCATGATGGTCTTGTAGGCAACACATTGAGCTGCTTTGTGTCCAAAGTTATGACAAGAGAAACATTGGCCATTGAAGAAATTCCTTCGATTATTAAACCTACCATCTAGGCGATCGTAGTTTCCATAAACATTCATTCTTGAGACAAGTTGAGAATGATTTACTTGCGGTTGGTTGTAGCTTCTGTTCATCCTTGAAGTAGATTGTCCCCGATTTACTTGGTGATCTCTGTTCATCCTTGAAGTAGATTGACCCTGATTTACCTGGTGATCTGCTTTATGCCTTTGTTGTCGATTGTCAACCTGTTCACTTCTCCTTGCTGCATCAAGATAACTTTTGGAGGTGGATGGCTTCTGTGCTTGAGATGCTTCTTCAGAATATCCAAGACCTATCTTAATTAGAGGAGAACGCTGCACTTTGATAATCTTATCTAAAGTTTCATATCCTTTAGCAAATCTAAGATTAAGAGCTTTTGTTTTCTCAATAATCTTTTCTAAGTCCCAAGATTTCACATTCTAACTTTTCATTGTGTTTTTCCCTTTCCGCAAGTTGTAATGTCAGAGTATCTATGATCATACTCTTTTCTTCTAAACAGATTTTAAGTTTAGAAATTTCTTCATAGAGATCATCTTCATCTATAGCATCCAAGAAATCATCATCTTCAAAAGCCATCAAAAGTCTATAATCATTACATTGCTCATCTTCATCACTAGTTGAAAATCCATCACTGTCTTCATGAGTATAACAGCTCTTCTTACTTACATTATGTTTTTTGTTCCATCTAACTCGTTCCTTACCTTTGTCAAGCTTATCTTTATGAGGACACTTGGCTACATAGTGACCGACTCTTCCACAAGCAAAGCATTTGAAAGGTGGCATACCTCTGAATCTTCCAGAACCCCGTTGAAGGTTCTTGACAAAGTTTGATTCTTCCTCTCCTTCTGACATATGTCCTGACTCATTGTAATATCCTTTTCCTGAAGCTTTGAATGCAACTTCTCTCCTGTTTGATGGTCCCCCTTTTCTCATTTCAAAAGCAGTTAGGATTTCGTGCAGCTATGACATGGTAATGCTCTATAGATCCTGCTTTTCTTCTATGGCAGAAACTTTTGATTCAAACTTAGAAGACAAAGATCTTAACACCTTTTCAACCAAAGTAACTTCTTTTATTTCCTCACCCAAGTTTTTCATATGATTAACAATCTCATCTATACGTAAGAAATAATTAGCCACACTTTCATCGTTGTGCATTCTTAGATTTTCATATTGAATTCTCAGAGTTTGTAGTTTTGCACGTCTTACTTGATCGTCTCCTTCATAGCTTAGAATGATCTTGTCCCATATTCCTTTTGCATTTTTGAGCTACATAACCTTGACAAATTATGATTGAGATAAACCCCCTAATAGAGTATTGACAGCCTTTGCATTTGTTTCATATTGCTTCTTACCAGCCGTATCTGTAGGAGTTGCTGATGGAAATGTGTATCCTACTTCCATGATATCCCAAACTTCTGTACCAAGAGATTGAAGATAGGCTATGATTCTTACCTTCCAATAGACGAAGTTTCTCCCATCAAAGATTGGTGGCCTGATAGATGCCTCTTTTTCGTAGTTGCTCATGATGATAGATCTTCCTTCAAGCAATCAAGCTTCTTCTGAAGGACCTGCTCTGATCCCAATTGTTGGAAATAATATTGAGAGGGAGGGTAAATCAGTATTATCAAATCAATTATGTTTCATTTCATAATCAGATTTGTATACGCTACTTCAGTTATGGGAAGTTGCGTGTATACACTATTGTGTCTAAAGCAACCAGCGTATATCAGTAAACTTATGATTCATTAAATGTTGATCTTTAATCAGTGCATCAAAACTTCATTAACCATAAGAACAGTAAATAGGTTCAGTAAAATAGAACAGATCATCACACACATGGACACAAGATATAAGGTGGAAACCCAACGTGGGTGAAAACCACCTGCTGCAATTCGTCTCTATCTTCCTTTAATAAGAAACTTCTTCTTTTTACAATATTTCTATACTAGTGATGTCTTATACTAGTAAGAAGGCTTCTACCTACAGAAGGCTACCACCTTATATCATTCTCTAGCTTCTCCTAGAAGGGAGCTACAACCCCCTTAGCTCTTGTACTAGCTGATGTAATAGTACGTAGGTGTTGACCTACAGAAGGCTACAACCTTCTCTTTTCTTCCAGCAACCATGTTTCATAAATTTTCAGACTGGATACATCAATAACATAATTCAAACATCAAATGTATCTGCATCAACCAATCTCCTTTGCACCAAACAAAACTGAATCAAACAGTCACTTCTCTAAATGTTGTACCCAGAAAGCAGTAACAATAACCAAACACCAATTTTGAACCCAGAACACTACAGCAATAAACATAAGTAGCTAAGACATATTTCATGAGACATATGCTACTTCAATATGAATAGCCTGCGTGCATACGCTACTGTATTAAGGCCAACCAGCATATATGCTGTTTTGAATTACTAAACTAGCGTGTATACGCGTCTCTGCGGTGCCAAACTTGCGTACAGATCTATAAAAGATAATTTACCCTTTTCAATTATTCAGACATTAGTTAAACCCAGATTATCAAATTTATAGATCAAGTCATGTGCCAAATATAATAGATCAAAATCACACAAAGACACTACTATTCAAGCCTTAATATCTTGACCCATCAATAGAACTTATCCTTCTTCTAGTGCTTAGGTTCCTCCTTGGTTCAAATCTAGCTATGCACCATAACCTAATTCTAGATGTTGTTGTTCATAAGATATTCAATGCTTGAGTGAATGCCTTTGCCTAATGATATCCTTCCCCTTTTATAGTCTAGCCCTTACTCAATACCATGGTCCAAAACCATAGAGAATCAATACCATGGACTCAATACCTGGGTTCAACACTTCGGACGAGATACCATGGTCCAAAACCATAGGTCCAAATACCAAGGACTAAATACCATGGACCAAAAAATAAGTTTTCCCACATGTACGCGCTTTTCCTTGCATGAAAGTGCAATCATATGTATACGTGCCTTTTGATCTATGATCCCGCATGTATATGCGACTTGGTTAAGACGAACCTATGTATATCTCTTTTTCCTTTATTCTGAGAGCTTGAACTATGATCTGTCATCTGAGGGAGTTGCCATCAAGGACAACACCTGTGTCATAATGCCAACACCTAGCCCTATTTTCATTATTGATAGGTCACCTTGTACTCAGCATCGATCAGTATCATGGGTCTTTGACTGAGTGGTTTCCCTTGTTTTCAACATTAGCTTACACTATCACACATTGGGATCCATTCAGTACCTTGGTTTCCATTTGACCCTATTGGTGCATACCTCACCTCTGTGTCAGCTTTCATTATTGGTTGGTCAGAGGGTTTCTGTCGTGCGCTAGCCACATCTTATGTACACTGGAAATGTGATTCGTTTGGGTTACTATATCTTTATTCATCTGATTCCTTCCACATTATTGGCCTACGGGTTACGCTTTCGCTAGATTGATGAAGGATGCCTTAATGCCTTCCCTCTAGCGGATCTTTCCCTATCGACTACAACTCATTGCTCTAGGGCAAAGATCTAGAGTCCATTTGGCAGTAACTTGGGGTTTGCAGTCATTACTGGCAGATCCTTCGCTATCGACAGTGGGAAACCATCATTTTCTTCTGATTAATAGATTCTTACAGGTGTTCGACTCCAACTCATCTATTCATACTTGTTAGATTGTACTGGGTACCTCGACGCTCATTATCATTATCGGTGAGTAGTCTCGCATTTGTTAACGATATACATCAATGACCGGTAATCAAACGATTTCTCACATGGTCAACTTCAGATCATTTATTCCCATGGTGTAGAAATGTACCACGTTGGTCGATGAAGACCTCAGGTTGTATCAGCATTCATTGGTTCACTTGACAGTTGCATTCTATTACTGCTAGTTGATACCACTCCACCTTATATGTTGCAGTCATTCATGGTGACATTCTATATGCTCGCACTTGAGTTTGCAGTGTAGTACCATCTTACTCCATCCTGTTCATTTGGTACTTTTGGTATCAGTCTTTGATATCAGTGATCCGCTTCATCCTTCAGCATCATTGCCATTCTTATATGTGATATTCAGACATGTACTTATTCAATCGTGATCAGATGATCCATTATGTATTTTCCAATGCTTTATACTTGTATACTTAGTGAATCCGCTTGTACTTGATATGTGGACATGCTTTACTTTCTCTGAGCATGGGTATGCCCGCGTCAGATAGTGTTTCTTTCTGATCTCCTTTTGTGGCTTGGCAAGATGAACTCTGGTGAAGTCCTTCTCAGTTTTTGATACGTTTCCTTTCCATGCACTTACATAATATATTTTTGCCATCATGTACCCCTTCCAACCTCATATATTATGGGGCATCTGTTATAGCTCCAAATCTCACTCTTGATGTTTGTGATGCTGCACTCATGGCCTAGGGAAACCCCTCCTTCGAGACTTGGTCCAAATACTTAAAAAACAGTGTTTTACTCCCTATACGTGACATTTCCCTGAGCTAAACACATGTGTACGTGGGTTTGTGTATACCAAACCCGCGTATATCTCTTAAAACACTTAAAAAAAGTAAATCTCCTTAATTTCGGGCGGAGATCGCGGGTTTTACCTGTTGATTACCTATTAGTGCCTGTGGCCCAACTGTTCCCAACGATTTCCCAACTAAAAAACTACTTTGGGAGAAGTATAAAAAGGCTACAATGGGAAGGCCTAAAGGAGGAGAGAATAGAGAGAAAAATCACTCTGTTGAGATTATCCTAGATCATGTCTGAAGATCCTTGTGCTTCCAGCACTTCCCCCACTACAAGAAACCCTTGTTTCCTTGAGTTATGATGTCTTTACATTTGTTGAGATATCCTTGAGTGAGTTATGGAAGGAGCTTGTTGAAGGCTTGAGATTGGACAAATCCATAGGACGGTTCTTCTTGGAAGCCTGTGAAAGGTAGACTCAGGTGAAATCATTCTTTTTTGTACTTTAGTTATCTATAATAAAAGAGACACTTGTCTTGTTCTTGAAATGAATCTTCTTCATGTTTATGATATCAATGTTATGATTTACATATGAATGGTTGTTTTAATTGTATAACTAACTACCCTTCAATATGCTATGAATTTGATTTCTTTATGATGTTTAGTCCATATACTGTTGTGCTTTCTTGAATTGATTATTTTGCAGATTGAAGGAGAAAAAGGAACTCCAAGAGGTTTTGGACCCTAGCTGGATTTTCCCAAATGAAGGACCCCTAGGTGCACCTCTCTTCGTGTAGTTTGTTTATATTAGCATCATGGCTATGTGGAATGCTTGTTTTTCTTTATAGATAACCCCCGCTCTGCTAGGGTATTAACCCAAGACCCTAGGGAACATTCTCCCTTAACAGTTAGCGCGTAAGCGTTGTGTTTTCACCAAGGTTCACTTTGAACAATATGTATTTTCCATTTATGTATCATGGATTGAAGATAACAAGTTCTTCACACAAAGGAAAGATGATAGATAACCAAGTAATGATAACTGCACAAGTCCTCTTGTAATTTACCCAACTTGTTTCAAGAGTCGCACACGGCTTCATGCAAAACTAACCTACAAATGTAAATAAGAAAACAAACACAAAACAAAGCAAAAGAAGAAGCAAATGCATAGCGAAGCGAGTAAGAAATCAAGCAAGAAAACAAACAAACATGCAAAGAAAGAAGAAAGCATGCATGCAAGCAAATAAACGAAAATAAAACACTACTCCTACTCCTAAGCTAACGATGCATGGGTCTACTTATGTAAATTAATGTTTCCAATGCAGCCATTGGCACATTGGTCAACCCATGTTGGCGAAGGCATGGTTCGTGAACATAACAACAGTGCGAACCAATAAACATGAAAGATATAACAATGAAGATAAACACACTCTGAATTTAAGTTTGTCCACAGAAAAGAAGTGAGTGAAAGTGCATGACATACACCCTATGGACTTGACATGGTGTTGTGCTATACTTCATGTAGATGTTAACTGTATGCATTCTCTTAACTATAACATGAAATAAAACCTAAGAAAGGTAGACCACTTATGTTGCACAAGTGTGTTTGTTGTGTAAGATTCCTCCAATGCATGAGCAATGGGATCATGTAGTTCGAGTGGAGCACGTGAAATATGAGTGTTAGATTGATCTTTATTGCATATAGATGAGTGATGAGGAGCCTTGGGTGTTTGAACAATTTCTTGATTGGAAGTGAAACCAACCTCATGATAGCGAGGTCCTGACATAACGATTAGCTTGGGCTAAAATGCCTTGACAATCTGTGGGGTTTCAACTTTGTTGACAGATAGATAATCATAGACCAGTGTCTTAGACAGATTAGCAACGATTGAATCAACATCGTGATCAGATGAAGAAGTAGAGAGATCATGAAAACCAAGATAAGAAAATTCAAGATGTTTGTTGGCATCATCATGATTTGATAAATCACACAGAGGGGTATATGAGAAGAAAGAATGTTCACCCTCTATGTTCCTAGAAAAAGAAGATGAAGAATCAAGTGGATGTTCAATAAATGATTTGTCCTCTCCATTGTCAGATGATGGAATGACATCTAGTGTGTTCTGTGAATGATAAAAGATGGGTGCATCCATAGACAGAGATACACATGCGAAATAGGGGATGGAAGAATCACCAAAGATATCAGGGAAGAATAGAGGAGGCTTGGAAAGAAGGGAGTGATCCTTCATTGAGGGTTGATGCTTAGGCTCCCAGTCATACTCTTCATGAATGAAAAGGTGGTTTGGTTGTAAAATACCAACTCTGTCGATAGCTTGATCCTTGTTCACAACAAGTGTAGAGTCTAGAATGGAAGAACACAAGATAGTGTAATCCAGAGGATCATCCAAATACAAAGACAGAGGTTGAGGTACAAAATACATATGACAACCCATGGGATTCATGACCCAATATGCGTGACAATTGAGAGAAGTGATGTTGGGAGGATGTGACAGTTGAACGGATCTGTGTGTCTGTTATCCCACATCACTCTATGGTGGTGGAGTTGTTTGATGAGGGGACAATGGACAGTCACTTGCAACAATGACCGTGTTGATCTATGATTGCACAACTCCATCACCAAAGTAGGCTGAGTGGGGCTTGGGCTTCAAATTATTTTTAGGATTGACATATTTGGTAAGGCAATACTCAAATATGTCCATGAGATACTGGAATCTCATCTTAATTTTCGGATCTTGAAACTACAACACACAGAAGTGGTCCCAAAATTCCATAGGCGATTCATGGGGGGCCTTCTGTTGTTTTAACAGTTTTTTATCAAGAGGCTCTGGATCAAAATGATGGAAATTAGATTCAATGAGATCACAAAAATGCACAAGTGAGTGCACACTGCCGAGTGGAAAACTCCATCACCACCGTGGTGGGGATTCACAAAGCGTGTATGAAAGCAGTGCGCTGACCTCTTCTACATAGAACTCATCTTTGTCCTCAAGGAATGCATAGAATTCTTCTAAGTATTCATGTCAGGCTACTTCAGCTTCACCATCATATGTGAATTTGGACAAGAGATCAACAAACTCCCTCGTGATGTCGAGAGGTTCAGCTTGTGAGAAACATCATGGAGGGATGAGTATGACAGTATCCATGATAGATGCGCAAAGATTCAAAACTGGATGAGAGGACACAGCTTGTCATCTGGCCCTCCTTCTAGCACCAGAAATGTTGACAGTGCTAGACCCACCAACATGTCAGCGGATCTCCCTAGTAAGAAGCCCCAACTAGACCTCAAATCGTTTGGTGTAGGAGTTCCATCAATGGGTCGTACAGTATCGCATTGAACATGGTTGCGTGCAAAGGTAAGTAAGATTTCATTGTTGGTAGCAAGGGTGTCACATGCACAACAAGCCAAGGAAGGTGCATGAATGGTTCTAACACAGAGAGGGTGGAGTCATGCGCCCCTTGGAAACTTGTGTAAACACGCAGCATGGAAGGGAACACATGAGAAATGATGCATCACAAGCTAGAAGGAAGGTGAACCAACAATCGAAAGTGATGGTTAATCCAACAACACATTTCAGTAAGATTCATACATACATATACAGAAAGAGTCTACACATACATGTGTAAGAAAACAAATACATATATCATTAGAGTAAACAAGTTAACTAAAATATAATAACGACATATGCATGAAATGTGGTGGCTCTATTATATTAAGAAGTGAAAGTTCCAATCATATAGTACAACCATGACCAACCACTAGTCCTGATAACAGAATGTTATAGTCACTATCGCCTGCTCCTCCAAAGAGATGTATTAGCTCTGCACTGTGGAGAATCCAAGGCTCATTACAATACTCTCCAATCTTTCTCTAAGATACTCCTATCAGATGCTTGGTTGACCAAAAGGCTCTATAAAGAGTTATGAAGTTCTATAGATAGCAAAGGGTGGGGTGACCCTTGACATTCCCCTTTGTGATTGTTCACCTACCCTCATCACTCTTCAAATACTCTATGACTGTTACATTCAACTATCAACACTTGGAATTCCATTTTACAAGAGTTTACATACAATCTGCACATGTACCCATGTGAGACAAAATAGGCTTGATCAAGCCATGCAAGCTATCACTAACACTTAGATAGTTGTGGGAAGACCAACTCTTCGACATCCTCATGATGATCGACAGTGGAACACTGATGCCAAGCTTGTTCGTCCATGATGGTGTCTATGCGCTCAATGATGACATCCTGTTGAAAGCTAACTCTTGCCTCCGTTGCATCCGGGTACACTGATATGGCTCCTTTGTCCAACTCATCTTATAACTTGCGCATCATCATCTTGAGTGAAGCTGGACCAAAAACGTAATGATGCATAGTGTCTATGTTGATCTCAAAGTGTGTGCTAGTGACCATGTGCATAAACTTCTGAAAATACATGTTCAACTCCAGTCAGACTTGCTTCTTGTCTTCGCTTCGGTGAGTGTACCAGATGGGTGGGATCAGATGCGTGCACACAATGACATCCATATTCATGAATACCCTTGCATGCGATTGACAACAATGCTCACCCCGTCTACTTTATGCGAGCTGCTGGATGGGTCCATAACCTATATGGGCACAATTTCATTAGTCTGTTCATGTGCGCCTCCTGCTATGCATGTTCCCGCTACAACTCCTTCTGTTGTATGTGTAGCTCATGTTCTTCCTTGACTTTCCACTTCAGCACCTATAACTCCTTCTCTATTTCTCTCTCTTGCTTCATGCAATCCTCTTGTCACGCCATCACCTCATAGCCTCAATATCCAAAGCTTCTTTCATAACAAGTGGATCTGCTTGATCTTACAACTTTGTTCTGCCTCTGTGTTGTCAATAACCTTCCTCTTGCATTTGTCACATGCAGGTGTGCTACATACTGCTACTACTGATGGTGCTTCTCACTATGACATTGCTGCCATTTCATATTGATATCCTTGTCCATGAAAAACTTGATGTCTTCATAGATAGGCAAGTTCATAGACACTGGATCGACTGCATCCCAAGTTGTGCTCTGATCGGTGTCTTCAAATCTGCTCTCTTGGAAGCCATTGTACCTGTGTTGTTGAGAGGAAGACAAACACCTATGATACTTGGAGATACCTGGAGACATAAAAAGACTCATGCAAGAAATATATTAGTCGAAAACCAAAACAAACTAGAGGACTGACATTCAACATACCTGTGTGACTATTTGCGAAGATTGCACAATTTTCACCGGGAAGTTGGGAGACTGACTACCAAACCTATACAAGGCAAAGTCTAGGTTGTGGGGAGGATGACTGAATACTAGAACTACACAATGCACAGTCCACCCTAGCTTGCTAAGGACTGAAGCTGCGCAATGCACGATTTCAGTCAGTAATGATATGGAAACCAGCAAACGACATTATGCAATTTATGGGGCGAGCAAGGAATTTCCTCCAAAAATTTCATAATGCGAACCTAGAGGTCAGTGTTGGGCCAATCTTGCACAATTTCTAGAAGGAAGATAGAGCCTTCACTTCCAGAAATGTGCAATGCTAGTCGAGCAAGGCAAGGTCCGAGGTAAGGTAGCCTAGACCTGCCGATGGGGGACTAAAAACATGAGAAGTATGAATGCATGGTGAAACTAAGTGTAAACAAGAGTGAATGATCATGCATGCAAACAGAAAGTGAAATATTCATAAAATAGTAAAACATGCATGTGTGTGAAATGGGTCATCGCAACGGCGACCTTAGGTGAAAAAATAGTGTCATGTATGCGACATAAGTGAGATGCGAATGAAAACTACAATGGTTCTTCTACAAGCTAACATACATCAAAACAACAACAAGTGCTCATTGGAATCAAGCAGACATCACTCACACAAAGCGAAACAAAAAAAAGTGAGAGAAATGCAGTGCAAGACATGAAAAGTAGACTTACCCTGAAACAGCTAAGATGAAAGTACTGAAGACTCCTCGATGCAATGTGGGATGTTAGACCTGCAATGTCGATGTTTGGAATGAGTTGTGTCGAGTCTGATTCATGAGTTTTGGTAAGATTAAGATTATGACATGCATGCCACAAATCTAGGAAAAAGTGACACTTAGCGAGAGGTTTCTAAAATAAGCTTTGCATGTAACCTCCAGCTAGTAAAAATAGATCCCTAGATCTAGGGATTCCTTTTGCATGCTGCCTTTTTCTATTTTGGGAAGAGAAGCCCATGCATGAAAATCCGTTTTGCTCGGTCCTGGCAGGAACTGGTCAACCTGAAGGCACATGCAACAACCTGCTTAACTAAGAGAGGGATTTGTGCAATTTTTGATAGGAATTGCGCTAGTTGTCCAAGAGGGATTGTGCAATTTATGGGAGGAGCAAGTGGCTGCTGTCCAGAATAGCATAATTTTTGGGCTGAGCTACAGTGCTAGGCCAGATTGCGCAATTTTCCCAAGGAATATTATCTGAGTGCATTGTGCAATTTCTAATCCCAATAGGCTTCCAGGGGAAATTTTAAGGATTGAAATTTATCTTAAGGTTTAGAAATCTTGGCGAATCTCACTACTCCTTAATATGCAATATCTAAAATATTTGGTAATAATTTTGTAAAAATATTCAAATTTATAATGATTTATATAGTATCTATATAGAATAATAACGAATATTAACGTAAAATAATTTTATACCATAAATTTTGGGCGAATAATTTTTAGAAAAAAATAGATATTGCCAAATCTTTCTTTTTGGAAAAAGTATAGAAAATTATCCCACCTGTGAATATTAGGCCCTACATTTTTCCTTGTAGGCTTCCTAATAGTTTTGCACAATTTCTGGAGGGAAGGTTGGTTCCCCTCTAGAGTTGCACAATTTTTTGAGGGATTTGTTCAGCCAACAACTAGCCCTAGTCTGGAATGGCAGCTTGTGAGGGGAGTGAAGCAAACTAACATGCATAGGCTGAAAATCTATTGAAAAACCAATGAAGCCTATGTACTTGACAATGAATACATGCTACTAACGATGGTTGGTAGGGAGGCTCTAAAACAAAGCTAAGGAAAAAATATTAGGGTGGTTATATCTGCTATAACACTTGGTGACACACTGGTAGAACTCCAACTCTATGAATGGACCTTGTTTGTGAAAAACAAGTCTAGCACCTCTGGAAGTATTGTTCAGTTATCTGTTTGGCTTGGTTTCCACACTTACTTGATCGTAAGATGTAGCATCTGCCAAGCTCTTGGTCGATCAGTACACATTCCAAGCCAAGTCAACATAGTGGTTTCGATTGGGGATGACGGGTATATTGGTGCACAAGCTATATGGTCGTCATATTTTTAGTTTCATCTCTGGTGTTGCTCCGCTACCAATAAGCATGGATAGTACCTCGGCGGAGTCACGTAGGAACACAAGCATTGCTTCACTGCCAACGAGCCTGGTCAGTACCCCGGCGATGTTACTTGCATCACCTCTCTGCGCAGGAAGCCTTTCTCTTCTTTCACCTTATTCATTTTCATTTTTTTGATATTTTTGGCATTTTCATTTTTCGTAACTATGCATAACACTTATTCATTTCAAAGGCGGAAGAGGGATCCCGACTTATTGAGATCAGAAGAGGTTGTTCCTTCAGATAAGTAGTTTGTATATACCTTTGACATGTTTGTTAAGGTTTTTCCCCTCACCTTACACTACTTGACTGAGTTGACAAGGATTAACCCAAAAACAACTGACTAGAGTAGGTGACACTAGTTACCATGCAAGCGTTGTGTTCTCACCAAGGTTCACTTCGAACAATATGTATTTTCCATTAATGTATCATGGATTGAAGATAACAAGTTTGTCACACAGAGACAAGATGATAGATAAAATAGTATTGATAACTGCAGAAGTCCTCTTGTACTTTACCCAGCTTGTTTCAAGAGTCGCGCATGGTTTCATGCGAAGCAAACCTATGAACATAAACAAGCAAACAAACAAAAAATAATGAAAAAGCATAAGTAAATGCATAGCAAAGTGAGTAAGCAATCAAGCAAGAAACGAAACAAACATGCAAAGTAAGAAGCAAACATGCATGCAAGCAAACAAACCAAAAGCAAACATTACTCCTTCTCCTAAGCTAATGGTGCATGGGTCTACTTTTGTAAAGTGATACTTCGAATGCAGCCATTGGCGCATTGGTCGACACATGTTGGGGAAGGCATGGTTCATGAAAAACACATCAGTGTGAGCCAACAAACATGAAAGATATAACAATCAAGACAAACACACATACATACATTCATAATTTCTAAAAATTGGAGATGTTAATCATGTGCAGCATTGCGAAGTAAATATAAAATATAAAAATTAATAAATATCAAGTAAGTTTAAACAATGAAAATAGAAACTAATTTATGTAAAATGTAAAATGAAAATTTTAAAATTTAGATTTCAATAAAAATAGAAATGTGAAATAAGAAAAATGAAATGAAATATGGACTCAAAGGATGCCATGGTTCCAAACCCAGGATGTAGTATATGAATTAAAATTATTTCAAGGCGAATGATCGAATTCTTGGAATTGATATGACACATCAAAAAGGACATGTAGAACACCACATAAGATACCATGAATGCCAAGGCTCAACATAAGAGTTATTCATAGGCTTCCACATGGAGTGCAACATAACATTCCTTATTTGAATATGGCATATATATGGCACATGTCATGACACACCATAACCACGTGTAGTGTACTATGTCAAAAATTAATGTGACATATCAGTGCATGACCATGGTAGGTGGATGAGTTGGTGATTTGTGATTAGGTATTAGGAAGTTGAGGCTACCAATATGGCATCTAGATTTGTGAGATAGGAGAAGTGCCAAGAAAAGGGAAAACTTAGATGGCATGGATTTTGGATGAGTTAAATATTGATCTAGTTCATGACCTATGGCTTATTGCAGCCATCAATATTGAAAATTTAAATGCCTTAATGAGAAAGGCCACTTATTAGATTAATTAAGGATTACAAGTGATATGGTTATATCATATCAATTTTGGTCCATTGATTTTATAAAAGAAAAATTGTTGGCCATGGATTGCACTGGATACAAGTCTTCTCTGATCATCGATCTATGTGATCCAGAATCTAGATGGGTGGGAAAAAAATCAAGGGAAATGCCTAAAGCTATGGGAAGTTGGATTAGATGAAGTTTGAGGTTTTCAATTGAAATTGTGGGATTTTTCCACAAGTGCACATATTAAACATATAGACAAACAAAGAAAAAATTGGGGTTTCCATCTTATGGCATTCATCAAATTCAGGGTTTGCCTCTCTTGGCATGTATATGAGAGTGACAAAAGGACATTTTGTTGAGGCTTAATTGATATGGTTTCTTTCTTTGCTTCCACTATACCTGTTGGCAGGATATAATCCCAAAGGCTGAGGTTGGAAGCCCCAACAGAGCGAAATAGTTCAATCAACAAAGAACACTCAATCCACCATGCTAAACCTTCAAATTACTAAAATTGGAATTAGGAACATACTCGGGGGTCCTATGTTTGAAGATGTTCTCGTAGAGTCCAAACCCTTCGCTTCCTCCAAGATATGCAGACCTGCAAATCAATCACATAACCATAGATATAACATATAATTCAAAATACATGCATAATAATATGTTAGATCATCATAAATAGAAACTTATACTATCATTCATAGGATGACAACATATATCAGGAACAAGACATGAGTTTATTTATTGATGAATAATAGTAAGTATAGGATAGATACAACCTAATCCAAGCCAAAGGCACTGACGAAGCCTTCCTTCAAATCCGTCTAGCCCTATTCTCTAAGAAAATCCTCTCTGAGGACAAAGAATCTCCCTCTAGCCCAATGAGTGGGACTAGCAACCTACGTGACAATCTACAAGACACTTTCCTAAAT
The DNA here is from genome assembly GCA_031772625.1 of Pinus tabuliformis. NCBI lineage: Eukaryota > Viridiplantae > Streptophyta > Pinopsida > Pinales > Pinaceae > Pinus > Pinus tabuliformis. The sequence continues at coordinate 83,504,098 of CM062819.1, read as the reverse complement.
TACAATCGAAATGAGAGAAGAGGAAGATGACCTACCTTGTTCTGATGCTACAACATCCTCCTTTGTTGAAGACCTTGAATCACTTGTGCCTCGGGCTTAGTCTTACTGGTCACAACATTTGAATGCCTGCACAAGAGATCATAGACACAACAAAGCATACAAATACAAATGGCATAATCAAAAGTAATCCACTTAGCAGATCAAGGAGAATTAAGATAAATGATGCATTAACACATACATTTATGGAAAGTGAACCAATAGTTGTATATATTAATAGAATAAAGAAGGAAGCATACAACCAAGCCTTGATGTCAATACGCTCACCTTGAGTGAATATCCAAGTCCAAGCTCAAGCTCTCCAAGCACTCCTTCTCCAAGCCAAATGAGTAGCATATAGGTACTACCTCAGCCTAAGGGTGTAAATAGCCAAAGACCAACCATTTGGGAATTGGAAAAGATGAATATATAGGTAGGGAAAGGGAGTTAGGATCTCTCCAGATATAGGAGAAGGCCCTCATCTCAAGGAGGTATCTCATAGGGATAATATCGAAGGGCCAAGTTGAGAGAAATCGACCTCATCCACGCCGAACAACCTCCAACTCATCGTTCTAGAAGCCTCTAGATCATGAAGCTTATTGTCCTCTTTGAGAAAAATTGCCTTTTAGGGATCATCGCGGGTATCCAAGCCAAAAATGCACTGGCAACACAAGGCTACTGAAGTGCAACTAGGGACCAGCATTGGTTGACAATGTCAGGGGAGCGATGATCCTCAAATTAGGGTTTTAGAGCTCTTTTCTTCAGGGGAAGTTCAAGGAATTTTTCCATCAGTGTTTTAGGGAGGATTTGAGCTACATACCAGGATGAGTACACTAAATGATTAACAAGTTTCAGGCACTTCAGGGTATGTCATAGGGAATTGAAGGAGTTGTGACAAAATACTATGTAACAAATTCCCGCTAAAGCATGAAGTGAAAATAGGGAGTGATGGTTGAGATGCTTTACGAGCTTTTGCAAGGACAAGAACAAACACTGTAAGGAGACCTGCAAATCAAGGATGCATATACATATACATATCTCATATCAAAACATGAATGCATGGTATGGATGTAGCCATCCAAATAGTAAGGACTATGAAAACGATCCATGACATGGACACAACCATCCGAATAAGAAGGATCATCTGTATATCTAAGATCCAAGGTATGGACGTAGCCACCCAATATAAAAGGATCATCATAAATGTAATGTCCCATAGTATGGTCACAACCATCTGCATAGAAGAAACATGTGTATAATCATGAACAATACATAACTCCACCTAGCCTGAATCATATCAAATAAGACTCAGGGTCTTGCGCTCCATCCCAACCCAATCAACGTACGAATTTAAACATGTGAAGGAATGTGTTCAAGTCGAACATGCTAGAAAACCACCTAATTACTGGACAATGATGTCGACCGTTAACAGGCATGAGAGAAACCACCAGTAATGACAATGGCTCTCAAGGTACGATAGTACAATCTGTGAATGTGAAAATGAAGCTGAAGTTGAACACTCGTGGAATCATTCGATCGAAGGCCAATGATGAAAACATGTCTTTGGATGTAAAGAACTTTCCATTAAGGCATGCAAGCTCTAAGGTATTGAAAGGGAGTCTCTAACTCATATTGCTGGATAATGAACTGAAGTCGATAGGAAGTGACCTGTCGAATGAGGGCCATGATGATTCCCCCATGATCGACACGAAACAAGGAATAAAGTGAAATGAATGAGTATGATCAAGACTGTAGCACAAGGTCAAACAATGTATAGGTAACGAATTGCAGATAAGACATCTCTTGAACATCAATGAAACGACTCTAGAGTGTGGCAACATTTGCCTCAACATAATACCAAAGGTCATGATGATGAAATGGGATAGTCAAATGAGAGGAAAAATGGATTTATCAAACCCGGAAGGATAAGTGACTAACTGATGATATTCCAAACCCGCCACGAGAAACATATGAGTGTTATGTTCAAGAGCGACATGCTACCTATACAAGGGATGGGATAGCATATGCTTATTGTATAAGTTCATTCTTCGAATGAATCCATCCTAGTAATTTTTACGAGTCCTAGGAAGGAGAAACTCGGTCTCGTCATGGTGAGAATTCTTTCATCATAAATATTTTTAATGACTCTGAAGGAAGGATAAATCGATATCTTTTCATATATAGAGAGTTTGAAAAAGAGACGAAAAAGAAAACTCCGTCATGTCCCTTTTCTTAATTTGTCTCTTGAACCTGAAAAGGTAGAAAACAATATTCGTGAGAACCTCTTGACCATGTCAACCAAGGTGTACCCTTTTCATAAATAGTCAATATTAGCTCAAAAAAGGGGTAAATGTTTACTAATATGATGTCAATTCAGTTAATTTAAAGAGTTCGAAAAGACAAGTACTCAACAATCTTTTCATATTTTGAGAGTCAGAAAAGAGCTTAAAGATGACTATGGGGGGTTCCTTTTTCATTTATTTTTAATGAGTTTGAAAAATAAATAAAACAAAAACTCGTTGAATCAATCAAAAATGATCCCTGAATCCACCCAAAAGAACCTGTAACTGCACAAAGACAACCACACATCACTGATATTGAGAAATAATAAAATATTGGGAAAAAATGAGTTTAAAACTTATAAATAGACCAAAAGTAAAAACATTTTTACCATTTTACTTGGAGTAACTTGGAGAGTGCATTTTACTCCATTTTATTTGAGTTTTTAGGTGAGCATTCTTGGAGATCCAGGGCATCATTTCACGAACTGTGAACTGCAAGTAGGAACTTTGCCTTTTCTCTTGCATTTCATTGTGTTTTCATGCTTTTTCATTGGGTTTTTTCTTGCCAGAAGGGAGGATTTCAATTTTTTATAGTGGGGGAAATCATCACGGGTTTTCTCATCAAACTCATGATAATCACCCCTAAGCCCGAAAGGTTCTTGCACTAGCATCGTGGGTTTAATAAAGATAGATGTGATGGTTGCAGGGTGGAAAATTTGAAGAAAAACTTCCCCTTAGAGCGAAAATTTTGAGTTTTTATCCATTGAAAAGCATATAATCAATGTTTAATGGTTGTTTTGTAGGAGATTTCGACAACATGGTCACCAAATGGAAGGAGAGAGGCCATGAGGCAGAACATCGCTAGGCTGCCCAAGATCCGGAATGCGTGAATGTGTGGTTGTTTTTTTGTTTTGTAAGAATAAAGGGTTTTTCCAAGGAAGCACGCACCCCAAAGATTTAGTAAGCAAAAAAGAAAAAAAAACCCTTCGTCCTTTTCAAAAATTATTAACCTTTTAATCTAGCTCACTTGGTCTAAAGTTACTTTATGAGAATAGAGGTCTTGGGTTGAAGCCTTTCCTTTTGTTGAGTTACTTTTTCAAAGATCACATGTAACTTATTTTTTAAAGTTACTTTATGTAAAATTGTTCTTACCCATTATAAAACGTGAGCCACTTATAATTCTAAAGTCACTCTACCTTTTATTTAAGTTACAATTTAGTGGATAGTTCATAAAGTACCATTCTAAAGTGACTTTCACTTATTTATAAAAGTGGGTCACATAAAGTAATGTATTTTTAAAGTGAGCTAATTAGATTAAGTTTGGAAAGGGGGGAGATTATTTTTAAATATAACATTATCATCAACTTCCCAACGTTCACATGGCTCATTGGCATCTTCAACAATGTTTCTTCAAAAAACCATAACTTCTTCATCTAAAAGCCATTTTCAGAGATGGTTTTTTTTAATGGACCTAATTTTTCAGGATATTTCCATTGGAACACTTAGTTTCAGCATATACAAATTCAATTTCTTTTAAAATGGAAATTCCATGCCCAATTATTCTTGACAGCACCAATTGCTTCCAATGGATATCTTACATGGTGGATTTACTTAGAAGTAAAGGTATTTATATAATAGCCTCAGGCCAAGAGTCTAAACCAAAAGATGAATATAAATAAGCCAAATGGGAAAATAAGAAAGATCAAGCACGTGGGTTGATAGGGATGTCTATTTCCCCAGACCTCAGATTTCATATCACAGAAATTGATACCCCCAATGAAGCAATGAAAAAGATCAATAAAGTTTTTGGAATTAAAAATGAAATTAGAGCCCATCAACTCGAAAATGAGTTGCTTACATTGGACCTCAATAATTTTTCTTCCATTGAAATTTTTTTATCCAAATTCAAGCCCCTTAGACTTCTCTTGGAATGTGTTAAGTTTATGAAAGAAGATGGTAACCTTGTCTATTCCATTCTTACTAAGTTAGGACCAGCCTATTGTGTGTTTGTTCCACCTTCCATTCTACTAGAGAAGCCTTTATTTCTCAAGGACAAGAATACATGTCCCCCTCTTTTGATGCCTTCTGTGATTCTTTAATAAGAAAATAAGAAAAACTCTTACATCTTGGTCTTCTTAATACTGGAAACTCTTCTAAGAAAGCCTTAGCAGCCTAGTAGCAACCAAGTTCAAAGAATCCTAAGAAGCAAGATGCTAAAAAGAATGGTCCTAAACCAAACAAGGCTCCTAAGCCACTTCAGTCTCAAAATGGAAAATCAACTCAACAACATGATAAAGCCACTAAAAACAAAGAGAAAAGCACTGATAGAAATTGCAAATTTTGTAATCATGATGGCCATGTTGGAAATAATACTGAGAGGGGGGTGAATCAATGTTTACAATTCAATAAGTTTTCATTTCCCAAACAGATTTATATACGCTACTTTAGTGAAGTGAACTTGTGTATGCATGCTACTGTGGTTAGAGAAACCAACGTATACCTAGAGACTTTATGATATAGTCAATTTATCATGTGTTGATTTTTAATTAGTGCATCAGTAACTTATTATACAGTAACTATGTGCAGTAATAACATAATAAACCATCACACATAACAAACACACATGAACACCAAGATTTAAGGTGGAAACCCAATCCGGGATAAAACCCACCTACTGGTATCATTTCTTTCTTCTTTTAATATAAAGAAAATGTGTTTACAATCTTGTACTGGTGCATACTCAAACCAGTACGTAGGCACCCACCTGCAAAATTCTACAACCTTCTCTCGTTTTACAGCTTCTACTCGAAGGGAGAAATAAGCCCCTAGCTCTTGTACTAGCCGATATGTTTACTAGTACATAGGTGCCGACCTACAGAAGGCTACGAAATTCTCTCTTCCTCCAGGGACCATGTTTCATTAATTTTCAGACTAGATGCTCTTGGTACACAACAATACAATATGAAGGCCTTGTTTCATCAAATTTTCGCACTGGACCCATCAGAAACTTAGAAACTCAAACTACATCAACCAACAATCAGTTAATCTGAAAAGTCAGATCATTTTCACCAAAGCACTGTGATGAACCCATAAACCTGCATCATCATTCAGAACCAGTTTCAACCTCAAGACTCATACATCAGAATGTATATGCCTACTTTAATGAACCCAACTTGCATGTATATGCTACTTCCTACAACAAAACTTATGTATGCCTCCAAAATTACCGAATCATAAAAACTTCTGAATCAGATCTGTACCAACCAGTAATATTCTAAAAATCTACTGTCAATATACAAAGATCTAGTTAGTCAGTAGCAAAGATAAACGTTCTCACTTAATCAATCAATCAATCAGGCACAAACTCCTTATGCATTCAGTTTTACTTTCAGATCTAAGAAGACTTCATTGGCAGACAATAGTAAAATAGTAGCACTGATCAGATATATCAGTCATTTTTGAACAACATGCTTTTATTTTGCATATGATACTTGGAAGAGTCAAACCTACGTGTATACACGCCTTTACCAAGGAGAACCAGAGTATAGATCTGCAAATATAAACTTACAACTTTGTTGCTATTCCAGACTTCAGACATACCTAGATCATAATATTTAAAGAATAAAACATGTGCAAGAAATCAGATCTAGCCCAACTAATATCAGATCATACAATGATAAGTCATTTCAGGTCTCATGATCCTGATCTAACAATGTATACAAGGTGCACAAAATATTTTAGATTATATCATAATCATAACCCTTGCAACATAAAATATACTTCAAATAGAAGTATTCCTAAGAAATCCTTTTCACTTGCACACCTGACCCTTTGATATTCTCCTCCTTATATAGTTTTGGCATTCCTCAATACCTCGGACCAAAACAACACTTATAGCCTGTGGTATTCTTGGACGGGATCAAATAACCATTACTCCGCTCAATATTTTGGGTTAATACCATGGTATTGACCCTTGGTATTCTTTACTCTTGAATTTTCTTGATTTTCTAACCCATATGTGCTTTTCCTCTTGTGAAAGTGCATGCATACGTATATGCTCTTTTTGTTCTATGAACCTGCGTGTATATGCTGCTTTTTGAACCTGAACCTACGTATACAACTTAAACTATCTAAAAACATCCTTTTCATTCAACTTCTTGATTATGATCAGTAGACCTTTGTTCCAACTTCCTATTCTTCTGTACCAATGCCCTATTACCTCTGAATTGACCTATTACACTATGAGTTGCATTTTATCAAATTTGAGATGACCTGTGAGTGAGTTTCCATCAAGGACAACACATGTATCATAATGCTAATCTCCCCCTTTTGACTTAATGGCAACCATATTGGTGTTGATTACTGCAATTTGTAGAAACAGTTAGATATATCAAGAAATCGTTAGAGATATCAAGCAACACCAAAATACTCTCCACCTTTGACATCAAGGGCAAAGGCGAACCAAGATATTCTCCCTTTTTGAGATACACATGCTGTCCATTCTTCCCCTGAGTACATGCAGAGTCTGCAGAGATATGTTTCAAAAGAATAGCATGACTCTATAACTCAAATAAGAGAGTATAACCTCCCTAAGACCAATGACTCATACATACATCAATCACCCAACCTAGTGGGGATACACCAAATTTGAATCATCCACCCAACCAAGTGGGGATATACCAATTATTTATACATGATTGAAATAGAAATTATTATGCCATCCTTTCCATGCATAGTGGGGATACAAATTACATCATATGTCCAATAGGACTCATTCAAAAATAGACTATGACAGAAGGAGACATATTACACCCTCGATCTCTACATGGCCTATGCAACAATTGATATCAATATCTGAAACCATAGTTTATATTAGAAACCATAATGCCAACAATGTTGAATGTTTGATAAGGCTAATGCTACCCTTTAACCTGTGCTATATGTGCATTGACAACAAATCATACATCAAGGCATCTTCATCAATCAGATAAAAATCAATGAACAAAGCATAACAACATACTGTAATCATCAATATCAAACTGAGCACCCATATAAGAGTTTGACCGACTGTTGTTCTATCAGAAAAACATATACGCTTATTCATCCACAGAAACCCACGTATATATGTGACTATCCTTTGTGAAACCCGCATATAGGAACCTTCCTATGAAAAACTGGATTTAACAGTAGGATATGTAGAAACTACTCCCAAGTTTTGTCCGAGATATTCAAATTTTTCTTTGGGAAGCGGTCTGGTGAATATATCAGCAACCTATTCTTTGGAGGGAACATACTCCAATTTCACCTCTTATTCAAGCACTTGTTCTCGTAGAAAATGGTACTTAAAGGGTGTGTTCTTGGTCTTGGAATGCATGACTGGATTTTTTGAAATACTAATGGAACTTGTATTATCACATACAATGGAGATGGGTGGAGTACATGTGATTTGAATATCTTGCAATGTTTGCATCATCTAGAGTAGTTGTGTGTGACAAGATGCAGTAGCCACATATTCCGCTTCAGTTGTAGATAAGGCAATTGAACTTTGTTTCTTGCTAAACCAAGACAATAACTATGATCCCATATAGAATGCACCTCTACTAGTGTTTTTTCGATCATCAACATTTCCTTCCCAATCCGCATCTATGTATGCATGAAGAGTGAGATCTATATCTTTAGGATACCATAGACAAAAGGCTTGAGTTCCTTGAAGATATTTGAATATTCTTTTTAAAGCTTGAAGATGTGATTCCTTTGGATTTGCTTGGAACCTTCCCACAATTCCTACTGCATGCATGATATCAAGTCTGGTACCTGTTAGATAAAGAAAAATTCCAATCATATATCTGTATGCTGGTTGGTTTACTGCAATTGATTCATCGTTAGAACTGAGACTACATCCTCTTACCATTGGAGTACATACTAGTTTAGAATATTCCTTTCCATACTTCTTTAGAATCTACTTGAGATATTTAGTTTGTGAAAGAAAAATACCATCTTTGTTTGTTGTACTTGTAGACCAAGAAAATAAGTAAGTTCACCAAGTAAGGACATTTCAAATTCTTGCTGCATAACCAAAGCAAAGTTTTGACTCATAGATTATTCATTGCTACCAAAGATGATATCATCAACATAAACAACAATAATTAGCAATTTATCATTTTCAATCTTTGTATATAAGTTGTTGTCTGCAGAACCTTTTGTGAAGCCTTGTTGTTGTAGATATTTATCAAGACAATAATACCAGGCCCTTGGAGCTTGTTTCAGACCATATAGAGCCTTTTTGAGCTTACATACAAGATTTGCATCATTTCCTAGAATGAATCCTTCTGGTTTCTCAATATAAACTTCTTCTTCTAAATCCCCATTAAGAAAAGCTAATTTTACATCCATTTGATATACTTTGAATTTTCGAAAACTTGAAAGAGAAAAAAACATTCTTATGGCTTCAATTCTAGCAATAGGTGCAAAAGTTTCTTCAAAGTCTGTACCTTCTTGTTGAGCATACCCTTTACAAACATGTCTTTCTTTGTTTCTAATAACCTCTCCATTTTCATTCAACTTATTCTTAAATATCCATTTTTCTCCTATAACATTTTTATTATGGGGTCTAGGAACTAATTCCCAAGTATCATTATTTTCAATTTGGTCAAGTTCTTCATCCATGGCCTTAACCCAACATTCATCTTTTCTAGCTTCATTTACATTATGTGGTTATACGGAGGATAATAATGCTAGATAACTTGAGGTTCCTGTAAGATTTTTTCTTGTCTATACTACAAACCCTTTTCAACTAGAATTTGAGATTCTAGATGATTCTTTTGAACATACCTGGATGGAGTCTTTTCCTGTATTTTGTATCTTCTTCTGATGCTTCATTGGTTTCTTCCTCTATATCATTTTGATTTCATATGGGAAAGAATTCACCGTCTTCCTCATTGTCATATTCCTTCGTTGATTTCATCTATTCAGGATTTCTACATGCTTCATCAATTACTACATCAATGAATTCAACAGTTTTCCAAAGTATTTTATTATAACATTTGTATCCTTTGCTTCTGGATGAATAACCAAGAAGAATTCCTTCATCTACTTTGGATTCAAACTTACCAAGTTTTTCATTAGTCTTCTTAATGAAACATTTGCTTCCAAAAAAATCTATAGTGTTTTATGGTAGGAGGCTTACCATACCAAAGTTCATATGGAGTTTGATAACTATTTGCCTGAACATTAGCTTTGTTGAGAATAGTCATGGCAATAAATGGAGCTTCACCCCAGAAGGTGGCAGGAGTTTCAGATTCATCAAGCATAGCTCGAGCCATTTGTTGAATTGTTTTGATTATTCTTTCTACTACGCCATTTTGTTGTGAATTTCTAGCAACAAAGAACTTCCTTTTTATTCCATGTTGTTCACAAAAATAAAATAATTCATGTTATATGAATTCTCCCCCTCAATCATATTTGAGACATTTGATTTTTCAATCTGATTCATTTTCAACTAAGGCTTTGAAGGCTTTGAAATTTTCAAATGCTTCAGCTTTATGCTTTAGTAGACATATCCAACACATTCTAGAAAAATCAACAATGAATAAAATAAAGTACTCTTCTCCATGAGGTGACATTTTCCTTGTTGGTCCACATAAATCAGCATGGATGAGTTCAAAAGGCTTACTTGTTGATCCTTCTTTTTCACTGAAAGGAACTCTGGTTTTCTTACCGACTTGACATGGTTTGCATATGGTATTTTCTGGAATGTTGATATCTAGAAGATCATGGATCGCCTTGAACATGCGTACTTTTCTTATTTGAGAAAAGCCTAGATGCCCCAATCTTCTGTGCCATAAAACGTTTTCATCTTTTTTGCTTAGATAGCATTGTTTTTGTCCTCCTTTGAGTATGTATAAATTGTTTGGATTTCTTGGACCTTTGATTACAGTCTTTCTTGTATCAATCTGAAGAACCACACATCCATTTGATCGAAACACAACTTCATTTCCTTGATCACACATTTGATTGACACTCAACAAGCTATGCTTTAAACCATCTACATGCATGACATTTCCAGCGTTAACCTTTTCTTTCAAATAAACAGAACCTTTACCTTTAATGACAGTTGGTGTGTCATTTCCAAATGAGACATTTGTTTCTTTTCCAAAGCATTATATGAATGAAGTTTCTCTTTATCACCTATCATGTGTTTGGAGCATTCACTGTCAATGTACCACTGATTTTCTAATCCTTCTGCAAACAGAGCTATGCCACATCTTTCTGATTGAACTTCCTTCTTTCTCCATACCTTAGAATTTGATGATGATTTCTCCTTTTGAAGTGTTGGCCAAAATTTTCTCCTACATTCATATTCTTCATGACCAAAGTTATTACAAAACGAACATTCAATTTCATATTCAATAGGAGAGAAGTTATTATAGGAACTTTTCTTCATTCCTATTACACTCCTTTGATTTTGTGCTTCTCTAGTCATGATAGTTTTGTAAGCAACACATTGAGCAGCCTTATGCCCAAAGTTATGGCATGAAAAGCATTGTCCATTAAAGAAGTTTCTGTGATCATAGAATCTTTTGGCATTGTTTACCTTTTGGTTGATGCTTCTATTGATGTTCATCCTTGGAGTAAATTGAGCATGATTTACCTAATGAGTACTTTTAGGATTTTGCTAACGATTGACATACTGTTCACTGGTCTTTGTTGCATCAATATAGATTTTGGTGGAGGCTGACAGATTTTGTGATTTGGATGATTCTTCAGTATATCCAGGACCTGTCTTTACAAGAGAGGAACGTTGAAATTTGATGATTTCATTTAAAATTTTTAATCCTTTAGCAATTCTAAGATTAATAGATTTTTTCTTCTCAACTTCTTTTCTTAAACCCACAACTTCACATTCTAGTTTTTCATTGTGCTTTTCTCTTTCAGTGAGTTGTTGTGTCAATGTTTCTATGATCATATTCTTTTCTTCCAAACAGATTTTGAGTTTTGTGATTTCTTCAAGAAATTCTTCCTCTTCTAAGGCATCCAAAAAATCATCATTGTCATAAGCCATGAGTGTTTATAATCTTGTTCAGTTTCATCTTCATCTCTATTAGATAATGCATCACTATATTCATGGGTATCGAAACTTCTTCTATTGACAACCTGTTTGCTATAGCCTTTTTCATATTCCTTTCCTTTTTCATATTTATATTTATGAGGACACTTGGCAGCATAATGACCGACTCTACCACAAGCAAAGCATTTGAATGGTAGCTTACCTCTGAATCTTCTGAAACCCCGTTGAAGATTCTTGACAAAGTTTACCTCGTCTTCTTCGTCTGAAGCATATCCTGATTCATTGTGTTCTTCCTTTTCTTTTCCCCTTGTTGAAGCTTTGAAAGCGGCTTCTCTCATATTTGATGGACCTCCTTTCCTCAGTTCAAAGACAGTTAAAATTCCATGAAGTTGAACCATAGTAATAGATTGAATATCCTGATTTTCTTCTATGGCAGAGACTTTCGACTCAAATTTAGAAGAAAAATATCTCAAAATTTTCTCTACTAATGTAGCCTCCTTGATCTCATCACCCAGATTCTTCATACAATTAATAATCTCATCTACACCTAAAAAGCAACTAGCAATAATTTCATCACTATGCATATTAAGAGTTTCATACTGAATTTTGAGAGTTTGAAGCTTAGCAAGTTTTAGGGAGTCTCCTTCGTAGCTCTGAATGATTTTTTCCCATATCTCTTTGGCTGTCTTCAACTACATGACTTTGAAGAATTCTAATTCTAACAAACTTCGCAATAAAGTAATGACTACTTTGGCATTGGTTTCGTATAACTTCTTACCTACTGTATTTGTAGGTATTACTGTTAGAAATTGATATCCCCCTTCCACAATTTCCCAAACATTGGCTTCAATTGATTGAATATAGGATCTTGTTCTTATTTTCCAATATACCAAGTTGTTCCCATTGAAGATTGATGGTCTAATATATCCCATGCCTTCGTGATTGTTCATCTTGAAAGATCTCCCTTCAAACGATCAAGCTTCTTCTGAAGGACCTGCTGTGATACCAGTTGTTTGAAATAATACTAATGGGGCTAGGGGGGTGAATCAGTATTTACAATTCAATAATTTTTCATTTCCAAAATAGATTTATATATGCTACTTCAGTGAAGTGAACTTACGTGTGCACACTACTGTGATTAGAGAAACCAGCGTATACCCAGAGACTTTATGATATAGTCAATTTATCATGTGTTGATTTTTAATCAGTGCATCAGTAACTTATTATACAGTAACTATGTGCAGTAATAACATAATAAACCATCAGACATAAGAAACATACATGAACACCAAGATTTAAGGTGGAAACCCAATGCAGGAGAAAAACCACCTACTGTTGTCGTCTTTGTCTTCCTTTATTATAAAGAAAATATATTTACAATATTGTACTGGTGCATACTCATACTAGTACGCAGGCACCCACTTGTAGAAGGCTACAACCTTCTCTCATTTTCCAACTTCTATTGGAAGGGAGCAACAACCCCATAGCTCTTGTACTAGCCAATATGTTTACTAGTACATAGGCATCAGCCTATAGAAGGCTACGACCTTCTCTCTTCCTTCAGGGACCATGTTCCATTAATTTTCAGACTAGATGCTCCTGGTACACAACAATACAATATGAAGGCTTCGTTTCATCAAATTTTCACACTAAACTCATCAGAAACTTAGAAACTCAAACTACATCAACCAACAATCAGTTAATCTGAACAGTCAGATCACTGTCACCAGAACACTGTGTTGAACCCAGAAATCTACATCATCATTTAGAACGAGCTACAACCTCAATAATAATACATCATAATGTATATGCTTACTTTACTGAACCCAACCTGCCTGTATATGCTACTTCCTATAGCAAAACATGTGTATACCTCCAAAACTACTGAATCATAAAAACTTCTGAATCAGATATGTACCGACCTATAATATTCTGAACATCTACTGTCAAGTACATAGATCTAGTCAATCAGTAGCAAAGATAACCCTTCTCACTTAATCAATCAATCAATTAGACACAAACTCCTTATGCATTCAGTTTTACTTTCAGATCTAAGAAGACTTCATTGACATACAACAGTAAAAACAACAACACTGATAAGATAGATGAGTCATTTCTAAACAACGAGATTTTCTTTTTCATACGCTACTTGGAAGAGTTGAACCTGCGTGTATACACGCCTTTACCAAGGCGAACCAATGTATAGATATACAAATATTAACTTACAACTTCACTTCTATTCCAGACTTTATACATACCTAGATCATGATATTTAAAGAATAAAATATACACAAGTCTAGCCCAACCAATATCAGATCATATAATGATAAGTCATTTCAGGTCTCATGATCCTGATCCAACATTGTATACAAGGTGCACAAAATATTTCAGATTATATCATAATCATAACCCCTGCAACATAAAATATACTTCAGATAGAAGTATTCCTAAGAAACCCTTTTCACTTGCACACCTGGCCCTTTGATCTTCTCCTCCTTATATAGTTTTGGCCTTCCTCAATACCTCGGACCAAAACAACACTTAGAGCCTGTGGTATTCTTGGATGGGATGAAATAATCATTACTCCACTTAATATTGTGGGCTAATACCATGGTATTGACCCTTGGTATTCTCTACTCTTGAATTTTCATGATTTTCCAACCCATGCGTGCTTTTCCTCCTATGAAAGTGCATGCATATGTATACATCTTTTTGATCTATGAACCTACATGTATACGCTTCTTTGTCAAGATGAACCTGTGTATACAACTTAAACTATCTGAAAACACCATTATCCTTCAACTTCTTGATTCTGATCAATAGACCTTTGTTCCAACTTCCTGTTCTTATGTACTAAGGCCCTGTTACCTCTGAATTGACCTGTTTTACTGTGAGTTTCTTTTATCAAATCTGAGATGAGATGTGAGCAAGTTTCCATCAAGGACAACACCTGTATCACAATGCCAATAGGCCACTTATAATCCAAATTATTTAAGAAGGTGGAAGCCTTGGAAGCAACAATGAAGAAGCATAACATCCATTTGGAGCACTCTTCATTTTCAACTTCATCTTCAGGAATAACACTTTATGCACATGGTTGTCAAGCATCTCGGTCTGGTTATGCACTAAATGTATCTTCTTCTTCTCATTCTCATGAGTGACTCATTGATTCTGGAGCTTCTTATTGCATGGAAAAAAACAAAGCCATGTTTTCTTTTTTAAATGATTGTAACACCAAAAATATATATGTTGGTGATGACATATCTCTTAGTGTTGTAGGGCCTAGAACTATTCATGTAGACAATGGTCAATTTAGTGATGTATTATGTGTTCCTACCTTATCCTACAACCTTCTATCGGTATATTAAATAACTCATTTAGGTGAATATAAAACCATTGAATTTTCACCTCATGATGTTCTAATTAAGGACCTAAGAGATCCCAGACATATTTTAGCTATTGGCATTGTTGATGATTCTACAAGGTTGTATAAGTTTAACAAATTTGGGTCATCAACTCTTCCCTTGGTATTTTTTTCTCATAATGATGAAGTGAGGAAAATTTGGCATGAGCGATTTGGTCACTTAAACTATCACTCCCTTCAAAATCTATATAAAAAAAATATGGTGACATGTCTTCCTATGGTATCTTGTAGAGATGGTGTTTATTCTAGAATTGTATTTGGAAAACATCATCAAGTTAGTTTGAGAAATGATGCAGGAGCATCCGGACACCTCAATGAAAGCAAAATAGAGAAAGAGGACAGGTGGACAACCACATGGACAGCCAAGCCAAGATTCGGTTAATGAACTAATTTTAGTTAAAAAAATCAGTTAAAACTGAATGTATGTGTAATAAGAACTGTAGGATTCTTGAGTAAATCAGGAAGAAGGAGAGGAGAATCGTGTGTATGGGAGAGAAGGCAAAATGTGATTGCCAGAGAAATCTGGATTAAGGCTGAAATGCCTTAAAACTGTAATCTGAATTTGTGTATAATAAAAGTGTTTCTGTGAATTTGTATGCGATTGCTTCATTGTGAGTTTATCCCTGCGTATCCGTGTATCTTTTGTTTGAATCGTTTGTTTATTATTAGGTTTCCTGATGTGCTGAAGCACAGGCTGGAACCTCTGCAATCGGCCTTTGATTCTGCAATGCGCATGCAGTCATATGAGTTTTATTTTCAGGGGGTTTATCCTGTTAAATGTAATCAAGGTCGATATGTGGTTGAGAACATTGCAGAGTTTGGGAAGCCCTATGCATTCGGGCTTGAAGCCGGGTCGAAATCAGAGCTGTTGCTGGCTATCGTTTTCATGTGTAAAGCGAGCCCAAGGCCAGAACAGGCATGTTAATACGCAAGGTTTGCGGTAGAACTTTGTGAAAGAATTTCAGCCGAGGACGAGGCCGTCGTGGAGGATTTCGTTCCCCTAGTTGCCATGCCTCGAGAGGATTTGGGGAATGAGGATTTTCGCTTGCGAGCCCTCGGGGTTGGTTTGGGGAAACCCTGGCGTAGTTAATGAGGCGGTCGTTTTTTTTTTACATTAGGGCGGAACGGTTTCGAAATTTTCTCCATCGTGATTCTCTATCAAGCGGCGGAAGATGATGACGGGTCGTGGTGCCGATGGCGGTTGTGTCCCTGAGGGGATCCAGAAACTGGAAATCGACATATTTACACGGGCCCTCAAGGCATTGGCATTGAATCATCCCTTTGATTTAGATGATGGCGTTGGTGCCGGATTGGACTCTGCGGGGCCTTCACAGCCTTTGGGAAGGTACCCAGGAGCAGGCGATGGGGGATTCCAGGTCGAGGAAGAAAAGTTTTTCACAAATGAAAAAGAAAGTGCCTTGAAGAATTCCGGCAGTGAATCCCGGGGAAGTTCCAGTGCAGAGATTGAAGCCAAGGATCTTGAGGATGCTGATAAAGCTGAAGAACGATGACAATGTCATCAGGGGTTGTCACCTGGTCTTGGTTAAAATGAAGCAAGAGACATCTGAATGCAGTGGCGGTTAGGCTTCGTGGGCCCATAACCCACAGGTCCCAGGATCGAGCTAGTAAAAATACTGAAAATGAAGATCACCCAGTCTTCGTTTTCATCAAGAAACATGCCTCTTGACATGCCTTAGCCCCTTTACAGCTTGTGCATAGTGATTTATGTCATCCACTTCTAGTTGTTTCATTCTCTGGCTACAAGTCTTTCTTAACTTTCATTGATGATTTCTATAGATGCACTTGGGTATACTTCTTAAAACTCAAGTATTTAACATGTTCTTGGCCTTTAAGGCCTTTGTTGAGAAACAATCTAGACATCAATTATTAAGCTAAGATTTTATAATGGCAGAGAATATGTTAACAACAAATTCACAAAATGTTTCACTGAGCATGGAATTCAATTGCAACATATTGTTCCATATACTCCACAACAAAACGGTGTAGGTGAAAAGAAGAATCACACCTTAAAGGAAATGGCTAATTGTATACTTCAATCTAAATAAATTAGTCTTAATTTTTGGACAAAAGTAATTAACTGTGCAAATTACATAGTAAATCACACTCCCACTAAGGTTTTAAAGAATATCACTCCAGAAGAAGCATGAAGCTTAATTAAACTAGATGTAACTGACTTTCGTGTTTTTGGAAGTGAAGCATGAGCCCATATTGTAGATGAGAAACATAAAGCCTTAGAACCTAAGAGTTAAAAATGTATTTTTTGTTGGATATTTTGAAGATGTCAAAGGATATAGACTTCTTCAACCTAAATCAAAAAATGTTATCATTAGAAGAGATGTAAAGTTCGCTGAAAAATTATCGGCCTACAAGCCTAGTTTGCAACATGTGCCACCTCTCTATCCCTTCTACTTCTGAAAATGTTCCTTCTTCATATGATGACAGTAAGGATGATAATCCTCCCCCACCTTCTCAGGATCCTCCTTCAGCTCCTCAACTTCCAAAATGGGTCCACGCTACTCAGGATGCAACAGGTGCTCTTGTAGGTGATCCTACAAATCAACGTCGTACACGTTCTCAGTTTGATAGAGCCTCTTCTTTACTGGCTCAAGATTTAGCAAATTATGATCCTTGCACCTTTGCAAAAGCTTCAAGCCATCCAGATTGGGATGCAAATATGAATGAAGATTATCATTCTTTATTGGAAAATGATACATTGGACCTTGTTCCTCTTCCAAAGGGACAAAATCTTGTTAGATGCAAATGGGTTTACAGAACCAAGTTTGGACTATATGGAAAAGTTGATAAACATAAGGCTCATCTTGTTTCTAAGGGTTTTTCACAAATTGAAGGCATTGAATATACTAAAACCTTCTCCCTTGTTTCAAAAATGAACTCTATCCACCTTGTTCTTTCCCTTGCTTCCTCTTTCAAATGGGAAGTCCATCAAATGGATGTTAAATCTTCCTTCTTGCATGGTGAGTTCCATGAAGAATCTATATGTAATAACCTATTGTCTTTTAACAAAAAGACTCTAGCCTTGTATGTCAGCTTAAGAAATCCCTTTATGGTCTTAGGCAAGCCCCTCAGGCTTGATATGCCAAAATTGATAGCTCTCTTTTAGATATTGGAATTTCTTAGTGTCATTTTGACAATACTTTCTACACCAAGAAAGTGGGTAAGTCTCTTATCATTCTTGTTATTTATGTTTTTGATCTTGTCCTTACTGGTAGTGATCCTAACCTTATAAACCATGTAAAGTCTAGCCTTAAAAAGCAGTTTGAAATGAAAAACTTAGGACACTTGCATTATTTCTTGGTATTCAAGTCTTGCAATCCAAAGAAGGTATTTTCCTTTCCCAGTCCAAGTATGCTTGTGATCTTCTATGCCACTTTCAAATGGAAGACTATAAGCCAGCCCCTTCTCCCTTTCAGTATGGAGCCAAAATTTCAGTCACTTGTACTTACCCTAAAGTTGATGTTACCTTGTACCATCAGCTTGTTGGAAAACTTTTGTATCTGACCCATACGCGTCCTGACCTTTCCTTTGTTATTGGACTTGTTGATCGATTTATGAAAAGCCCACATGAATTTCATTGGAAAGTAGCTAAAATAATACTTCATTATGTTCAAGGTACATTTTAGTTTGGGATTCGTTATATTGCAGAAGCGTCTCCTCTATTGGTTGGTTTCACTGATTTTGATTGGGTTGGTGACCCTGGTGATCAGAAGTCTAATGCAGGTCATGTCTTCACTCTTAGTTCTAGACATATTACATGGGCTTGGAAGAAACAAGTGTCATTTATCTTTGTTCAACAGAAGAAGAGTATCGTGGCACCATTGAAGCTAGTAAGAAAGCCTTATGTATTCGTCAAATCGTGTCAAATTTTAGCTTTCAGTAGCAACATCTTACTACACTTTGGTGTGATAATCAAAGTGCCATTCAACTATGCAAAGATCCAGTCCAACATTAGCACAACAAACACATTGAACTACACATGCATTTCATCAGAAAGCTCATTCATGAACACATTCTTGAAGTGCAATATTGTTCAACTGACGATCAAGTTGCAAACATCTTTACAAAGGCTCTCACAGAGGCAAAGTTTATTGAACATCAATTTATGGTTGGAGTTAAGGAATTTGTCACTAAGGGGGGATAGGCTGTAATTCCTCCTTCCTTCTCCTATTGTGGCATATTTTTAACACCTTTAATCCTATCCCAAGTTGTTTTTAAGGGGGGATGTTAGGATATTCTGACACATAGGAAATAATTAAGTATAACTTGTTCTAGTGTATAGTTAGGTAAAGTGTGTTTCTTTAGTATGTACATTTTGTAACTCAATCTGACAGTCACGATATATTCTAAACATGAAGCGATCCAAAAGTTCATTATCTCCTTGGTATTACCGACACTCGATCCATGGCTAAACACCCGATTGGTCTATGATCTCTATTTAAAGAGCATGGAGGGTCATTTTTTAGTTGACCGTTCATGACAAAAGCTTACATAAATTTTATTTCTTTTACATTAATAAATTGATTGAATTGGTTGCGTTGGTGTTGGGCCACTAATTTGTCATTATTAATATCACATTTTGATGTCTATTTCATCCATTTCTACCATTCTTTATCATGTCATTTATCATAATTTATCATATAATTCCATTTTATAATTATTTATGCTCTTATGGATAAATACTATTTTTCTATTTTATTTTTAATAAATTGATGATTATTATGCATGATTTTACCAATGATCGTTTATTAATGGATTTTTTGTAACATCACCCATGATTTTAGCCTCCAAGATCTTTTCCAGATTGCAAATTTGATCTCCAACTCATAATTAAATATTCCAACTCAGAAGTTCATTGGAATAAGAAGTGACGGTTTTTCATTGGATGTTTCGGACAAATGAAGGAGAATCTAGAAAATCTGAAACATGGGTTTTGTCTAGAACAGACTGAATTAGTTTTCTTGTAAGTTCGTTTCCAAAATTTGATTTTTATTAAGAGAAAGAGAAGGCTATTCGAAGACAATTTTCTCAGATTTGTTGTTGCGACCGTTTTCCAAATTCTTCCAATTGCAATACCAGATTTGACTTGTTCCAACTAAATCATGATGTGAAGATATTTCAAATCTGATCCTATTTGTTAAGATTATGTAATCAATCCAAAATTGTAATGGAAATAATTTTGTAATCAGAGTTTTTGTAACTTCCCTTTTCTCTCTGTGTATTTAAATGAAAATAGAGATCAAAGAGAAGAGGATAATAGAGGAGAATTAGAGGATAATTGGGGAATAATGGAGGAATAATTAGGAGATAGGAGATGGACAATTTTTAGATAGGATGTAGGAGAGGAGATAAGAGATGAGAGATGGAGATGAAATTTTTTTGAATTTGAGGCAAAGCTAAGAGCTTCATTATGATGTAATTATTTCTCTCATATGTTTTAATGAAGGAAGTTATCCATTGAGTTCTACATCCATTATTTGTAATCTGATCTGAGTTATTTCTCAAGGCAGAACTGAGTCTTGGGAAGTTGGGCCCACTACCTTGGATGAAGCACTGCCTTAAAAATCTATAGTATTTTAGTTGTGTGCTTGTTTCTTTGAATTTCAATCGTTGTTCTTTAAAGTAAATTTTCATTTTAATCAAGTAATTTGTTAATTTGCTTCACTTTCCAGATTTTTTATTTCCTGCAACTTCTAGATTTCATTTGATTTGTTGCTCTAGATTAGCATTTGAATTATGTTGAGTGAAATAGCTTAAATTTCTAATTCAGCAAGGTGTGATTTAATTTAGAAATGATTCAAGTTGTGTGATTAGAATAATTGTTTTTCCTGTCATTTTATTTCTTCTTTTTAATTTTATTTTTATTATTCAATTCTTATATTTTATTTCTTGTTGAATTAGATTGATAGTATAGAACACAATCATATAAAATCAGTGTTAGTTGTTGATATTTGTTATGCAGGTATTTTTCTGATTGCCTTGAAATAAAAAGACGCTCCTCGGGTTGATAATTAATGTCTAGATGATTAGTTATTTTATTTATTTATTAAGAAATTAATTTCACCCAACATTTTGGCATCGTTGCTGGGGAGACAATCAAATTTCACTATCACACTAATATCTATTTGTAGATGCATACCTGACTTCGTGAGAGCTGGATATTGAAGACAGAAGGTAAGAACCTATGTGTGCATCCTAGGGAACCAGTGATGGGTCTACCCTCAATAGCCCAAGCTTAGGTCATATAGCATGCACTAATAAAAGTAGGAATTTTAGATGTAAAATTAAAAAAAAAAATCATAATTCCACTCAAGTGGTGATGTAAGTGTTGAAAATAGCAACAAGAAATGCTAAAAATATCATTGCTACAAATAGCATTTCAGGATATACTCCAACTCTGTTCGAAATAACAAAAAATAGAAATGCTAAAAACAACATTTTGAGATGTATTCCAATTTTGATTTGTCCTTGAATCAAAATTGGGAATCAAAATTCGAATTTAGTCTCACTAGCTATTTGAAAAATAATTAGTTAATTCATCTTGAGTTAATTAGTTGGTGAAAATCAAACATGAAGTCTTTGTGAATACATGCAACAATTATCCCTTTGATTGAGGAAGTTATCCCTTAATTAAGGAGATAACTATGAGTTGTACTTGAGTTATAATTAGTTAGCTCAGTTAACTAAGTTAAGTCCAGTTAAATTAGTTCCAAACAGTTGGAGGAACTAACTGTGAGTTCAGTCAGTTAATGCATGCATGCATGCAACTAGTGTTCTCCAAATAACTGAATATTCTCTCATAAATAACTCATGCATGTTAATTCAGTTAGAGACCCAGTTGAGATCAGAGGAAGGGACAATGTACTATCAGTTGGAGGAATTTTCCTATATAGGAAACTCTTCCATGCAGAAGGAATTATCTCCTTCAGGATTGCGCAGTTATTTCAGAGGTCAGTGTTGTGTGTGAGGTGAGAATCACATGGGTTACAACTGGAAGACCAAGGAGAAACTACGCAAGGAAATATGAGGCTTGGAGGACTGAAGGAAGGCATATGTGTTCTCTATTATGTTTATGAGCAGCAGTGAGCAATTGTATTGAGACCTGGATAGCTTGTGAGCTAAAGCTTTGTGTAATCCAGAGATATTTCCACTTGTATGATAATACAAATATCGGGGTTTTTAGTTGAGGCTTTCCCCAGAGTATTATTTTGTGTTCATATGTGATTTATTTCTTATTCTCTGTTATATGTGTTCTATTTGATCTTGCTCAAAATCGATTAAGCTTCCGCAAGTTTGTTTGTAGAAGTAGATCAAGTATTTTACTTTAGTATATTGCATTATCAGGTGATCTACAGTGGGAAATTCTAAATGGTATCAGAGAAAAGGTGATCAAAGCGGAGAACAATATACAAAGAAGAGAGAACTCTGAAGTTTGAAGTTCCTGATTATAGAAATCAAATTCTTATTGTTCCACAAACTTCACCAATGGCGTTCAATGGTTGAGACTCGAGTATGCCCTGGATGGCAGCTCGAATGATATAGCCTGGAAGGATCACATGGAAGCGGTATTAGAGGGCAATTGTTTGAAGGACTTCATTGATCAAGAAGTCCCCAAGCCTGCAGCTACTAATCCCCAAGAATTGGAAGAATGGAAGAAATGTGTGGCTAAAGCGAGGAGGATTCTTCTGGAGGGAATTCAAGACAACATTGTCTCCAGTCTCCATGGGAAGGAGACACCATTTTCAATGTGGAAAACATTGAAGGATCTATATCAGAACTGCAGCGATTAGAGGAAGCTTGCGCTGAAAGATAAGCTTAGGAAAATCATGTGTGAAAGGGGTGACACAATCTCTACATATCTGACCAAGCTCACCACCTACATAGATGAGCTTAGAAGTGTAGGAATCATGACATTCGATGATGATATGGTGAGTCTTGCTCTCCTCGATCTTCCTAAGAGCTGGCATAGCTACCAAGACTTAGTTAATGAAAGAGAGAAACTGCCAGATTGAGAACGACTGTGGTCGGATCTGATGCAAGATGAGATTAGGAGGAGCACGAGAGATGGTTCTTCATCTAAGGAGTATGAAGAAAGTTTTTCCTTAGCGAGTAAGGCAAGGAAAGGGAAGGAGAAGGATTCTCATCCCAAATCGAGTTCTTCTCATGGTGGGAAGAAGATTGACAAATCTAAAGTGCGATGCTTTAATTTTCATGAGGTGGGCCATTATGCAACTAATTGTCCATTGAAGAAATCCAAGAAGGGATCCTCAGAAGGATCTGAAGGTGAGGCATTGGCCTCTGAGTTCAAATTGGATTTACCCTCATCGCATGCATGGTTTCATCGATCATGGGTTGTGGTTGGTTTCTTGATAGTGGAGCCTCATTCCACATGACCGATGATAAGAGTTTGTTAAATACCTTGGAGAAGAAATACCTATAGATGTGCATAGAGATGGGTGATGATGGAAAGTATCATGTTTCAGGTGAAGGTACGGTTTTGTTTCAGAGGGAGCATGGAGCTCGCATCACCTTGACAGATGTGAAGTATGTGCCTGGACTAAAGAAGAACTTGGTATCGATCATGATGTTGGAGGAAAAAGGCTATGATGCAGTCTTTAGTAAGGGAAAGGTTTTCCTTAGACACATCACCATGAGACAAGTGAAGCAGATCAGTTCACGAGTCAAGAACCTATATGCACTTGAGGTACAATATGCATGCAAAGCCTTGAGGAGCAAGGAAAATGTTAGTGACTTGGTGGTTGAGAGGCAGAGTAAATTACCTCTCAACATGCAGCCCCAGAAGAAGTCCCAGACAACTGTGGTGGAGCCACAATTATAGATACTGAGAGGAGACTGAGTGGAGGCATCCACTAATGTAGAGACCTCCAGTAGGGGGGA
The DNA here is from genome assembly GCA_031772625.1 of Pinus tabuliformis. Taxonomy (NCBI): domain Eukaryota; kingdom Viridiplantae; phylum Streptophyta; class Pinopsida; order Pinales; family Pinaceae; genus Pinus; species Pinus tabuliformis. The sequence goes on along the minus strand of CM062819.1, from coordinate 83,480,355 downwards.
ATTTTGAGCCAAGTCAGTAGAGGGATCACATGAAACCATACCTCCAGGTGTGAGGTGGGGCAATGTGAAGTGATAGTCCAAAGAAGGCTGAAATAGGGGTAGGATCTTTGAGGTACCCAACCTCTTTTATTAAACCTTGCTATGGGAGCCCCGATGAGGAGTAGTAGGACTGGCTAAGTGGGTAGAGATAGATGCGGATGCAGTAGCAGAGGGAACTTCAACATTAGAGGTTGTTTCTAGCCCAACAGGGAGATGAGTTGGGAGATCAATTACTTACTTCTCATTAACTGAGTTGCAGTGCAGCAGTGGACAGCACAATGCAACATAATGAGAGGAGGTGCAATGCGAATGCATGTTGGGAGATAGGACCAGCAACAACACGGATGCAGCAGTAGGAATTAGTTTGATTGATGCAGTCAAAGATCAAAATGACAGAGGCTAGAGCAGTCAGATACTGAAGAGAACAAACCTGTAGAGTTTTCAGTCAATATAGGCAATAACAGTCAGAGACTTTGATGACAGAGGCATCATTCTGATTCAAGTTGGATATTTTTTGTTTTTGGAGTTGTTTGGAGCAACAAAACTTCAAAGAAGCGTTACATGCAGAACATTCCAAAGGTTCAGGATCGGGTTCGAGTTGAATGCCTTTCTTGTTGAGAGGGAGTGTTGAAAATAGCAACAAGAAATGCTAAAAATAGAAATGATAAAAATAACATTTCTATAAATAGCATTTCAGGATATACTCCAACTCTATTGGAAATAGCAAAAAATAGAAATTTTAAAAATAGCATTTCTATAGATAGAATTTCAGGATGTATTCCAATTTTGATTTATCCTTGAATCAAAATTGAGAATTAAAATTCGAATTTAGTCTCACTAGCTGTTTGAAAAATAATTAATTAAGTCATCTTGAGTTCATTAGTTGGTGAAAATCAAACATGAAGTCTTTGTGAAGACATGCAACAATTATCCCTTTGATTGAGGAAGTTATCCCTTAATTAAGGAGATCAAGATGATTGTATTTGAGTTGTAATTAGTTAGCTCAATTAACTGAGTTAAGTATAGTTAAATTAGTTCCAAACAGTTGGAGGAACTAACTGTGAGTTCAGTCAGTTAATGCATGTACGGATGCAACTAGTGTTCTCCAGATAACTGAATATTCTCTCATAAATAACTCATGCATGTCAGTTCAGTGAGAGACCCATTTGAGATCAAGGGAAGGGACAGTGTACTATCAATTGGAGGAATTTTCCTATATAGGAAACTCATCCATGCAGAAGGAATTATCTCCTTCAAGATTGCGCAATTATTTCAAAGGTCAGTGTTGTGTGTGAGGTGAGAATCACACAGGTTACAGCTGGAGGACCCAGGAGAAAATGCGCAAGGAAATAGGAGGCTTGGAGGACTGAAGGAAGGAATATGTGTTGTCTATTCTGTCTATGAGCTGTAGTGAGGGATTGTAATAAGAGCTGGATATCTTGTGAGCTAAAGATTTGTGTAATCTGGAGATATTTCCACTTGTATGATAATACATATATCGGGGTTTTTAGTTGAGGCTTTCCCCAGAGTATTCTTCTATGTTCATGTGTGATTGATTTCTCATTCTCTATTATATGTGTTCTATTTGATCTTGCTCAAAATCGATTAAGCTTCTGCAAGTTTGTTTGTAGAAGTAGATCAAGTATTTTGCTTTAGTATATTGCATTATCAGGTGATCTACAGTGGAAAATTCTACAGTAAGCACCGCCCATTTCACTGAAAAATTGATAGGAACATTTAAAGGAGGAGCCTCAAAGCAACACATGAAGAACACCTTCTATTATGGTAATAATTGGCTCGCATTGCTACTTTCAAATTCCATATCAAAAAACTAGGAGGAGTCACACAAATGCACATAATTCCCCCATCTTCTCTACCAAATTTTCATGGTTTGGAAAACGAAGACCCAGATACATTCTTATCTGAGCTCAAAGTACTTTGTAGAGGATATGATTATTGTACTAGTGATCAAAGGTTGAAAGTGTTTCCTCTTGCTCTAAAAGAAGCAGCTCTCCGATTGTTGGGTCCCTATAATACTAGTGATTACCCCATTACTATTGTAGTTATACCCCTTATTTATATTGTTGTGCCCCTATTACCCCCATGTTGTTATTTCTGTGCCCCATGGAATCCCTCTATTGTTATTTTTGTGGCTTTATATTATTATTGTTAGGTCGGCTGGATTATATTGTGACTCCTTAGACTCCTATATACAGAAAGGAGGTTTTGTCATTTGAATCATCGAAGAATTGTTCATTTATGTAATGTAAAGGAGGTTGCCCCCTCGAAGAGGCTGAATTCTAAGGCGTTGATCTATCTTTTCTATCTTTTCTTGAGCTGGTTTCATAACATTTGGTATCAGAGCTTTGGATTCTAGGGTTTCGTTGCTCCAAACAGGTCATCGTGGAAGTTTCGCTATAACTTTTTTTCTGTGACATTTCAGAAGTTGCAAAAAAAACCCATTTGAGAGGAAATAACGCTGAACCTTGGGTGTGAATTTTAGAGATTTTGGCGCGATATTTACCGAGCTATGATCTGAGGAAGTTGGTCTGTTTGCAGACTCCGGAATTACATTCAAAACAGGTGACCTGGGGAAAATCATCATAACTTTCTTTCTGGGGATCGGATTGAAATTTTCTAAGAAGGTATAAAAATAGGACGGACTTTAGTTTCTTTTATGCATGTTTCAGATCCAAAGGTCGAAACAATGACTCGTGGCACGTCGTACAAGTTTGATCTACTAAACTAGTCTATAAGAAAGTCACTGTGGGAGATTTCACATAACTCTTCCTTGGAGAATCCAATTTGGGTCAGACTTGTGGCATTGGAAAGAGGATAGAGAGGGCTACTACAGCTCACAAATTCAGAAGTAGATGATTGGAAAGTACAGAGATACATCAGAGGCAATATCGAGCTCCTACAAAGTGAAAAAAGGTGTGTATATTTTCTTAAACTTTTGCTTAAGCTTGGTTTGAAAATTTATTTTGAAGGAATTCAAAGGGCATAGTAGAGAATTATTATCAGTAATTGATGCCCCGAGGAAAGAAAATGCAAACACCTAGTAAGGAACCTGAAATCTCTAGCATGACTCATGAAGAAGAGGAAGAAATGCAACATGATATATCAAAATTACAAGACCAAGTGCAACAATTGTCCCTTGCACAAAAAGGAACAGAATCTAAGATGGATGGTTTAAAGAAAGATGTAGAAGCTAAGATGGATGGTTTAAAGAAAGGTGTAGAAGCTAATATGGACTATTTAAAGAAAGGCGTAGAAGCTAAGATGATTGACGTGGAAGCTAAGATGGATGATTTGAAGATAGATTTGAAGACAGACATGGACGAATTGAAGATAAATATGAATACGTTGCTACAAGAAATGGTCCCTAAGGGTGAAAGGGTACTAAAGGAAACTCATGATGAGAACAAAAGAAATTTTAATCATGATTCCATAGATGCTAATGTTGGATTGAAGACTCACCATATTCCAAAAATGATATGAGGAAGTTTGATGGCAAGGATCCCGCCACATGGATATTACAGATGGAGCAGTTCTTCGATCTCAATAATGTGCAAAACACACAAAAGGTACGTATGACAACTGTATATTTGGAACCAAATCAGTTTGTATGGTATCAATGGCTTTGCTCTCGTAAACAATTTATCACTTGGGCAATTTTTACGGAAGAATTGATAGCACATTATGAAGATACAAAAAGAAACACTTTTTTTAGCCAATTGATAAGTCTCAAACAAAAGGGTTCAGTAATGGAGCACATTGAGGAGTTCCAAAATTTGAAGGGTAAAAGATATTCCAGAGGAGCATAGGATTGATGTGTTCATAGGGTCTTTAAAGGATAATATCCAACATGATGTTCGCCTTTGGGAACCTGATTCATTAGAGAAGGCATTCAGGTTAGCAAGAAAAATGGAAAGAAAAATTATGGCAACCAAGAAGCATACCACTCACAACTATAAAGACGGAAGTGTTGTTGCCCCTAGTCTTCCACAACCTATAAGGTTGACACCACAACAATTGGAAGAAAAAAGAGCAAAAGGGCTTTGTTACAGTTGTGATAGCAAATACACTAAAGGTCATAAGTGTGCTGAGAAGAAATTATTCTACATAGATTGTGAAGAGGAAGAAGAAAAGGAGCAAGAAAGGTCAAAAGAAGAAGATATACTCCAGGAACAAAGCCTAGATGAAGAACAAATAAATCCGACCATATCTTGTAATGCATTGGCGGGAATTACCACTCCTCAAACCATCAAGATAGAAGGACAAATCAAGAAGAAAAAGGTAATAGTGTTGATTGATTCAGGAAGCACCCACAATTTTATTCATTGTAGGGTAGCAAAAGAATTGAATTGCTTCCTATATCCAGCACCAGAGTGTCAAGTGATGATTGCAAATGGAGGAACAATAAATTTCTCTGGAAGGTGCCATAATATCAAGCTATCCATGGGAGAATATGTATTGACTAGCCCAATGCTTTCCATTCCAATGGGAGGTGCTGATGTTGTACTAGGAGTCCAATGGCTACAATCCTTGGGTACAATAGCTTTTAATTTTCAAGAACTTTTCATCAAATTTTCTACGGAAGGAAAGGAAGTTGAATTAAGGGGTATTGCAGGGAAACCAGGAAAGATAATCAGCTCTAATGGTATGACAAAGCTTCTAAAAAAGGAGCAAAGAGGTGTAATTGCACAATTATGTTCGCTAGATGTTTCCACATCGGAATCATCTATTTCTCCAGATCTCCAAAAAGTCCTGGACAATCATTCCAAGGTATTTGAGACTCCCAAAGGTCTCCCACCTATGCGTGATCATGATCATGCTATTCATCTGATTCCAGGAAGTGTTCCTCCAAACATCAGGCCGTACAGATATCCCTATGTCCAAAAAAGTGAAATTGAACGTATGGTTGCAGAAATGCTAGAGGCTGGTATAATTCAACCAAGTCAAAGTTCTTTCTCTGCTCCAGTAGTATTGGTGCACAAGAAGGATGGATCATGGCGCATGTGTCCAGATTATAGGGAGCTCAACAAGCTCACTATTAAAGATAAGTTCCCCATTCCTGTCATTGATGAATTACTGGATGAATTGCATGGATCAATTTACTTCACCAAGTTGGATCTTCGTTCGGGATATCATCAAATCAGAATGAAGATTGAAGACATTCTGAAAACGGCATTTAGAACTCATGAGGGTCATTATGAATTTTTGGTCATGCCTTTTGGCCTTACCAATGCACCTTCAACATTTCAAGGTTTGATGAATTCAATTTTCAAACCATTCCTTAGAAAATTTGTGTTAGTATTTTTTGATGATATACTAATCTACAACAAGTCTTGGAAGGATCATGTTGAACATGTTGACAAGGTGCTACAACTATTGGAGGAGAAAAAATTATATGCAAAAAGATCCAAATGTTTCTTTGGAGTCCAGGAGGTGGAATATTTGGGTCATATTGTATCTCATGAAGGAGTTAAGGTAGACCCTAGCAAAATTAAAGCCATTAAGGAATGGAAAATCCCCACATCCATAAAGCATCTGCGAGGATTTCTTGGGTTGACAGGGTATTATCGCAAGTTTGTTAAGAATTATGGGAGAATAGCAGCACCTCTAACAACATTATTGAAGAAAGATGCATTTTCATGGACTCCGGAAGCAACAAAGGCCTTTGAACATCTTAAAGAGGCAATGTGCCAAGCACCGGTCTTAGCTACACCAGACTTCACAAAAACCTTTATTGTGGAATGTGATGCTTCAGGAAATGGAATTGGTGCTGTTCTAATGCAAGATGAAAGACCCATTGCTTTTGAAAGTCGTCCAATCAAGGGAAAGTTTTTAAGCAAAGCTATTTATGAGAAGGAAATGTTGGCAATACTCCATGCACTTAAGAAATGGCGACCCTACCTAATGGGAAGACACTTCAAGGTAAAAACGGATCATGATAGCCTTAAATACTTTTTAGAACAAAGATTATCCTCTGAAGAGCAACAAAAGTGGGTCACAAAGATGTTGGGTTATGACTTTGAAATCATCTACAAAAAAGGGAAGCAAAATGTGGTGGCAGATGCACTCTCAAGAAAGGATGAGGATGTGGAAGCATTGTTGTGCGCCATTTCTATTATCCAACCAGATTGGATAAACGAAGCAAGGGAGGAATGGAAGAATGATGAAGAAGTGTGGGCACTTATTCGAAAGCTACAACAAGATTCCAGTACGTCTGATACATTTAGCTGGAAAAATGATTCGTTATGGTACAAAGATCGCTTATACCTCTGTAAGAATTCCCAGCTAAAACAAAAGATTCTTATGGAATTGCACACTTCTCCCTTAGGAGGGCACTCAGGATTTTTAAAAACTTACCACAGGGTTAAGAAGGAATTTTTTTGGGATGGCCTTAAATCAGATATTCAAAAGTTTGTGGCAGAATGTTTGGTTTTCCAACAAAATAAAGTTGAAACAATTAAGACACCGGTCTATTACAACCTTTATCCATTCCAAGCCAACGTTGGGAGGAGGTTTCAATGGATTTTATCACAGGTTTACCCAAGTCTGAGGGAAAGAGTGTCATCATGGTGGTAGTTGACAGACTTACCAAGTATGCACACTTTTGTGCATTATCACATCCATTTAAAGCCAGTACAGTTTCTACTGCATTTATGGAAACAATTCAAAAGCTACATGGAAACCCAAAGATTATTGTAAGTGACAGAGATCCCATTTTCACTGGAAATTTTTGGACAAAATTATTTTCTTGTCTTGGTACTCAGTTAGCTCATAGCTCATCTTATCATCCTCAATCTGATGGGAAAACTGAGATAGTAAACAAATGTTTGGAAGGATATCTTCGTTGCTTTGTATCTGATAAACAGACACAATGGGTCAAATGGTTGCCTCTGGCTGAATGGTGGTATAACACTTCCTTCCATACAACAACAAAAATGACCCCATTTATGGCACTTTATGGGTATCAACCACCATCCATCACATCATATTTAAGAGAAAATTCTAAGGTTCAGGCAGTGGAACATCACATCGAACATCAACATCGCAGTGAAAGAAGTTTTGATGTAGGTGATTGGGTATTCCTACGGCTACAACCATATAAGCAAATGTCCCTAAAGCAAGCTAAGAAGGATAATAAATTATCACCAAAGTATTATGGTCCATACAAGGTGTTGCAAAAGATTGGTACTATGGCATACAAATTGGAGCTTCCTGCAGCTTCTCGATTGCACCCAGTTTTCCATGTTTCATGTTTAAAGAAGGTTATAGGCGACAAGCTCCCAGTTCAAACAATATTGCCAGAACTTGACGAGGAAGGAAAAATTATATTGGAACGGAAGCAGTCACAGAAACAAGAACTCGACAGCTACGAAATCGATCAATTTCAGAGTATCTTATCAAGTGGAAGAACTTATCCGTTGAAGATTCCACATGGGAGGATGAGAATTTTATGCAGAAGTATCCAGAACTACTCAAGCGTTGAGGACAACACTTTTTTGAAGGAGAGGGGCATGTTGGGTCCCTATAATACTAGTGATTACCCCATTACTATTGTAGTTATACCCCTTATTTATATTGTTGTGCCCCTATTACCTCCATGTTGTTATTTCTGTGCCCCATGGAATCCCTCTATTGTTATTTTTGTGGCTTTATATTATTATTGTTAGGTCGGCTGGATTATATTGTGACTCCTTAGACTCCTATATATAGAAAGGAGGTTTTTTCATTTGAATCATCAAAGAATTGTTCATTTATGTAATGTAAAGGAGGTTGCCCCCTCGAAGAGGCTGAATTCTAAGGCGTTGATCTATCTTTTCTATCTTTTCTTGAGCTGGTTTCATAACACCAATGGTTCTTGGGCCTTGGTGGGAACTGCATCCAAATATGGGAGGACATGAAGAATGTATTCTTGAAGAAGTACTAAGACTATTGCAAGGCCAGTGAAGTATCTTCAGTATGATACAAGGTGAAGATGAAATATTGGAGGACTATGTAGAGTGATTTAAATACAACTTTCAAAAATCAATGCATAAGCATTTAAGAAAAGATATCTTAAAAACACTCCTACTCAATGTAATCAAAGATGAATTTTAGAACTCTTAAATCTAATGGGAAAAGGTGATTTTTTTCAGTTATCATATAATGATGTTTGTGAATTATGCATAAGGTATTCAAGAGGAATCTCCAAAGCTGGGAAGAATTCTAGAGAAGTTTCTTCTTCCTTTCCTAAATCTACTACAAGAACAGGAGATATACGAGTTGAAATCAATGATTTATTTGAACATTTTAAAATTGATTTTATTATCTCTCTAAATTCACAATTGGATGTTTTGCAGGTTGAAAAAAATCAGACAAAATTTGAAGAAGTGTTTTTCCCTCATTGCAAAAAGGAGCATCCCATACATAGTTGTTCTTATTTATCTAAGATGGAAGCATCATATCAAATAGATGGACAAGCTACGACAATTTCACAACCATGGAAATCATGGCCTACATGTATGGTTCAAAACACTTCCTCTCCATTTTCTTACTTGCATAATCCATTATGGAATACTCATGGTTAGGGAAGTCATGTCAATCTCAATATAACCCCCACCAATATTGTTTACAAGTTTGGAATGGTTCATCTTATGATTGCATGACTACTCTCCCTCATCATGTAGCACAAACACATCATCCATATTCTTCACTAGCTCTTCCACAACATCTTGATTTCCAGTCAAAACCATGCACACAACCCAATCAACTACATCATCAAAATCGTCCATGTCCTACACAATTTCCTCTTCAACTCATTTCACACCCTCGCCTTAATAAACCAGTACAACATGCTTACAAAGTTGAACTGCAAAAGTTACATACCCTTCCCATCCATTCTATCCCACATGCACCATTGCAGAAAACTTATATTGAGATTGAGAATGTTCAAATCCAAAAATTGTAGAAGTTATGGAAGAAAATAAGGTTTCTTCTAGTCTGCGTCAACAAGCCGTTTTAAAAACTCAAGAAATTCATGATATGACCACTATGGGAAATCAATAAAGTAAAGGATATATTTAATATTTGTTTCACTCCATCATTTTCTTTCAGCATCACTCCATACTTTAACTATTTTTGACACCATCTTTTCAAGGGAAGTTGGCTTCTCATACCCTACTATTTATTAACATGCATTTTTCAAATTTGGTATGTACATTCTTGAGGCCTTATTTCAAAAATGGCTCTACTGGGAGTACTCTTATATGTAAGAATATTCATTTTTCAAAGCAAAGTGGGTTGATGTAGAAATGCATAAATGCATTTTTTTATTATGTAAAAATAGTTGTTTTTGTTGCAACATGCTGTGGAAATCAACATCGGTGATAAATGTTTTAATTTATTTGTGTATGCATATCCATTATAATGAAAATAATAGTTCTGCAAACACTCATATTCATTTTTATCACCAATATGGAAAAATTGTTTGAATATCATATTTTTTGGCTCGTGGGCTTGATGAAAGTTCTAAAAACACAGTCGAGACAGTCATGTTTTGAGGGACCAAAAGGGAATATTTTTAAACTTGTTTCTATCCTAAGTATCCCTTTATTTCTGTTTCCCGACCCAATTTTAATCACTCCATTTGGATTTGAAATGAAAACGTTATAACCAAAACATTGACCAGGTGTCTAGTAGGCAGCTTAGGAACAGAGTTGGGACAGTCTGTTTTGAAGGCCTAAATGACTATATTTTCCAAACCTGTTTCTATGATATATTCCTCTATGAATCTAGCTTATAAGTCAATTTGAATCACTCAATTTTAATATCGTATGGGAAAGTTATGACCCAAATACTGCATGTCTATTGTAAACCAGCACTCTTAAAACTTTTTTTTTCCAGTTGTTCATTAGAGTATTTGACCAATCAATTCTTCTTTTCTTCACAAAATGTTTCTATTGGAGATAAATAAATAAATCTAATTTCATTTCCAATTTGAATCAGCTCAATCCGTCATAAAATGAAAAAGTTATGCTTAAAATATCCACTATTGGTCTAAGTTGGGAAATCGAAATGACTATGTTATGCAGGTTGTTCTAAGTAACATTGACATATCATATCATGTAATTTTCAAAACATGTTTCTATTGGTGATATACCTTTGAATTCATTTCCATTTTGCTTTGGAATCACTCAAATCGGATGAAAAACAAAGGAGTTATGATTAAAACACTGCAGGTTAGCATGATTGGTCACTGCTCTCCTGCACGTAATAAATTAATTTTACTTTGTTCTTTTTTTTTTTTTCCTGTGGATTTATTTTATAGAGTAACTACTTGTTTTTTTTTTGAATACTTCTTGGATTATGGAAGCCCGATTTTCACCTCTCTTTCTCCATGATTTAATGTTTTATTGCAGGTAGACACTCATTTTTTGCAGGTCCTAGGAATAAAAGAAGTCAATTTATGAATGGGCGATTCTTGAAAGAAATGTTAATGAAACAAGGGAATTTCATCCAATTCATTACCTAATGGATTCATAACAGAAGAAATGGATAATTAATTTCCATTTGAAGATTCATGTCACTGCTGCCAAAACATTTTTCCAACAGATCATTTGTTTCCATTGATAGATTGATATTCCCTTAGGAAAATAACATCATAACTATTGTAACTTAATTTATTTATTTATTTACTGTTTTTAAATAAAGTGTTGTTTCTTTTCTGATTTCTCTTATGTTTTTGTGTTTCAGTTGTTGCATCCTTCAAAGTTATAGTTTCTGCTCCGTTGGTGATCGAACAACTCTTATTTGTGTGTGTGTGTTGTTTTTCAATCAATTGAACAACACTTTTTGCATGTTTGTTGTTCAATCATTTGAACAATTGCTGTTCAATTGATTGAACAACACTTTTGTGTTTTTTGATTTTGTTGTTCAAACGATTGAACGATTGTTGTTCAATCAATTGAACAAAATTTTTGCGTTTTTTAATTTTGTTGCTCAAACAATTAAATGATTGTTGTTCAATTGATTGAACAACACTTTTGTGTTTTTGACTTTTGATGTTCAAACAATTGAATGATTGTTGTTCAATCAATTGAACAACACTTTCGCATGTTTTTCTTTTCGATTTTGTCGTTCAAATGATTGAACGATTGTTGTTCAATTGATTGAACAACACTTTTGCATTTTTTATTTTTGTTGTTCAAATGATTGAACGATTTTTGTTCAATCAATTGAACAACACTTTTGCATTTTTTACTTTCGTTGTTCAAATGATTGAATGATTGTTGTTCAATTGATTGAACATCAATTTTTTATTTTTGACTTTTGTTGTTCAAACGATTAAATGATTGTTGTTCAATCGACTGAACAACACTTTTGCGTGTCTTTATTTTGTTGTTCAAATGATTGAACAATTGTTGTTCAATCAATTGAACAACACTTCTGTGTGTTTTTCTTTTCGATTTTGTTGTTCAAACGATTGACCAATTACTGTTCAATTGATTGAACAACACTTTTGCGTTTTTTATTTTTGTTGTTCAAACGATTGAACGATTGTTGTTCAATCGATTGAACAACACTTTTGCATTTTTTTTATTTTTTTTGTTTAAATGATTGAAAGATTGTTGTTCAATCAATTGAACAACACTTTGTGTGTTTTGTTGTTCAAACAATTGAATGATTGTTATTCAATTGATTGGACAACACTTTTTTGATTTTTGATTTTTGTTGTTCAAATGATTGAATGATTGTTGTTCAATGAATTGAACAACACTTTTTGACTTTTGCTATTCAAACGATTGAATAATTGTTTTTCAATCGATTGAACAACACTTTTGTGTTTTTGACTTTTGTTGTTCAAACGATTAAACGATTGTTGTTCAATCGATTGAACAACACTTTTGTGTGTTTTTCTTTTTGATTTTGCTATTCAATCGATTGAGTGATTGTTGGTTAATCAATTTCACAACACTTGTTGAGTGTATGTTGTTCAATCGATTGAACGATTGTTGTTCAATGAATTGAACAATCCCGATTTGTTTTTTGTGTGTTTGTTGTTTAAATTGGTAGAATGAATAACTGTGATTTCTTTTTTCTATTCCATCATCGATCATTCGTTTTTCCATTTTTCTCTCTTTTATGTTTTGAATAAAAAAAAATAAAACCATCCGATTGGATTTGTGCCTCAGATAAAGAAAAACAGTAATATTAATACCATTATGCCTTATAAAACCTTTTGATGGTCATCTTTATTCCGAAGCTGACATGGTGCACATATATAATGATTGGTTGAATATCTTCTCTTTGTACACATCATAAAATGATTTATTATTCTAATACCATGCTAGTTTATCTTTTATACTTTCAAATGGATAAAACCCTTTGATATGATGATATGGGGGGGAAAGCATAACTTTCATTGGCATTTTTTTTTACTTCTTACACCATCCCTAACTCTTGAGGAGTAAATGAGCCTCCTTCTCTTTACAATAAAAGCATTAAAATATAAAAATATGAAAATGCAACAAGCATTGTCTTAAACAGGATAGGGGGTCTCATCACGAGCCAACCTACCATGATCATAAGGGTGTAACAGGTGACATTCCGTTATGACCACCACACCAAGGTAATGACTTTCTTGATAGATTATACCATCAGAAGGACAGGGGATCTCATCACGAGCCAACCTGATCACTTTGTTATATCCTAGTGAATGACACTATGATTATTTGGTTACCATGCCAGCATAGTGGTCTCTTTATAACAATAAAAATAGAAAACCATCTAAATACTAAATGGAGGACCCTGGCTCATTTTTGGGTTTAAAAAGCAACCTTATCAAGGCTATGAACACCTACTAGCAGTAGTGGCTCTGCTTGTGGTATTGAAGTATTACGTTATGCTACCAAATACTCTTTATCATATTACCCCCTATGGATTCGTTTCCAAAGGAGAATTTCCCATTTGAACAACATTTATAATAGCCAACATGCATGGTAAACTATATTTTTATATTTTTATATCATTATTGTTCAATCAATCGATACAAATATTCATTAACATTTATTATTGGTCATACGTTCTTCACTTTTCCACCTAAGGTAAATATTTATTTACATCATGGTATAAATCTCTGTTTTATTTTACAGGCATTTCAAAACTTTTGATGTGTAATGCTCTGATTTCTTTTGTCGTATTTTACACCGCTTTGATTGATTGTTTGGATACATTTATGAATCCTTAATGTCCTTTCCCTTTGTCCTATGCTTTATGGTCATGGACACCCTTTTCTGATTGGAGGGGGGAAGGTATGCATTATGGGATAGCATGCATAATACTTACTAAACTTTGCCATAACTTGTTGATTTGACAAAATATTATTATTGCATTTGTACAAAAGTTTTTCTGATTAAAATCTTTGCATACAGCTTATCTATTGTTGTTCAAAACTAAAATTGTTGCATGCATAGTAATGAATTGTTTACAGGAGAACACCAGGTATGGGGGGTAACACTATTCATAGCGAGCTCACACTATTGCAACTAATAGAAGTAGCTCGAGCAACTCGCGAACACGAACAATTATTCAAACAGGATGTGTTTGCATGGCTTCTACGTTTTGCATCTTCAGCATCATCTCAGCCTACATTAGCTTCAATAAATACCAGTCCATACATGTCATTCCACAATTTTTCAGAGGTAACACTTGATGTAAAATAGCATAAGTTTCTGATTTATTAAAAGTTTAGGAGAATTTCATGAAAATCCATTGAGCATTATTTATCATCATTCATTCCACATCTTTAACACTTCCCATTTTTCAGAGACATAAAAGCTTTCAGTTTGGGGGAGTGTTACTTTCATTCATTTATTTATTATGATCATGCGATCATCCATCGATTTCCTTATTCATTCTCAAAACCTCCCTTCTTCCATGTTGTTTTACACCAAGCATAGATTTCAACCACAATTGTAGCAACCACCTCCATTTTTTTTTTAGTATTGCATGAGGGCATGCTAATTCTCTAGTTTGGGGAGGAATTGCTACACATGACGGACATTTTCTACTTTCTTTCTTATTTAAGGCATACAATTTATACAATGTAGAAATTGAATTGCGTGTATCTTTAAAACTATGAATTGAATTCTTCTAATTTTTGGATAGCAAAGAGGTATCATTAAAATACACAAACCCATAAAATTTCAAGTTAAATTAGTTTGTAAAATTTCGGAAATCATGCCCTACCACCTATAGCCATTTTGTTTATATCTCATTATCCATGCATCAAAACGATTTGATTTTTGGATTAGAGAAGTATTTGTTAAACACATACATGGCAGTAACAGAAGATGAATGAGAAAACATGAGAGTGTGTTTATTATTGACAATGATATACATTTATAGTACATTCATGTGACTGTTAGGTTCCACATCCCGAGGTCTCTTGGAATTCCTTAGTCTATTCGGCTTCCACACCAACCCTCAGAGGATTAGGTGTCCAAAATTCTCCCCCTTAATCCGAAGGGTTATGTATGAGTCCAAGAAGAGAGCTGTAATAAAAAATGTGCAAAACTGCATGGCAACACTAGGCTGAATGTGCTCTCTGAAATGTTGGTATAAAGGGCGATGGTTTAAGGATTACCACCAACACTGGAACGCTTAGCGTAGTTTCCAAAACTCTTCCAATTTTGGCATGAATCTGAGGTCTTCTGCTAGAGGAAGTGCTCCTAATGTTTTGAAGAGGGAAACCTTCAACCATGAAAGGGCGGTCTCACCCCACATAAAATGGAGAGCCTCAACCTAAAAAGGGAAGTCTCAACCTGTGATGGTTTAAGGATGACCAACAACTCTAGAATGCTTAATGCAATTCCTAGAACTCTTCCAAGATTGGCAAGAAGCTGAAGTCCTCTGCTACAGGAAGTGTCCCCAATTCTTCGAAGAGGTATCACTAACTGAAGGTATGCCCAAGGGCATCTTTGTCTCTGGCTACAACTATGAATCTAATATGGCAGGTTGTGGCTCAGGCTCACTTGATGTGGCTTTGAAGCTTGTAGATGACCATCATTTCCCCCCTTGTTAGATAAAGGCAAGAAGATGAAGGGATCTCAACTGCAAAGAATTTTCAATATTCGAGAACAAATCCTGTTGTATGAGTGAAATATCTTCTTGGTTATGGAAGCCCATTTCCAAGAAGTGATTTATCCAAGATGAATCATTGTTCTTGCAGGATGTTTGTTTTTGAAGCATCTGTTTGAAGAATGATTGGTTTTATTACAGTGCTTACATGGATGAAGATCAAAACAATGATCTTTCATATGGCCAACTCGAACACAGTGTTGGCATTTCACAATCTGTTGTTGTTTCTGTGGAATCCATCACTCTGAAACTGGATGGGCTTTGAGTAATCTGGAATATGAAAGGACACGTCCTTGTCATATCCAAGACCAATTTTGTGCTTATTGTGGACAAGCTCTTCCCAAGGTCTGATAATGGGCTTGGGAAGTGCAAATTGAACTTCTGCATCTGCGTGTAACTTTGCTGCTTTATTGGGCACTAGATCTGAATCAATTTCAACAATATTGACTTGTTGCTTATGGGAGTCTGTTTCATTATTCTGAACAGAAATAGGTTCAGAATGATAACTCCATTGTTGTAATTCTGCTTGTTGTAGCTGAGATTCAAGCTGGAAAAAGTCAATTTTCTCTTGTGCATTTTGTAGACAGACCTGAATGTCTGTGAGAGAATCTTTGCTGACTTTTAATGCATCATGAGTAGTAGAAAATATTAGAGTTTTGAGGAACTCTAATACTTCATTGATTCTAGCCATTTTCATTGAAAAAATAAGGTGAATTTCACAAATACAGATTCTTGATCTCAAGCCATATATAAATAAGCCAAGTCATAAAGATATATAATCAGTTAAAAATCACAATTGAATATGATTGAACATATGAAATATGCAAGCCTTCAATGTATTTAAATAAGCATATAGTAGTTCCAGGTCGTGGAATTTCAACCGCCCACATTCAATTTTGAATAATACAATGCCAAAGAGATTGCCTTATTCAATGCTAAACGCTCAACATTCAAATGTTGATGCTAATGCACCAATACCCAACAGAATACAACTTTCTCCAAGTGACTTGAAAGCTCAGATTCTAGTCACTTCAAGAGATCCTCTTCATATAGTTCAAAAATAACTTTGCCAGATAAATTTTTGTTGTGTTGTAGTTCTATGTCCTAATATTTGTATGATTGACTTCTCATTTGTGCCTTGCCATTTGAAAAATTAACCACATCGATCAACATAATGAAACATATTCAACAACTTTCCTCGAGTGTTCAGAGTCTTCAGTTGATGTTAGTGTTGGCACTAGAAATTAACAAAATAGTGGTTGGTTGTCCTTGTTCAGAAAACTAGAAATTCCCTATGTAAAGATCAGTTGCGAGCTATGGTAGTTACTTCTCCAGGAAACAATAAAGTTGGCTACTAGTTTTAGCAACCAGAACTATGGTGGAAAATTTCAGATACAAAACAACCAAAATCAACTTAAATCATTCGAATTTGGACTTCACTTCAATAAAAAATGCTAGCACATATGTGCTTTTAACATTGGGAGCCTCTGGAATGCAACAGGCACTAAAACCGAGAAGAAATATGGAACAAAGGAATTTACTGCTCACATAATTTTCAAAACTCAAAACCCATCAAAACTCCTAAAGTATGTGCGCACAATTCACTTGAGGAGACTCAAACCATTGGCCTGAGGTTTCAGCGATGGGTTTCTCAGTAAGAACAAACTCGCCAAATTTTTATACCTACAGATTCTGACTTGACTATATCCAAACTAGTTGAAGGAGATTCCACACTCCCAAATTCAGCCTTGACTTTGGCATTATCGAAGCCTTTAGAAATACATAATCCCTCCAAGCTGGCTAAGTTACATCACCATTCGTCATCAATAATAGTGGGAAGCTAAGGAACTTACGCCATTGACCCACAAATAATCTTCCACAACGATGTTATGGCTTTTGAAAGTGGCAAGGCTTGCTGCAATTGAATATTACTTTGAGTCTGAGGTCAGTAATATTTGTGATGGCATTCTACATCTTCTGGATACACATCTTATCTCGTCATCCACATCTGGTGAGTCCAAGGTATTTTATCTTAATATGAAGGGTGATTACCATTGATATCTTGTAGAATTTAAACACTTAGAGGAACGCAACAATTATCTTGGAATCGTTGTTCATAGCTCTTCCCATCGAAATAGAAGCCCAGGTAGAATTGCAGAGGAGGATGTGGGCAAACGCAATCACATTGCTTCAGTTCTTGAAAATGGAATGGGGATGTCCCAAAATAGCTTTTGCAACTGTCAGATGTCAAGGATGTGCCAGGCACAGGGCCCGCAGTCTGGTGAACAACTTATTAACAACACGTTCAAACAGAATCCAATTCTCTATAACACTATTGATTCGCCGGGTGAAAGAGCAAACAGCCTACCACTATTAGCGGCCAAGAGTAGCCTTGTTCATCACAATAGCTCCCCTATAGGAGTTTTGTCTCGGATGAATTTTGATGGAAACCAAATTCCTAAAAATGGCTATCTAGGAGTCATGGCAAGTGGTAAAATGGGTATGAGCACGCTTGCTTCAGAGAAGTGACAAATGGTCATGGCAGCAATTATGATGAGAAAACAAGGTATGACAACAATTTCAATGTGTGGAGGGAAGAACTGATACGCAGGTAAAGGCCACAGCAACTCTTTTGAGATTCAGGCTAGAACTGATACGTAGGTAAAGGCCACAGTAACGCTTTTGAGATTTGTGGTTCGTACGAGCGAAACATTAAGTGTCAGCATTCTAACAAGGTAGCAATTGAGCAAAGAAAACTATCATGGGAATAACACTTAGCTGAGAGAGGTTTTAGTCTACAAAAGTTGCATAATAGAGGGACAAATCTAATAGGAGTTACAGTACAAAAAATTAATTTGAGACCTGTGCACCTGGGTATGAGGGAAAGATGTAAGTTTTTCTCTATCAAGAAAATGGGAAAAGTTGCAAGACAAGCATGCACAGAAGGGCCACAAAAACAAGTGGCTCCCTATTGAGCAGGGTAGGAGTTCGTTCGCTCTGATACCATGTTAAACACATACAAGACAACAACATAAGATGAATGATTAAACATGAGTGTGTGTTTATTATTGACAATGATATACATTTATAGTACATTCATGTGACCGTTGGTTTCCACATCCCAAGGTCTCTTGGACTTCCTTAGTCTATTCGGCTTCCACACCAACCCTTAGATGATTAGGTGTCCAACAGTATTAATATAGTAGAAATCTACTTGCAAACATTCAGAAAAATATGGTTTGAAGTTTTTGAGAAAATGGTTAATGAAGTTTGTCATTACATATATCATATTTTGCTGCAACTTCATATACATATAGTTGAAAGTCAATGTCAAAATTTTTACACCTTCATCAACATTGCTAAAATTAAATATTCATTATTTGAAGAAGAACTCATTTGTTCCATCAATTTCATGAGTTGGGATGAACATTTTTGTATCATAGCTTGGTTAATACAGAGGCTTTGGGTTGCATGAGTACATGCAACATATTGAGTTTGGGGGTATGTTGGGCCACTAATTTGTCATTATTAATATCACTTTTTAACATCTATTTCTTCCATTTCTACCATTCTTTATCACGTCAGTTATCATACTTTATCATATAATTCCATTTTATAATTATTACGCCGTAAGGTGTTTCCCTTTGAAATCAACTTTCCTCTTGCCTTATCTATCTTGCTATGATCCATCTGATTTCATGTTAGACAATTAAAATATTTATGACCATTAGATTAAAGTTCTCGTTATAACTGAAACTATCCATATCTTACCTCCTTGAAACCATATAAATAACGACTTCTGTAGGTTTTATGAAACACTGTTCTACGAATCCATGTTCGCTTTCTTGAATCTGCTCATAAATTTCAATCGTCCAGGATCTTGCTTGAATCTCCTGGCCATTGTGCAATCCAATCATCCATGATTTTGCTTGAATCTCCTGGCCATTGTGCAGGTAAATTTCAAATGGCAAGGGCATAAATTTCAAAATGGAGTGTGTAGTCTCGATTGTTTTTAGTTTTCAATGATTTGTTTTTAATGATTTTGGTTTTAACTGCGAGTATGATTTGTTTTTAATGACTTTGGGTTTTAACTACGAGGAGTTCTGTGATGGAAAACTGGAAATTGCCAGGATTTCTATGACAAAAAACTAGAAATTGCAGAGGTTTCTTAGTTTATGCACGATCTTGGATGAATCTGTTGGGCACTGTGCAGGTAAATTTCAAAATGGAGTGGGTAGTCTCGAAATGACTGTTTTTAGTTCCCACCCTCCATATACCACAATGCTTCTTTTTAAGAAACCCTAATGTCCAAAGTTGATCTTCCTCCAACCATTTGAAGGGGACTGTACTGCTAGTATGGCATGAATGCCCATGTCGCTGTGTTGAGTAATTATTTCAAGGTATGAGACCTTCCATCAAGTTTATGGCCCCCATAAGCAAGATTCCTCTCTTCTCCTTCAATGGGCCTACCTGTGGCGACAAGATCTTGTGCCTTCTTTGAAGAACCCTAGCTTTTAGAATTCAAATTCCTTTGCACTATTGACTTTTTTTGTTTTGCAAGTTTAACTTTAGGCAAATTGATTGTTTGCCATACATTGTGTTTTGTCTGGTTATTTTGCTAGAGTAGGAGTAATGGAATCGTCTTGCAGTTCAATGAATTCCAACAGGCCTTCCACGGGGAAGCGATGTCTCTGTCCTCTGCAGAAATAGGGTGCTTCAATGAATAAACACAGCGTATGAATTCTATCCTTGTTTTTACAGATAATTTATATGATGCAAACATGTCATTCCCTCAACTGGGTTTATTACAGTGAAATGTCGCTAGGGGGAAACAGGGTATCGGCCTCTCTGCTCAACCATTAATTTTTTTTTAAGTGGATACCCTTTTTTGGTATGTTCAGTTGGAAGTGTGAATCAGGATTTGGTTTTATTGTTTTTGCCATCACAGAGTGATAGATTTATCTCGGCAAGAGGATCCATCGATTTGGAGGTAGCTAGATTCATGATCACGCAGAAGCAAAAGGACAGTGACGATACCCATGTCCTCTCCCCTTCCCCCTCCCCTTCCAGAAAAGCATACAAGAAGGAGATGGTAGCCACTTTATTGAAGAATGCGCTTATTGTGGACAACAGTTACATAATTCTTTCTTTCAATGGAAAATCACCAACTGTTTCCTAGGCTTCACAAGAAAATGTGCTAGCTAATTTCCCTATTTCTAGAAGAGCACGCAGATATATTGCTCAGGTAGGCCTGGATTTCATATTTTTTTACAGTCATTTTCACTAGATATTCCATAATCAAATCTTGAATACCATTGATGTTTACTCGTTATTGAATCAAAGCCCTTGATCCTATTTTCAATTGCAGCATTATCCCATATGGAGGAATGTGTTACACAGATTTTTTTCTTTTTCATTTGTAACGCTGAAATCACTACCACACCCATTCCAATTTCTTAATTTTTTCTTTTATAACAGAATGATGTTAGAAATCATTTCAGTACAGGAAAAGTACCCCTTTGCAAACAAAGCCATGATAACAATTTTTTTTTAAACCATTGATATACTCTTCGGACACCAGAGAAACTACATAGTATTTGGGGTTTTTGTTATTAGTACACTGGATATGCCTATCTGAGGACCATTGTCCTTTGTCCCTTTTTTTTCACCTAGTAATTTAACTTATCCATGTTGATTGCAGTCTGCAGATAGAACCCTGGATGCGCCCGACCTTCTGGATGATTATTACTTGAATCTATTGGATTGGAGTTCCACCAATGTTTTGTCCATAGCCCTGAACAACACTGTATACTTGTGGCATGCTTCTGATAGCTCTATATCTGAGCTTCTGATTGCAGATGAAGAAGAGGGTCCCGTTACCAGCGTTAGTTGGGCACTCGATGGGAGGCAAATTGCCGTTGGGTTGAATAATTCTGTTGTACAGTTATGGGACTCGCAATCTAATAAAAGGGTAAATAAAACCTGTTTATCTCTTCCAAGGTTTTCTCATTCTAATATAATGGCAATCGCTAAATTTGACATGATACAATTGCAGCTAAGAGCCTTGAAAGGTCATCATGAGCGTGTTGGTGCACTTGCTTGGAATGGTCCTATTCTCACCACAGGAGGGCTGGATGGGATTATAATCAATCATGATGTTCGCATCCATGACCACATTGTTCAAACATACAAAGGACATACCCAGGAGGTTTGTGGATTGAAATGGTCTCCTTCTGGCCAACAACTTGCAAGTGGGGGAAATGACAATCTACTCTACATTTGGGACAAGAGCATGGCATCCCATAATCCTTCCTCTCAATACTTCCACCAATTAGATGAACATTGTGCGGCAGTCAAGGAAACTTTATTGAAGAATGCCCGTGCTGTGGACAACAATTACAGAATTTTTTCTTTCAATGGAAAATCATCGACTATTTCCCAGGCTTCAAAAGAAAATGTGCTAGCTAATTTCCCTATTTCTAGAAGAGCACGCAGATATATTGCTCAGGTAGGCCTGGATTTCATATTTCTTTACAGTCATTTTCACTAGAATCAAATCTTAAATACCATTGATGTTTACTCGTTATTGAATCAAAGCCCATGATCCTAATTGCAGCATTATCCCATATGGAGGAATGTGCTACATAGATTTTTTTCTTTTTCATTTGTAACGCTGAAATCACTACCACACCCATTCCAATTTCTTAATTTTTTTTTTTTTATAGCAGAATGATGTTAGAAATCATTTCAGTATAGGAAAAGTACCCCTTTGCAAACAAAGCCATGACAACATTTTTTTTTAAACCATTGATATACTCTTCAGACACCACATAAAGTACATAGTATTTGGGGTTTTTGTTATTAGTACACTAGATATGCCTATCTGAGGACCATTGTCCTTTGTCCCTTTTTTTTCACCTAGTAATTTAACTTATCCATGTTGATCGCAGTTTGCGGATAGAACCCTGAATGCGCACGACCTTCTGGATGATTATTACTTGAATCTATTGGATTGGAGTTCCACCAATGTTTTTTCCATAGCCCTGAACAACACTGTATACTTGTGGCATGCTTATGATAGCTCTATATCTGAGCTTCTGATTGCAGATGAAGAAGAGGGTCCTGTTACCAGTGTTAGTTGGGCTTTTGATGGGACACAACTTGCCGTTGGGTTAAATAATTTTGTTGTACAGTTATGGGACTCGCAATCTAATAAAAGGGTAAATAAAACCTGTTTATCTCTTCCAAGGTTTTCTCATTCTAATATAATGGCAATCGCTAAATTTGACATGATACAATTGCAGCTAAGAGCCTTGAAAGGTCATCATGACCGTGTTGGTGCACTTGCTTGGAATGGTCCTATTCTCACCACAGGAGGGCTGGATGGGATTATAATCAATCATGATGTTCGCATCCGTGACCACATTGTTCAAACATACAGAGGACATACCCAGGAGGTTTGTGGATTGAAATGGTCTCCTTCTGGCCAACAACTTGCAAGTGGGGGAAATGACAATCTACTCTACATTTGGGACAAGAGCATGGCATCCCATAATCCTTCCTCTCAATACTTCCACCAATTAGATGAACATTGTGCGGCAGTCAAGGCCTTGGCATGGTGCCCCTTCCAGAACAATCTTTTGGCATCTGGTGGAGGGAGTTCAGACGGTTCTATAAAGTTTTGGAACACTCAAACAGGTGCCTGCCTGAATACCGTCGACACCCATTCCCAAGTCTGTTCATTGCTGTGGAATAGACATGAGCGTGAGTTATTGAGTTCGCATGGGCCAAATCAGAACCAGTTAACCTTATGGAAATACCCATCCATGGTGAAAATTACTGAACTTACAGGGCATACTGCTAGAGTTCTTCATATGGCACAGGTATGAAAATTCATGCTTTTTATGAGTACTTATGCATGCATCCATGTTTTCCCTTTAAATTTGTCCTAACGACCCTTACCATTGATTTACTTCTTCAGAGTCCTGATGGGTACACAGTTGCATCAGCTGCAGCAGATGAAACACTCAGGTTTTGGCAAGTTTTTGGGGCTCCTGATGCCTCAAAGAAGACTAAGACTAAAGATGCAAAAGGGGCTTTCAACATGTTTCATACTCACATCCGCTAAGAAGTATCTGTCCAAATTCATGGAATCAGGATGGATGTTCAACTCAAGGTAGTAATTAGATGTTTTATTTTCTGCTTGCAAAGCTCTTTTGCAGGCACTCTATAGTTCTGTACTCATAGTGTTATCTCAAAATCAGATCCTGATAGGCTGCTGGTCAGGTTGATTCTAAGTAACTATTTCAAACCTAATTTAGGCTGAGGCTTAGCCTCCTCAACCTGAGAGGGCTCTCTCTAGATAAGTTAATGATTTTGATTAAGATAAGATGGCTAACTCTTGTGAAACAACTGTAACAAATATGAATGTTGGAAACATATTAAACAACTATCCATTGGGCCTATGGAGTCAACAACACCTCAACATAACAAAGATCTTGACCTTACATGGAAGTCAGGGCATTCAGCATTTGAATATTCAGAACATACACTCATATAGAACCACACAGTTTATAGATGCATACAGGAAATCAGAGCACATTCAGTGAATTCTGAGTGATTATACATCCATACCACTGTAAACAAAACTAAGGAAAGGACATCATCACAGATTCTGAATATAAGAAATCCTTCATGAATCCTGAGAAGTACAATCAAAATTATATTACTGAAATGAGTCTTTACATAAGCCAAATACAAGTTGTGTCATAAAATTTTCCAACCTTGATTACATTGTTGTTTCAGCTATATATAGATTTTTTATTCTAACTGATCGAGATTCCTCCTCCAGCATGAGGGGAATTCGAAAACTACTTCTAATGACACCTATCAACCATTTAACTAACTAATAAATACAACAAAGTGCTGACTGGAGTTTTTTTTTTTTAGAGTTCTAAATCCACTATGACTCTAACTCCATATTACATGCATGATGGCTTCTCCTCGTTCTTTGACACATGGTCCTCTTTCAGTTTGGCTGAGCTGTGATGTTTAATGCTCCATGTGACCTTGAATGCTGAATCTTTTTAACTACTCAGAAATATGAAGAGACTACCCTTGCTTCTCGGCTTCAGTTTTCCCAATTATATTCGAATGCACAGAAGCATGTCCTTTAGCCTTTAATTACCCAAAATGTGGAAGACTGCCACGTTCTTGATGCGTTGTAAGCTTTGTCCATGAACATGTGTGCAAGTAAAAGTTTCTTACAGGCAACCCGTTTGATATATCTTGAACGGTGATAAAGGGGCTTTACGCCAAACATTTAGAATTGGATTTGAATATTCAACCTTTTTAGGCATCCACCTGTCTTGACCTGATTGACTGTTGACAGCTCCAGATGATGTCTTGCATACCCTTTAGATGTTTCCTTTCAAAATTCCCGCTTATAATTCAAACTGCTTGAATTGCGTAAAAATCAACACCTACAGCAGTTTCGTAGCGCGCTACGAAACTGCTGAATTATTTAAAACAGCTTGCTTTTAACCCGAGAACTTTATTAGCCGAGTAATTGCCAAAAACTCCTTTATTCTTTCCACATGTTGAATAGGAATTTATATTTCCTCAGAAAGATAAAATCAAGCAAATTTGTCAAAACTTTAAAACAAAATCTTACTTGAAATGAAAACTTATTTAGCAGATAGCTGATTTAACTGTGCCTTCAGATCTTCAATTTGTTTCCTCATAGCCTTATTCCCAGCTCTCAATTGCATATTGATCCTTCTTATGTATTTGGCTTCTTTGATTGCTGGTACTGTCCATGTGTGAAATTGTGAATGGCCATCAACCACTGAATTCAGCTGAGATTCTACAGCAGCATTTCCTTCCCATAAAGTTTTATAATACTTTGCATGGATAGCTGCATGTTTTCTAGCGGCTTTCTTTAATTTGGCAATTTCATATTTAGCTGATTCCAATTGTCTCTGTATGGCTGCTATATTATCTTCTTGAGATGCAATGACTATTTTGCCCGTGTCTTTTTGTGTCTCTTCCCCTGTTTCCTCTGTTCTTGGCAGTGCCTCCTGTACTTGCTGGAACCTCCTTGTCATAGGTCTTCTAGGTTTGAAAACGAACTCTTCAGCTGGCACATCAAATCTAAGCCTTTTTGAGGCCTTGGATTTCTTGGTGCTTTCCTGTTCTGACTGCATCAATTCGATTTGAACTGGTAGAGACTGCTCAATTTCAATAGCCTGCAATAAATCATTTAAACTTGCCTTAGACATTGGACTTTCTTCAACTACTATAGCTTTACCTTTTTCCTTATTTATTTGACTTCTTGTTCTTACCCTTGAAACTGCTTCAGATGTGCTTGTTTCAGGTACAGTCTTTTTACCCTGAGCCTTTTCCTTAGTTGATTGCTGAGGTTGATCTTGGATGATAAGGGGCTTCACCTGTTTTCTTACTTGTGACTTTACTTGTGACTTTGGAACTCTTTTAGCCCTTGCTTCTGTTTGGAGCTCAGCTATTGTAAAATCCCTGGCATGTTGGGGGGTGAGGCCAGTCTGGCTTTTGAAGCCAGCCATAAAAATGAATGAATTCCAATCCCTGTCTATCTTTTGGAGCCCATCTAAAACCAGTAATTTGATCAAACCATGATGAAACAAAGAGGTTTCAGAATCCTCTTTTCTCAGCTGTACCTTATCACACATCTTACTCAAACTACGAAAAATATAAAACGGTAGGTCTATGGAGACCTTCCCGGTGAAATGCAAAAGTAGTTTGAAATGGTAAGAATAAACTTTGTTATACCTTCCTTCACAAGTCAAATATTTCTGTATGCAGGTGAGTAAGAGAGCATAATGTTCTTTGACATAATTCCTGGGCACTCCCCTACTTAAATCTTCATTTACATAATCATCCTTCAAAAACTCCTTGCAAGGATTCATGTCAAATTTAAAATTTTTGAACCATTCCTCTTGTCCTCTTGGGATCTCTGTCACAGCAGATATCACTTCTGGGGAAACCTGCATTTCTAACATGGCTACCTTTGAATTCAAACCAATGAAGTTAAGTGCAAATTCCTTAGTTACCTGTGCATGTCCTCCTTGTAACTTTTTGCAAAAGTTCCAGCACCCGGCCTTTTTAAAAGCTTTCTTCACCTCTTCATTTCTCAGCGTTATATCCAGGCCTTCAGGTTCAGTCCTTAGAGGTTTACCGGATCTGTGCTCTTTTTTCTCCATTGATTCTTTCAAATCTTCGCACACAAAGACTACCAGCTCCGGTTGGAATTGTGATTCAGCCTCGCTTGAATTTTCAGCCTCGTTTGAATTTTAAACTTCGCTTGAATTTTAAACTCTTTCGTTTAAAACCTTTCAAGATACAATCTTGCAGATTTTTCATTCATGCAGGACTTACGACCATCATTATGGTTTATGCACGGTAAAATTTCTTGGGAATAATAACTTGTGCATATCAACAGATCTAGTGGTGGTGATAGTGGCAATGAGCGTTAAAATGTGATAAGAAAGGTATATGAGCTGACATGAGAAGACATGGCTGATGACTCACCTAACGGACTTGATATTTCAGGAAAGATTCGCTGCGGAATGTACGAATCCATGATTTCGCAGCGCTGTTAGTTTTGAATTTTAATGATGCGCTGCGAAACTGCCTAATCATGAAGCGTTGCGAAATTGGCTAGTTATGATTGCGCTACGAAATTGGTGAATTGGAATAGCGCTGCGAAATCACGAAAAGGCACGGTGACTCGCATAAGACAAGAGGTGGCTATAGAAAAATGATGGGTAGAGGGGAACCAATGGGAGTTGAGAACAACTTGAGTTAAAAACTCTTTTAAAAACTCCAAATCCTGCGGGAAGAAAATTAAAAATGAAAATATGAAATTAAACTAGCACAGACCTTTATCATCGGGCTAGGATAGAAAATTACATGTATCAATTTTTTAGTTCTAAGAGATAACAGTAAAAAATTATTAATTTATTAATTTATTATGTCCTCCACAATCCCCTTTATGAAACTCATCAATTACTTTATCAGCTTCTTCTTCAATGAGGCAGTTTAATAATATTCCTCCTGCATCTTTCCAAAACAAATTTTGGTCATACACAAAATATCTGAGAGATTTCAATTTGGTAAACCGAGCTTTGGATTTTGAAAGATAATCAGGAGCTCTATTATGCTGTAAAACAAATGCTATATCCTTGTACCATTTTGAGATCAAGAATTTCTCATTTATTTGGACCAATTCCTCTTCATTTTCAGAAATTTCTGAGATTTCTGTGCTTAAATTAATATCCATACAGTCCAGATTTGACTGGGTCAACAATTTGGCTAGGCCTTGACCCTTTACCAACTTGGTTGGTTTGATCTCAATATCATACTCCATCAGTTTTGCTATCCACTTTCCCCTTTTTCCATCTAGATCAGCTTGTGTAAGAATATCTTTAATAACAGCATTTGGGACGTATGCAACAATGTGACAGTGCAAAACATAGATTCTGAAATCCTTAATTGCTTTCACCAATGCATAGGCTTGTTTCTCTAAGATATTATATTTCAATTCAGCATTGGCCAATGTCTTGCTAAAGAAAGAAATGGGTTGTTCAGTACCTTGACTTCCTTTTTGCAATAAAACTCCAGCAATTGTGTCTTCAGAAGGGAATGTGAAGATAAGGAACTCCTTGGTAAAATCTGGGCTGATGAGTACTGGTGCTTGAGTAAGTGCCTTCTTGATCTCTTCAAAAGCTTTCTTTGCTTCAACTGTCCATTTAAAATCTGCTCCTTTCTTTAACATCTTTGTTATGTTCTTGACAACTTCAGCAAAATTAGGAATGAATCTTCTAACAAAGTTAACTTTCCCAAGAAAAGATTGAACCTCCTTCTTACTCCTTGGTAAATCCAATTTTTGAATTGCACTAACTCTATTAGGATCAATCATAATTCCTTCTTCAGAAATAATATGACCAAGCAGTTTGCCAGAAGTTAGAGCAAAAATACTTTTGGTTGGGTTTAGAGAAATACCAAACTTCCTACACTTCAGTAGGACCCTTTCAAGGTGCTTTAAGTGGTCTTCTTCCCTTTTTGAAAAAACTGTGATATCATCAAGATAAACCACCACTGATTTGTCCTTTTCTTCAGCAAAAGCAATATCCATTGCTCTCTGGAAAGTGGCTCCTGCGTTCATGAGGCCAAAGGGCATCTTTGCATACATGAATGTTCCCCATGGTGTAGTGAATGCTGTTTTCTCTTGATCATCTGGGTGAACAAGAATCTGATTGTACCCTGAGAAACCATCAAGCATAGACATCCTTTGTGAACCAACAATGTTTTGCAGAATGAAATCCATTTTGGGGAGGGGGTAATTATCTTTCAATGAAGCCTTGTTTAAGTTCCTGAAGTCTATACAAATTCTGATCTCTCCATTCTTTTTTCTGACTGGTACCAAATTAGCAAGCCAATTTGAAAATCTGATTGGGACAATAATTTTAGCATCAAAGAGCTTTTTCACTTCTTTTTCAATCAGTGGCATTAGAAGAGGATTAATTCTTCTTAGCTTCTGCTTAAAAGGCTTTTCATTCTACTTAATAGGAATGGTATGCTGTATGATTGAAGAGTCATATTGTTTCAAGTCAGCATAGCTCCATGCAAAAACATCAATGAATCTTTTCATCATCTCAACATATTTAGTCTTCATATCAGCTGAAAGGAATTTGGAAATCTTGACTATTTTAAGCACAACCGAGTCACCTAAATTGCAGTTTTCTACTTCCTCTTCATTAGCTTGTAGTCTTGGTGCTTTGAACACATCATTTTGATCAAATAATTTTTCAAGGGGAATGAGGCCTTTAGGGATTAAGTTGTTTT
Organism: Pinus tabuliformis; assembly: GCA_031772625.1. NCBI lineage: Eukaryota > Viridiplantae > Streptophyta > Pinopsida > Pinales > Pinaceae > Pinus > Pinus tabuliformis. The sequence goes on along the minus strand of CM062819.1, from coordinate 83,451,303 downwards.
GTAACTGTAAGACTTTAGAACTTTCCTTTGACTCTATTAACAAATTCTGTTGATCTATCTGATTGTGCTCAAACTCTTCTTTTAATTCAATGAAGTTCCTTACCTGCTGATCATCCTCAAAAACTTGCCAATTTGTGATATTATCCAGTATGACTGGTCTATGGCGAACCTCCACTTCATAGCTTTCCGAAGAATGCTTAGGAATAATAAAGAGACTGGCTGAAACAACAAGAGAATCTGCAATAGAGTTTTGATCTCTAGTTTTGATGCTGAAGGAATAGGATTGAAATTTTTCCAACATCTCCAACACTAAATTTCTATATGCTCTCATCCTTGCATCCTTAGTTTTATATGTACCTTCTACTTGTTTAATTACCAATTCAGAATCTCCACAAACAGCAATGTTTTTAGCTTTCAACTTTATCAAGGTTTCCAAACCTAAAACCAGAGATTCGTACTCAGCCATGTTGTTGGTACAATCAAAGTTTAATTTGTATGAGAGAAACTTACTTTCTTCAGTTGGACTAGTGATCCAAATCCCAGCTCCTGCCCCTTCTTTTCCTGCTGATCCATCAAAGTATAATGACGAGTAGCCCGTGATGTCTCTTTCATCTCCTTGCTGCCCTTCTTGACACTGATTTTCTGCAGGTTCATCTTGTGATTCTTTTCCAACTGATTCATTGAAAAGGATAGCTGATCCAAGACCAGTATCACATGAGTAAATAGGAAAATTCTGAGGCTTGTCTTTGCTGCTTACCATGTAAGCCATCCTTGTTTCGCGATACAACCTCCTTTGTTCCCCAAACACTGGGATGGTAGCATATGTAAGATCCATCTGCATTGTGCCCTTGATTTTTGCTGCCCATGACCTTGAAAGAAGCATCCCAAACTTTGGTGGAATGTCTGCAACAACAATGTCCATAACAGTTGTTTTTGCTGGAATTTGTGTGAGCCCCACAACAACATCTTTTATCAAACCAATGCAATGGACTCTTTTTGAATCAAAGGAAAATAAATCCTTATATGGCCTAGTTACCTCTAACCCCAGCCTTTCCATGATTACCTTAGGCATGAGATTATGTGATGCCCCCGAGTCTAACATAGCATTATGTAGAGTCATCTCATGAATGCTAATGCTTATGTAAAAAGGGGGAAACTCTTCATTTTGTTCATCCTCTAGTCTTGGACCGAAACAGATAATAGGATTATCTTCTTGTACATTTAGGATATCAGCCACTCCTGGTTGTGAATTAAGCATCTCCACAATTTTGCTTCTGTATTTATCTACCTTGAGAATTTCATTAAAAGGGACTGATATCTTAATTTTTGCAATCTCATTCTCAAGATTAAAAACATAAGTAGTCTTGTCAATTTCTTTAGGAGGAGGAAGAATTTGAATATCCTTTTTGACAAGAGGAGACTCATCCTTATCTTCAACCGCCTTTGATTTTTCCTTTTTATCTTCAGCTGTCTTTGACATATTCTTCTTGGGCTGTGCTTTGTTTGCTGTAAGGGACATCTCTATTCCTTAGATTATACTGCTTTTGCATCTCAAAAATAGCGTGCTGATAGCCCTTTAAAAAATCTGAAGGCTCTTCTCCTGATTTCATCATGCTGGACTCATCATGTTCCTCCTTAGTCAAGAAAATTCCTGACATTTCTTCATCAAAACAATGGATTGATTCCTCAGGGACTTCAGGTTCATCTTCTTCCTCTTCATCTACCAAATTTTGTTGGAAGGGAGGTCTCACTGGAGGATCTGCCTGCTGATTTCTGTTGTCTCTTGGCCTTTTCTGATTCTGAGGTCTTCTAAACTAAGGATTCCTGAATTGAGGTCCTTGCTATGCTGGAGGAGCAGAAGCATTCCCAAGAGCTAGTCGGTCCATCAATTTCTCCATGGTTTTCATCATTGTTTCAAACTTGTCTTCTTGAGCAGAGGTAGAAGGCTTCTCTTCTTCCTTCAGCTTAGTCTTTGCCATCTTTGATTTCTTAGCAGCAAGCATGTTCACCTCCACTTTAATTGCATCATTTTGCATGTCAGCAAGAGAGGCAGACTCCCTTTCTCTGAGTAAAAGAGAAAAATCTGAATCAAATGATTCAGCATATCTCAACTGTGCCAAAGCTCCAGGAGGTTTCAAATGAGCTGGAATAGAATTGTATATTTTATTAAACCTCTTAGAAAAGTTTTGGACAGTTTTCTCTGGAGCTCTCCTAAGATTGTTGTATTCAGTAAGGGCTTGGACAGGGTTGGTTCTATTTCCCCATTTCCTTAGAAAACTGTCTTCAAATTCTACCCAGCTATGAATACTTCTGGCTCTAAGGGCTTTAAACCATTTTCTGACTTCCCCAATGAAGGTTTGAGCAAACAATCTTAGTTTTACATCTTCATCATCCACTTATTCCCTATCAACAAAATCATTGAACCTATCCACGTGTTCCTCTGCTGTAATATCTTCATCTCCTCCCCATGTTGGAATTATGGCAGCATATTTGCTAGGAAGATCATGTAAAACAGCAGGGAGAGCTAGAGGAGCATACCTAGCAGGTATAGCCATAATGAATGGAGGAGCAGTGACAACAGGTATTGTATGACCGGTGGAACCAGAACTAGTATGAGATAGTGTCTGAGGACTATTTGGACTAGCAGAGGCAGAAGATAAAGTATTGGTACGAAAAGGACTATTTGGACTTTGCAAACCACTGACAAAGGAACTCCAATTTGGGAGAGGTAAACCAGTTTTGGACTTGAGCAAAAATTCAAAAGGATCAAGTTCTTTGAGTTGATTCAAATCTTCTTCCTCTAATAATAATTATGAAGTAACAACCTCCCAAAACTCTTCCTTATCCTTTTGTGACACTAAAGATGAAGTATCAATGCCTCTTTTTTGTAAATCTAAAATAATTCCAATAAGCTCTTCTTCGTTCTCAGACCTCAACAATACCTCGTGAATTTTATCATCTACAATTTTATCTTCAGGACTTCTAGAAAATTCAGGGAACAAAGATTTTGATACAGACGAAGTACCTGGTATATCAGAAAATCTTTGCCTGCTCCTTGAGATGATGTTTGGATTATCCACAGGAGTAGGTGGATTTGGGTCAGGATTACTCCTTGTATATCTTCCTCTCGAAGCCACCTTTTTAACTTTAAGATTGTATGGAGTCACCAAGGTAGAATGCAGCCTCGAAAACCTTCTGAGCTCCTGCTACCTTCAGAAGTTCAGCTTCATGATTTCGGGAATGAGTAATCTTCAGACTCCCGGCAGACGCACCAAAATGTTATCTCAAAATCAGATCCTGATAGGTTGCTGGTCAGGTTGATTCTAAGTAACTATTTCAAACCTACTTTAGGCTGAGGCTTAGCCTCCTCAACCTGAGAGGGCTCTCTCTAGATGGGTTAATGATTTTGATTAAGATAACATGGCTAACTCTTGTGAAACAACTGTAACAAAAATGAATGCTGGAAACATATTAAACAACTATCCATTGGGCCTATGGAGTCAACAAAACCTCAACATAACAAAGATCTTGACCTTACATGGAAGTCAGGGCATTCAGCATTTGAATATTCAGAACATACACTCATATAGAACCACACAGTTTATAGATGCATACAGGAAATCAGAGCACATTCAGTGAATTCTGAGTGATTATACATCCATACCACTGTAAACAAAACTAAGGAAAGGACAGCATCACACATTCTGAATATAAGAAATCCTTCATGAATCCTGAGAAGTAAAATCAAAATTATATTACTGAAATGAGTCTTTACATAAGCCAAATACAAGTTGTGTCATAAAATTTTCCAACCTTGATTACATTGTTGTTTCAGCTATATATAGAGTTTTTATTCTAACTGATCGAGATTCCTCCTCCAGCATGAGGGGAATTCGAAAACTACTTCTAATGACACCTATCAACCATTTAACTAACTAATAAATACAACAAAGTGCTGACTGGAGTTTTTTTTTTTAGAGTTCTAAATCCACAATGACTCTAACTCCATATTACATGCATGATGGCTTCTCCTCGTTCTTTGACACCTGGTCCTCTTTCAGTTTGGCTGAGCTGTGATGTTTAATGCTCCATGTTGACCTTGAATGCTGAATCTTTTTAACTGCTCAGAAATATTAGGAGACTACCCTTGCTTCTCGGCTTCAGTTTTCCCCATTATATTCGAATGCACAGAAGCATGTCCTTTAGCCTTTAATTACCCAAAATGTGGAAGACTGCCACGTTCTTGATGCGTTGTAAGCTTTTTCCATGAACATGTGTGCAAGCAAAAGTTTCTTACAGGCAACCCGTTTGATATATCTTGAATGGTGATAAAGGGGCTTTACGCCAAAAATTTAGAATTGGATTTGAATATTCAACCTTTTTAAGCATCCACCTGTTTTGACCTGATTGACTGTTGACAGCTCCAGATGATGTCTTGCATACCCTTTAGACGTTTCCTTTAAAAATTCCCACTTATAATTCAAACTGCTTGAATTGCGTAAAAATCAACACCTACAGCAGTTTCGTAGCGCGCTACGAAACTGCTGAATTATTTAAAACAGCTTGCTTTTAACCCGAGAACTTTATTAGCCGAGTAATTGCCAAAAACTCCTTTATTCTTTCCACATGTTGAATAGGAATTTATATTTCCTCAGAAAGACAAAATCAAGCAAATTTGTCAAAACTTTAAAACAAAATCTTACTTGAAATGAAAACTTATTTAGCAAATAGCTGATTTAACTGTGCCTTCGGATCTTCAATTTGTTTCCTCATAGCCTTATTCCCAGCTCTCAATTACATATTGATCCTTCTTATGTATTTGGCTTCTTTGATTGCTGGTACTGTCCATGTGTGAAATTGTGAATGGCCATCAACCACTGAATTCAGCTGAGATTCTACAGCAGCATTTCCTTCCCATAAAGTTTTATAATACTTTGCATGGATAGATGCATGTTTTCTAGCGGCTTTCTTTAATTTGGCAATTTCATATTTAGCTGATTCCAATTGTCTCTATATGGCTGCTATATTATCTTCTTGAGATGCAATGACTGTTTTTCCCGTGTCTTTTTGTGTCTCTTCCCCTGTTTCCTCTGTTCTTGGCAGTGCCTCCTGTACTTGCTGGAACCTCCTTGTCATAGGTCTTCTAGGTTTGAAAACGAACTCTTCAGCTGGCACATCAAATCTAAGCCTTTTTGAGGCCTTGGATTTCTTGGTGCTTTCTTGTTCTGACTGCATCAATTCGATTTGAACTGGTAGAGACTACTCAATTTCAATAGCCTGCAATAAATCATTTAAACTTGCCTTGGACATTGGACTTTCTTCAACTGCTATAGCTTTACCTTTTTCCTTATTTATTTGACTTCTTGTTCTTACCCTTGAAACTGCTTCAGATGTGCTTGTTTCAGGTACAGTCTTTTTACCCTGAACCTTTTCCTTAGTTGATTGCTCAGGTTGATCTTGGATGATAAGGGGCTTCACCTGTTTTCTTACTTGTGACTTTACTTGTGACTTTGGAACTCTTTTAGCCCTTGCTTCTGTTTGGAGTTCATCTATTGTAAAATCCCTAGCAGGTTGGGGAGTGAGGCCAGTCTGGCTTTTGAAGCCAGCCATAAAAATGAATGAATTCCAATCCCTGTCTATCTTTTGGAGCCCATCTAAAACCAGTAATTTGATCAAACCATGATGAAACAAAGAGGTTTCAGAATCCTCTTTTCTCAGCTGTACCTTATGACACATCTTACTCAAACTACGGAAAAGATAAAATGGTAGGTCTATGGAGACCTTCCCGGTGAAATGCAAAAGTAGTTTGAAATGGTAAGAATAAACCTTGTTATACCTTCCTTCACAAGTCAAATATTTCTGTATGCAGGTGAGTAAGAGAGCATAATGTTTTTTGACATAATTCCTGGGCACTCCCCTACTTAAATCTTCATTTACATAATCATCCTTCAAAAACTCCTTGCAAGGATTCATGTCAAATTTAAAATTTTTGAACCATTCCTCTTGTCCTCTTGGGATCTCTGTCACAGCAGATATCACTTCTGGGGAAACCTGCATTTCTAACATGGCTACCTTTGAATTCAAACCAGTGAAGTTAAGTGCAAATTCCTTAGTTACCTGTGCATGTCCTCCTTGTAACTTTTTGCAAAAGTTCCAGCACCCGGCCTTTTTAAACGCTTTCTTCACCTCTTCATTTCTCAGCGTTATATCCAGGCCTTCAGGTTCAGTCCTTAGAGGTTTACCGGATCTGTGCTCTTTTTTCTCCATTGATTCTTTCAAATCTTTGCACACAAAGACTACCAGCTCCGGTTGGAATTGTGATTCAGCCTCGCTTGAATTTTCAGCCTTGCTTGAATTTTAAACTTCGCTTGAATTTTAAACTCTTTCATTTAAAACCTTTCAAGATACAATCTTGCAGATTTGTCATTCATGCAGGACTTACGGCCATCATTATGGTTTATGCACGGTAAAATTTCTTGGGAATAATAACTTGTGCATATCAACAGATCTAGTGGTGGTGATAGTGGCAATGAGCGTTAAAATGTGATAAGAAAGGTATATGAGCTGACATGAGAAGACATGGCTGATGACTCACCTAACGGACTTGACATTTCGGGAAAGATTCGCTGCGGAATGTACGAATCCATGATTTCGTAGCGCTGTTAGTTTTGAATTTTAATGATGCACTGTGAAACTGCCTAATCATGAAGCGCTGCGAAATTGGCTAGTTATGATTGCGCTACGAAATTGGCGAATTGGAATAGCGCTGCGAAATCACGAAAAGGCACGGTGACTCACATAAGACAAGAGGTGGCTATAGAACAATGATGGGTAGAGGGGAACCAATGGGAGTTGAGAACAAATTGAGTTAAAAACTCTTTTAAAAACTCCAAATCCTATGGGAAGAAAATTAAAAATGAAAATATGAAATTAAACTAGCACATACCTTTATCATCGGGCTAGGATAGAAAATTACATGTATCAATTTTTTAGTTCTAAGTGATAACACATAGCATGAATTGTGTATTTTATCTGTTGTGGACCCTGATGGAACAATGTTGCAACAGCTTTGTGAGACAATGATCCATTTCTTCAGCTGCGTGATAAGCTTTAAAGTGATTTTGGCAAGTCTTTGGAGCTTCAAAGACGGTTCCAAAAATGATACGTTATGGCTGTTAGCAAGTATCTGATTCACATCTATAAAAAGGCCTCCATGCTTCTACACATGGAATGATGATGAGGGGATGCTCAATGTTGCAGGTAATGCTTGAATTATTTATCTTGTTCATTAGCTGTAAGGAACTTATATCTATATTTTTATCTCCTGTATATTTTATTTCTGTAATATGGTACACTATCCCATCATGCAATTCTTGTCACGTGTGCATTCTGATAGGATATTGATATTAATCAGAGTAACTAATCACATACATAAGTACTACTCTGACTCATGTGGCTACAATTCTAACATTAAAAAATATTGACTGCACTGAACTGACTAAATTCTTAAATAAGCAGACACTAAATTGAGAGCTTCTCATGTCCTGCCAGGACAGGCAATATGGACATCGTGTGTTGTATACCTGTTGCGAGGTCATGTCCATGGATTTTAAACCTTTGCTCTCATGGAACTGCTGGCCTCATCAATAATCCTTGTCCTGTGTCTCCAAACAAATCTTGAATTTTTGTGGAAATTGTTTCTGCTTCTTGTATCCAGTAATCATCTCTTGCCTCCAGTTACTAGTATCTGTTATTTGGCTGTTTGACTGATGAGCCATTACATTCTGTATTCCTCTGCTCTCATTGGACTGTCTTCCTGATCAATCATGATTGCCCTATGTCGCCAAACACATCTTGAATGTTTGTCGAAATTGTTCACGCTCATTGGTTCTATCTGGTCATTATATCTTGCTTATGATTACTGACATCTATTATTGGGCTGTTGGAGAGACCAGTCATTCTTATCCTGTATTCCTTTGCATTTCAAATCGGTTCAAGTTCTGGCATTTTTTCTTTGTCCGATAGCCATCCTGTGCCTGTATTTTTCTATGAAACTTTGATGGTTTTTGGAGTTGTTGCGACTCCTCCATCTGGGTTCCCGCTGGATTCTTGCCATATTTTGGCTTGCATAACACAAATTTTTTTTCATACTCTACGTTCAGCTAATTAGAATGTTTGCAGGTACCTCTGATTTAAACATACCCATCTCTACTATTTCATGGATGTTCTCATTTTTTAATTTTTTTTCCAAATGTGTTTTGCAATACCTTTCTTACCAGATAATACAGGTTACCACTACCACGTAAATCAAATTAAGTTGAAATTTCAATCATGGTTTCATTTTTTTATTTTCACTTCCCCAGTAAATTGTGGTAATGAATTCAGTTAATGATGAATGAGAAATAATCAGATGAAACTCTGTCTTTGCCTGTTCTTAAATTACGTAATTTAAAGGAAATACTGACAGGTATACTGGTAGCATTCAGTTTGTCAGATTTATTCAGAATTTGCAGATGATTTATAATTTATTATATATGGCTGATTGATACTCAACATTACCATTTACCAGATGTCTAGCAAACAAATTTTTATCCATTTAGTCAACAATTAAAATTGGATCAATGAGATGTAATCTGCAAATGAGATCTATGAAGAATCAGTGGGAATAATTAAGATAAAATTCTAGGTTTTCCTCTAGCTTCGAAGGCTAAATGACACATTGTCAAGTATTTCAATCTAATGTAGCAGAATTTATTAAATGATAGACATTTTGAGTTTGCAGGATACTGTTTAATTTGTTATGCATTGCTATACTTAGCACTACACACGTTGAATTGCTTCTCTTTACCACACATGTTATAGAAGATCGTTCAACGTGCCTTTAAGGAACATGGGATCTTGCCAACATTCTAAGACGTTCGGGGATGGGTTCAACTCTCCGAAGAAGAATCATACAGAGAAGAGCAACATGGTTCCTCAATTGCATTTTTTTAATCTCAAGATTCTAAGGTGCGCTCTTTTGTTATTGTTTCTGTACTCAGCTAGTTGCACTACAATTTTCCAGCACAACTAAATTAATAAGTGTCTAAGGATTCAGATTCCTCCAGTCAGTGCTGCATGCATTGACCATAGCATTTTTCTCCATTGTTGGTCTTCTTCTTGCAGCAGGTGCTACATCCTCCCAACGACAGCGCCCCATTTACCTTCGTGCATATGGTAAAAATGATCTCCGGGAAACCCTTTATGGGGTACTCTGCTACAGGAGTGGCATTAATGTCCATATTTAATAATTAGTTCCAGGTATGATTACAGATTAGACCTTCCTTCTTTAGTTGATGGCCCCATCAACTGGATCTTTATCTTTACTTTCCACATTCTTAATATGGGTCCTGTGGGTTTCAGATCATGTGGCTTGGCTTTGGCTCTTGCTCAAACTTCTGCTCTAGCTATATTCAGACTCTCAGGCTTTAACTCTGACTTGGTTTTGGGTCTAGCTTCACGGGCTGAATCTGAGAAAGAGCCTCCTACATAGACTTTACAGATATTACAATTTAAGCCTGGCATTGGCAACAAGGATTCAGATTCCTCCAGCCGGTGCTACATGCATTGACCACAACATTTTTCTCCATTGTTGGTCTTCTTCTTGCAGCAGGTGCTACATCCTCCCAACGACAGCGCCCCATTTACCTTCATGCATATGGTAAAAATGATCTCCGGGAAACCCTTTATGGGGTACTCTGCTATAGGAGTGGCATTAATGTCCATATTTAATAATTAGTTCCAGGTATGATTACAGATCAGACCTTCCTTCTTTAGTTGATGGCCCCATCAACTGGATCTTTATCTTTACTTTCCACATGCTTAATCTGGGTCCTGTGGGTTTCAGGTCTTGTGGCTTGGCTTTGGCTCTTGCTCAAACTTCTACTCTAGCTATATTCAGACTCTCAGGCTTTAACTCTGACTTGGTTTTGGGTCTAGCTTCACGGGCTGAATCTGAGAAAGAGCCTCCTACATAGTTCTCTACATTTCTTTTAACAAACCCTTCTAGACATATATGACTCTTATTCACAGCTGATTATTTTGTCTTTTGGATATTTATATGACTTCTTCTTAGATAAAGTGCAAATCAAGCTAAACAAATGTTTAGATAGAGTGCAAATCAAACTAAACAAATGTTCAAATAATGTTGTTCTAAATTGTCCTTTTCAGCATTCAACTGAGATGCTTCTGCCTCTGCCTCTGCCTTCTTTTGAAGATCTTTCTGCAAAACTATCAATTATTCCATATCTTGTGTTTTTTATTCTTGTTCTAGCAACCTCCACTGGGTGTTAGAATTTTACCTTTGTTACTCTAAACGTGTTCATCCTTCAGCAACACAGCAATACACTGCAATATCCCATAAACAAAGAAGCATACCCAACAGCAACCTTGCACTGTGTGCAGATGGGTTAAAGGTGTAGTGAAAATCAAAATCAACATGGTGCAAAAGTGATGGTGGAGTTTACATTTCTGAAGGTATTTCTCCTTGAGCATTATTTCATCTCAGCAGATCCGTGGAACTACATATTCAAATAAAAACTTTAGTTCATAAGTATTTTGTACAAATTCATACTCCTGTGCATATAAATTATCGATTAAATTCGTAGAATTACCATTCCATGATAATAAAAAAATTGTAATCTCGTAATCTTGTTCTTATTTACAAGTTTCTTTGTTTGCCTTTAGGATAGTAGGCAATTCTTATAATTAATAATTTGCAGTATTCACATCACACAAAAAATTGTAATCTCGTAATCTTGTTCTTATTTACAAGTTTCTTTGTTTGCCTTTAGGATAGTAGGCAATTCTTATAATTAATAATTTGCAGTGTTCACATCACACAACTGTACACTTTTCTCCTCTTGCTTTGCTTTTTCTGCCAAATGTTTGCACATATCAATGGAATACAATCCGTTCTATTTTCACAGGCCACGTAACTTGCTCTGATAACAAAATAATCTGTCTGGGTACTCCTGCCAAACAGATTTCATAACCAGGGAACATTGCTGCTAGAATATGGTTTGGAGAAGCAAGGAAACCAAGCTACTAAATGGTTTTAATATGATGCTCTGTTAAATCTAAGTGCAGATCAAAACACCAGTTTCATCATTAAATATAGGTCTATGAAGGTATGATGCTCTGTTAAATCTAAGAGCAGATCAAAACACCAGTTTCATCCATTAAATACAGGTCTATGAAGGTGCCCAAAAACAGAACTAAATTTGTGCCTAAATGCATGATTATTCTTCTCTGCTACGCTACATCAACGAGAAAAATCAAACAGTAAAAGGAGATTAAATGATACAACGTCGTTTCTCTACAGACAATAATAGTTCTTTATTAAAGGAGACTTTACATATATTACAATTTAAGCCTGGCATTGGCAACATCCTCCAGCAAGTGCTGCATCCATTGACAACAACATTTTTCTCCATCATTGGTCTGCTTCTTGCAGTAGGTGCTGCATCCTCCCAAACAGTAACGCTTCATTTACCTTCGTGCATATGGTAAAAATGATCTCTGGGAAACCCTTTATGGGCTACTCTGCGACAGGAGTGGCATTAATGTCCATATTTAATAATTAGTTCCAGGTATGATTACAGATCAGACCTTCCTTCTTTAGTTGACGGCCCCATCAACTAGATCTTTATATTTACTTTCCACATGCTTAATTGAGCCAATAGTTCTTTTTTACTAGAGACAAGTTCTCGAAGAAGTTCAACAAATTTTCTCCCATACATTGCTTTTAGAAAAATTGTTTTACAATACTGCAGATTTGATAGACTTCAAATACAGCTCCCCTCTATAGAAAATTCAACCAAACCCTTGCAATGTTTGCAAAGCTCATGGCTGTATGCAAAGTACAATTTGGGCTAGATAAAACAAAAGCAGCAATTTCCAAGCCATTACCGAGCAAACAAGCATTACTAGGAAGTTGTGAAGTTGTATCTGCAGGAAGAAAATTGAGGAATTTGGCCTAGATAAAACAAAAGCAACAATTTCCAAGCCATTACGGAGCAAACAAGCATTACTAGGAAGTTGTGAAGTTGTATCTGTAGGAAGAAAATTGAGGAGACTTGGAAAAACAGTTGCTATCTATTGAATGTAGTAAGGCTAGAGACCTTGAGTTACGACAACCTGCTTTAGATTTGGGAATTGCTTCCATAGAAAATGAATGGACAAAATTTGTGCTGGAAAACTCAAATGCCAATTTGTAGAGTGATCAGGTTCCAATTCTTTTATGTAAAAATGGGGGCATTTTCAGAGTGTCTCTTTTGTAACCGTTTCATTAATTAAGATGGAAAACAAGTTTTGTGGATTTCAAAATTTGATCAAATTTTAATTATGTGCATTTTCAGAGTGTCTCTCTTGTAACGGTTTCATGCAATTAAGATGGAAAACAAGTTTTGTGAATTTCAAAATTTGATCAAATTTTAATTATGTGAATGTTTTGTAAAAAGCTTTGATCAATAAAGGATATTTATTTGGTTAATATCCTTACCTCTTAAATTGAACCTTTCTTCATTTAAGAGATATGCCACTGGCAATGGACACTTTCAAGGATTTAATACCTCACATGAAACTATTGCTTATGATTTAAGATAGATGAATAGTATTTTTTTTACTAATTTTATCTTCAATGATTTTATCTTTGTCACGATGCTTCTCAAATTTAACTTAATAGAATATGATTGTCAAATTTCAGGTGCTAAATGAATCTTCATTTCAGAGATAGAGATATGCCACTGGCAATGGACACTTTCAAGGTTTTAATAGCTCACATGAAACTGTTGCTTATGATTTAAGACAGATAAATAGCATTTTGTTTACTAATTTTTATGTCATGATGCTTCTCGAATTATGCCTTACGGCGTTCCTTTGCAACATTTGGTGCAATTGCTAGTTTATGCTCTTATGGATAAATATTATTTTTCTCTTTTATTTTTAATAAATTGATGACTATTATACATGATTTTCCTAATGATGGTTTATTAATGTATTTGTTACAACATCACTCACTATTTTAGCCTCCAAGATCTTTTCCAGATTGCAAATTTGATCTCCAACTCATAATTAAATATTCCAACTCAGAAATTCACTGGAATGAGAAGTGATAGCTTTTAATTAGACGTTTTGGACAAATGAAGGAGAATCTACAAAATCCAAAACATGGGTTTTGTCCAAAACGGACCATCTTAGTTTTTTTATGATCAGTTTTCCAACATTCGGTCTGTATTAAGAGAAATGGAAGATTCTTTGAAGACGATTTTCTCATATTTGTTGTTGCGGTCATTTTCCAAATTCTTCCAATTGCAATACCAGATTCGACTTATTCCAACTAAATCATGATGGGAAGATATTTTAGATCTGATCTTATTTGTTAAGATTATGTAATCAATCCAAAATTTTAATGGAAATCATTTTGTAATCATCTTTGTTGTAACTTCCCTTTGCTCTCTGTGTATTTAAATTAAAACAAAGATCAAAGAGAAGAGGATAATAGAGGAGAATTAGAGGATAATTGGGGAATAAAGGAGGAATAATTAGGAGATATGAGATGGAAAATTCTTAGATAGGATGTAGTAGAAGAGATAAGAGATGAGAGATGGAGATGAAAAATTGTTGACTTTGAGGCAAAGCTAAGAGCTTCATTATGCTGTAATTATTTCTCTCATATGTTTTAATGAAGGTAGTTATCCATTGAGTTCTACATCCATTATTTGTAATCTGATCTGAGTTATTTGTCAAGGTGGAACTAAGTCTTGGGAATTTGGGCCCACTACCTTGGATGAGGTGCTGCCTTGAACATTTACAGTAGTTTAGTTGTGTGCATGTTTCTTTCAATTTCAATCGTTGTCCTTTAAAGTAAATTTTCATTTTAATCAAGTAATTTGATAAGCTGTTTCACTTTCCAGATTTGTTATTTCCTGCAGCTTCTAGATTTCATTTGATTTGTTACTCTAGATTAGCATTTGAATTATGTTGAGTGCAATATCTTTAATTTCCAATTCATCAAGGTGTGATTTAATTTAGCAATGATTCAAGTTGTGTGATTAGCATAATTGTTTTTCCTATCATTTACTTTCTTCTTTTTAATTTTAGTTTTATTATTCCATTCTTATATTTTATTTCTTGTTGAATGAGCTTGATAGTATAGAACACAATCATATAAAACCAGTGTTAGTTGTTGGTATTTGTCATGCATATATTTTGTCGATTGCCTTGAAATAAAAAGATGTTCCTCAAGTTGATAATTAAAGTCTAGGTGGTTAGTTGTTTTATTTATTTATTAAGCAATTAATTTTACCCAACATTTGGCTTGGGCCATGGACTGTTTGCCTCATTGAAGGTTTTAACCACATCAAGAATATTGGTGTACTGATCTGTGATCTGTTTGTGAGAGTTGTCCTTTAGTGTTCTATTTAAGGAACTTACCCTGTAAATTCCTACATCAAGCACACTCTTGTACCAGTGAAGGAAGAAAGTATAGTTGGGACAAGTATCTCAAAAGGACTAATGTTGGGAGGAAAGGAAATTCTTCAATAAATGAAGAAATAAGAGATCAACTATGTGGTGGTCTACAAACCAAAGATAATACTTCTACACATTGAAATTGTAGATATACCTGTTGAGATTCAAGAGATGTTGCATGAGTTTAGTGATATCATGGTAGATGATTTTCCAATGGAACAACCACCTAAGAGAAGTATCAAACATCACATAGAACTGATACTAGGAGAAATCCTTCTGAACAAAGTTTCTTACTGAATGACACCCAAGGAGAACGAGGAGATAAGGAAGCGGGTTCAAGGACTATCGGACAATGGGTTGATAAGGGAGAGATTGATTCCATGCTTTGTCCCTATAGTACTTAGTCTAAAGAAAGATGGAGAATGGAGGATGTGTACAGATTCTAGAGAAATAAATAAGATTATAATTAGGTACAAATTTCCATTGCCACGAATGGATGACATGATGGTGTTGGGTTGTGTTATATTCTTTCCATGAATAACTACCCTAGTTAATGAATGGGTTAGAGGAGGGGCGGAGCCCCCCCTTCGTTCGGCCGACTGCACAGCAGGGGGGTCATAGGGGTTTGAGGGGGGCATTGAGTCCCACTCTACGGATTTTGGGGCAGCACCCTAGGGAATATTTTTATTGGGCCTTATATTAGCTGGGTGGACCTACCTATGGTTTTGTGCATGGTTTTCGCACATGGTTTTGGGCGCGATGGTTTTCAGTCCATGGTATTGGATAATTCGGCATGTATATATATGTATTATAACATTGAAAGGAACATAATGAAAAATCAGGCTGGTTGTCCCAGTTTTGGGATCCGAGGGAAAATCATTGTGTATATGTGTTTTATGTGTTATGCTCTCACATTGTTTATTTTTGTTCTTATGATTCCTATGCAAGTAATTTTTTTACGGGGTTAAAACCCACATTTGGTATCAAAGGTGTTTTGGATTCAAGGATATGCCTTTGTTGTTGAGGGGTTTTGCTCGAACCTGTGGTAGACCCTGTTCAGTGAGAGATATGTGGGATCGATTCTGGTGGTGAAAGAAGATGGCGAGTAGTGGAAAGACAGAGATCGAGAAATTTAATGGTCAGAGTTTTGAGTTATGGAAACTTAAGATGGAGGATCTGTTGGTGGATAAATATCAGTGGATCACTATAGATCAAGATACTAAACCAACAAGAGTGTCCGATGAAGAATGGAAGAAGTTGGATTGGAAGGCAAAGAGCACAATATGATTGTGTGTCTCAGATTCAGTATTGTTGAATGTATCAGGGGACACTAAGATGAAGGATTTGTGGGACAAGTTAGGGACTTTGTACCAATCTAAGTCTCTGGTGAATAAATTATTCCTATGGAAAAATTTGTAAAGCCCAAGGATGAATGTTATGAAACCAACTCAAAAAAAGATAAAATGGATAGATCAATACCTTAGAATTCAGCCTCTTCGAGGGAGCAACCTCCTTTACATTAAATAAATGAACAATTCTTGGATGATTCAAATGACAAAACCTCCTTTCTATATATAGGAGTCTAAGGAGTCACAATATAACCCAGCTGACCTAACAATAATAATATAAAGCCACAAAGATAACAATAGAGGAATCCTATGGGGCACAGTAATAACAATATGGGGACAATAGGGGCACAACAATATTAGTAAGGGATACAACTACAATAGTAATGGGGTAATCACTAGTATTATAGGGACCTAACACGCCCCTCTCCTTCAAAAAAGTGTTGTCCTCAACGCTTGAGTATTTCTGGATGCTTCTGTATAAAATTTTCATCCTCCCATGTGGAATCTTCAGCGGATAAGTTCTCCCACTTCATAAGATACTCCGAAATTGATCGATTTCGTAGTTGTCGAGTTCTTGTTTCTGTGACTGCTTCTGGTTCCAATATAATTTTTCCGTCCTCGTCAACTTTTGGAAATATTGTTTGAACTGGGATCTTGTCACCTATAACCTTATTTAAACATGAAACATGGAAAACTGGGTGCAATTGAGAAGTTGTAGGAAGCTCCAATTTGTAAGCCATAGTACCAATCTTTTGCAACACCTTGTACGAACCATAATACTTTGGTGATAATTTATTATCCTTCTTAGCTTGCTTGAGGGACATTTTCTTATATGGTTGTATCCGTAGGAATACCCAATCACCTACATCAAAACTTCTTTCGCTGTGATGTCAATTTGCTTGTTGTTTCATTCTATTCTGTGCCAACACGAGGTTATCCTTTAGGAGTTGGAGGACTTGTTGTTGATGTTCCACTGCTTGAACCTTAAAATTTTCTCTTAAATATTATGTGATGGATGGTGGCTGATATCTATAAAGTGCTATAAATGGGGTCATTGTTGTTGCGGTATGGAACGAAGTGTTATACCACCATTCAGCCAGAGGAAACCATTTGACCCATTGTGTCTGTTTATCAGATACAAAGAAATGAAGATATCCTTAGAAACATCTGTTTACTATCTCAGTTTGCCCATTCAATTGAGGATGATAAGATGAGCTATGAGCTAATTTCGTACCAAGACAAGAAAATAATTATGTCCAAAAATTTCCAGTGAAAATGGGATCTCTGTCACTTACAATAATCTTTGGGATTCCATGTAGCTTTTGAATTGTTTCCATAAATGCAACAGAAACTGTATTGGCTTTAAATGGATGTGATAATGCACAAAAGTGTGCATACTTGGTAAGTCTGTCAACTACCACCATGATGACACTCTTTCCCTCAGACTTGGGTAAACCTGTGATAAAATCCATTGAAACCTCCTCCCAACGTTGGCTTGGAATGGATAAAGTTTGTAATAGACCTAGTGTCTTAATTGTTTCAACTTTTTTTTATTGGCAAACCAAACATTCTGCCACAAACTTTTGAATATCTGATTTAAGGCCATCCCAAAAAAATTCCTTCTTAACTTGGTGGTAAGTTTTTAAAAATCCTGAGTGCCCTCCTAAGGGAGAAGTGTGGAATTCCATAAGAATCTTTTGTTTTAGTTGGGAATTCTTACAGAGGTATAAGCAATCTTTGTACCATAACAAATCATTTTGCCAGCTAAATGTATCAGATGTACTGGAATCTTGTTGTAACTTTCGAATAAGTGCCCAAACGTCTTCATCATTCTTCCATTCCTCCCTTGCTTTGTTTATCCAATCTGGTTGGATAATAGAAATGGCACACAACAATGCTTCAACATCCTCATCCTTTCTTGAGAGTGCATCTGCCACCACATTTTGCTTCCCTTTTTGTAGATGATTTCAAAGTCATAACCCAACATCTTTGTGACCCACTTTTGTTGCTCTTTAGAGGATAATCTTTGTTCTAAAAAGTGTTTATGGCTAGATCATGATCCGTTTTTACCTTGAAGTGCCTTCCCATTAGGTGGGGTCGCCATTTCTTAAGTGCATGGAGTATTGCCAACATTTCCTTCTCGTAAATAGCTTTGTGTATAAACTTTCCCTTGATCGGAAAAGTTTCAAAAGCAATGGGTCTTTCATCTTGCATTAAAACAGCACCAATTCCATTTCCTGAAGCATTACATTCCATAATAAAGGTTTTTGTGAAGTCCAGTGTAGCTAAGACCGGTGCTTGGCACATTACCTCTTTAAGATTTTCGAAGGCCTTTGTTGCTTTTGGAGTCCATGAAAATTCATCTTTATTTAATAATGTTGTTAGAGGTGCTGCTATTCTCCCATAATTCTTAACAAACTTCTGATAATACCTCGTCAACCCGAGAAATCCTCGCAGATGCTTTATGGACGTGGGGATTTTCCATTGCTTAATGGCTTTAATTTTGCTAGGGTCTACCTTAACTCCTTCATGAGATACAATATGACCCAGATATTCCACCTCTTATACTCCAAAGAAGCATTTGGATCTTTTTGCATATAATTGTTTCTCCTCCGATAGTTGTAGCACTCTGTCAACATGTTCAACATGATCCTTCCAAGACTTGTTGTAGATTAGTATATCATCAAAAAATACTAACACAAATTTTCTAAGGAAGGGTTTGAAAATGGAATTCATCAAACCTTGAAATGTAGAAGGTGCATTGGTAAGGCCAAAAGGCATGACCAAAAATTCATAATGACCCTCATGAGTTCTAAATGTTATTTTCGGAATGTCTTCAGTCTTCATTCTGATTTGATGATATCTTGAATGAAGATCCAACTTGGTGAAGTAAATTTATCCATGCAATTCATCCAGTAATTCATCAATGACAGGAATGGGAAACTTATCTTTAATAGTGAGCTTGTTGAACTCCCTATAATCCAGACACATGCGCCATGATCCATCTTTCTTGTGCACCAATACTACTGGAGTAGAGAAAGAACTTTGACTAGGTTGAATTATACCCGCCTGTAGCATTTCTGCAACCATACGGTCAATTTCACTCTTTTGGGCATAGGGATATCTGTACAGCCTGATGTTTGGAGGAACACTTCCCGGAATCAGATGAATAGCATGATCATGATCATGAATAGGTGGGAGAACTTTGGGAGTCTCAAATACCTTGGAATGATTTTCCAAGAATTTTTGGAGATCTGAAGAAATAGATGATTCGAATGTGGAAACATCTAGCGAACATAATTGTGCAATTACACCTATTTGTTCCCTTTTTAGAAGCTTTGTCATACCATTAGAGTTGATTGCCTTTCCTGGTTTCCCTGCTGTCATGTGGAAAGAGTCGTTAGTGCGGAAACAACCGACCTCCCTAGAAGCAAAAGCTTTCTAGTGACAAACAAGACAAATAAATCCTACCTTTCTCTAAACATGCATTGCAAATACAAGTAATCAGGGGATCTTTAACATACCTTTAGTCCAACGCTTGGTAGTAGTCCATCCTCGCCGATCCGGATCAGCTCCTCCTTCTCTTCGAAACCTGCATTCACTAACAAGCCAAAAGATTAAATAGCACCTAATAAACTCATAAAACAATACATATCTATCATATAGACCAAGGAGTATATGAAACAAACCATGAATAACAATCTGTTGAGAAAAATAAGTTCATTTGCATTAAAAGGTAACAAAAGGAACCACTACAACCTGAGCCTTGGTGTTGTGCAAGTCCCTCCTAGGGTCCAGCAAGAGTTTTCCTTTACTTTGATCAGCTCACCCACTCTCAAATAAGGCTAGGAAAGGATGGGAATCTCTCCTCTCAAGCTTTACAAGGGAGTCCTAATTCCAGCAGCATCTACCCTTAGGAATGTTCAGCTTTCAACCTCTCCTCCCTCTGGCCCAATGCCTGTATTTATAGTGCTCTAGAGGAAGTTATTCAGGTCCACCATCAATGGGATAAGCCCCTCTTTGGATGGGATAGCTCCCCTCTTGATGGGATAAGTTCCTCTTTGGTAGGGATACATGAACCATCTGGAGGCGCTTCATACACGTCAAACAAGCTTCTAGAAGGCTCTAGAAATGACCACAAGTAACTTTTTTGGAGTGAAACTTGCGCCTTTTGACCTTTACAGGAGTACGCACCCATTGCTTTACATACAGAGCGTACAAGTACGCAGGTATTGCGAACTTGGAGTGCGTACACGCAGGTAAGGCTAAGAGAAACTGCGTACCCAAAGATATATAGATTTTTAGTGACTTTCTCTCTTTCTTGAACTTTGACATGGAGAGCAGAGGTATGAGGCTTGCCAAGGAGGATAGTATGACAGTTGATGGAGCCATACTAACTGTAAATAGTCATGGTGACAAATTTTAGTGTAACAGATTGCCCCCTAAAGTGCGAAGCCTGTAGTAGATAAGGGTTTCATATCATCTAGGAAGGGTGAAGTACTTTATCATTTCAAGGATTATCTTGTGGAGAGCCCAGTCGGAACCTGCAAGTATTCAACACAAAATACATATATATGATCATATCATCACTGAGGTAGGCATTCCCATACTCAGATTGAAAACTTTAACTAATTGACTATCTACTGCTCTGATACAGGAATGATTATGCAGTACATCATAATCATAGACTTTTATAGACACAGTATGGACGCAGCCATCTGTTTATGATTAGTCTACTGTACAATGAATACAAAACTCCTCGCAGCCTGGATGGTGGAAACTAGATCCAGGGTCTTCATTTCTACTTCCTGAACAGGTACGATTCTATCCATTCAAATAAATGAGTTGATGTCGAACATGGTAGAAACCACTTGATTACCAGTCAATGATGTAAACTGTTAACAAGCGTGAGAGAGACCACCAGTGATGTCAATGGTTCTCAAAGTACCCAGTACAATCCATGAGATGTGAATGAATGAGTTGATGTCGAACATTTCACGGAATCCTTCGATCGAAAGTCAATGATGTAAACTGTCGTCAAAGGCGAGAAACCTGCCATTGATGCATGTAGACTTCAAGGTACTGACGATTTCTAGGTCATCTTTCTAGATAATGTGCTGATGTCGATAGAAAGCGACCCGTTGCAGGCAAGCCCACAACACGAAATCATAGATCAAGTTGAAGAAATGTAGCTGTAAGGACTGACTCAGGGATGGTCAAAATGGATGACGAGTATTTTGCAGATGAATGTTTATTGCAGAGACCTCTTGAACACATAACGACATGACAGATGGCTTGGTGACATTTGACCCAAAGTTAATACCCGGCTAAAGACTTTCAATGTGGCTTGATCAACTGTGAGGCAAAGGATTTCCCAACCTAGGTGAATGAAAGTGTCGTGTTCAAGAGTGGTAATAAGGCTTCTTCTGAGACAAAGGATAACAAATGGGCTCATTTTTCTCTCTTTTCCCCCACCATTTTTGGCAAGTACCTCTTTATTTTTTACAAGTTTGAGGAGGATAACATATGCTTGATTATAAGCTCATCCTTCGGATGAGTCCAACTTAGTTTTGATTCGAACCCTAAGAAGGAGTGGTCCGTTCCTGTTTGTAATCGAACAGGTCCTTTACTGTGAAATTTTAACGAGTCCAGTATAGGAGAAACTCGGCGTTTTTCATTTTTAGAGAGTCTGAAAAATCAAAAGAAGACTCCAGGTTGAACTTTTTCGTAAAGTTGTGTCTCCCAAGCCCGAAAAAGTATAAAATAATACTTGAGAGAACCGCTTAGTCTTGCGACCAAGGAGTACTTTCATGATTAGTGCCTCTGACCTGAAAAGTAAAAAGCGATCAAGGACACGTCGTTTTATTTCCATATCGAGTTTGAAATGACAAAAACCCGGCAATCTTTTCCTGTTTTTACGGTCAGAAAAGAGCTATAAGGGGACCGTCTTTTAATTCCATTTTAACGAGTGTAAAAGAAACGCTCGGCGATCTTTTCATGTTTTAGGAGTCAGAAAAGGGCTTAAAAGATGACTCTGATGTTTTGGTTCGTGAAAAATGATACTTTTCCTTGAAAGTCCTATTGTCCTGCACAAAAACGACACATTACTCATACCTGTTTAAGATAAGCAAAAATGCATTGAGAAATATCCTTCCATGGTGAAAAATAAACAAATTTAGCATTCATTTATCCAAAAAACCTATAAAAAGACCTTTTACCATGTCATTTTTACCATTTTACTGTTGAGGGAGAGAAAAGGGCTTTTGGCAAGAAACTTCCCGTGGACTTTGCGGAGAATCCGACCGTCGGAATCGAGTGCCGTCTCTTTCAGGTATTTCACAACATCCTCCTCTTTGTTTTCATCCGTTTAGAATTTCATTTTAAGCCCTAGTTTGATTTTTTGAGGGCTTTGGGGTTTTAGGATCCGCCTTTCGGGGTACGCAGGTGCCCCATGGGCGACCTGCGTACCCCGACA
This sequence comes from Pinus tabuliformis, assembly GCA_031772625.1. Lineage (NCBI taxonomy): Eukaryota > Viridiplantae > Streptophyta > Pinopsida > Pinales > Pinaceae > Pinus > Pinus tabuliformis. The sequence goes on along the minus strand of CM062819.1, from coordinate 83,428,968 downwards.
TTTTCGTTCATGGGAAAATGGTCGGAGTACGCAGCCTACCTTCAGAACAGCTGCGTCCATACGCTCTGTTTCTGAACGCGGGGTGCGTACTCCGCGCAAAGCAATTTCAAAACCCTAAAACTCAAAACCAAACCATCAAATTTTGATTTAATGAATTCTAATGAATGTTTTCTGGTGTGTAGATTGCCCACCATGCTTGATTGGTGCGAAAGAGAACACGAAGATGTCGATTTGGCCGCAATAGATCATCAACCCTCCATTGATGCTTTGAAGGCATGCGGTCTCTACAAATACTGGGCCATACCTGGCATGAGGGCCCAGGTGCGATTCTTAGAATGGCTGGTTGAAAGGTGGAACGTCCAGGATCAATGCTTCTACATCGGAGGGCACCAGCTCGAGATAGAGCCCTCAGACATATATTTTCTCACTGGTTTGCCTAATAGGGGCGAGCAACTGACTCTTTCCGGGACTAGGCCGGGTGGCCAATCCCTTGCTAGCCTCTGGCTAGAGTGGTGCAACAATCAGAACCAGGAGAAAGGGATAGAAATCAAATACATATCCCTGCCTGAACTTATGGTAATTGCCTTTACAGTTACCAGACTCTGCGGCGCAGCCGCTTTGCACATTGCCACCGGGTCCCAAATGCGGATGGCGATAGATTGCTACCGAGGCACCATTTTCAATTGGTGTGACGCTGTGTTGGCCAATATGAAGGGCCAATTGACTAGGGCAAAGAACGGGCAATTAAAGACCTTTGGGTATGGGCCTCTAGTTGTGAGCTTTGCCCTAGAGAGGGTTCCGATGCTGATCCCACAGCATCTCACTGTTCCATCTGGGCCTCCTCGGGAGCCAAAGTTGATGCGATGGGTTGCGGTGATGGCCCGGCATCCTGACGAGGGAGCGGGAGTTGTTCGATTTCCTGCAGGTTACTTTCACTAGTTGGAGGACCAGGTCTTTTCGATTCAGGACTTTCCTTATGCCGGAGTAGATTTTCGCGGTGATCCGGACATGGTTCTTCCACAGGGAGAACAATGGGACGACAGAGGTACTTCATTTTCACAAGTTTTTAAATTATTTACTTTTTTGTTTTTTTATATCGTCTCAAAACTGACAGTGACAAATTTCAAAATGCAGATGTAGGTCCACAGCGTCCGGCCAATCTCCGGCCATTCGAGAGAAGAGTACCAGTTGCCCCAGCACCGGCCCCACAGGATGCGGCCGCAGAGACCTTAGCCGAGCTGGAATAGGACCTAGAGCGTCTCACGACGGACATACCAGAGACGACTATAGATGATATTCCTATCCGACTTCAGCGCTATGTGGTCGCAGTCCCAGGACCTTTCAGGAGGTTCCTGTGTAGGGTAGCGCGGGCAGTGGTCTCGTATAGAGAGCACCACCAGTGATTGGCTAGTCACTTTTTGTAGACACATGTGACATTTTTGGTTTTTTGTACTTATCATTTTTGCCGATCATAAGGTGTTTTTCAACCTATGATCGAAGACGATGTATATTTTTGACACACTCCTATCTATATATATATATATATATCATTATTACGGCTTATCTTGTTAAACATGTATGATGAAATGTTTTTAAATTTACATTTATGATTATCGCAAATGTCTGTCTAACATTCGAGAAGCAATTGCATCTGCTAATGTATTTAATGACCTTGGAATATGCTGATATTCAATGTAATCAAATTCACGTTCCAAGAGGCGCACTCTCAAAAATAATCTTAATAACACTGGATTTCTAATGGCATATACTCTATTAAGTTGTAATACAACGAGTTCAGAATCTAACCTCACTATCAAACTCCGAATCCCAAACAAAATAGATTCAGATAATAACTCAATCACTGCACTGTATTCTGCAATGTTGTTTTTTGTTTGACCGAGGCTCACCCCATGCATAGAAACTAACTCGTCAGAGGGCGAATAGATAACCCAAGCTGTGGAAGAGATATTCCGTGTACTACGACAAGCACCATCAGCAAATCCAATGTACGTTTGGAGAGGCGTCGACATCTGCAATATCAAGAGTAAAACCAAGATAAGCCAGAATAACGACGAAAACACACTTTCTAAGCTAAGCACACTGTCTATACTAACAAACACACCAGCTAGAAAGAAAAAACTAACCTAACTAAATCTCCATACCCATCATTTAAGCATAATACCTCTTTAGGTAAAGTCCATTTCTGGGCTTACCCAAAGAGTCCCCATCAAAATCTACCAGCTCATAGGCCCCTTTTGCTAGCTTTCGCTTGACAATGTAGGGCCCATGCCACATAGGAACGAATTTTCCAGCACCTAATTTATCGTTAGCTTGATCATATAATAGCACTAGGTCTCCTTCCGAAAAATTACGAGGGGTCACGTTGCGATCATACTGAGCTTTCATCCTTTTTGCGTGAGTCTCGATTGCCAATGCAGCGTCACGTCGAGTCTCATCTAATTTAGCTAAGTATAATAGACGCTTCTCCTCTTCGGAAGTAGCTGGAAGTAATTCGATAGCCATTTGAAGTGATGGGATTTCGCATTCAATGGGCAACACTGCTTCCAAACCATAAACTAGTTGGAAAGGAGTGAACCCTGTTGATGTTTTCACTGAGGTTCGGTACGCCCAAAGCGCTGAAAATAACATGTTGTGCCAATTCGACCGATGAATACCAATGATTCGTCGGATCATGATAACTAGAACTTTGTTGATGGACTCAACCAAACCGTTTGCTTGGGGATAATAAGGAGTAGAACTATCATGACGTAAACCAAGCTGGCTTGTAAGTTCTGTCATCATAATGTTTCGAAAATCGCCCATGGTCAGTGATTATCGCTTGTGGGACACCAAACCTAGCAATAATATGATTGAATACGAAAATCGCAGCTGTCTTGCCATTAGCCTCGAATGTAGGCATCGCCTCGGCCCACTTAGTAAAATAATCAACCGCAAGGATGATATACGCATGCCCCCCAGCCGAGTGAGGGTTACATGTAATAAAGTCGATACCCCATTTAGCAAAAGGACCAACGACAATTATAGGGTGGAGAGGAGCAGGTGGTGCGCGCATCTTGCGATCAAACACTTGACAGTTGTGGCATTTTCGGACCGCAATGATACAATCTTTAAACATGGACGGCCAGAAGTAGCCAGCACGCAACACCTTCTGAGCTGTGGCATACCCAGACATATGACCGCCACACGCTCCAGAATGACAGTCATTCATAACCCTTTCTGCCTCTTCATGAGTTAAACAACGACGAAAAACCAAATCTGCCCCACGACGATAAAGAGTATCTCCAATAATTTGGTACTGTTGGGACTGGAATCGAATTTTTCGGCGTTCCGACTTTGAAGCTTCGGGCCGAAAGGATTGGGTTTGGAGATAGATGATTATATCCCCATACCACGGATCTAAAGTGCTGATGAGAAACAGAGATTCGTCCGCAATGGGTTCCTCTGCCACAGTTTCCGTGTCAGCACGCGGGAAGTCACACATCAATTCCGCAAAAACTAAAGATTTCTTAGACTTAGATTTTTCAAACTCCAAGTCGAACTCTTGCAAGATAACAATCCATTTAGAGTACTTGCCCCCTAGCAATTGTTTAGTCAAAATATAGATCATAGGGTTGCAATCCGAAATGACTGTAGTTTTACGGAGAAGAATGTAATGACGAAAACGTTGGACAGCCTGAACAGCTGCCAGGGCCAATTTCTCCACATGCAAATATTTAAGCTCAGTGGGATTTAACGTCCTACTAAGATAATATATCACATGTTCCGTTTCGAATTCATCTTCCTGTACTAAGACCATTCCAATGGTGGAATGAGCGGCGGCGAGGTACAAAAAGTAATCCTGGTTGTAGTTGGGAGGATGCAGCAACGGTGCATGGGTCAACGCGTGCTTTAGCGCATCAAAAGATTTCTGAGCTATCTCATCCCAAGAGAATTGAGCATTTTGTTTCAACAACCGGGTAAAACCCTTGGTAATCTCGGCGTAGTTAGGAATGAATCGGCGTAAAAAGTTTGCTTTCCCTTGCAAACTTTGGAGTTGGCGCAAACTCGAAGGAGGAGGCAATTTGATGATAGCTTCGACCTTCGAGGGATCGACGCGAATGCCGGCTTTTGAAACTAAAAATCCCAGCAATCGTCCCACTTCGATGCAGAAGACACATTTGTGTGGGTTCAACCGTATACGATAATGCCTACACCTCATAAAAATTGCTCGTAAATGGACAAGGTGATCAGCTCGACGTAAGGAGTGAGCGGGCAAATCATCGAGATACGGTTGCACAATGTGCTTGATGTCATGAAATGCATAAGACATCGCCCTTTGAAAGTGGCTCCGGCATTCTTAAGCCCAAAAGGTAATTTGCAATAAGAAAATGTCCCCCATGGACAAATGAAAGCCGTTTTTGGTTGATCGGCAGGTAGAATATTGATTTGGTTGTAACCGGAAAAACCGTCCATAAAGGAAAATATTTCACTGCCGGCACAATCATCAATTATTTGATCGATATAGGGCGTTGGATAGTTGTCCTTGGGACAAGCACGATTGATATCCCTATAGTCGATACATATTCTTATTGTTCCCTGCTTTTTGTTAACTGGAACAATATTCGATACCCAATCCGTTAACGGGATCGGATAAATGAAACCTGCTTTCAACAGCTTCTCAACTTCTGCTTTAATTGCAGCCGCTTTCCGAGGGTGGATCTGATGCAGACGTTGCCGAACGGGTTTAGCGTCCGGGTAAGTCTTGATCTCATGAACAACAATGGAGGGATCAATTCCTGGCATTTCCTCATAGGACCAGGCAAACACGTCGCGAAATTCTTGAAATAGGGCCTTGTATGTTTGAATTTCGTCATCTGAACACGAGGCACCTATATGAATGTGTTCAACAATTCCAGCTTCACTGAAATGTCAATGGGAATAGTGTGAGAAACGTTTCCCAAATTCAGCTCTGAATCAGGATGTTTCATTGGACTCTGAGCGTCTTTGACATATTCAGCTGTAAAAATTGATGAGAAAACGTTTTCAAAACGATCATCCTCAGGTAAAAACGAAGATCTATGATGGAGATCTTCCCATGGTAAATCATCTACACACAGGATTTCACAAAGTTGTTCGTCAGATGACACAACTTCGGGAAATGTTATTAACTCCGAGGTTGACGCGAAAAGGGATTCCTCACGGACCACATTCATTTGGTCGATTTGGGTTGAACTTGGGTCGGAAAAAGACTGCACGGCCTCATAAGCAATTTCATATGGACTCAAAGGCATTGCATCACCGAATGAGTCTATCTCAGATTCAGATGGGACAATCCAAGGATCATCGTAAATAATAGTGTCTGAAGTAATCATATGAATGAATGCTAATGAAGGGTCGGCGTTGATTGGAGGAAAAGGAAAAGTTCCCAGTAAACCGGAATCTTTAACTAATCCTACGCCAACATCCTTATAAGGGATAGTCGTTTTACCGACATGCTGGATACTCTCTAAAGAGGCTGGGTCGGATGAAAAATAAGCCAGCTGGTCTATGGTCATGATCTTGCCATTATGTGGAAACTTTATTACTCTGAAGACCGATGAAACGACCACTGTCATAGCGTAAGACCAACTTTGACCCAAAAGAAGGTTGTAGTCTAGAGGGGCATCAACCACCTCCACATCCAGACTAACGGTTTTTCCTTCAACCCCTATAGGCAAATCCTGTAAAATGCCAAATGGATGGAACCCACGGCCATCAAAGGCCTTAAGAATTGTCGGGGATTGGTTCAGCGAAGGAGAACCAAGCGATCTCCAACACTGAATCGACATAATACACGTGGAAGCTCCTTCATCAATTACAGTCCGATGAATAGGCCTGTTTTTTACTATCACTGGAATCTGGAAAGCCATCTGATGAGGGAGACGCGGTGTACTATTTTCTAGATCAAAGATTATCAGGTTCGGGTCCTGAACATCAACAGCTCCTATAGCCGACAAAAGTAATTTTCGTTGTGCTGGGCATGATTGCAGCACTTCTAAAGCCGACATTGCTGAGGGTGAAACAGCTAAATCCTCAACAATGTTGTAATTCTGAGCTGCTCTCGCATGTGGATTGAAAGCAGACCTTCGAAGTACACCCTTGGCGGGCAATTTTATTACTAAGTTAGGGTTAGGTTTCTTGATCTGTAGTGGATAGGAACTGGGAGCTGAGGTTGATGGATTTGAACGAGAAGATTTTGCTTCTTTCGATCCATCAACAGGACTTTTACTACCATAATCTTGTGATCGAGTCGCAATCCTTACATGAGACATCATTAATATGGGTTCTTCAGTGGCACTCGAGGAAGAACCTATCATCTTACTCTCCTGCTTTGGAAATGGATCTTTCAGAACAGCAGGAGTTGAGGAACCTTTGACAATTTTCACAACCTCGGCCCGATGGGGGCAATCTCTTGTAAAATGATCCTCTTCACAAATTAGACAAGGATATCGAGGTTTGCGCTTTTTGTCATTGGTTTCCGACTTTTCTGTTTTCTCCTTTGGAGTCTTGTCTGCTTTACCCTTCTTCTTACCCTTCTTCTTCCCACCATTTTTTGATTTAGCCGTAGATGACTCTACAGCGTGAATATCGGCAAAAATTTCAGGAGAAGACTCTCCTGTCGGGGAATCTGGTAAGGTTATAATGGGCGAAGAATTCTTTGAATATTTCTTCTTGCTTTTAGTATTTACCGTACCAATCATGCCATCAGCAGCATGAGATCCCGAAGGAGCAGCAGCGATTTGATTTGACTTTGGAAGATCTGGGATCTTTTCATGTAACGTACCTGACTGAGTGTAAACTAAGTCAAGGTACTGCGCTTGAGCAATTACTTTCTCTTCAGTAACTACTCCGGCCTTAGCTACATCTTCAGTAATCTTCGGTAATAATGATTTGACAAACCATTCAGCTAAGATTTGGTCCGGAATAAAAACTTTCACTAATCGCCGTCGACGTCTCCATTCATGGATATGATCGGAAATATAAGTGGACGTCGACTGTTTTAGTGAAGTTAGTAGTTCCGTGCCATTATCATATCTGACCAGCAACTGAAAATGAGTTAGAAACGAGGTAGCTAACTGACTAAAATTTTAAAAAGTGGCCCGTGGTAACTCAATGTACCACTTGGTCGCGAGACCAATGAGCGTACGCTGGAAAAGACGTAAGCGGATCGAATCATCCGAGATGGAATTTGAAGATAACCAGAGGTGGTAAGTCATCACATGATTGGACGGATCCTCTCCAGACTTACCTTCGAACTTGGGTATATCACTGAGCAACTTATTTGGCATTGGCGGCTAGAACAAAAGATATTGTATTGGATCGTTCGTTAGGCGCGACAAGTCTGGTAAATCCAAAGTTGCGATAAACGGTAATTGCCGATTAGGATCCCTAAAACTCTGGGTCACAAGACCAGTCCCAGGAGGAGGATATCCAGGATAACTTGGAATAGGAATCGCATTCGGGATATTATATCCTCCTGGAAAACCAGGATTAACCGGACCGTACTGGGGTTGCTGAGGTTGTTGATAAGTGTACCCAGGATACGGTTGATACTGGTAAACCGGCTGTTGGACAGCAGGCCCGTATTGGTACTGTCCCTGGTACGGTTGATAAGTGAATTGTGGTTGACTAGTGACAACCGTACTTAAACCAGGTTGTCCTGCAGGCATCTGAACCGTAGTTTGAATCATAGATCCAGACAATGGTAAAGATGTCTGAGGAGTAGTTGCAGAGACAGTAGAAACCAGAGCTGTCGATACTCCAGAAGCAAGTGTGGTGGAAGGAGCAGATGTTGCGGTGGTTGCAGCAGCCGTTGGTTGAGATGGATTACTAGGTGCAATTGGCGGCTGAGAAACTACCGAAGGTACAGAAGTTTGAACATTAGACTGGACTGGTTGCTGGGATGGACCAGCAACTAAGGGTTGTCCAGCTTGAGATGACAACTGTACACTTGGCTGCAATACCTGTTGAACTTGCGATGGATCCCACACTATGTTCATTCCGGGGTATTGACCCATGACAGGTTGAGGATATTGAGATCCATAACCGGATTGAGGATAGGATTGATAACTGAAAGGCACAGTTCCCGTACCTTGAACATATGATTGACCTTGAGGTGGTTGATAACCTTGACTCGAGTATTGACCTTGAGGTTGATAACCTTGGGGTAAATACTGATACTGGGGTTGACCTTGACCTTGAGGTTGATACCCTTGAGGTAAATACTGATACTGAGGTTGACCCTGGGGTACATATTGAGGCTGGGGTTGACCTTGAGGAATGTATTGTACTATGGGTACATACTGTCCTTGAGGTTTCCCCCCAGATGCAATTTGTGTACCTTGAGGTTGCCCCCCAGGCGTTAATTGAGGCTGCCCCCCAGGCGGTAATTGACCACCTTGAGGTTGAGAACCGGGAACTGAACCTGACATCATGTAAATGTCTCCTACACCCAATGGTTTATTACCATTGTTTCCAGCTAATAACCCATGTTCAATGGGTTGAGGAGATGCTCCCGCAAAAGTACCAGAAAGTGACTGATACCCGGAGGGAACAAAAGGACCGCCGTACAAGAAAGATTCAGGAGATTGAGTGAACACGGACGACTGACCAGACATATTTACAGGAGTATAAATACCTCTAGGTGGAAAAGGAGTACGAGGTGGAGAAAAACTTATCCCTGAGTTGTCTAAATAATTGGTTAACGAAAGGTACCAAGTAGTACTTCTAGGAGGACTGTAAAAGATAGATTCACGCTCTCTTAGATCAATAGTAGGTTGATCTTCAAGGATAGATACGCCTAATTCTTCCTCTGGAGCAAGTTCTTCAATAGCTATCAAACCAGCAGGAAGATTTTCGGTGATGACTCTTTCTACCCTAGGTGAATCAGGTGCACTAGAAGTTGGAGTAACAGGTTCAGATATTTCAGGTTCTTCGCCTATATCACTAGTAGATGAAAAACTACCAGCAAGCTCAGAACCTCTGCTCTCCATGTTCGGGATTATAACCTGTTTCTAGACCTTGGTAATCTGGATGGACTACCAATGACGATTCTCCTTCTTCAGGTGAACCTACTTTACTGCCACTAGGAGTTACAAGGACCTTTAAACCTTCGTAATGACTCGGGACCTCTTCAGGAGGTTCGCCCCGCAATCTACAGGACTTCCTCAACAAATCAGCCACGGTAACAATCTCAGGAGACTTGCCCCGAAGTCTACGGGACTGTCTCGGTAATTCAACCACAGTTAAAAACTTTTAACTACTGCACACGCAAACAAAGTAAAATCTCAAAGCAAACCACCTAAGAACCAAACAAATTTGAATCACACGCCTAAAGAATCTAGGGCGTCAAACCATGCACAAACAGTAGCCTTTCGGACCAAAAACACTAGTTGGAGATGAAACCCAACATCGTTGAATTCAGTACAGAAGTGGTGGGTGGAACAGTTACCCCGGCAACCTACTTAATGAATAGACCGACACAAGTTCCTCCACTTTAACCGTCTCGAGTGAAGTGAACCCCCCAGAAAATCCAAGTGAGTCTAGCCGACGTCTGCTCCAGGTACAGTGGGATCTTCCCTCCACCGTCACCTCGGTAGAATCCTAAATATAATGGTCACTAAGGTTACCAACAGCAACAAATGCACCTGGGGGAACAGTCGACACTCCGACAGCACGCAAGGGCAGAGTATCAAGCTCAATCCCCTTGCCGGCTCCTTGACAATAATCCAAGGTTTACCGACAAGTGACCCCTGGCTCCTCGACAATGGTTAATCCGAGGTTTACCGTTTGTAATACGTGCGTGTCTGGCGTCGTTCCCAATGAGGGAGGATTGATCCCCTCACTGGTTCGGACACGAGCTCGTGCTTCTCCTTTAAGAGGAGCTTTCCCAGAGTACAAATGAAACAGTTGGATTTATCCTACCACAAGATGAGCTACTTGTTTGGTTTTGCTATCTTGGAGAGTTAATTACTCTCCTACTCCAAGACACTAGCCTGATCTATATTGGTGTTTCAGAGCCCTAGTAAATAAAAGTTACTAAGTTGATTTTACTTTAAGCGTTAATTTTTATGGCTTTTCTTTAAGACAAAAGGTAATGGAGATGAAACTGATGGTGTGTAGACTCGACCAAAATCCACTAAAAAGATGCACTTAGGATGATCTATACTAATTTTTCTTTTTCAATGAATTCCCTAGCTAAGAGAGTTGGAGAATGCAAACTTGATATAAAAACAACTTTCTTGGCAATGAAAAACAAAGAAACAAACTCTTTATCTTTTCAAAACATACAACACATGACCACTAATCACTTCACGAAAATTCCTTTTTCTTTCAAAGATACAAATGCTACCAAAGCAAACTTTCCTTCAAAAGATATTTTTGTATTTTTTCCTAATTAATAAAGCATGTAAAACTTACTTTAACAAAAATCAAAGTTAAAAAAGCTATGGCAATCAAATCAACTCAATTTCACTCAAAGCAAATCTAAGAGAAAAGCACCTAAAAGTAAATCTAACGAGTCAAAAGCTTACTAAAGATGATTCCTGGATGTTTTACTCAGTCAAAATGTAACTAAGGACTAGTTAATGCAGAACCAAAAACTAGTCAAAAACAAAATCAAACTCTTTTTGTTCTTTTTCTCAAGAATAAAATTCAAAGTTCAACCGACAAACTTTTCGAGATTCGCAAAGAGAAGACACAAAGGTAGGTCTCTCACAAGGGTGAATTCTATGACAGGCCCGACTCCTAAGAGGACTGAAAAAAACCAAGGAGATCCAAAGTTTGACAACCTCTAACGCCAAAGTCACTACAGGACCAGTTAAAAATCAAACCCTAAGGCACAATCCCTATGAATTTCACTAAAACCCTCGACACTGACGAAACAAGCTTAGGTGAAGATTTATGGTAGAAAACTAGTGGATTTGGGCAGAAAAACAAATTAAAAACAAAATGTAAAAGGCAAAAAAGAAGAAAAATGAAATTTTCTTAGTTTTGACAGGGGTACGCAGGCGACCTGTTTGCACAGGTGCGGGTACGCTCTATGCACAAAGCGACAGTGCGTACAGGTACGCACTGTGCTCCACTCAGAGGCTGCGTACTTCTAGTAAAACAAAGAAAAACTAAAATCTAATTTAACCCTAAGCTAGCCCACCCAAACACACAGTCAGACAGCCAAAAACCAGAAAACAAATAACTTTTCTCAGATCAAAATTTCATACAAAGGAAAAAACATTCACATCAATGGATTCCCCAGCGGAGTCGCCATTTTTTCATGTGGAAAGAGTCGTTAGTGCGGACACAACCGACCTCCCTAGAAGCAAAAGCTTTCTAGTGACAAACAAGACAAATAAATCCTACCTTTCTCTAAACATGCATTGCAAATACAGGTAATCAGGGGATCTTTAACATACCTTTAGTCCAATGCTTTGTAGTAGTCCAGCCTCGCTGATCCAGATGAGCTCCTCCTTCTCTTCGAAACCTGCATTCACTAACAAGCCAAAAGATTAAATAACACCTGATAAACTCATAAAACAATACATATCTATCATATAGACCAAGGAGTATATGAAACAAACCATGAATAACAATCTGTTGAGAAAAATAAGTTCATTTGCATTAAAAGGTAACAAAAGGAACCATTACAACCTGAGCCTTGGTGTTGTGCAAGTCCCTCCTAGGGTCCAGCAAGAGTTTTCCTTTACTTTGATCAGCTCACCCACTCTCAAATAAGGCTAGGAAAGGATGGGAATCTCTCCTCTCAAGCTTTACAAGGGAGTCCTAATTCCAGCAGCATCTACTCTTAGGAATGTTCAGCTTTTAACCTCTCCTCCCTCTGGCCCAATGCCTGTATTTATAGTGCTCTAGAGGAAGTTATTCAGGTCCACCATCAATGGGATAAGCCCCTCTTTGGATGGGATAGCTCCCCTCTTTATGGGATAAGTTCCTCTTTGGTAGGGATACATGAAACATCTGGAGGCGCTTCATACACGTCAAACAAGCTTCTAGAAGGCTCTAGAAATGACCACAAGTAACTTTTTTAGAGTGAAACTTGCACCTTTTGACCTTTACAGGAGTACGCACCCATTGCTTTACATACAGAGCATACAAGTACGCAGGTATTGTGAACTTGGAGTGCGTACACGCAGGTAAGGCTAAGAGAAACTGCGTACCCAGAGATATATAGATTTTTAGTGACTTTCTCTCTTTCTTGAAGTTTGACATGGAGAGCAGAGGTATGAGGCTTGCCAAGGAGGATAGTATGACAGTTGATGGAGCCATACTAACTGTAAATAGTCATGGTGACAAATTTTAGTGTAACACCTGCCATACCCCTTCATTCAACTTCCTTTTCCATCCACACAAAATTTCATGAAAATTTCTTGAAAATTAAAAGCTATTGTACCCAAGGATTGTAGCCATTGGACTCCTAGTACAACATCAGCACCTCCCATTGGAATGGAAAGCATTGGGCTATTCAATACATATTCTCCCATGGATAGCTTGATATTATGGCACTTTCCAAAGAAATTTATCATTCCTCCATTTGCAACCATCACTTGACACTCTGGTGCTGGATATAGGAATCAATTCAATTCTTTTGTTATCTTACAATGAATAAAATTGTGGGTACTTCCCGAATCAATCAACACTATTACCTTTTTCTTCTTGATTTGTCCTTCCATCTTGATGGTTTGAGGAATGGTAATTCTAGCCAATACATTACAAGATATGGTTGGATTAATTTCTTCTTTATCTAGGCTTTGTTCCTGGAGTATATCCTCTTCTTTTGACCTTTCTTGCTCCTTTTCTTCTTCCTCTTCATAATCAATGTAGAATAATTTCTTCTCAACACACTTATGACCTTTAGTGTATTTGCTATCACAACTGTAACAAAGCCCTTTTTCTCTTTTTTCTTCCAATTGTTGTGGTGTCAACCTTATAGGTTGTGGAAGACGAGGGTCAACAACACTTCCATCTTTATAGTTGTGAGTGGTATGCTTCCTGGTTGCCATAATTTTTCTTTCCATTTTTCTTGCTAACCTGAATGCCTTCTCTAATGAATCAGGTTCCCAAAGGAAAACATCATGTTGGATATTATCCTTTAAAGTCCCTATGAACTCATCAATCCTGTGCTCCTCTGGAATATTTTTTACCCTTATGTTCAATTTTTTGAACTCCTCAATGAACCCTTTTGTTTGAGACTTATCAATTGGCTAAAAAAAGTGTTGATTTTTGTATCCTCATAATGTGTTGTCAATTCTTCCATTAAAATTGCCCAAGTGATAATTTTTTTATGAGAGAAAATCCATTGATACCATACAAACTGATTTGGTTCCAAATATAAAGTTGCAATACATACCGTTTGTGTGTTTTGCACATTATTGAGATCGAAAAATTGCTCCATTTGTAATATCCATATTGCGGGATCCTTGCCATCAAACTTTCTCATATCGATTGTTGGAATATGGTGGGTCTTCAGTCCAACATTAGAGTCTATGAAATCATGATTAAAATTTATTTTGTTCTCATCATGAGTTTCCTTTACTACCCTTTCACCATTAGTAAGCATTTCTTGTAGAAACTTTGTCAAATCTATCTTTAAATCTGTCTTCAAATCTTCCATGCTTGTCTTCAAATCTATCTTCAAATTGTCCATCTTAGCTTCCATGCCATTCATCTTAGCTTCCACGCCCTTTATCTTAGATTCCACTCCATTTATCTTAGCTTCTGTTAGCTTTTGTGAGAGTGACATCTGTTGCACTTGGTCTTGTAATTTTGATATATCATGTAGCATTTCTTCCTCTTCTTCATGAGTCATGCTAGCGCTTTCAGGTTTCTTACTAGGTGTTTGCATTTTCTTTCCTTGGGGCATTAGTTACCAATAATAATGCTCTACTATGCCCTTTGAATTCTTCAAAATAATTTTTCAAACCAAGCTTAAGAAAAAATTTTGAAAAATCTACACACCTTTTTTCACTTTGTAGGAGCTCGATATTGCCTCTGATGTATCTCTGTAATTTTGGATCATCCAGTTCCAAAATTGTGACATGCAGTAGTCCTCTTTCTCCTCTTTCCAATGCCACCAATCTAATCCAAATTTGATTCTCCAAGGAAGATTTATGCCAAATCTCCCATAGTGACCTAATTATAGACTAGTTCAGTAGTGCGAACTTGTACGACGTTCCACGAGTCACTGTTTCGACCTTTTTCTTTGAAAAATATATACAAGAAACTACAATCCTTCCTATTTTTGTACCTTCTGACGAAATTTCAATCCGATGCTCGGAGAGAAAGTTATGATGATTTTCCCCAGGTCACCTATTTGTAATGTAATTCAAGAGTCTGCAAAAAGACCAACTTCCTCAGATCATATCTCCGCAAATATAGTGCTAAAAGCTCTGAAATTTGGACCCGAGGTTCAATGAAATTTCTTCTCAAATGGGTTGTTTTTTAGCTTCTAAAACATCACAAAAAAAATTTATAGTGAAAATTCCACGACCACCTATTTGGAGCAGCGAAACCCTAGAATCCAAAGCTCTGATACCAAATGTTATGAAACCAGCTCAAAGAAAGATAGAATTGATAGATCAATGCCTTAGAATTCAGCCTCTTCGAGGAGGCAACCTCCTTTACATTACATAAATGAAAAATTCTTGGATGATTCAAATGACAAAACCTCCTTTCTATATATAGGAGTCTAAGGAGTCACAATATAACCCAGTCAACCTAACAATAATAATATAAAACCACAAAAATAACAATGGAGGAATTATATGGGGCATAGTAATAACAATATGGGGACAATAGGGGCACAACAATATTAATAATGGATACAACTACAATAGTAATGGGGTAATCACTAGTATTATAGGGACCTAACAATGAAATATGGAGATTTGGTGACAGATCATCTGAACGTATTTAATACTATGGTAAGTCAGTTTTTATCTCTTGATATTAAAATTTCAGATGTAGATAAGTGCATCAGTTTGTTGTGTTCTCTACCAGATTCATCAGATATTCTGGTTATTACAATAGGTAGAAATGTAACTTCCTTGCAGTTTAATGAAATAGTCTCATCCTTGCTAACGTAGGAGATGAAACGGAAAAATATAGAGAGCCAGAATGGTGATGCCTTGTCTATACGAGGACGATCCTAGAATAGAAACAAAAATAAGTCATTGAGTGGGATATCTAAATCTAGAGGGAGACCTAAATCTTCAGGAAAACCTGTAAAGGTGTCCTCAAAATGCAGAAAGAAGGGGCACTACAAAAGGAGCTATAAATCTAAAGCTCTTGACAAAGGAAAGGGATCTGATGATGCTCCTTCGGCAGAGGAGAAAACCATCTCAGGTGAAGGTGGGGATGTGTACTTGGCTTCTTCAAGTACACATGTAGATCATGAGGCATAGTTGATTGACTCAGGTGCATCCTTTCACTTCACTCCCCATAGAAAGTGGTTTTATGAGTATGAGGAATATGATGGTGGTGATGGCTTAGGGGATGATAGGAAGGCTAGAATCACTAGTCGCAAAAAAGTAAAGTTGAAGTTACAAGGTGGAAGGATTAGAAGACTTACGAGTGTTCTGCATATTCCTTAATTAGCCAGAAATATGATTTTTTTTATGTAAGCTCGATGATGCATGTGTAAAAATAGTGTTCAAGAAAGATACCTACAAGATGGTTTGGGGAGCACTGGTGTATGACTAATATCTCTCTAGATTTTTATTTCTATGAAAATTGTATATATGGGAAGAAAAATCAGGTGAGTTTCCCCTCTCATGGTAAGAGGGCGAAACATATATTAGAGCTTGTGCACAGTGATGTGTTTGGACCTGTGAAGGTTCCATCACTAGGTAAGTATGTGTACTATGTATCATTTATAGATTACTTCTCAAGGAATACATAGATATATTTCCCTAAGAAGAAATTTGAAGTCTTTGGCAGGTTTAAAGAATTTAAGGCTCTTGTGGAAAACTGGACAGAGAAGAAGATAAAGATGTTGAGGACACATAATGGTGGAGAGTTTTGCAAGAAGGAATTTAAAGAATTTTTAAAGAAGTGTGGTATAGCAGGTCATAAGACTACTCCATACACACCTAAGAAAAATGGAGTTGTAGAAAGAATGAACAAGACATTGATGGAAAGGGCAAGAAGCATGCTCAGTGGTACCGAGTTAGGACAAGACTTCTGGGCAGAGGCGGTGGAGACAGCATGTTACCTGGTCAACAGATCACCTTCATTAATGTTGGAGGATAAGACTCCACAAGAGGTATGGACTGGTAAGAAACCCTCTCTTTCACATATAAAGGTATTTGGATGTGATGCATATGTACATTTTCAAAAGGGGAAAAGAACAAAGTTGGATAGTAAATCTGAAAAGTGCATCTTTATTGGGTATACAGATAGTTTAAAGGGTTAAAAACTTTGGAACCCAGTAACAAGGAAGGTTGTGTACATCCGAGATGTGGTGTTCAGAGAGGTGACAGATGTTATTGAACATGAAGTCCAACCAAAGGAACCTGAGAAGATAGAGTTTGAGCTTAAGGTGGAAGAATCAGACTCTACAGCAGAAGAGGAATCAGGAGATGCAGAGTGACAAACTCTAGTTGTGAGAAGATTAGTTCGAGAGAGAAGGCAGCCAAAAAGGTATAGTCCATCTACTTTTTGTTCAAATTTTTCTTTATCTATTACTGATGATGATCATAGAACTGTGAAGGAAGCAATAGATTCAGAGGATGGAAAACTCTGGAAAGAGGCCATGGTTGATGAAATGGCATCTTTGCACAAAATGAGGCTTGGGATCTAGTGGAGTTGTCAGATGGAAGGAAACCCATTGGCAGCAAATGAGTGTTCAAGAAGAAGACAAATGCAGAAGGAAAGGTGGAGAAATACAAAGCTCGGTTGGTAGAAAAAGGTTATTCCCCGATGACGGGAATTGATTTTGGTGATATTTTTTTCTCTTGTTGCCAAGGTAGCTTCTATTAGATTACCTTTATCTGTTGTTGTTGCCTTTGATTTTGAGGTAGAACAGATGGATGTGAAGACATAATTTCTTCACAGGGATCTGGAAGAGCAGATCTACATGAAGCGATTTGAAGGCTTTGCAATGAAGGGTAAGAAAGAACTGGTATGCAAGTTAAAAAAGTCTTTGTATGGGTTAAAACAGTCACCAAGGATGTGGTATCAGAAATTTGATACATTTATATGGGGACTTAGCTTCACCAGAACCAAATACGATCACTATGTGTATTTTAAATTAATTGATGACCATGTTATTTATCTAGTCTTATACGTGGATGATATGTTGCTGGTTGGAAATGACAAAGAAACTATCCAGGATTTGAAGACCCAGTTTTTCTCCAAATTCGACATGAAATATCTTGATACTGAAAACTATATTTTGGGCATGGAAATTAAAAGATATGGGCAAATAGGAAGCTCTGGTTAAACCAGAGGAAGTATGTCGAGACAATACTACAGAGTTTTAATATGCAGGATAGTAAACTGGCGAAGGTTCCTATTCCTCTAGGTGTGAAGTCATCTGTTGAACATTGTCCCAAGACACATGAAGAGGAAGAGTACATGTCCCGTGTTCCATATGCAAGTGCAGTCAGTATCCTGATGTATGCGATGGTTTGTACTAGACCAGACCTTACACATGCAATGGGAGTATTGAGCAAGTTTATGTCAAAACTAGGGAACGAGCACTGGATAGCAATGAAGTGGGTTTTCATGTATTTGCGTGGCACTAGTGATTATCGTTTGTGCTACCAAGGAAGACTAGGATTGGATAGAGTGTTGGATATCCATGGCTTTGTTGATGTAGACAGGGCTAGAGATCTGGATCAGAGAAGATCTACAAGTGGGTATGTGTTTAACCCATTTGGAGGTGCAGTCAGTTGGATGCTAAGAAACAATCTGTAGTGGCACTATCAACTACAAAGGCAGAATACACGGCAGCCACTCATGCAAGCAAGGAATTAGTTTTGTTGCAGAGATTGTGTTCAAGCATGGGGTTAGTACAGGGAGCTATTAGGATAGACTGTGATAGCCAAAGTGCAATTTTCTTGGAAAAGAACCCTGCTTATCATTCAAAGACAAAGAACATTGATGTTCAGTATCACTTTGTGATGGATATTATAGAAGACAAAAAGGTGCTGCTGGTAAAGGTGGACACTTTAAAGAATACCGTAGATGCATTGACAAAATCTGTGAGCTCTAAGAAGTTCTCTTGGTGTAGAGAAAAAACGGGTGTTGCAGGGTTGGATAAATGACTAAGCTCTCCTCTGGCCCCTTGTGGAAAGAAAACAACAAGTGGTAGAATGTTGGGTTGTGTTAGAGGGGGGTGGTGAGGCCCCCTCTACGGGGTCCGGGGCAATGCCCCAGGGAAATTTTTTTTAGACCCTATATTAGGTGGGCGGGCCTACCTATGGTTTTGCGCATGGATTTCACACATGGTTTTGGGCGCGATGGTTTTCGGTCCATGGTATTGGATGCTTCGGATCAAGATCAAGCTGGTAGTCCTAGTTTTGGGATCTAGGGGAAAGTCTCTGTGTATATGTGTTTTATGTGTTCTATTCTCACATTGTTTATTTTCTATTCTTAGAATTTGTATGTAGGTAATTTCTGTATGGGGTTAAAACCTACAGATGACCTATTTGAGTGGGGTAGCCTGCTTTTGAAAGGTTGATGTGAAGAGTAGTTACCATCAGATACAGATCAAAGAATGGAGTGAGTGGAAGAGAGATTTCAAGACAAATAATAGAATATATGAATGAATGGTCATGCCCTTTGGGTTGATAAATTCATCAAGTACTTTCATGCAGTTGATGAATGAGGTGTTGAAGGAGTTCGTCGGTAAGTTTGTCATTGTTTATGTGGATGATATTTTGATTTTCAGTTGTACAAAGGAAGAACACCTTAGGAATGTAAGGTATGTTATAGAAAGGTTGCATCAAGAGAAAATATTGATTAACATAAACAAATGTACTTTCATTAGGTCTAAGTTGGTATATTTAGGCTTTGTCATTTCAAAGGATAGGTTTAAAATGGATCAGGAGAAAATAGAGGCGATTGTAAGTTTTCCTTTACCCAAGAACATTTTTGAAGTTAGGAGTTTTCATGGCTAAGCTAGCTTCTACCGTAAATTCATCAAGAATTTAAGTGGTATTTTTCCACCCATCATTGAAAAAATTAAGAAGGGTAGACAGCCATTCTTCTAGACAATATAAATAGAGAAACGTTTCTGACTCTTGAAGAAAAAGATAACTGAAGCTACCAAACTTCAATCATTTTTTCCAAGTCAAATGTGATTCTATTGCTACAACCATTGGAGAAATATTGATACAAGAAGGTAGACCTATTGCATATTTCAACGAGAAGTTGAATGATTCAAAGCAGCAATACTTCTCTTATGACAAGGAATTCTATCTGATGATTCAAGCCTTTAATATTTGGAGGCACTATTTGATTCTGAGGGAGTTTGTTTGTTCTCCGACAATTCTGCATTACATTATATAATGTAGTAGCACAAGTTGAACCATAAGCATTCCAAGTGAGTGGAATTCCTACAAAGCTTCACCTTTATTCTAAAACATGTGAGTGGATAATAGAACAAGGTAGCTGATGCTTTAAGTAAGAGGAGTTTGATCATGCACGAGTACCATGTACAAATTTTGGTCTTTGATTATTTGAAGGACTTATATGAGGATGATTTTGATTTTCATGAGACCTGTGAAGAACGAAGGAACCCTGTGAGAGAAGATAGAAACCCGTGCAGGGAGTTTATGTTGTAGGATGGTTTTTTGTTCAAGAACAATCATTTAAGTATCCCTCTTTGTTCAATGAGAGATAATTTGATGCAGGAAAAGAACAATGGAGGATTGGCAAGACATTTTGGTGTCGACAAGACACTTGGAAACTAGAACACTTCCACTTGTAGCCAAAGATGAGAGATGATGTGCACAAATATGTAGGCAAATGTAGAGTATTTCAACATGCCAAGGGGAGAAGTCAAAATGTTGGACTATATACCCATTTTCCCATCCCTAGCAGACCATGGAACTTGGTGAGTATGGATTTTATTTTGGGTTTACCAACAATGCAGAAAGGTAAGGACTCCATACATGTAGTTGTGGACAAATTTACGAACATGGCTCACCTTATCCCATGTTGCAAGACTAGTGATGCTACACATTTGGCTCATTTGTTTTCATTGAGATTGTGAGATTGAATTACTTTCCAAAGAGTATAATATCTTACAGGGACACTAGGTTCATAGGAAATTTTCAAAGGACTTTTTGGAAGAAACATGGAAAAAAACTGAACTTCAGCTCAATTTATCATCCATAACCTGATGGGACAACTTAATTTTTGAACATGAGTCTTAGGAACATATCGAGGAACCCTGTGGGAGAACATCCCAAGCAGTGCGATCGTGTGTTAGCTCAATCTTAGTTTGCCTACAATGATTCACCAAATAGGACCACTGAGAAGAGTCTGTTTTAGATCTCTTATGGGGTGCATCCTAGAGGAGTTTGTGAGCTCAGAGATTTGGGAAAAATTGAGTAGAGGAGTGCTAATGGGGAGGATTTTACAGCAACAATGAGTGGCTTCTATGAGGAGATCAAACGTAATCTACATGAAAACATATACAAGCACAAACAAAGAGAAGAGTTAAGAGGAAGAGAGCTAAAATTTAAGATAGGGGACATGGTCGTAGCACATCTGAGCAAGGAGAGATTCCTAAGAGGGGAATATAACAATCTCAAAATGTAGAAAATAGGAGCCTGTAGAATACTTAATTTTTTTTTTACAAATGCTTCTAAATTCGAGTTACCTATGGTGTTATAGACATATTTGGGCACTGCAACCCCAATCATATATGTCCATAAACCAAGGGCTTCTAAGTCCCTAAAAGTGTTGTTTCATACCCTAAAGGAGCAAGTTCAGTTGATTACATCATCTCCCAGAAGTTCTCAATGAAAAACTACTCATAACTGGTCAAAGCAGGACCATACAGACTGCCCAGTGCTAAGGGTGCGATGCATCTCACCTGCCACATGCAAAAAGTGTGATGCATATAGGAAAGCCCTTCTATAGGGTGCGATGAGCAAGAGCAGACAAATGGCACAAGCAGTTGGCTAGGTGGAGACCCTGAGAATCTTCTAGAAGCTGCTCATTTGACACTTGCCTCACTGAATTCGCCCAAGGATGAGTAAGAGATCATGAAATCTCCAAGTGGAACCAAAAACTATCAGAGAGATGACACTAATCAAAATCCCAGAAGTTGATTCACCCCCCTGCAAACATCTATATATGGATCCCTCATACCAGAGATCCAAAGGCTAGAATTTTGTAATTTGCAAGGAAGTGTTGTTGGTATCTCTTTGAAGACATTGTTGGGTGATCTTACTTTGTATGAGGTGAAAAGGGCTTTCATGTTGGGAGGATGGTGCTAGGTCAGACCAAGTGGTTTTAATTCTCTCTTCTACTACTTCTATCAATAAAGCTATTTGAGTTTTCCTCCATATTCTTGTGTATCTCTCAATATTGTGTTGATATATGCATTTGTATGGTCAATATATATCTGGTCCTATATTGTTTATAGTGATAGATCTCTATGCTTTGATGGTATTATGCTGCTTTGACTCTACAGGTGCTCTTTGAAGCGAGACAAGTAAGGAAGGAGTGGCGAGATTCTGTCAAAGGGGAAAGGAAACAAGCAAGGAGCCAAGTGAAAGACTGAGGTCGGTACACTCTACTTCTTTCTCATCTATCTCTCGTAAAGGAAAACACAAGTAACTTTAGTTTGTTTGTTTCTAAGATAACTACCCATCTTAGTGGGACTAGTAGCTCTGAATAGACACTAGTTTTCCCCATAACAAAATGGTGAATCCGCTGGGGAGTGAATAGTTCGATTGCTTGTCTCTATTTGTTTGCTTCATAAACTATAGATGGAGCCTGAAGTTAAGCCAGCTAGCCTTCGAACTGCATTTTCTATGCAAGTGCAAAGTAGATCAACACTGCTTCAGTCAATCTCCAGGTTTGTTTATTTACTGAACAACTAAGTTGCAAACATCCTAAGTTCCCTAGAGGTAGCTCAAGTAACCTCACTAGATCAGCCCCTTTACTTTGTATTTACTGACTATCATTAGCTCGGCCTAAATCCCTGAAATAAGCTGTGAACTGTGACAAAAAACCAAGTTAAAGTCTCATTCCTGGACCATCACACTATCTCCTTTTGGCAGACTGGATGCATCACACCTCCCGTGTGTAGTAGGTGGGATGCATCCCTGTTTCCCTGTGTTATAGGTGCGATGATCAGGTAAGACTATTTCTGCCTCCAGATTTTGGTTTTTTCTGCGTTATCTTCAACTTTATTTAGGAGTTTTGCTGTCTGTGATTAGTAGACCACTGTGGAAACCCCCTTCCTTTGCATTATTCAGCCTCCATTGTCCAAAGAATTGTGAATGTTTTTATGTATTTTTCACCATTTATAGTTCTCCTTTACAAAATAGTAACTTAATCGAACTATCATCTTTTGATTAGAAAGTGTCGCAAGTGTCATTTTCAGTCAAAGAAAAGAATCCTCCTCTTGTTGATAGTGTATTACACTGTTACTCTTGTATTTGATTTGAGTTTGTAGTATTTCAAGTGTCGAAAGCAGTTTTCAATTCAAAATCCTAAAGTGTCATCTTGTCTCCCTTTCATTTTTTTTGAAAAGAAAATCGTTAGTATTGTCGCTTTGGAAGAAGGAATAATTTATATTTGTATTGAAAACAAATAAGAAAGTGGAAAACAAATACATGCATGTGCATTTTCATTTAGACTAGTTCTTGATTTTGATTTAGGGCAGTGCATCTAGTGTGTGCTCTCTGCTCTATGTTGAAAGGATCTCGGTTTTCTTTCCTTAGTAGCTAGGATTTTCATTGCAAAAAGAAGAGTAAATGACTGTTTATCATCTTAGATTGCATATTTAGGAGTTGTATATCTACATCACGCAATGAACCTTAAAGGAAAACTTCTTAAGAAAGATCAACTGTAAAATAAATTCAATGAACATAAAAACGCTTTGGAACCTAATGCACAACATCTAGAAGTCTAGGCTAGAGACGTATTCCGACGTCGTAAAGCCTGGTAATTGTCGCTTTCATCGTAGATTAGGTGATTCCTCCTCTTTGAGATGACAAGTGCCAGTATGGACTTGTGCTCCCACGTACCGTCGAGTATATATTGGGAGACCACAATAGGCTATATCCTTTATCCTTAGGAAGCTATGTCTGCCGCCCTATCGATCACAATGCACTGAACACAACATTCGGGAAGATTGACTACCATACCGTAAAAAGTAATCTGCAGTTTTGTGATTGGTTTGGTAATCCCTCTGCCTAGATTTCCAGAGTAGTCTCTTTCATTCCTTTTTAGACTCCTTAAAAGAAAAGGTCCATCTGAGCAGTTGTCACTTCAAGCTCATTAAAAATCGAAGGTGACTAGAGTCATCTTTAGCTTTTTCTCGACTCTTAAAAATTGAAAAAGCAAGTTGTGTCAAAGCATATAATTTTTTTTTTAAACGGAATAATGTCATTTTTCCCTCATTGATCTTAGGTTGAGAAAATGGAGTCCACCAATCAAGGATTTCCCCTTGGGGGAAATCCTAGCCCTTTCTCCTCTTGGGGAGATGTTGGTGCGCCTCATATGGCCACATTGTCCCTTCTAGGATTGACAAAGCACCGTGATTCCTGAGCAATCGAATTAGCAACTAGATGATACTAGGTTTTCCCCCCAAACCTTCTACTTTGCTTGTTTCTCCCTCTCCTTCTTCCTCTTCACTTGGTGGAAATAGTAAAACTAAAAACCAAGTAACTAAGAAGAAGAAGAAAGGGAAGGAGAAGAAGAAGAAGGATCCAACGGAAAAAAGCGGCAACCGTACATCGTCTAGTGAAAATCCACACCTAAATCTCAATGTGTCATCTGCAAAGGGGACCACTATCATCAAGATTGTCCTTGCATCCCATGGATCTTAAGGGACTAGTCTCCCCACTTGCACAATCTGGTGTCATCAACCTCTGACGATCATGTTGAAAGTACACCATTAAATAGTGAAAATAAAGTCACCGAACAAAAAGGAAGATCTAAATTTCCTTGCAAACTATGTGAAGGTGATCATGCCCTCCACCATTTTCCCTTCCTGGATGAAGCTAAAAGAATCTTGGATAACCGTCCTGCATCACTGCAGCGACTTCCTCCTGGATACAAGAAGCTCTTGCTGAGTCCATTGCTAGTTGAAAATCCGACTAACACACCTTTGTTGTTGGTCGAAGCACCTACCATTGAAGGTAAACCCTCTGCGTCCACATCGGACCAAATTCAACAGGTCAAGACGACAGTTGACCCCATCTTGTCTTCAAAGGATTTACCTTGAGATGATACAGTCACGAAAGAGAATGAGAACGAGAGCATTCAAATTATTTTCGTAAACAAAAACTCTAATGAACATGGGGGCAATTTGCTCGTTCCTTTACCACAGGAAGGAAGTTCGTCAGAGGTGTATCTAGCTGTCTATTCAGTCCAACATCCAAGCAACCTAGTCGTCTCCTTCGATTGCAATCTACTAGGTAGACCCCGTCTACCATCTAATGTACCATTCTGAATCATAGTGCAAACTTACAGAATGGTCATGGTTGCTACCATCATAGATGAAGGGGCTTCTGTGAGTATCCTTTCCTCAACTGCTTGGAAAGCACTTGGTTCGCCATCGCTTTTTCCTGAGATGCGAAATCTGATAGGCTTCGACAAAGGAACGAGCGGACCGTTAGGGATCCTTCCAAATTTTCCTATAACTTTGAGAAGGAAAACCATTTATTTGAACATAATGGTAGTCCTTGGACCTTTAGATTACAATCTACTCATTAGGTTTGACTACATTTATAGCATGGGAGCTATTGTTTCCTCACTCTTTCGAGTGATGTGTTTTTCGCATGGACTTTTAGATTACAATCTACTCCTTAGGCACGACTACATTTATAGCATGGAAGCTATTGTTTCCCCACTCTTTCAAGTGATGTGTTTTCCGCATGAAGGCAGAATGGTCCATTTGGTAGACCAGCTTTCATTCCTCAGTTCACACATAGCTAATAGTCAAATGCCATCCCTAATAGGTCTTTTTGTGCAAGGAATGTCTCATCAATCTGCAGTCCGTCCACCTAATAACCGTGAGTGATTCGGTGGTTGTGACTGAAACCCATGTGGCATGCACCGTGGTTTGCTTCGGCAGGAAAACTTCAGGTATAGGGTAGGGTTCCACGTAGGATATATGACTGGTCTGACACACCCATCCATTTAGGAAAATGGGATTAGACCGGAATAAGATACCCCCGTCAGAAGGTATGCCTTTCCCTACAGAACAAATGTTTTGTCTGCAAATTGAAGGGTAACCTAGAAACTTTACTTCGCTATACCTAGGGGCATGCAAACCCTTTTGCATGAAAGTGAAAAGCAACCATTTATTTTCTTAGTTTGTAGATTCTTAACCCTTTAAACTCATAGGATTGGTCATTCCTAGCTTACATAATAAAGGGAGTCGGAGAAAAATTTCGAATGGTGCAAGCTCCCTAAAAAATGAACCTATTGATGAGACATCCTTATTATATGACTGGCACGAGCAGTTTTACGCGAAGTTCAAGCTCGTTAAAAAATAAACCTAGCAATGAGCATATGTTCCACTAGAGTTTAAGCTCGTTAAAAATTGAACCCACCTTCGCTAAATAACCAATGCGATCACATTATTATCAGCTTTTGAGCCTTGGTCATGTTCTTACCATCACCTCCACTCTTTTTTTAGCCGATCATATGCCTCTGTTTGATTTTTTAACCCTTTTGAGAAACATATGCGACGAGTGATCCCATTAGCCACCTTCTTTACACTATCGTGATTGAAAAGTTCCAAACATTACCTGGAACCAGCTGCTATCCAAAAACATCACTCGTTCCTCAAAAAATGAGTCTCCTTTAAGCTCTTTTCATCTGACTCGTAAAATATGAAAAGATTGTCAAGCAATTGGCCTCTCTATCTCATTAAAGTGATTGGAAGTGCCATCCCTCCTCTAGATTTTAATCTTTTTGGACCTGAGGGATTATTACACAAAAAGATTGAGCATTTGTCTTGTTCAGCTCATTAAAACTATCGAAAATTCATCCCTTTTGCATTGTTTTATACTTTTTCGGACTTAAGGGATTATATCACGAAAAAGGAATATTGGAGTTTCCTTTTCGTCTCTTTTTAGACTCTCTAAAATTGAAAAGAACCGAGTTATCCTTGTCGTTAAACTTGTTAAAACAATAGCGACAAACTTGTCCATTCAGACAAGAGTGAGTGTCACTGTCGCTCGGCTCGTTAAAACATAACAACGGGTTTGCCCGAAGGGAAAATTATAGAACAAGCATATGTTATCCTCCTCAAGCTTGACAAAAATAAAGAGGTACTGGTTAGAAATGACTGGGGAAAATTGGGAAGAAAACTTGAAGAAACTTTATTGGTAGCAGGTCACTCTTAAACATGACACTTTCACTCCATCACCATGATTGAGTCGGGTTGGGTTATTCCATTCACTGGTCATATCACCATTGGTCCACCGTCCCATCCAATTTTGGGGTTAACGCTACCAATCCATTTTAGTGTCGCCAATATGTTCAAGAGAAGTCGCTCAGAGAATTCACCTACCTAGCTTGTGTCTCATCCGCTGCAATACCTTCACGCTTCATTCTTTCATGACCGCCACTTTGAACCTTTTATCATCAGATCGTTTTCACCTCCACAAAATCATTTGCTCTGTTCTGTGTCGTAGATGTGGGATTCATTAATGCTCTCCTACAATGGGTCACTTCTTGTCGACATTAGCTCATTATCCAAGAATTCAACCTAGGAACAACCATTTCAGTACTTTGAAGCTTTCATGCCTCAATGGCAAGTTTCTCACTTCTAGCGACAGGTTTACATTAATGACCTTCGACCGAAAGATTTTGCATGGTGTTCGACATCAATTCATGTATTCACACCACGTGAATTGTACTGCAGTACCTTGAGGGTCATCATCATCATCGATGATTCCTCTCACGCCTGTTAACAGCTTACATCATTGGCTGGTTATCAGGTGATGTCTTTCCATGTTTGACATCAGAACATATTTTCACATGGACTGACTTGTACTTTCGGGCAAAGATTGAATGCGTTTTGAAGACCCTGGATCTAGTTTCATCCATCTGGGCTGTGATATATTCAGGAAAATAAAGACATCAAATGTACATCATTGCTGCACAGATAATCATCCAAACTAAGGGATTATGGCTCTACCAGAATCATCAGTCTGCCACACAGATGGTTGTCTGTCCTATGTATATGAAAATGAATTTATAAAGCTGATCATGGGAATTCCCGCCTCAGCTTGATCATGAAAATATTATGAAGATAATGTATTTTATTGTATCTTATTACAGGTCACCTTCCAGTTCAAAAAACCTTGGATCCTCATAATAAAGCATTTCACCTGACATTAAAAGATTTATGACCTCATGCTTTAGGGGGCAACTGTTATAGACATATTTGGGCACCGCAACCCCAATCATATATGTCCATAAACCAAGGGCTTCTAAGTCCCTAAAAGTTTTGTTTCATACCCTAAAGGAGTAAGGTCAGCTGATTACATCATCTCCCGGAAGTTCTCCATGAAAAACTACTTAGAACTGGTCAAAGCAGGATCATACAAACTGCCCAGTGCTAAGGGTGCAATGCATCTCACCTGCCACATGCAAAAAGTGTGATTCATACTGGAAAGCCCTTTTGTAGGGTGCGATGAGTGGGAGTAGACAAAGGGCACAAGCAGTTTGCTGGTGGAGACCCTGAGAATCTTCTAAAAGCTACTCATTTGACACTTGCCTCTCTAAATTCGCCCAAGGATGAGTAAGAGATCATGAAATCTCCAAGTGGAACCAAGGACTATCAGAGACATGACACTAATCAAAATCCCAAAAGCTGACTCACCCCCCTGCAAACATCTATATATGGATCCCTCATCCTAGAGATCCAGAGGTTGGAATTTTGTAATTTGCAAGGAAGTGCTGTTGGTTTCTCTTTGAAGACATTGTTGGGTGATCTTTCTTTGTATGAGGTGAAGAGGGCTTTCATGTTGTGAGTATGGCACTAGGTCAAACCAAGTGGTTGTAATTCTCTCTTCTACTACTTCTATAAATAAAGCTATTTGAGTTTTCTTCCATATTCTTGTGTATCTCTAAATATTGTGTTGATATATGCATTTGTATGGTCAATATGTATCTGATCATATATTTTTTACGGTGATAGATCTCTTGCTTTAATGGTATTATGCTGCTTTGACTCTACAGGTGCTCTTTGAAGCGGGACAAGTAAGGAAGGAGTGGCGAGATTTTGTCAAAGGGGAAAGGAAACAAGCAAGGAGCCAAGCAAAAGACTGAGGTTGGTACTCTCTGCTCCTTTCTCATCTATCTCTCGTAAAGGAAAAAATAAGTGACTTTAGTTTGTTTGTTTCTAAGATAGCTAGCCATCTTAGTGGGACTAGCAGCTCTGAATAGACACTAGTTTTCCCGATAACATATGGGCATAATTATATCACCTATCTTCAATGTGGTTGATTTATACCCCTATAGAGCTAGTGATGAAGGTACCACCACAACGAATGGGAGAAGTGGAGAAGTCCATGAGTAGATTTGGATGAAGAAAATTCCTATGGAAAAGGATCCAAAAGATAAAAGAATCTTAGACACCAGAGTTGCAAAGCACACTAGGGGAAAAGAGTATCTGGAGTTTTTGGTGGTCCAGTGGAAGGATTGTCTGATGGAGGATTCTACATGGATGAGTGTTGCAACTCTATATAAGGAAGGTTGCTCTATAGAGGACCTTATGAGAAGTCTCTCACAAGTTTTCCTTTCCTAGGGAGTCTGATGCAAGAGCTTTAGACCGAGCTTGAGAGCTAAAGAAATGAAGCAAGATTAATAATGTGGTGGACTAACCACATGTTAATGATGGGAAAATATTTGGTTGTTTTGTTAAAGTTGTAAATATTTAATTTAGGGGAGTTTCATTTTTTTTAATAAGTGGAGATATTTTTCTGTTGTAAATATGATTTTACTTTCCTATCTTGTATAGAATATGAAATGGTTCATCACTAGTGACTCTTGGTTGTCACATGTGGGTTTTTTTAAGAAGATAATGAATTCCTGGAGAAAACAAGAGAAAGGAAGGAGAAGAAAGGGCTCGTGATTATCTGTGCAATTGTAGTCCTATTTTTGCATTCTGATATATTTTCTTTTTTGTGAAAAAATTAGCATCTTTGTCCCTGTGTGAATGGTGTAGTTGTATAGCAATGGGACTATAAGTGATACAATTTGATTTGGATTGAAATCGAGAGGTTGAATAAATGTTTTGTATGCTATGAACTGTGATTAATAGTAACTTCATTCATGTGTGTTGTTTATCTTTGGAAATAGGTACTTCTTCCATCTACTTAGTTAATGATCTGTGTGTGAAGATTAAATCATTTTTCTTGTTCATATTCCATGTATGCCTTTAGAAATAGTCACCCAACTTGAAAATGAATGTGCCACAACATTCACAAGTAGGGATGCATGGGAATATGAGTAAGTTTGAGCATTGAAACGGAGCTTATGGTATAAACAATGTCACGCCTTTTTTATGGGAGTGTGAGCATAATCCTTAGTAAGGGAGACAAGGGAGATCATTCCCAGAGTGTGGGAGATGTGTAAAGACAACAACAGATAATTTTGGAAGAGAACTGAGTCGCTTCACCAACCCAATACCTAAAAACAAAGTTTCTAGAAGTGCTACCAAAATATTTCACAACACCTATAGATTTTTTAGAAGGGCGCTACAAAAATATTCCATAACACCTACAACTAGTTTTCCTTAGGTTGTGGTTGGGCCAGTTTTTCCTTTTAGTCTACCCTGTGCCATTAATAAATGATGATAGTAAAAGTAGTAAATGAGTAAAGAGTAAAATATATGAAGGTAAAAGAATAGAAAGAATACACATATAAAATGAATTGAAAATAAAGAGGGGGAGGAATATGGACACATATAAAGAGTAAACATGAAAAATGTAAAGGGTGGAATATAGATTTAACTAAAAATAAAAATATATAAGTAAACAAAGATAATGGAATGGAATTAGAAACATAGAATAATATATTGTAGGTTAATAAAATATAATAATATAGAAAAAATGTATAATAAATATAGAATTTAGTATAAGAATATGAGATTAAAAAAAATCACTAAGTTTTTGGCTTCACTAAAGAGGGGATTGCACAAACAGAGAGAGAAAAACCATCTGCATAAAGCAAGGCTTACATGTTTTTATTGAATATAAAACATAGTCACTAGAAACCAATGAAGATATTGAGATATTGAAGTAATTGTTCAAGTAAAATGAAAATAACTAGGTACATATATAAATTGGAAATTAATAACTTGAAGCAACATTGTAGTAAGAGGATAGTAGAAAATAAATTGACATAGAAACATAAATATAAATAGAAATTGACATAGAAAGAGAGAAAGAAATTGAAATTGACATGTACACAAAAATAACTGTATTGATTTTACTGTCCATGGAATGCTATAATACTCTAAAAAGAAAAAGTGTTACCTAGTTATGAAAACCAAGTGATGGAGTCTGAATTTTGATAAGAATTGGAATAAAAAAAATGTCAACGTGCTTTGAACATAATTTTCTGATAAGGTTCACATGATGCACACATTAACAACACTGCAATAAACATATAGAGAGAGTGAAAGGGAAACAAATGTCATTTGGAGTCACAATACTATCAAAGTCCATGAATAAATATTATTTAAGTATTTAAAAACCAAATAGTAGACATAGACTTTAAAGCCAAAGAATATTTTTCATTCTAAGGAAACTTGATTTCAGTGTTCATGTACACTGAAATCAACAAATTGATTTTAGTGTGAATTTTTCATAATTTCTAGTTCAACACATTTAGATATTGAGATGTACACAAAAATCAATGCATTAGTAATCATAATTGGAATTGAAATACAAATACAAATTGAAATTGAACTTGAGATAGAAATTAACGTCAAATTTTAAATTGAAATTGAGATAAAAATAACAATAAAAACTGGCATTGAACATAAATTGACATATGTCGAGCGATAAAAAGGTGTCTTTTTAACTCCTAATTACCTTCACATTAATTATCAACCCAGGGACGACTTTTTATTTCAAGAGTGTACTCAGTCTGAGGCGGCTATTTCCTCAAGAGTAATGTTTTGCAGTATAGTGCTTAAAATCCAAATGTAAATGAATGCTTGAAAAAGAAATCTAACAATAACATAAACTCAAATGCTCTGAAATCCAACTATTCACTCAGCAAACATCAATTGAGGATGCAGTAGCAATAACTCATTCCTCTAGAGATTGATGCAATTGAAATCAAACTAGAACAAGACAATCAATCTGGGAATGAGGAAGCAATAACCAATGTTCTCTACAGTTGACAGTCATGCTTTAAAGCAATTAAAAGGAAATAGAAATTGAACTAAAGTTGCCATTGAAAGTAAACTAGGAAAACTCTTTAAAAGCAAACTATTGCAATTAATCAACATAAATGAATAACAAAGTAAATGGGCAGCAAACTGTAATAAAAGGAATCTGAACAACAAACTCTAATTAATGGAAATGAACAATAGCAAAGCCAAATTAATAGCAATCTTTACTTTAAGAATAAATCGGACAGCACATGGAAATAGAACAGCATTGATTAATGATGGAATATGAAACAACGCTGGAAAGTCAAATATAAATACACAATAACTTAACACACGACACACCTTAATAGTAATCTGATCTTGGTAATCCGATTATTAGTCTTAGTTATAAATAATATGACTGTATTCTAGAATGGAACAGCAACGTTCATAGATTTAGAAATCGCAAGGAAATATAGTCTCTAAGAGAATTCAGTAATACCAATTAAAGAGTGTTACAACACGGATACGCTGTAATTGAACAACAATACATTCTGTAAGGACCAGCAATGTTATATCAATGATTAAAAGAACAACAATGCGTTACCAAGTCAAGATGAATCAATACGGCATTCCTGTCATAGAGAACGATATTACTCAATTGAACATAAATCAGATATAACAGAACCGTGATGTAAAATAATAGAACATACCAGATTACCAAATAAAGTTGATAATGAAAACCATGCATAAACCAAAGAGATAATATACAGTAGCAGCACAATCCACCAGAGGCTGGGCCTTTAGTCGCCAACGGATGATGCTGGGTTACTTCAGGATCAAAGATGGAATGGCAACCAGATTTATATTAAAATATCAAAGCAGAGTTACAGTGGATTACAACAAGAAATCTCTCCATCTCTCAGCCATTATCCATTCTCTCTGCCATCTTCAATTCTGAATCTCTAATTCATCCTCAATTCCATCATTCAAATCCATCCCCCTCTCTAATCTCTATTTTCATTTAAATAGAGAGAGATCAGAGAGAAGTTACAATAAAGATAATTACAACATGATTTCTATTACAAAATTGGATTGTTTCCAACCAATTGATCAACAAGAAGATATATTTCCATCCATCTTTCAACAAGAGCAAGGTGAATTTGGCTTTGTAGCTGAGATTTGGGGAAACGGCCACACATCAAATATAAGAAAATCGTGCTCAAAGAACCCTGCTTTTCCCTCAATACAAGTCGAATTTGAGAAACCGTTCAATTTAAAGTTAATTTGGTCTGTTCTGGACAAAACCCATGTTCCGGATTTTCCAGATTCATCTTCATTTGCTTAGAATCTCAATCGCAAAACTACCACTTCTTATTCTAGCGCATTTCTGAGTTGGCACTTTTAATGATCAAATCTTCAATCTGGAAATTATCTTGGAGGCTAAAAATGGTGAATAATGTTATAACTAATTTATTAAACTTTTATTGATAAAATCATGCATAATCATCAATTTATTAGAAATAAAGGAGAATAAATAATATTTTTACATAAGAGCATAAATCATTGTAAAATAGAATTATATGATAAATTATGATAAATGACGTGATGAAGAATGGTAGAAATGGGTGGAATAAGCATTCAAAAGTGACAATAATAATGGTATATTAACGACCCAACATACCCCCACACTCAATATGTTGCATGTCCTCATGCAACCCAAAGACAAAACCCATGTGTTAACCAAGCAATAAAAAAATTTGTTCATCCCAGCTCATGAAATGGATAGAACAAATGAATTCTTCCTTAATTAATGAATATTCACTTTTAGCACTCTTGATGAAGGCATAACAATTTTTACATTGACGTTCAAGTTATGTGCATATGAAGTTGCAGCAAAATATGATATAAGTGACATCAACCTTCATTAACCATTTTCCCAAAAACTACAAACCAGATTTTGTTGAAATGTTGCAAGTAGATTTGTAATATATAAATGCCTCTATGATCCAAAAATCATATCGTTTTTATGCACGGATCATGAGATATAAACAAAATGGCTGTAGGTGAGAGTGCATGATTTCCGAAATTTTATGAACCAATTTATCTTGAAATTATCTGGGTTTGTGTATTTTAATGATACATCTGTATTTTCTAGAAATCTCAAGAATTGAGTTCATAGTTTTAAAAATATGTGGAAATCAATTTCTGCACTATATAAAAAAGAAATTGTATGCCTTAAATGAGAAAGACTGTAAAAAACATCCATCATGCGTAGCAATTCCTCCCCCTCTCTGAAGAATTAGCATGTCCTCATGCAATGCTAGAAGACAAATAGAGGTGGTTGCTACCAGTAGTTGAATTCTATGCCTGGTGTAAAACGACATGGAATAAGGGAGGTGTTGAGAAGGAATAAGAATAGCAATGGATGATAAAGACTATGAATGACATGATCATAAGAAAGAAATGAATGAAAGCAACACTCCCCCAAACTGAAAGATGATATGCCGCTGAAAAAGGGAAAGTGGTAAAGATGTGGAATGAAGGATGATAAATAATGCTCAAAATAAATTTCATCAAATTCTCCTAAATTCGTAATAAATCAGAAAATTATGCTATTTTACCTCAAGTTTTACCTCCAAAAAGAAAAATGTGAAATGACATATATGTACTATCATTTGTTGAAGCTGATGTAGGTAGAGTTGGTACTGAAAGTGATGCAAAAGGTGGAATCCATGCAAACACATCATGTCTGAAGAGTTGTTCACGTTCGCGAGCCTCTTCTGTTAAGTGCAATAGTGTGGTCATGCTACGAATAGAATTCTGTTCATACTTGTTGTTTTCCTATAAATAAAGCACTATTTGGCATACAATGTTCTTGAATCCATAGTGTTAGTTTTGAATAGCAATAGATTAAGATGTATGTGAAAATTTCAATCAGAAAAACTTGTGTATACAGGCAATAGTAATATTTTGTCAAATTAACAAGTTATGGCAGTGCAGTAATCATATCTCATGCTAGCCCGTAATGCATACATTACCCCCTCCAATTGGAAAATGGATTCCATGACCATACAACATATGAAAGGTGTTGTGCTGAGAGAAAGGCAAGGGAATGAACAATATTGCAGTAAATAAAGCAAAGTACACATATCAATGATAACGAGAGTTATGGTTATAATGAGAGCAGAGTGTGTAAAGATAGTTATGAATAAAAGATAGGACACTTTGGATTGATGATAAGTTATGAAAAGAGAAAAATGACAGCAATATGCACAAAAGATGCTTTACGAACAATATTCTAGCTGAAAATGATGTGATTGATCATAAAACAATTTCTCATGCATAAAGGTTCAAAACATGGAAAAAAATTAAGGAAATAACTTCTCTGATAAAAAAAAAAAGAATAAGAAAAGGGTATTATAGTAATAATTGACGATAAGATATAACTTCAATACCATAAGCAGAGCCGCTGCTGCCAGCAGGCGTCCATAACCTCGGTAGGGTTGCTTTTTAACCCATATGAGCCAGGATCCTCAATTTATAAATGGAGAGTTACAGTGTCGTTCCACAGAAGAGATCAGTGTGTTGGTGTGGTAACCAGATAACCACACTGCCATTCACTGGGATGTAGCAAAAGTGATCAGGCCGGCTCGTGATGATACCTCCTGGTCCAAGGATAATTTGGCTATCCAATGGATCATAACCCTGGTGTGGTGGCCATAATGGGAATGTCACTCTGTTACAGCCTTATGAACATGGTAGGCTGGCTTGTAATGAGACCCCCTATCCTCCATCTGCGAACAAAATTTTGTTGTTATTACACATTTTTATGATAAAAAGAGGGAGGCTCAGTACTCCTTAAGAGCAGGGATGGTGGAAGAAGTTGAACATGTCAATAGAAAAAATATACCCATAATCTCATTTATTATAGACAGAGAAGATTATAACCAAGAAGGGTGAAACCAGCATGGTATTAAGATTATCAATCAGTATCATGTACAACAGAAAACAATGTAGTAAAGTAGCATATAAATAATTGTGTCCTTTTGAAAATAAACTATCATCAAGGAGTTGTCCTGTTAAAGATCATAACATCAATGATATTAACTCACTTCAATAAAATCCATAATTCTTGTCCTCATAAAAATAGTGTACTTCATACCATGAAAGGGAATCAATAAAATTTGATTGAGATGAACTAGGAATAATCCCACAAGAGGAAGAAAAGGGTTGCTCTCAAAATACTCCCCAAGTGTTGTTTCTTTGAAGGAACAACAAAAACACTCAAAAAGTGGTGTTCTGTGCATACCAAAAAGCAAAAATACACACGAAAAAGTGTTGTTCCCTGTAGGGAACAACAAAAAAAAATGCATGTGAAAAAGCGTTGTTGCTTAAGAGGAAGAAAAAAATGAAAAAATGTTGTTTCTTTAAAATGAACAGCAAAAATGTGAAAGTGTTGTTCCTTCGGAAAGGAACAACAAAAATGTGAAAGTGCAAAAGTGTTGTTCCATTCGGAAAAGAACAGCAAAATGTGAAAGTGCAAAAGTGTTGTTCCATTCAAAAAGGAACAACAAAACGTGAAAGTGCAGAAGTGTTGTTCTATTTCGAAAAGGAATAGAAAAACGTGAAAAAGGAACAACTTGTGGAAAAGGAACAACAAAATGAACTGTGGAAAAGGAACGACAAAATGAACCATGGAAAAGGAACGACAAAATGAACTGCTGAACCAAAATGTGTTGTTCCTTTGGAAAAGGAACAACAAAAAAAAAATGTTGTCCCTTTGAAAAAGGAATACCAGAAACGACAAAAGTGCACACAAACGCTGTCCCTTCAGAAAAGGAACAGCAAAATGCACAAGCATAAAATGCAAAGCACGCAAAGAATGAATTAGTTGTTCACTGTATTGATGCTGAGAATGGGTTACAGTTTGGATGAAGCAACACTTGAAACACAAAATATAAGAGAAATCAGAAAAGAAACAACATTTTTTTTTAAAAACAGTATGTAAATAAGTAAATTAAGTTACAACAGCTATGATATTATGTAAAAAAAAATGATCTCTTTGAAAAAATGTTTTGGCAGCAGTGATAAGACATGAATATTCAAATTGAAATCAATTCTTCATTTCTTCTGTTATGAATCCATTGGGTAATGAATTGGATGAAATTCCTTTGTTTCATAAAATTTCTTTCAAAAATCACTCGTCCATAAATTGACATTCTTTTTCTCCTAGGACCTTCAAAAAACGAGTGTCTACATGCAATAAAACATTAAATCATGGAGAAAGAGAGGTGCACGGCTCCCCTAATCCAAGAATTATGCAAAAAACTAACAGTAGTTACTATGTAGAACAAATCCACGGAGAAAATAACAAAGTAATATTTATTTGTCACTTGCGGGAAAACAGTGGCCAATCATGCTAACCTGCAGTGTTTTGATCACAACTTCTTTGTTTTTCATCCAAATTGAGTGATTTCAAAGCCAAATGATATCTAATTCAAAGGTTTATCTCCAGTAGCAACAGGTTTTAAAAATTCAATGATATGATATTTCAATTTTAGTTAGAACAACCTGCATAACAGAGTCATTTTCAATTACCCAGCTTAGACCAACAGTTGATACTTCAAGCATAAATTTTTCGTTTGATGTCGGATTCGAATGATTCAAATTGGAAATGAAAGTAGATTCATTTATTTATCTCTAATAGAAACAGGTTTTGAACACAAGAAGAATTGATAGGTCAAATACTATAAGGAACAACCGGAAAGACATAGTTTTAAGGGTGCTGATTTACGATAGACAGTTAGTGTTTTGATCATAAATTCCCCATACGATATCGAAAATTATTGATTCCAATTGAATTGTAAACTAGATTCATAGGGGAATCTACCATAGAAACAGGTTTTAAAAATTCATTCATTTAGGCCTCCAAAAACTGACTGTCCCAACTCTGTTCCTAAGCTGCCCGCTAGACACCCTGTCAATGTTTTGGTTCGAAATTTTTCGTTTCAAATCCAAATTGAGTGATTAAAATTGGGTTGGAAAGTAGACATCAAGGGATACTTATGATAGAAATAGGTTTTAAAAATATTTCATTTTGGTCCCTCAAAACATGACTGTCCCGACTGTTTTTTCAGAAATTTCATCAAGCCCGCAAGCCAAAAAAATGTGATATTCAAGCATTTTTTCAAATTGGTGATAAAAGTGAATATGACTGTTTGTATAACTATTATTTCCATTATAATTCATCTACATACACAAATGAATTAAAAAATTATCACCGATGTTGATTTCCATAGCATGTTGCAACAAAAAACAACTAGCTTTACAAAAATAAAAATAAAAAAGATGTGTTTGTTTTATTTGTTTATTTATTTTGTTTTCTCCACTATCCTACTCTTCTTTGATAATCGAATATGTTTATGTATAATAGTATTTCCAGTGGAACCATTTTAGAAATAAGGCTTTACGTATGCACATACCCAAATTTGAAAAATGCATATTAATGAATATTAGGGTATGAGAAGCCAACTTCCCTTGAAAAGATGGTATCAAAAATTGTTGAAGTATGGAGTGATGATGCAAACACATGATGGAGTGAAACCAATGTTCAATGTATCCGCTACTTTCTTGATTTCTCATATCCATCAGATCATGAAGTTATTGAGCTTTTAAAATAGCTTGTTGAGACATACTATAAGAAACCTCATTTTCTTCCATAGCTTCTACAACTTTTGAATTTGAAACATTCTGAATCTCATTGTAAGTTTTCTCTAATGGCGCATGTGAGATAGAATGGGTGGGAAAGGTGGGTAAATTTGATAGTTCAACATTGTAAGCATGTTGTACTGGTTTATTGTGGTGAGGATGTGGAATTAGTTGAGCAGGAAATTCAAAAGTAGAAATGTTGGGCAATTTATTACCATAACAAAAGATGTTCTTCATGTGTTTCTTCGAGGCTCATTCTTCAAATGTTCCTGTCAATTAGTTAGTGAAATGGGTGGTGCTTACATCAACACTTGAGTGAAATCATGTGATTCGTTTTTCAAAATTTCTATTTTTCCCTAGTCATTCACACAAAAATTCAAACATCTATTTCTACTCTAAGTTCTTTAACAGTTCTGTTGAAAAGCGGGCAGGGGAGCAGGGCTTTTACATGCTCCGTACGTAGGTTCTTACCTTCCGTTTTTAATACCCAATTATTTCCTAACAGACACTCATCGGATGCACACTACTCTTTTTAAAATGGCTACACTCTCCCCGGCAATGGCGCCAAAATGTCCAGTGATAAAAATGTGTCTTTTTAACTCCTAATTACCTTCACATTAATTATCAACCCAGGGACGACTTTTTATTTCAAGAGTGTACTCAGTCTGAGGCGGCTATTTACTCAAGAGTAATGTTTTGCAGTATAGTGCTTAAAATCCAAAACTAAATGAATGCTTGAAAAAGAAATCTAACAATAACATAAACTCAAATACTCTGAAATCCAACTATTCACTCAGAAAACATCAATTGAGGATACAGTAGCAATAACGCATTCCTCTAGAGATTGATGCAATTGAAATCAAACTAGAAGAGGACAATCAATCTGGGAACGAGGAAGCAATAACCAATGTTCTCTACAGTTGACAGTCTTGCTTTAAAGCAATTAAAAGGAAATAGAAATTGAACTAAAGCTGCCATTGAAAGTAAACTAGGAAAACTCTTTAAAAGCAAACTATTGCAATTAATCAACAGAAATGAATAACAAAGTAAATGTGCAGCAAACTGTAATTAAAGGAATCTGAACAACAAACTCTAATTAATGGAAATGAACAACAACAAAGCCAAATTAATAGCAATCTTTACTTTCAGAATAAATCGGACAACAAACAGAAATAGAACATCATTGATTAATGATG
The DNA here is from genome assembly GCA_031772625.1 of Pinus tabuliformis. Taxonomy (NCBI): domain Eukaryota; kingdom Viridiplantae; phylum Streptophyta; class Pinopsida; order Pinales; family Pinaceae; genus Pinus; species Pinus tabuliformis. Next base: position 83,389,476 of record CM062819.1, on the reverse strand, counting down.
GAATATGAAACAACGTTAGAAAGTCAAATATAAATACACAATAACTTAACACACGGCACACCTTAATAGTAATCTGTTCTTGGCAATCCGATTATCAGTCCTAGTTATAAAGAATACGACTGTATTCTGGAATGGAACATCAACGTTCATAGATTTAGCAATCACAAGGAAATATAGTCTCTAAGATGAATTCAGTAATACCAATTAAAGAGTGTTACAACACAGATACGCTGTAATTGAACAACAATACATTTTGTGAGGACCAGCAATGTTATATCAATGATTAAAAGAACAACAATGCGTTACCAAGTCAAGATGAATCAATACGGCATTCCTGTCATAGAGAACGATATTACTCAATTGAACATAAATCGGATATAACAGAACCGTGATGTAAAATAATAGAACATACCAGATTACCAAATAAATTTGATAATGAAAACCACGCATAAACCAAAGAGATAATATACAGTAGCAGCACAATCCACCAGAGGCTGGGCCCTTAGCCGCTAGCGGATGCTGCTGGGTTACTTCAGGATCAAAGATGGAATGGCAACCAGATTTATATTAAAATATCAAAGCAGAGTTACAGTGGATTACAACAAGAAATCTCTCCATCTCTCAGCCATTATCCATTCTCTCTTCCATCCTCAATTCTGAATCTCTAATTCATCCTCAATTCCATCATTCGAATCCATCCCCCTCTCTGATCTCTGTTTTCATTTAAATAGAGAGAGATCAGAGAGAAGTTACAACAAAGATAATTACAACATGATTTCTATTACAAAATTGGATTGTTTCCAACCAATTGATCAACAAGAAGATATATTTCCATCCATCTTTCAACAAGAGCAAGGCGAATTTGGCTTTGTAGCTGAGATTTGGGGAAACGGCCACATAGCAAATCTGAGAAAATCATGCTCAAAGAACCCTGTGTTTCTCTCAATACAAGTCGAATTTGGGCAAACCGTTCTTCATTAAGGTTAGTTTGGTCCGTTCTAGACAAAACCCATGTTCCGTATTTTCCAGATTCATCTTCATTTGCTCAGAATCTCAACCGCAAAACTGTCACTTCTTATTCCAGCGCATTTCTGAGTTGGCACTTTTAGTGATCAAATCTTCAATCTGGAAATTATCTTGGAGGCTAAAAATGGTGAATAATGTGATAACCAATTTATTAAACTTTCATTGATAAAATCATGCATAATCATCAATTTATTAGAAATAAAGGAGAATAAATACTATTTTACATAAGAGCATAAATCATTGTAAAATAGAATTATATGATAAATTATGATAAATGACATGATGAAGAATGGTAGAAATGGGTTGAATAAGCATTCAAAAGTGACAATAATAATGGTATATTAACGACCCAACAACATATACATTAAAATAAACAATTATGTAAAATTGACATGTATATTGAAACCAATGCATTGATTTATGCCTATATACATTGATTTCAATGTCCATTTTTCATGATTAAACATTGTTACTTTATTTCTATTTAACTTATTCCTCATATAATTCTTGAAATATACTTTTGAATGACACTCTTTATTTCCTTAAAAATGAAGGAAACTAGGTAAAATAAAATGATTATATTCATCTCAGACATATATATAAACATAGTTTTTATCATATATAGATTGTGTCTGTATAGTAAAAAATAAAGAAGATAAATTGGCATTGATCCTTCTCGAGTAAACTGAGATGAGTTCAATATATTAATCATTTTATTTTGTTAATTTATTATTATTTGGACTCATAAATGATGTAAATTTTAAAGAATTTTATCTAAAAATTTCACGCTTTTGGTTGTGACTATAAACATCACATATCCATCTTAACTCTAGATCTATTATGCACTCAGAGGGATCAAATCCCTTGAGATGAAAAATTTATAATTATTACACACAAAATATATATATGTAATATTTTATTCAATCAATAATATTAGATATAAATACGTTAACATTTCCTTAAGATAGATAAACTATATTACCTACACAATCTGTTTAGTTGAGCGAATGTCTCAACCATACACTAATATAGGAGATAAATGCAACTAACTAACAACCTTATTATAAAATGATGAATATTACACAATAACCACAAGTCATGTAGGATTTAATATCTCCAACACCCTCTTTAACAATTACTTGTCTTGGTCATTCATCTAGTTGAATCTTCATCGACATCTCTAATCATTTTTAAATCTTGTGGATTAAACTCCATCAAGTTGTCTCCTTACCTTTGCAAATTCGGTGTAGCTCCTAAATTGAATTCTCAAGTTCCCATTATGAACTCTTGAATTACAGATCTCCTAGAATCAATTACTGGACCACTCCATGTCACCTAACCTCACTCACAAACCACTCTCATGTATTAAACAACTAATGAGAGACCATTCCCTAGATTTACAACTCCCGAACTAACTAGACAACTATCCATATTGAGATTTTCTTCCACTTGATTCCTTGAAGATACAATTTCTTGAGACCATTATATCAATTTTCTCTTTGTAACGATTGAACTACTAGCCATTCTATGGAAAAAATTCCATCTATCGACATACATGAGTTCCATCAGCTCAACTTGCCAATTATCTAGGAAGGTAGTCTAGATACTAAATGTACCTAAGTCAATCTTACAACACGAACTCTTTTATTTTATTTTAGAGATTCTTCATCATTTATTTTACAAACAAAATATGAACATAACAAATTATTTAACTAAAAAAAATATAATTACCTCACCACCAAGAGATTCTAAATTGGTCACTTACATTAGAATAGACCACAGTTGTCATTTCTACCATTTTCTTAATAGTGACTTCATTGTTCGGTTTCCCAACATTGAAAATGTAATCATTTTCCCTTAAAGGAATTTTCAATCGTCAAGAAAACTACCATAGGTGTATATTGATGGTATCTATATTGATTATTATATTTTCCATCTTGATAAGCCCTTGTAGCCCAAATTCGTGCTTGATATTTATCATATGGAACTCTATGTGTTCAGACTAGGGGTAACCAGGTTCCAAAACCTGATAGGATATGCTCTAGGTAGGATGAGAGCTACCACTATTTCCTTCTAGTGGATTGTAAGACAGTCCTCCCACTATGAACTTAAAACATCTCATCTCATACAAAATTTTATCAGAAGCAAGACACCTTGAATTAAACAGGAAATGCAGAAATGATGTTGCTAGAACACAAAAATAATCAAGTCCACGCTAATAGGTTTATGGATGTTCTTTAAAATATACAGTAATGGAAGGAAAATATCCTTGGGCATCAGATTGTACACATCCACAACATGGAAAATCAATTGTGTCATTCTTCTAGTGAATTTTTCAAGCCAATTACAAATAGAATCACTAAGGATCCATTCTTTGTTATCATATTTAATTTGTAGCAATGTATATATGTCCATGTGATGAATATCTCTCTATTGATGATGACTAGAACATTGAAGAAGTCAAAGGTAGTGGTCAATATCAAATGGAATTGAGGGATGATAGTAATTTATATAATCCTAGTGTGATACAATCCAAGTCAACTTTGATAAATGAATGTGTTGGAAGCATGGTTATATTGAGAGGCGGGTGAATTAGTATAATGTTGATTGGATCTTCATAAACCAAATTTTCTTTTCATTAAACAATTAACTCATCCATTAATTAATCAATAGAGCATATTAACAACAGATCAAGGTATAGTACATGGAAATAAAACTCAAACCACAAGAATATTATAGTCATCACACATAAACACTAGAGATTTAGGTGGAAACCCTTCTAGGAGAAAAAATATCATGTTTCTTTGCTTTCTTCTTCTTATTAATATTTTAATTTTGTTACATATGTTCCTGAAAATCCACTCATAAGAAGCACCAAATCTCTAACGCATTTTGTTGGCATCCACCAAAAAGATGCACCAACATCCTTAACTTGTTTTTTTGGCCCCTACTAATAAGAATCCCCAACTCCCTAATTTAGAAAGCCACCAATTGTCAGAGACACCGAATTCCACAAACACTATGGGCCACCCTTTCATTCATTTTCTTACAGGGCCCAATCAACAACATCAATTCCAAAATGCAACAACCTCTCACCTCTACAAATCCATATTTGTCATGAACTCAAGCATCAATAATATCAACTCTGCATATAACACTATTAGCAACTCATAATCTCATCATAAACTTTGGCTTCATGCTGTCAATGCAAACACACTCACATCCATCAAACCCTCTGCAAGAAACCACTATGCACTACATAAGATCTTTTTCACACACTCATATTCGTAGCATACGAAACCATTCTCGCTCAACAAAGTATATTCACTATCAAACCCAACAACTCATAATACATGGTAGTTATAATAAAATTCACACAATAATATCGATATAATATAAAATGATCATATAGGAAATACATCAATGGATATTACAATACACCTACAACAATCATAGTAGCAACATGTATAATATTTGAACAAAAATACACTAAACCCTGTAACAAGAAAATCTGATCTAACAACAATATAAGTCAAAGTAAAACTTTGTGATTAGAAATGTTACACTCTATAGTTAATAAGCTCTCAAAATCATGAGTGCAACACCAATAATTTGTTCTCCATCTTGCTCCATCGTTCTATAGGTCTGCATATGCACCAACACTCAAATAATTCAACCATACATAGGTAGCCACTTGCTCACGGTAATACTATTCTACATGTTTCCATTGATTTGATTATTGTTGCTATACACTATAGGATAATGGCCCTGATCATTAATACACACAAAAACCAACAGAAATAGATCCATGGCATCACAATTTAAAATATTTTCCCAATGCATGAATCAGACCAAATCAAATCAATATTTACATTCCACTTTGTCTATTGAACAAATCAAAAAATACCAAATCAAATCAATTCCAAAACCATGGGAAATTTTGCTAAGCTTGTGGTTTTAATTGTGTGTGGACATGCCCGATCCTTCACCTATAGGCATTTGTGTGGGCATTTAGAGGGAATCCATAACATATTTTCATGGGAATATAAAGGAAATCCAACACAAATTCTACAATCTGTGCGGGGTTGAAGATACAATCCAGAGAAGATGTTGTCAACATGTTGTCGCTGTGACAAACACCCTCCAAAATTTTTCCTCCACTTGAATTTTGGAGCCTCCTTGTGATCATATAATATATTTTTCCATGATTTTTCTTAGTCGCTTCAGGGTCAGTTGATGATTTTCTAAGTGTTTAATTCTTCTTTTTAGTTTCTAACTATCGAAAGCACTTGCTTACACATGCTTAGAATTTCATGCATTCATAAGTGCACCCTTTTCTAGCAAGACTACCAGTCAATGTGCATCCTGGAAAGTCAAGAACTATGGAATCCTTGATGATTTTCATTGTGTAGATCCTGATGACAATGACTGTGCAGTAGCTAAGCATAGTGATTGTGCAGTTTTTTGTGGATGATGAATGCATATTATTGAAAGACAATGCTTGCGTAGTCTCTGGTGACAATAATTGCACAATTCTTAAAGATAGATACTACACAATCCCTTGCGACAACTAGTGCTCAATTCTAGTTGACAGTATCTTTCACTCTTAGTTGCAATTGTAACATCATTTGGGTGAATCTTCTCAATTGCCTCTATTGTGCACCTTCACTTTCACATTTATCATTTTCACTTTTGCGACTATTGTTTTTTCTTCTTTCACCTTAACAGATGTGGTTTTTCTTTCTCTTCACTTTAGCATGTGTCACTTTCACTTTATTTATATTTTGCAAGTGTCACTTTCACTTTTTCTTACTGTCACAAGTGTCGCTTTTAAATATTTGTACTCTTGCATGTGTTGTACCTTAACACATTATTGGAGTAAACTCTAGTGCATCCTTATACATTGGCTAATCATACATATCATAAGAGTATGCATGAGACACTCTCCCACAACTTATAACACTTTTTAGTTGTAGTCGAAACTTGTGTTGTGACTTGTATTCTAAGTGTCACAGAGCTACATTTCAACTGTCACACTTAGAAATAAGTGTCACTTTTTTGTCATTTCAATGGATCCATGTTGATTTTGGGTGTTAAGTGCTTAATTTTCATGTGGTTAATCGATTGTAAGTGTATGATCATGATAAGCCTTGTTAAATGTTCTAGTTTCATCTTTCGTTTCACTGATCCGACACTCAGTCAATTTTTGAAGTGTTCTTGTCTTCATAACTTGCCTAACCAACAACTCATCATCTTTCCTTCTTGAACTATGCAGTGCATAGTGTCGGTTCCCAACCATCCACCCTTTCCTCCTAGAACTAGCACTATGCAGTCACTACCTCTAAGGAATGCACATTGCGCAATCCAAATTCTCACTCCCTGTCTCCTGCACTTGCAAATTGCACAATCATTGTTGGGTGTTGGAGTTGCAATTCAAAAAACTCCATCAACAATTAATTTTTAACCTGGGCCTATATAAGCTTAGAGGCGTAGAACAAGAAATACCAAGAATAATTGTATAAAATTTCACCATATCTACTTCTATCTTTCCTAGTTATGCTTGCAGAATCAAAAGAATGGAAATAAAATAACACCAAGAGAATTCTGGTGTTAGAATCAACAAAAGGAAATACTTGCAAAAAGTTAATGAAAGGAACATGAATCAGCATAAACAATTCTGGAGAATAAAAGGAAGAAAATAAAATATTTGTGACTAAGTGTCAGTGCACTAAGAGATAGAAAAAATAATTAGACTTATAGTTATATTTGTCTCTGTTACAAGTTTTCCATTCGTATACTGAATCATCATTCCTGCACTACAACAACGTTCCTACACTATAACAGAGTTCTTGTACTGGAATAATATTCTTGTACTAGAATGATGTTCCTGTACTAGAAGTGTATTATGTTCCTACACTGAGTATTTTTGCTTAATATTAGAATTATGGGTTCCTACACCAAGACGCACCGTTCCTGTACCAGGATATTAATTCTTGTACTAAGACAGATGTTCCTATTCCTATAAAACCAGGATTCTTGTGCTAAGTTTCCAAATCACTTGCATAAAATGTAAAGGGTGCTAACTATAAACCAATTGAAAATTGAATTAGAGCAAGGGAAAGAATCGTAAATGAACCACATGAAATCAGAAGATTCTTAACTATTGATTCATTCGAAAGTAAAGGTGTTGCAAGAACCGAAAGATATTTCTATTGTAACAGAAAGCTTCTCCATGTAAAGGTGAGGATCTAATCTAAGAAAAAGATCATCCCTTTTTCCTCAGATGACTTTCACTGTAAAAATCAAATATGTATGTTCTCAAGATGGATGTTTCGGTTCAAGGGTTCTTGCAATAGTTTCTAGTCTCCAACTAGGCTATTCCCACAAGGGAATTGACAAAGTTACAAAACGTTATAATGTGAATAGAGTTTCATTAATACTCATGGGAATGCAGATAAACCAAATGAATTAACCATAAGTTAAAATCACTTTCTGAAACTATTCGCAACTTGTACTCAAAAGTGAATCAAGCTTGCATAAAGGAAATGAAACAACTTGCAGGAATAAACACTCTTGCTGAAGAAAACCATACTTGTAGGATTAAAACACACTTGTAAAAGTAAACTAAAACACACATTTGCAAAAAGGAAATCACATGATACATCAAGGGAAAGAAATTCTACGGCAATCGTAAATAGATATACACACCCACACTGTCAAACCTCAAATCTGAGTAGCACACAGTTCATGAAGAAGACATAATATATTAGCTAAATGGATAAATGAAATACTGCTTTCTCTGAACCCGCATAAAAAATATATAACATGCCTTATAAATAGAGGGAGAATGAGCTGGGTTGGCTGGGCCCTAGCCAACCAACTCGTTTCACTTTTTACGAAAGTTGGGGAATCAAATACTCAAACAACTTATCACATAAAACATTGAACCAGAGATTGATAAACTGGTATAGATCCTTAGATTAAATTTAATAGTTGAAAACATACATCATGAGTTCCTGGATCCAGCCTAGAGATGTGGCGACACACACAAAATTACAGTGAAAAACTTCTCCAAAGTATCACTATCTAAATCTAACCTAGAAACCCTATTTGATATACATTGCTCGGCTCTTGGACGCAATAGAAAATAAATAAAAGTATAACTTAGGCTCTCAGCTACTAGCAGAGGCTAAATCAAGGGTGTTGGTCAAAACCCCAGCCTCCATATCCTATGTCCTCCTTAACGCTCCGAGCCTAATCCATAGTGCAATTGATCTTTGACAATGAATGTGTGTCGATTACTGAACTGTCATGGTGTTTTGGCGGTGGATGTTGTCAGTTGTCCCTTGAGTATAGGAATTGAGAATAGTACAAGAACATTCCTACACCAACCATATTCCATAGCGGTTAATACTTTTATTCTATCATGCTTCTTAGGAAATAAAATACATAATTTGCAAAGACAAATAAACTATTTTAGCCTTTTTAATTAATGATTAAGTTCGTATAACCCAAAATATCAAAATTCATTAAGGAATACAAGACTAGGTGCAAGGGTTAGGTTCCATGTGTGAAACAGAGGGCTTAGATGGTGTAATTAGGGTGAAATTATGGTTAAAAATAAGATAATTCTTGTTACCAACATCCTTCCATCCCCATCTCATTGTGTGTCCTCACACAACCTTACTAACCTTCTGCAAAAAAATGACATGGTAGACTCCCCTTAATCTTGAATTTGAATGCTAATCCCTATCTTTACTGTCCTTGATTTTCCACTACGAGCTTTCTTGAGACGTTACATTACTTTCCTGAGGAAAATGTAGCACATGGATGCTTGAAACTTCCATATCTTCTCCTGTCGTTTCCTTTCCCGCACCTATTTCATCAACCCTACATTCCTACTTTGTATCATCATGTTCTAGTCCTTCACAATTTGGTTTAACACTTCAAGCCCATATATTTGTTGTTTTAATTCATCAAGTTGACTGCGCATATAAAAAGCAAGGTTTTCCTCCTTGGCTTATTCCTATGTTGGGACTCCTTCACCAACCGATTCGTGGCAAGTAACAACATCATCAGGGGCTATCTCATAGTGTGTTTCAAAAATCTGAGGAATAGTATCATCAGTCTTGTCTACTTTCAAATCTTTTTCTGTACTTGCATCATGTTTATCTGTTATTTTCCTTTTCTTAACTTTTTCAATCAAATTTTCCAGAGGAATGTCATCCTCTTCCTCTACAAACCCTGTATTGAACATTGAACGAACTGCGACGTCTGCTAAAAGAGAGAGGTTGTCTTGGACTGGTGAATTAGATGGAGGGTTGTCTACATGAGAGTCCGTAGAGGGGGCACATTCCTCTGAATCGTCAATGTTTAATGGGGTAGCTAATGTAGAAGGGCCTCCTTTTGAGGAGGCACATCGTTTCTTCAAAGAACTCTTGGTCAATCTCTTTAAAGAGCCATGGGTTTCATTCATAAGCTTATGCTCCTTCTTGAGTCTAGGCTTCTTGGAATGGGGTTTCTTGACCTTAGTCTTTGAATCTTTACCAGTCTTCGAAGTTGTTAACTTCCTCTTTCGGCTAGACTTGTCCTTATTAACCCTACCATTTTTCTCTTATTGCTTCACAGTGCTTTCTTTTTGAAATGTTTTCAAAAACTCCTACCATGTCATTCTCTTTCCTACTAATTATTACTTAATTAAAATTATAATCAGACCATAGTGGCATAATTTAAACCCTATTTTATTTTCCTGACTCTTCTGTACACTTTTCAACATTTTCTCTAGACTCTTCAAAAAAAAATGATGGAAATTTATTAACTTACATGACTCAATGTGAAGTAGGAGGCAGATGTGGTATAGGAAGGCCAACGAATACCTCCCCTCATAGGTGAGGAATTTCTCCAAAATGTATAATAGGTGTTTCCATTTCTCTACCATGGAGTCCCTATGAAAACTAATTTTCCAATCTACCTTTTGATCCTTGTCAAGAAAAAACCCATGTCAAGCTCCCTTCTTAATATCCCCCCTTTTTGAACCATCTTTCTCCTATGATTGCTAGTTTCGTGGCTTGGGAGATGGTTTGTTCTATAACTTGAAATTCCAAGGACCCAACTTTGGTTGTGCTCCCATAAAAGGTATGAGCAAACTCAAGTGTGATGGAAGAGTCATACCCATCGAATTTAAGTAAGAAGGGGAGGAATCTTGATTCCTGTAACAAGGGCATACTATCATTGTAATCAATTGTTCATTCTAGCTCTTTTACGGACCATGGTTCGATCTGAAAAGACACCATGACTTCACAAGAATTACACTGGTTTTCCTATAATTCTGAAGAGTGCAAAATCAAAAAATTTCGGGATATGTCTCAGGGAATCACAATTACCAAATTCAACTGCATGCTCCTATATTGATGATCTTAATGGTCATGCCTTCATTATGAATGATTCAGCCTTGCAAAGGCTGCGGATATGGGCATGATCCCAATGTAGGTGGAGTAATGATGATCAGTAAAGGCGGTGGCTATAAGAATACTTTTTTCAGTGAAACGCGAGGTATTATATGGTTTTGGCCTAATCATTAATGATTAATAGGGTTCAGGGGCTAGTACTTGATTATGAAAATATTTTCACACATCCCAATCACATCATGACTCTGAATGGGGTGTATATAATACTTAGATTAGGATATGGTTTAATGTCTATAATGTCTTTGTACTTTAAAAATATCATTCTCATTAAGCAAAGATAAAAACAAAAGTCTAATTGAATATATAATTTCTAAAAAATTATTGCATTTCATAATTCAAAGTGATGCATCCATTTATGCTCGTGGCAGGGTTCCTGTACTGAACAAAATTCTTGTTCCTGGACCATCTTCTCTGTATTGAGCATGTATTCCTCCACTAGGGCATGCATTCCTGTACTGAAGCATGTATTCCTGTACCAAGGAGTTTTTTGGTTCCTGTACTAAAATACACGTTCCTGCACTAAGGAATATCGTTGTTTTTGTACTAAAATACATGTTCCTACACTCAGGAGTGCATCGCATCGCGTATTCCTGTACCAAGGAATTTTGTGGTTCTTGCACTAAAATACACATTCCTGCACTAAGGAATATTGAGGTTCCTATACTGAAACACATGTTTCTGCAATGAAGAGTGTTGTGGTCTTCTTACACTTGAAAAAAAAGGTCTCTTACAAAATTTTATTAAATAATATATAGGCTGGATCTAAAAGATTTGCAAAATTTGAAAGGAGTTTTATTCGCCAGTTCCTAGTGTTATCATGCCTTTTTTTATCTGATCAATAAATTCTTTAATAGCTCATCAGATCCTACAATCGAGTTCATGAGGGAAGAGAGAAGCGGGATAGGGATAAAACTTTTTTTAGAAAGGAAAGGAAATCATCAGGGAATTCAAGAGTGAGACCAATCCAAGAGAGGGACATAATGAAAAGGGATAGGGAAAGAAATCCAATGAAAATAGAGGGAAAAACATAAATAGAATAGGAAAAAATTATTTTGAAGAAAGGGAGGGACAATCTTAATAGGACTAAAAGAAGAATTTTAGAGTAAAATTACGAAAAGTGAATAAGAAGAAGAGCAGAGTTTCACCTCAAATTCTGCCAAATAGTGCCAAACCAAAATAAGTGTAGTGGGAATTTAGTGTTGCTTGCACAAGATTTTCCATGTCAGTTGTCCCGAACATGGATAAGGGCTTGGTTCCGCTAATCATTCTGCTACACCAAAACTTTCACAAAAACCTGTTTCTTCTCAGTGACAGTTAACATTTATGAAGTTCAAGCAACATTCCCATTTTATTAGAGATTGATCCACCTACCAACATGTTGGTTTTCAGGATGATCCTTCTGTGATCATGTCAGTAAACTGATTTTCACAACCACAGGTATTTTTTTATTTTTATTTTTGTTTTATAATTTTTATTTTTTACTTTTTTTATTGGAAAAGGAGAAATCATACTTGTAATAGGTTGGCATTTCCACCTACCATCCTTAGTTCATATTGTTGTTGTACTTGCTGCATAAAATTTTCCTTTGTGACATGCTGAAAATATACTTTTAGTCTATGTTTGTTCACAAGGAATACTAGTTATCGCCTATCAATAGTTTTAATTTATACTGCCCCATTTTCAAAAACTTTAATCACTTCATAAGGTCCCATGTAGTGTGTATGAAATTTCCCTTTAAAATTTCTAAATTTAGAGTCATACAAGAGTACCTAATCACCTGGTTGGAACTGCTTATTTTTTATCAACTTGTCATGGCACTTCCTGCATTGTTGTTGTAGTAACACATTCTATTGAATAACATCTCTTCTGATTTCATCCAATGCATTTAGCTGCAATAGAAATTATTGTTGTGCTTCTGAGAGATCTAGTCCCAATTGGACTACAGTTCAGAAAGTTTTTATCTGGAACTCAATCGGAAATAGGACTTGTTTCCCATATACCAGCTTATATGGTGTATGACCCCTAATATTCCTCCAGGTGGTTCGATAAACACATAAAGCTTCAGGTAACCTGCTAACCCAATCCTTTCTATGTAGATTTACCATTTTGGTAAGGATGGATTCAATTGCCTTGTTGGTAGATTCCACCTAGCCATTTTCTTGCTGGTGATATGATGTTGATTTCATGTGCCGAATTTTATATTGATCCATAACACCTTGAACTAGATTAGAAAAAAACTGTGGTCCATTATCAGCAACAATCTCTCTAGGAACACCAAATCTAGTAAAAATTTCATTAAACAAAAATTTGACAACAACTTTTTTAGTAGCGAAAGAAATAGCTTTAGCCTCTAACCATTTGTAACAAAGTCTATACAAACCAAGATATGATTTTTATTTAAAGATGTTGGATTTATTGGTCCTACAAAATAAATAGCCCATTTTTCAAAGGACTCAATCATAACCTAAGGACATAAAGACATTTCCCTGGCTTGGAAAGGCTGTCCCATTCACTGACAGTTATCACATCGCTTGACATATTGTTTGGCATCCTTAAATAAGGAAGGGAAAAAATAGCCATCTCATAAGATCTTATATGTAGTTCTTTTGTCAACAAAATGGCCCCTGCAAGGTTCATCATAAGCAAATTTCAAAATTTCAAACACTTCTTCCTCTCTTACACATATATGAATGATAAAATCTAGTCCAGTGTAAAAGAGGTCTCCTTGGATCTAGGAATATGAAGCACTTTTTGGATAATATTCCGCTTTTCACAAGCAGATAAGTGAGGTGGTTTTTTTCCTATGACTAAATAATTAGCTATGTCAGAAAACCATGGGGAATTTGTTGGCACCACAAAAATATGTTCATTAGGGAAATCATCATCTACATGAATTACTTCACAAGGATTATTCCATCTAGAAATATGATCAGCTACAACATTATATTTTCATGGTCTATCAATAATAGTAACATTAAATTCCTGTAATAAGAGTAACCACCTAGTCACTCTACCGCTAGTCAATGGTTTATTCATTAAATATTTTATAGCAGAATGATCAGTATGTACAAATACTTCGTATCCTATAATATGGTGTCAGAATTTATTAATAGCAAAAATCATCGCTAAAAGCTCCCTCTCAGTGTCTGTGTATTTTAATTCAACAGGTGACAATTTTTTACTATTGAAGTAAATGGGATAGGATTGCTAGTTCTCTTCTTGTCCTGAAGCTGCCAATGGCAGTATCCGAGGCATCAGAGGAAATATGGAATGGAAGGGACCAGTTGGGCCCTCTCAAAACTGGTGCATCTATTAGTTTTTCCTTTAATGTCTCAAAAGACTGGTTGCAACCTTTGGACCAAGAGAACTCACTATCCTTAGCTAACAATCTGAAAAGGGGGGTAGCTATCTTAGAAAAATTCTCAGTGAATCTCCACTAATAGCCCACATTTCCCAGGAATCCTCTCACTTCCCTTTGTGTTTTGGGTGCAAGAGGACGTAAAATAACATAAAATAAGATGACTAAGAACTACTCCTACTTTGCACATTAATCTACATTTTTTATCACTCAAGCAAGGTGAGATTCTTAGCAATGAAAAAACACTTTTTCTAAATTTTTTAGGGCTTCTTGGAATGAATCACCAAATACTGAAAAATTGTCCATGTAAATTTCTACGCACTCGAGGTCAATAAAAATAGCCAGAACTTCCATTTGAAAGGTAGATGGGAAATTACACAACCCAAAGGGAAGCACTCGGTAGGAAAATGTCCCCCATGGGCATGTGAAGGTGGTTGTGTCTTGATCGTCAGGTGAGATTTGGATTTGGTTATATCCGCTAAAGCCATCTAAAAATGAAAACTAATTTTTACTGGCAAGGGTATCTAGCACCTGATCGATAAAGGGAATGGGAAAATAGTCCTTGAGAGTGGCTTTATTCAATTCTCTTTAATCAATGAAAATGGGCCATATCCAATCTTTTTTCGGGACTATCACCAATGGAGAGACCCATTGTCTATCCGATATAGGATAAATTAAATTAGTGTCTAAGAGTTTTTGTAATTATTATTTCAAAACTTCTCTTAGCATGGGTTTCATGCGCCTTTAGGGTTGTCAAACAGATCGGGTTCCCTCCTGAATGTAAATGTTATGAGTGCAAGTTTTAGGATGGATTCCTTTCATGTCCTTATAACTCCATACAAAGGCACTAAGATGGTCTTGCAAAAAAATCACAAGCTACTCTTGTTGGGATGGATTTAGTTCTGAGCTAATGTGTAAGGATTTTATTGGACTAATCTCGAAAAGGGTGGTTTCAAGTTCGAGAGTGCAGGGAGGGGCTGCAAGAGTTTGTGATGGAGAAGGTTGAGAACTGTAACTTTCTTGAAAATATAGACTAAATATTTGACGAAGTACATCAAAATTGGGCATTGTATCCAAATTTTTCAAGAAGTCTCATATCTCACCCTCCTGGGTTCACTCATTATGTTGGTGAATCAAAGAAACATATCAAGTCTCCTCATCACTACCGTCATAGTCTAGCCATAAGGTGTCTCGAAGCTTCTAAATAGATCTAGTAGGTGGATACAACGTGACTTTGTTCTTAGAATCTCCATGGTAAATATACATATCGCCAGAACAACGCCCAATATAAGCATCGGATGTGGCAAGCCATGGTCATCCCAAAATCAAGGGATGTCCTCCAACATGATTTTTTGGTTGAAGCACAATTAAATCTTAGGGTATTCCCAAGAATCTATTGAAACAACCACATCATCCAACACAATTTCTGGCTTGATTTTAGATCTGTCTGCAAGTTCAAGCACAGTAGGGGTAGGAAAAATATGAACAAACCCAAGTCGATCCATGGTTTTTCTAATCATAACATTAATGGCTACCCTAGGTATATTAACACATTGGGGACAAGGATATCACCTATCTGAACAAAAACAACTAGGTTTCCATGATCAGTATATTTCACCATTTGTGCACATCCTGTCATCAACACAGTTGCTCTTCCAAATATGAACTGAATGGTCTAAGGTTCTACTATTTTCCTTCATGGATTCTTAAGACAGAGTTCCCTAATGATTTTTTTATAGATGGGTATCTCTTTAATAGCCTAAAGTAAAGGGACCTTTATGCAAAGATTCCTAAGCTTGGAAGCTAGACTAGACTCAGAAGTGGGGTCATTCTTCTCCATAACTAGCCTCTCTCGATAGTGAGGCCGATTTGAAGAAGATGGTAAATCTGAGTGTGCGGGAATGGGCCAAATGGTGACAACTTCTTTCAAATGATGAAGAGTTTCCTCCTCATTTTTCTCCTTGATAATCACCATAGCCTGTTTTTGTTTTTCTAGTTTTACTACCCTTCCTGATCTCAATTGAAGGTCATGAATCCCAACCGGAAAATTATGAAAAATGGGAAAAGGAAGCGGTCTAATGGAATGAATCAATTGTACCACCTTATTATTTGGATTTGGTACCAGTTGAACATGCAATTGGGGTGGTCAAAACGATGGTGGTAAAGGTAATGGTGGCATCAGTTGACTTTTTTGAGGTAAGGTTGGTAACGATGGTTGTGACATTGGATAAGGTGCATATGTAGTAGGATATGATTTTGTAGGTGCAGGATATGAATAATGAGAATGGTTTGAACCCCTCCATCCTTGTTGCCAAGGTTTGGGAGGTTGCCCATACTAAAAGTAGTTCCCATGCTGCCAAGGTTAAGAGTGATTTGCATTATGATAGGAATATGATGGTGCATTATAACCGTAAAAGTGTGGTGGAGGTTCGGGAATCATACCTGTACCTACCTGAGGCCAAGTTTTCCATGCTCCCATGGCATACAATGGCTCCAATTTGGATTTCTCTCCTTCGAATGCTGCTTTCGATCCCAATATAGAAGGGCACTCTTCAGTAGCATGTTTTCCTGCACAAATCACACATTTATTAGCACCTTTAACATCAACAAGACATTCCCTTGAAACATTCTTTTTCCTACACTTTGGACAATAAATAGATAATGACTCTTCTTCTTCTACCAATTTTTGTTGAAATTTCAAAGGGTCTCTTTGTTTGCTAACAGTATTCATAATTTCAATTTTCATGTTGTCCATTTTATTTTCCAAACCAATGATAATAGTATTTGTAGATCGAAGTTTATTATTTTTACTTTGAACTCCTCTACTGAATCTAGATTGATTTCGTGAGAACTTCCTACACAAGTCACAAATCTGATCAAAATTCTTGAGCAATATCCCCTTGTCCTAACAAATTCAAATTATTTCTAGCATCATCAGTAAGCCCACATAGGAACAAGTTTATAATATTACTTAAGTCAAATTTATGTTTTGACCTTTGGAGGACATATAGAAACCTTTCTAAATAGTCTTCTAAGGTATCATCATCACCTTGCACAATAGGAAGATCTCGTCCTACTCTCTAGTTTTGAAATATTCCTGATATTTGATCAAAAAGCCTCTCTTCATCTGCTCCCAAGAAGTTATAGTATTTCCTCCTAATCTTGTGAACCGGCACAACGTTGAATCCTTGAGAGTTGCAGGAAATAGTTTTAACTTCTAGGCATCTATAGAGTAATCAAAGCTTCTACATAATATATCGAATTCAAATAGGAAAGAATTTGGATCCTCGCGTACCTTACCATGGAAATGAGAAAGAATTGATGATAGAATGCTCTTAATTTGTACAACTTCTTCTGAATTCATGATTGGAAACCCAAAGGTGTATTTTTCCTCATGTACCTGATTCTCACTAATCCCTCATCATGATCCTCGTTATCTGCCATTTTTGTACCTCCAATCGAACCACTTCCAATAGAATGAGAAGGTTTAATATGGCTCAAACTAGTCTTTCAATTTCCATTAGTTTCCTTCTTCCCCTTTATTGGTTGTATCACACCCAGACTACTGTTTCCAAAGTCCAAGTGGGCAGTTCCTACTTGATGAGTCTATGTTTGTTTGGAATTTCTGCTTGCAAAATAAGGGCCAATATGAAAACAATATTCAGATTTATCAGTATTTCTTCGACCCTTATTGGTCTTCGGACCCATAACCTTTTTAGGAATTCATCTTAAAACAATCAACCAAAAGAATGACAAAACTTTAAAATTACAAGAAAAATAATCTCAAATTAAATGCTGCAAATAAAAAAAATCAACGCTAAGAAATCCTTCAAGCAGTAGAAGCACACTGCAAAAAAAATAATAATAGACTTACCCCTACTGCAAAAGAAATTAAAAAGTTCTTACCAAATCTTAAATGCCTCCCCGACAACGGCACCAAAATGTTGGGTGTTGGAGTTTTAATTCAAAAACCTCCAACACTTAATCGTCAACCTGGGGCTACGTAATCTTAGAGGCGTAGCACAGGAAATGAAAAGAATAATGGTATAAGCTTTCACGAGATCTACTTCTATATTTCCTAACTACGCTTGCATAATCAAAAGAATAAAAAGAAAATAACACCAAAAGAATTCTGGTGTTGGAATCAACAAAAGGAAATACTTGCAAAAACTTAATGAAAGGAACTTGAATCAGCAAAAACAATTCTGGCAAATAAAATGAAGGAAAGAAAATCTATGTGACTGAGTATCAGTGCATTAAGAGATAGAAAAAATAATTAGACTTATAGTTATATTTGACTCTGTTACAAGCTTTCCATTCCTGGACTGAATCAGCATTCCTGCACCGCAATAACATTCCTGCACTAGCATAGAGTTCCTGCACTGGAATAATATTCTTGTACTAGAACGATGTTCCTATACCAGAAGTGCATGTCATTCTTGCACTCAGTATTTTTACTTAATACTAGAATAAAGGGTTCCGACACCAAGACACACTGTTCTTGTACCAGGATATTGATTCCTGTACCGAGACAGATGTTCCCTTGCTCTAGAACCAACATGCATGTACTAAGTTTCGAAATCACTTGCATAAAATGTAAAGGGTGATAACTATAAACTAATTGAAAAGTGAATCGGAGAAAGGGAAAGAATCATAAATGAACCACATGAAATCAAAATATTCTTAACTATTCATTCATTAGAAAGTAAAGGCATTACAAGAATCAAAACAGAAAGCCTCTCCATGTAAAGATGAGCATCTCATAGCATCCATTCTTCCTCAGATGATTGTCACTCTATAAATCGGATCTGTATCTTCTCAAGATGGATGTATCAGTTCAAGGGATCTTGCAATAGATTCTAGTCTCCAACTTGGTTGTTCCCATAAGGGAATCAACACAGTTACAGATCCTCATAATGTGAATAGAGCTTCATTAATACTCAGGGGAATGAAGATAAAAAAAATGAATTAACCCTAAGTTAAACTTCTTACTGAAAATATTCGCAACTTGTACTCAAAAGTGAAACACGCTTGAATAAAGGAAATGAAACAACTTGCAAGAATAAACACATTCGCTGAAGCAAACAACACTTGCAGGATTAAAACACACTTGCAAAATTAAAATGAAACACACATTTTCATAAATTAAATCACATGATGCATCAAGGGAAATAAATGTTACATCAATCTTAAATAGATACACACACCCACACTGTCAAACCTCGGATCCTAATAGCACACAGTTCAAGAAGAATACTTAGATCTATTAGCTAGAAGCATAAAAGAAATACTTCTTGCTCTAAACCTACATAAAAAATATATAACACACCCTATAAACAGAGGGAGAACGAGCTTGGTTGGCTAGGACCTGGCCAACAATCTCGTTTCCCTTTTTATGAAAGCTGGGGAATCAAATAAAACAACTCATCACATAAAACTTTGAACCAAAGATTGATAAATTGACATATCTCCTTAGATTAAATGTAATAGTTGCAAATATACATCATGAGTTCCTAGATCCAACCCATAAATGTGGTGGAACACATAAAATTACAGTGAAAATATTCTCTAGAGTGTTGCTACCTAAATCTAACCTCGAAACCCTATTTAATATACATCACTCAGCTCTTGGCCACAACAAAAAGTAAACAAAAGTATAACTTATGCTCTCAGCTGTTAGCAGAGGTTAAATCAAGGTTGCTAGTCAAAACCACATCCTCCATATCCCACGTTCTCCACAATGCTCTGAGCCTAATCTAGAGTGCAACTAATCTTTAACAAGGAATATGCGCCGATTACTGAATTGTCGTGGTGTTTTGGCAGTGGATGCTACCAGTTGTCCCTTGAGTACAGGAATGGTGAATAGTGCAAAAAAGTTCCTCCACCAACCATCTTCCATGGCGATTAATACTTTTATTCTATCATGCTTCTTAGGAAAGGAAATACATAAGTTGCAAAGACAAATAAACTATTTTAACCTTTTTAATTAAGGATTAAGTTCATATAACCCACAATATCAAAAGTCATGAAGGAATACAAGAATAGGTGCAAGGGTTAGGTTCCCTGTGTGAAACAGAGGGCTTAGATGGTGTAATTAAGGTGAAATTATGGTTAAAAATACAATAGTTTCAGTGACCAACAATCACTTCCCAGTTAGGCTTCCACTTCGCACTATGCAATCTAATCAATATTCAAGCTTCCTTAATTACGCAATCCATTGTCCTAGTCCTCCCAGAACTGCACACTACGCAATCACAGTGAGAAACTCTACCTCACTGCATCACAGAATCCCTTAACTAAGTAGAATCTTATCCTATCTTTCCATGTATTGAGCATTGTGTAGTTGAAGTAGACAGTGGAGCTTCCTTGTGTCACTAGCTTTCCCAACTACGCAATCTCCTAAGCCTCTTCTTAAGCTACTACACATTATGTAGTTACAGTGTGTAATCTTGCCTCCTTATCTCACTAACTTTCCCAAATTCACATTCCCTTCATCTAGTGAATCTCTTACTATGCATTACGTAGTTCAAGTGTACATGGTGGTCATCCTTAGCCATTGTGATTCTCAACTACGGAATTCTCAACCTTCTACTCTCAAAATCGTTTCCTGCTGGCTCATTACAGTCGACATCTTCCATGAGCAAAGAAGCAGTAGCATAGGTGGTTTTGAGACTGATGTTTGCCTGTCATGAGTGGATTTCATCTTCAGGTGCTATCATTTCAACATGGCAAGGTTATCCTCAAGGGAGATCATTAAGGAGAGGCTACAAGAGAGTAGTTGAGAAGGAGCAGAAGGAAGAACTATCATGAAGGACATGAAATAATCTTGGATCAAGGAAAAGACATGGTAACTCGTGCTGACTTGGAAGGTTTGGATACTCACCTAGACCCTTTGTAGGGTGGAGATGAATTACAGGAAAATATCCATAAGGAAGAAGTCAAAGTCATAGTAGAAAGGAGAAAGGCTTGGCCTGAACATATCACAATGAAGTCCATGTCATCAATGCCAAGTCATGGCTTGTCCAAGTGCGAATGTATCTTGCCACAACATTTGGGAAATGTAATTATTTGATTTTGAAAATGCAAAAATGTAAAATGTGTGGAATACCAAGGGTCCCACATGGAATGTGAAAAGTCACTAGAAAATTCTAGAGTCATTAGAAGTTCAAAGGTCATGTAAGAATTTTAAAAGTCAGTGTAGAAGCTCAAGAGTCATGAGGGAGGTCAAGAATCATATGGGAGGTGAAGAGTCACCTCATTTGTTATAAATATATCATCATAGCTCAAGAGAAGGGGCTTTTGGACTATGGACTTTTCACTTTGGCTTCTCTAGTTTGGGATAGGAGAGAAGATCTTTCTTTGGAGGAGAAGGCAGTGAATTAATGTTCCACTATTGGGGATAGTGTGGTATTATTGTAATTATATCTCCTCGGATTTTCACTTAATATATGAAGCCCTTTGAACCATCACACTTTCATGCATATTTCATGAATGATTGTAAGACTATTCTTTCATTGTTTACGGTGTATGATTATGTTAACACATACTAAAGAAAATGAACTATTTTGTTGGCTTTGGTATGCATCTCATTGAACGTGCATTGTTATTTTCTTTTATCATCGTTGTTATCTTGTGAATTACTTTGCAAGTTAATCAATGATTCTTTCGATGCTCTTGTGTGTCTCTTTTATAATATTATTATTACTCTTATTTTATAGGCTCAATCTCTATTTTCCTTATCGTCAAAGCACCTTATATGCATTGTGATGCATTTACTCACAATGCAAACTTACTTGTTTGTTTCAAACATTGTTTGCATAATCTCTTATGTTAATAATTGTACCAAGGAAAATTCCTAAGAATAATGGAAACCAACCTTATTTCCCAGTTGGGGCTCATACTCCAAATGGTGTGAGGTCTAGTTGGGACTTCATACCATTGAGATTCCCTTGGTTGACAGATTTCCAACACCGTCAACACAACATTAAATTTTTCCTTCCTTCTCCACCTAAATCTACAATACTCCTTCAAGCCATCTACAATCATCCTTCCAATAACTCACAAACCATGCATTTGAATGTTGACATCAATGCCATCCAAACAAAACTATTACCAGCAATCTTTCCCTTTGGAATTGATAGAAACCTCTTGTGCAAAACATACCATATAATATTTCTCTCTCCCCCTTTGACATCAATGGAAAAGGTCACATAACTCTTTGACTACTATGTTGATCAAGGCGGTCATGAAGCACATGATTGTTGCAATTATCTATAGTACACTTGTAGATGAGCATTAGGAACTAGACCAAAAACATGCCAACATCAATACACTCAAGATGAACATCTCAACGCTATTGATCACATCAACTCATGCTTTGATCAGCCAGCAATCAATTGTTCATCCACTAAAATCATTTGAAACGCTCCCCATGAACATGTGCCATCTCTTCATTGTTTCAAGAGCATGACATCCATAACTTGACAACTCTCCCCCTGAAGGGTTTACATTATTTGCATACATGGTTGCTACTATAATAAATTATTGTTTCTTACTTTACTCATGCATACCTAAAAAAGAAATAATGTGGCAATAGGGAGTTTCTCCATAGATTATAAATGAACATATATGCATGATAAATTGACCTTCTTAGATTCATGAATGCAATCATATTCATCTTCTACCAAATGAAAATAATATAACTAGAAATGCAAACCTTCAAACCTTATGTAGGTCCCTCTGAGCTCATGCACCTTCTTCCTATATTGTAGATATGTCCTTGTATTTTAATTACTTGGACACACACAATGCTTGTGTCATGGCCACACCTTCAATGGTCCTTCATGAAACTCATGATGCTTCCATATGCTCCCCCTAGGGCCAACATGACTTCAATTTTCCATTGAAGTCACCTGTTGCACTTTTTTATTCTAATTTTGGTGGGATGATTTCTGAAATATGCACCTTAATTTTCTCTTCCATACTTTAGTTTGTTAATCCTTATTAAATGTGCCTTCTTTTTTCTTGGAATGCACCGATAAGCTAAACAATTTACAATCTCTTTCTATGAGACCAAAATTGTCACATGTATAACATCTTATGTGGCCACCAAATGAAACAAGAGGATCATATTTTCTATTGGTCACATAACATTTATGGCTTGCATTCATTACATTCTTTTCCCTTGCATGAGATCTACAATCCATTTCTTTATTCCCAAATATGTTACAAGTAAAACAATAATAGCCATAAATGAAACTATTATACCTGACAATAGATGATCTTAATGTGGGGAACAATCTTCCTTGATTGATTGCTTGAGAGAGATTTCTTTTGAACTTCATATTTTTTTGCATATTTTTTTGGGAAGATGTGATCATTATACTTCTACAATTTGCTACAATGTGTCCACAATTGTGACAGTTGAAGTACTCAACAACTCTTGATGAAAGTAATATTTTGGGCTCATTCCTTGGCTGTTGATTTTGTTGCTAGTTTCCTTTCTTGCTTTTATTTCCTGGTTTTCCTATAACTGCTTCTAAACTAGTTTCTCCCATATGAAGTCTAAGATTTGATTTAACATAGGGAGGCTTTTGGCTGCTCTTTTCCAATTTCAGCTGAAAGGTTTTCTTTTCTAGACCACTTCTTAATGAAACAATTTCAACTTCTAACTTTTCACCATGAATGATATTTCTTTAATTTGGTTGTGCACAACATATTCATTTCTTCTTAATTCTTTTATCTATCTTTTTATTATAATAATTTATTCTATAAAAACATACTCTTTCACATCATAAATCTGCAACAATTTATTTTGATCTTTGTTTTCACTTGTAATTTTTTCTATTTCAACCAAAGTTGAGTCAAGCCCAACTTCAAGAATAACCAATATTTCTTCTCGAATGTCCATGGGTAAATGATTGTCTTAAAGGTTATTTAATGAACAAATAATATCATGGTCATTTTGGTTGATGAGAAGTTTACCTTCAGGATTGTGTTTGTACATCGCATTTGGTTTTGTTATGCCTTCATGATATGTTGAATTTACACTAGGGGAATGGATCTCTTCTAGCTAGTTGTCATCCTTTGGTAAAATATCCTAAAGAACATCATATTCATAATTTTTACTAGTGCATGGACAAATGGATGTATAGTTACCCTCACTTTCACAATTGAAACAAAAATCAATACCTAATCCTTCTTCCTGATTTTTCCTAGCACACTTAATCAACAAAAAGACGTATTATTTAGGATCTGATGTGTTTCTAACATTTTGCATCCCTTTATTTTTTAATATAACTTCTTCTTACTCTTCCTTTTATCTCCCATTGTTCCTTTATCTACCCTCCAACAGTCAAGCTACTCCTAATGGAACCCGCTTTGATACCAATCGTTAAAAATGTGGTTATATTGAGACAAGGGATGAATAAATATAACTTTGATTAGATATTCATAAACCAATTTTTATTTTCTTTAAACAATTAACACATCCATTAATTAATCAACAAAGAATATAAGAACTAGATCAAGGTATAGTACATGAAAAGAAGACTCAAATGACAAGAATAGCACTGTCATAACACATAAACACCAGAGATTAAGGTGGAAACCCTTCCAAGAGAAAAACCATTGTGTTACTTTACTTTCTTATTCTTCATAATATTTTAACCTTGTTACATATGTTCATGAGTACCCACTCACAGGAAGCACAGACTCCCCCAATCTTTTTGTTGCCACCCTCTAGCAATATGCACCAACACCCTTAATTTGTTTTACTAGCCCCTACCAGTAGGAAGCCCCAATTCCCTAATTTATAAAGCCACCACTTACCAAAGGAATCAATCTAAACAAGCAATACAGACTACCCTTTCGTTCATTTTCATATTGGATATAATAACAGCATAAATTCCAATATGTAACAATCTTTCACCTCAAAAAATCTAGTTTTGTCACGAAATCAACCATGAACAACATCAACCCTACATATAACAATATCAACACCTCATAATCTCATCCAAATGTTTGGACTCATGTTTTCAAGGCCGACAGACTCTCATCCATCAAACCTTGTGCAAGAAATGACTACACACTGCATAAGATCTATGTCACACACTCATATTAATATCATACCAAACCATTCTCGCTCAACAAAGTATACTCACTGTTAAACCCAACAAGTTATAAAACATGGTAGTTACAACAACACACACGCACATTAAATAGTGATATCATATACAATGCTCATACATAAAATGCTTCAATGGATATTACATTACATCTACAATAATACTATAACAACAACATTTAAAATCTTTGAACAACAATACAATGAACCTTACAACAAGACAATATGATCTAATAACAATATAAGTCAAAGTAAAGCTTTGTGATCAACAACGCTACACTCTGTTGTAAATAATATCTCAATATAATCATGGGTGCAACACCAATACTTTGTTCTTCATCTCGCTCCATTGTTCTGCGAGTCTACATATGCACCAACACTCAAATAATTTGACCATACAAAGACAACTACTTGGTCATTGCAACAATATTCTACAGGTTTCCATTGATCTAGTTATTGTCGCGTTACAGTATAGGATAATGCCTTCAATCATCAATATACAAAATATCCAATAGAATTATACCCATGACCTCACAATTTAAAACATTCTCCCAACACATGAATAAAACCAAATCAAATCAATAATTACATTCCACTTTGCCTAGTGACCAATTCAACAAAGACTAAATCAAATCAATTTCAAAACCATGGGAGATTTCATTGGTACAAGCTCATGGTTTTCATTTTTCATGCACAGACCTGATTCTTCACGTACAAGCATCTGCATGGGCATATAGAGGGAAGCCATAGCAGAGTTGTGTAACCATATGAAGGAAATCCAACACAGATTTCGCAATCTACATGGGCTTGAAAAAACAAACCAGAGCAGGGTTGTGTAAGCATATAAAGGGAATCCAACACAGATTTTGCAATTTGCATGGGCTTGAAGAGACAACCCAGATCATATGCTATCAACATTATGTTTTTCCATCTTTCTCCATCGATATCTATAACAATCCTTCAAGCCATCTATAATCATCCTCCCAAACACCTACAAACCATGCATAGACTTTTGCCACATGTACAATTGATTATCAACACTTGACATTACTCATGAAAATGAATGTAATAACCACTGGTTAATTTTCCATGTAAATAAAATAAGACCAAGGTCATCTGACACGTATTCCAAGCTGAATGGTGGGTAAACATTATAGTGAGCATCACTTGTGGTTTAATAAAGGTTATGGAAATTGGAAAAGGCATTGGCAAAGGAAAAGAGGAATTAAATGGCATTCAATTATGAAAATAAAGGAAAACAGGATAAATAGAATGTGAAGAGACACACATTTGCATGCAAGGGAAATCAAAGGTAAAATGAATGGAAATTAAGATAAAGTGAAATCGATGATAAAAAGGAATCAGAGAATCAGTTTACGACTTTTTCTTAGCTTTTGGTCTGTTCAGTTTTGGGTCTCTCCTTTCATTCTCTCTCTCATACACTTTTACACACTTAGAGTATCATTGGAGCAAACTAGAAATCACTTGGATTAGAGAAATAAAGCAAAGGAAAGCAAGGGAGCACAAGGCGCCAATTGGATCGAAAGCTACAATAGACCTACCTTACAAGTAGCAGGTTGTATGTGTGATTTCCTTGCTTGTTTTTGGATGCATGGTATATGCATGTGATTCCTTGGCTATGAGTTGTCATTCGCATGGAGATTTCCCTGGAGTGATAGTGGTTTAAACCTTACCTTTCCATTTCCTAAATAGCCATGGTGTAGTGGGTTCCCCATTTGGTTTTTTGACTGCTTCTCTGGTTTCTTATGGTTGTGGGTTGGAAGAAATTCTTTTGAGCCCTAAAACAACTAGGGTTCACTAGAGGTTGTTGGTTGAGTCACTAGTCCCTAGAACATGTGGGTTGGGACAAATTATATGGATCCCTTAAGCAACTTAGGTTCCCTTGAGGTTGTGGGTCAAGTTACTAGTTCCTTGAGCCATGAACAACTTGGGTAGAGACCAATTTGGTTGATGTTAGTGATTTATGGACCATAAAAGTGAGGTCATGTTAAGAAACCAGCTCAAGAAAAGATAGAAAAGATAGATCAACGCCTTAGAATTCAGCCTCTTCGAGGGGGCAACCTCCTTTACATTACATAAATGAACAATTCTTGGATGATTCAAATGACAAAACCTCCTTTCTATATATAGGAGTCTAAGTAGTCACAATATAATCCAGCCGACCTAACAATAATAATATAAAGCCACAAAAATAACAATAGAGGGATTCTATGGGCACATTAATAACAATATGGGGGCAATGGGGGCACAACAATATAAATAAGGGGTATAACTACAATAGTAATGGGGTAATCACTAGTATTATAGGGACCCAACATGCCCCTCTCCTTCAAAAAAGTGTTGTCCTCAACGCTTGAGTAGTTCTGGATACTTCTGCATAAAATTCTCATCCTCCCATGTGGAATCTTCAGCGGATAAGTTCTTCCACTTGATAAGATACTCTGAAATTGATCGATTTCGTAGCTGTCGAGTTCTTGTTTCTGTGACTGCTTCCGGTTCCAATATAATTTTTCCTTCCTCGTCAAGTTCTGGCAATATTGTTTGAACTGGGAGCTTGTCGCCTATAACCTTCTTTAAACATGAAACATGGAAAACTGGGTGCAATCGAGAAGCTGCAGGAAGCTCCAATTTGTATGCCATAGTACCAATCTTTTGCAACACCTTGTACGGACCATAATACTTT
This sequence comes from Pinus tabuliformis, assembly GCA_031772625.1. NCBI lineage: Eukaryota > Viridiplantae > Streptophyta > Pinopsida > Pinales > Pinaceae > Pinus > Pinus tabuliformis. Next base: position 83,361,796 of record CM062819.1, on the reverse strand, counting down.
GGTGATAATTTATTATCCTTCTTAGCTTGCTTGAGGGACATTTGCTTATATGGTTGTAGCCGTAGGAATACCCAATCACCTACATCAAAACTTCTTTCACTGCGATGTTGATCTGCCTGTTGTTTCATTCTATTCTGTGCCAACACGAGGTTATCCTTTAAGAGTTGGAGGACTTGTTGTTGATGTTCGATGTGATGTTCCACTGCCTGAACCTTAGAATTTTCTCTTAAATATGATGTGATGGATGGTGGTTGATACCCATAAAGTGCCATAAATGGGGTCATTTTTGTTGCTGTATGGAAGGAAGTGTTATACCACCATTCAGCCAGAGGCAACCATTTGACCCATTGTGTCTGTTTATCAGATACAAAGCAACGAAGATATCCTTCCAAACATTTGTTTACTATCTCAGTTTGCCCATCAGATTGAGGATGATAAGATGAGCTATGAGCTAACTGAGTACCAAGACAAGAAAATAATTCTGTCCAAAAATTTCCAGTGAAAATGGGATCTCTGTCACTTACAATAATCTTTGGGTTTCCATGTAGCTTTTGAATTGTTTCCATAAATGCAGTAGAAACTGTACTGGCTTTAAATGGATGTGATAATGCACAAAAGTGTGCATACTTGGTAAGTCTGTCAACTACCACCATGATGACACTCTTTCCCTCAGACTTGGGTAAACCTGTGATAAAATCCATTGAAACCTCCTCCCAACGTTGGCTTGGAATGGATAAAGGTTGTAATAGACCCGGTGTCTTAATTGTTTCAACTTTATTTTGTTGGCAAACCAAACATTCTGCCACAAACTTTTGAATATCTGATTTAAGGCCATCCCAAAAAAATTCCTTCTTAACCCTGTGGTAAGTTTTTAAAAATCCTGAGTGCCCTCCTAAGGGAGAAGTGTGCAATTCCATAAGAATCTTTTGTTTTAGCTGGGAATTCTTACAGAGGTATAAGCGATCTTTGTACCATAACGAATCATTTTTCCAGCTAAATGTATCAGACGTACTGGAATCTTGTTGTAGCTTTCGAATAAGTGCCCACACTTCTTCGTCATTCTTCCATTCCTCCCTTGCTTCGTTTATCCAATCTGGTTGGATAATAGAAATGGCGCACAACAATGCTTCCACATCCTCATCCTTTCTTGAGAGTGCATCTGCCACCACATTTTGCTTCCCTTTTTTGTAGATGATTTCAAAGTCATAACCCAACATCTTTGTGACCCACTTTTGTTGCTCTTCAGAGGATAATCTTTGTTCTAAAAAGTATTTAAGGCTATCATGATCCGTTTTTACCTTGAAGTGTCTTCCCATTAGGTAGGGTCGCCATTTCTTAAGTGCATGGAGTATTGCCAACATTTCCTTCTCATAAATAGCTTTGCTTAAAAACTTTCCCTTGATTGGACGACTTTCAAAAGCAATGGGTCTTTCATCTTGCATTAGAACAGCACCAATTCCATTTCCTGAAGCATCACATTCCACAATAAAGGTTTTTGTGAAGTCCGGTGTAGCTAAGACCGGTGCTTGGCACATTGCCTCTTTAAGATGTTCAAAGGCCTTTGTTGCTTCCGGAGTCCATGAAAATGCATCTTTCTTCAATAATGTTGTTAGAGGTGCTGCTATTCTCCCATAATTCTTAACAAACTTGCGATAATACCCTGTCAACCCAAGAAATCCTCGCAGATGCTTTATGGATGTGGGGATTTTCCATTCCTTAATGGCTTTAATTTTGCTAGGGTCTACCTTAACTCCTTCATGAGATACAATATGACCCAAATATTCCACCTCCTGGACTCCAAAGAAACATTTGGATCTTTTTGCATATAATTGTTTCTCCTCCAATAGTTGTAGCACCCTGTCAACATGTTCAACATGATCCTTCCAAGACTTGCTGTAGATTAGTATATCATCAAAAAATACTAACACAAATTTTCTAAGGAATGGTTTGAAAATTGAATTCATCAAACCTTGAAATGTTGAAGGTGCATTGGTAAGGCCAAAAGGCATGACCAAAAATTCATAATGACCCTCATGAGTTCTAAATGCCTTTTTCGGAATGTCTTCAATCTTCATTCTGATTTGATGATATCCTGAACGAAGATCCAACTTGGTGAAGTAAATTGATCCATGCAATTCATCCAGTAATTCATCAATGACAGGAATGGGGAACTTATCTTTAATAGTGAGCTTGTTGAGCTCCCTATAATCCGGACACATGCGCCATGATCCATCCTTCTTGTGCACCAATACTACTGGAGCAGAGAAAGAACTTTGACTCGGTTGAATTATACCAGCCTCTAGCATTTCTGCAACCATACGTTCAATTTCACTTTTTTGGACATAGGGATATCTGTACGGCCTGATGTTTGGAGGAACACTTCCTGGAATCAGATGAATAGCATGATCATGATCACGCATAGGTGGGAGACCTTTGGGAGTCTCAAATACCTTGGAATGATTGTCCAAGACTTTTTGGAGATCTGGAGAAATAGATGATTCCAATGTGGAAACATCTAGCGAACATAATTGTGCAATTACACCTCTTTGCTCCTTTTTTAGAAGCTTTGTCATACCATTAGAGCTGATTATCTTTCCTGGTTTCCCTGCAATACCCCTTAATTCAACTTCCTTTCCTTCCGTAGAAAATTTGATGAAAAGTTCTTGAAAATTAAAAGCTATTGTACCCAAGGATTGTAGCCATTGGACTCCTAGTACAACATCAGCACCTCCCATTGGAATGGAAAGCATTGGGCTAGTCAATACATATTCTCCCATGGATAGCTTGATATTATGGCACTTTCCAGAGCAATTTATTGTTCCTCCATTTGCAATCATCACTTGACACTCTGGTGCTGGATATAGGAAGCAATTCAATTCTTTTGCTACCCTACAATGAATAAAATTGTGGGTGCTTCCTGAATCAATCAACACTATTACCTTTTTCTTCTTGATTTGTCCTTCTATCTTGATGGTTTGAGGAGTGGTAATTCCCGCCAATGCATTACAAGATATGGTCGGATTTATTTGTTCTTCATCTAGGCTTTGTTCCTGGAGTATATCCTCTTCTTTTGACCTTTCTTGCTCCTTTTCTTCTTCCTCTTCACAATCTATGTAGAATAATTTCTTCTCAGCACACTTATGACCTTTAGTGTATTTGCTATCACAACTGTAACAAAGCCCTTTTGCTCTTTTTTCTTCCAATTGTTGTGGTGTCAACCTTATAGGTTGTGGAAGACTAGGGGCAACAACACTTCCGTCTTTATAGTTGTGAGTGGTATGCTTCCTGGTTGCCATAATTTTGCTTTCCATTTTTCTTGCTAACCTGAATGCCTTGAATCAGGTTCCCAAAGGCGAACATCATGTTGGATATTATCCTTTAAAGACCCTATGAACACATCAATCCTATGCTCCTCTGGAATATCTTTTACCCTTATGTTCAATTTTTGGAACTCCTCAATGTGCTCCATTATTGAACCCTTTTGTTTGAGACTTATCAATTGGCTAAAAAAAGTGTTGCTTTTTGTATCCTCATAATGTGCTATCAATTCTTCCGTAAAAATTGCCCAAGTGATAAATTGTTTACGAGAGCAAAGCCATTGATACCATACAAACTGATTTGGTTCCAAATATAAAGTTGCCATACGTACCTTTTGTGTGTTTTGCACATTATTGAGATCGAAGAATTGCTCCATCTGTAATATCCATGTGGCGGGATCCTTGCCATCAAACTTCCTCATATCGATTTTTGGAATATGGTGGGTCTTCGATCCAACATTAGAGTCTATGGAATCATGATTAACATTTCTTTTGTTCACATCATGAGTTTCCTTTACAACCTTTTCACCATTAGTAAGTATTTCTTGTAGAAAATTTGTCAAATCTATCTTCAAATCTGCCATGTCTGTCTTCAAATCTCTCCTCAAATATGTCTTCAAATCATCTATCTTAGCTTCCATGACCTTTATCTTAGATTCCACGCTATTTATCTTAGCATCTGTTAGCTTTTGTGAGCGTGACATTTGTTGCACTTGTTCTTGTAATTTTGATATATCATGTAGCATTTCTTCCTCTTCTTCATGAGTCATGCTAGAGCTTTCAGGTTCCTTACTAGGTGTTTGCATTTTCTTTCCTCGGGGCATCAGTTACCGATAATAATGCTTTACTATGCCCTTTGAATTCCTTCAAACCAAGCTTATGCAAAAATTAAAAAAAAAACTACACACCTTTTTTTACTTTGTAGAAGCCTGATATTGAATCTGATGTATCTCTGTAATTTCGAATCATCCAGTTCTACAATTGTGACCTGTAGTAGCCTTCTATGTCCTCTTTCCAATGCCACTAGTCTGATCCAAATTGGATTCTCCAAGAAAGAGTTATGCACAATCTCCCGCAGTGACTTGATTATAGACTATTTCAGTAGAGCGAACTTGTATGAAGTGCCACGTGTCACTGTTTCAACCTTTGACTCTAAAAAATATATAAACGAAAACTACAGTCTGTCCTCTTTCTGTACCTTCTTACAAAATTTCAATCCAATTCTCAGAAAGAAAGTTATGACGATTTTCCCCAGGTCACCTGTTTTGAGTGTAATTCAGGAGTCTGCAAAAAGACCAACTTCCTCAGATCATATCTCCGAAAATATAACGCGAAAAGCTCTGAAATTCAGACCCAAGGTTCAGCGCGATTTCTTCTCAAATGGGTGTTTTTTTCAACTTCTGAAACATCACAGAAAAAAAGTTATAGCGAAAATGCCACGATGACCTGTTTGGAGCAGCGAAACCCTAGAATCCAAAGCTCTGATACCAAATGTTATGAAACCAGCTCAAGAAAAGATAGAAAAGATAGATCAACGCTTTAGAATTCAGCCTTTTCGAGGGGGCAACCTCCTTTACATTACATAAATGAACAATTCTTGGATGATTCAAATGACAAAACCTCCTTTCTATATATAGGAGTCTAAGTAGTCACAATATAATCCAGCCGACCTAACAATAATAATATAAAGCCACAAAAATAACAATAGAGGGATTCTATGGGCACATTAATAACAATATGGGGGCAATGGGGGCACAACAATATAAATAAGGGGTATAACTACAATAGTAATGGGGTAATCACTAGTATTATAGGGACCCAACAGGTCATTGTGCTTAACGGTTGAAGTGGTTTGGCCTCTCGAAGCCTTGGTTAGTTCTATTTGGCTTAAACCATATGATCCCACCTTCATGCTTGGAATATGGCATGGGGGGTGAGTGGCTAAAAGAGATATTTGGTTTAGCCCAATCTATGGTCAAGTAGTACATGGAAGTTCCTGACTTGGTTGGAATTTTCATATGTTAATATGATTTATTTTCCTATTGTGATCTATGAACACCTGTATTGGTTATTATGGTGATCTTATGGTTGATGTTTCATGGTTCTATTCTAGTTATATGTTGGTTATATGCATGGTGCTTCTGTGTGCTCTAGTTATGGCTCTTGTTCATGATTTAATAAGTTACTGAATGGTTGATAAATGCATGGGATAATAAGTGTTATTGCAACTATCTAGAGAGGGCATAGATCCTTCTTGGTGATTCTTAGATGAAGTTTGGAAGTTTATGATCAAAAATACATTCTTGACCTATCGATTATATGTTTACTATCTGTTTGATGAAATGTTTATCTTGTATTAGGCATGTATTAGTCAACATCTTTCTCAAGTTTTGATTGGTTAGCATTGTCATCATCATTGTCATGATTCTAAAAAGTTACAGGTAATTCTAGGAAGTGGTCTCGAGGCAAGCCTGAAAAAGTGGCATAGAGATCATGACATCATGGACAAAATAGGGAAATTTTGGTTATAAACACATGCAGGTAAGCTTATGGGTGTGGTTGGACTCTCATAATTGCATGCACAATGTTTCAATGGCACGGTTGGGAGGTAAACCTAGTGAAAAAGAGTTCCAGCTTGAGGATTGATCACCTACGGTGGTTGGTAGGCTCCTAAGTGATATTTAGTCTCTGAGGGATTTCATTTTACTTCCGATTTGTAGGCTGGTCCATATCATAGTGACACTCAACTAATGTTTACCCCGTAGAGCTTGTAAAAGTGGGAAAATGTGGGAGGGGTGGTTACAAATTGGTATTAGACCTTCCAAGTTGAAACACTTGGATTTGATGGGCTAAATGCATATGGTTATGCATGCATGTTACTTGTATGTGTCTACTATGCATGCATTGTGGTGGTCATTATTTCAGTTTTGTGTTATCATGCATGACGTTGAGAGATTGATATGTTGATGTCATTATGTATCTATATCATGCTAATATGGATTGATTGCGTAGCCGAGCTAGCCTCCCCTAAAATACACTAAGGTATCATTTTCATTATGTCTATAATTAGTTTATCTAACATGACATGTTTGTAGGAGATAGAAGATCATAGATGAAGAGAAAAGTGGTGGACTATAGTTTGCATGACTTACAGGCTTGATGTGAATTCTATGGAATGGGAAATGTTAGTTGAGCAGCAAGGAGAAGAGTACTCTCCTAATTTAGCCGATACACTTAGAAGTTTCAAGGAAGGGATAAGAAGTTGCAACTAAGATAATAACATGTGGATTGAGGCATAAGAAATACTTGCTAGGGCTTTAAAAAAAAGTAGAAGTTAATGCAATAATTCTTCAGAATATTTCAGATTTGAAAAAATAGGGAAAATTAGGGATCAGTCATGGATAGGTAAAAGAAGATAAATGGAGCATATGGTAGCAGGTATCATAGAGGGCATAAGTTGGACACTGATGACACAGTCAAAGGTGGCAGATTTTTGGATACACCTGACAGGCAAGATAAAACTCATGGATTTTATTCTAGTTCCTGTTCTGAGATATATCATCATCACTACCACCCACATCCTTATAGGAGGAGTGAGAAGCAATATTTTCTAGCAGATTTCAAGAAAGTTGAGCTTCCTGATTTTGATGGGGATGTGAAGAAATCAGAAGATGCAAAAGCATGGTTACTTGGGATGAATAATTTCTTCGGATTGCATGATTATTTAGAGAATATGAAAGCCAAGATAGCTATATTTAGTTTCAAGGGAAAAGAATAAATATAGTGGGAAGATGTGAAGCATGTCAGAGGCATTAGGGTAGAGGAGTTGAGTTGGAATGAGTTGGAAAGACTCTTCAGGAAGAAGTACTTCTCTGAGAAATATTGTGATGTAAAGGCTAAGGAATTCTATGATTTGAAGGTGGGCTCCATGACAGATGAAGAGTATAAGACCAAGTTTCTAGAGTTGTTAAGGTATGTGCCTTATCTTAAGGATGAGAAGGAAAAGGTCCAAAGCTTCATCAGTGGATTGCCTTTAGTAGTCAAAGATAAGATTTAGTATGATGAACCTTATTCATTGAACGAAGTCATCAGGAAGTTGAAGAATTGTTATGAGTAGTCAAAGCACAAGCATGAGCCTAAGAAGCTTTGGAAAGATAATGAGAGGACTAAAGGAAAGTGGGTTAAGAAGCGAGGAAGACCTTAGGATGCTGGTGAAAAGGAGAACATAAAAACTTGTAATAAGTTCAATGTAGTTAACAAAGGACATGGATTTAGCTTGAGGAGTAGAATAAGGATAATGATAGGAAGCCTTTGAGGTGTTCGACCTGTGGTGGGGACCATCACAGGAGTTAGTGCCCATCGCACCAGGGTGGAAGACCTCAGGTTTACAATGCTCAGGAGGCACAAATAGTTGGCGATGTTGGTCAGAGTATTCCTCGGATTTATGTAGCAATGGATAATAAGCAAGTCTATCATCATGTATCCATTATCGAGATGGAAGGTAAGCTTCATGATTAATTTGTTTCCATTTTGATTGACCCTGGCTCTAATTATAGTTATATCAATATTGACCTGGTGGATGAGTGTTGTTTGTATAAAGAAGTACATGATGAGTCTTGGTTGGTGCAGTTGACTACAAGGACCAAGAAAAGAGTTCATAATTGGGTGAGATCTTGTTCATTTGAGCAGAATGGTATGCCTACATCAACACATCTAAAGGTGCTTCCTTTGGGTTCATATAATATGCTTTTGGGCATCGATCAGTTGTTCATTAATAGGATAAAGGTAGACTGCTATGATAAGGCCATTGAGTGCCTAGATGATGATGGGTAAAGGAGAATCTTGCAGGGAAAGAAGAAGCCAACATTAGTGAGAATGGTTACAATTATGCAGGCATAGGAAATTTTGAAAAAGGATGTTTATTATTTGTAGTTCATATTTCTAGTGATAATGGAAGAATGTTGAGGATGAGAAAGTACTAAAGAGGTATACTATTTTGTAGTAGTTTCAAGATGTGTTTCCTGTAGAGATTTCAGAGTTGCGTCCTCATATAGAGGTGGAATTTGTTGGTTATGTTGGGAGTAACACCAACATCTAAGGAACCTTACAGGATGAGCACTCCAGAGTTGATGGAATTGAAGTTGCAGCTTAAGGAAATGCTTGATAAGGGATACATAAGGCCAAGTGTGTTGTCTTGGGGGAGCACCAATATTTTTTATGAAGAATAAGGATGATACTCTCAGATTGTGCATTGATTACCAATATTTGAATAAGGTGACTATTAAGAATAGGTATCCATTGTGGCAGATTGATGTTTCTTTTTTATCAGTTGAAGGGAGTTGCAGTGTTTTCAAATATTGTTCCGAGATTAGGATATCATTAGGTGCACATTAAGAAGCCATCTACAAGGATGCATTACATACAAGGTATGGACATTATGAGTTTGTGTTAGTTCCTTTCATTCTTACCAATGTTGCAGCCACTTTCATGTGTTTGATGAACATTGTGTTGCATCCTTACCTGGACAAGTTTGTGATCACGTTTATTGATTACATATTGATATTTACAAAGAATGAAGAGGAGCATGAAAAGCACCTAGAAATAGTATTGATATTGTTGATAGAGAATCAATTGTATGCCAAGCTTAGCAAGTGCAATTTCATTCAGTCTCAGATTCATTACTTGGGACATTTGTTTCCCAGGAAGGTATAGTAGTGGACCCGGAAAATATTAAAGCTACCATGGAGTGGCCATTAAGGGAATTTTGAGGTCTAAAATGGTCCTCCTAAGGAAATTATAAAATAATAGTAGAAATACTAAAATAATATTAGATTACATCATCAAATTTTAGAGGGAAAAAAGAAAAAAACGAATGTTTCAACTTATATCCCTATGGGTTTACTCAAATTTCAAGCAACAACACTTGTTGGATGAAAAATTTGATTCCTCATCCAAAGATTACCCATGTTGCATACTTTTGATGAACCCTGCTACATGAAAAATGAAAAGTACATGAAAAACGTGATTGCGATCACATTTTTTCATGTATTTCACATTTTTTGTGTAGCGGGGTCTATTGAAAGTATGCAACATGGGTAGTCCCTAGATGAGGAATCAAATTTTTCATCCAACAAGTACTCCCACTCAAAATTTGTGTAAAACCTTAGGGAGATATGTTGAAAATACGAGTTGAAAAAGTAGTTTTATTATTTATTATTTATTATTTTTTGAACTTTTTACTTTTTTACTTCAAAATGGTGAATCATCCCACATGGTTGAGATCATCATCTTGAATCTTATTGGTTCTTATAAATTTTATTTATGTTGTACGTTTTTATTAGGAGGTCCATTTCAGATCTGAAAATCCCCCTAATGCAACTCCCAGGAATGTGTATGAGGTTAGATCATTCATGGAACTAACATGTTATTACAAGTGGTTCATTAGAAATTCTAAAGGATTAGATATCCTATTACATATTTGCAGAGGAAAGGAAAGAAGTTTGAATGGATTGAGGAGTGTGTAGCTAGTTTTGAGTAGTTGAAGCATTTGCTTACAAATTCTCTAGTTTCCAAGATTGTAGATCTTGATAAGGAGTTTGTGGTTTGTACAGATGCTTGCAAGGAAGGATTTGGTGGTGATGCAGGAAGGGTAGGTGGTATGATATAATTCAAGAAAGTTGAATGAGTGCGAGTGAAACTATATGACTCATGATCTTGAATTGGAAACTATCATTCATGCATTAAAGGTGTAGAGACATTATCTTCTTGGCAGGAGGTTTGTTCTAATGAGTGATCACAGTGGGGTGAGGTACTTGTTTGACTAACCCAATCTAAATGTCAGGCAATCTAGATGGTTGGCTACCCTCAATGATTTTGACTTTGAGATAAAATAATACAAGAGAAAGGAGAACAAGGTTGCAGATGCTCTCAGTAGGAGAGTGCAGGTGAATCACATTTCCACTGTGAGATCTTATGGGATAGATTTGCAGGAGCAGATCTTGCATGTAGGGCAACATGCTAGCAGGTACCAGCAACTGAAGCAAACATCACAACAACAGAGTGAGGGTGACATAGATGAAGAGTATCAACTCACAACATATGGCTTGGTTAGGTTTAGGAACAAGATCTATGTGCCAGATATCAGTGAGCTCAAGAAGTTTATCTTGAGAGAGTTTCGTGTCAAGTCGTATTAAGGGCGCCCGAGATATCAGAATTCTTTGACAACTATTAAGAAGTTCTATCATTGGCTGAAATTGAATAAATAGGTGAGTGAGTTTGTTTCAAGATGCTTAGGCTATCAATAGGTGAAATTAGAGTGTAAGCATCCAACTGGTTTATTGCAGCTTATTTTGATTTCAAAATGAAAATGGGAAGTCATTTCCATAGACTTCATTACATGTTTTTCAAGGGCATCGAGACAAGATGATTCCATCATGGTTGTGGTTTATAGGTCGAGTAAGGTAGCTAATTTAATTGCAGTAAAGTCTACTAATTCATCTTGTGAGGTAGCCATACCTTCATCAAAGAGATATTGAGGTTGCATGGTGTTCCCAAGAAGATCGTATCAAGAAATGCCAAGTTCACTTCTAATTTTTGGAAGGAGTTGTTTGCAGGTTTGGTGATAGATTTAGGTTTCAGTAAAACTTATCATCTGCAAATAGATGGGCATATAGAGAGGGTTAAAAAGATTCTTGAGGATATGTTGAGGATGTATGTCATGCATCAATAGAGGATGTGGGACGGGTATCTTCCATTGGTGGAGTTTGCATATAATAATGGGTATCTGGAATGCTTGAGGATGAGTCCATTTGAGGCTCTTTATGGGCAAAGTTGTAATACTCTTATCAGCTGGAGTGATCTAGTGAACATGGTGATGATTGGACCAAATATGTTGGATGACATGGAACAAGAGATGCAGGTTATTAAGAGGAATTTAAAGGAAGCACATGACATGTAGAAGAATTATGTAGACCAACATAGGGAATTCAAGGACTTTTAGATTGTGGAGCATGTGTACCTGAACATCAATAACAAGAGGAGCTCCTTGAGGATTGGGTCACATGCCAAGCTGGTACCTTGGTATTGTGGGCCTTTTGAGATCCTTGAGAGGATTGGACCAGTGGCCTATCGAATTACATTGCCTCTAATAGTGAAATTCCACGTTTCATTGCTTAAGAGATATGTCCAGGATGTTGATCATGTGATTTATTTGTCTGTATTGCATGTGGAACTAAAGGGAGAATTTCAGCCAAAACTTTAGTCCATTTTGCAGTGGAAACAACTCATGCTCTAGAACCGAGCAATAGAGAAAGTTAAAGTGCAGTGGAAACACTTTGGGCCAAATAAAGCTACATGGGATATGACTAATCAGATGTTGGCCTTGTATCCTTATTTATTTTCGGGTTGACAAATGTGTTTGGTTTATATTTATATATCATATGTATATTGTAATTACTGCAACGAATTGTGTTGTAAAGCTCCAATAAGGTATAGTGTTCATGGTTTTAGCAATTTGGCATGATGTAAATGTTGCATTGTGTTGTGTTATAAAGCTCCATGGGAAACATGTTTTTCTAGTTATAAGCGTTATTGAACACCAAGGACGATGTTCCCCAAAAGGGGAGGGTTTTGTAACAACCCCTGATTTATTTTCCATGTAAATAAATAAAACCAAGGTCATGGGACATGTATTCCAAGATGAATGATGGGAAAACATTATAGTGGGCATCACTTGTGGTTAAATAATGACTATGGAAATTTACAAACTAGCAAAGGAAAAGAGGCAGTAAATGGCATTATGAAAATAAAGGAAAATAGGAGAAAAGAAAGCTGAAGAGACACAAATTTGCATGCAAGGGAAATTAGAGGAAAAATGAAGGAAGATGAAGAAAAAGGGAGATCAATGATAAAAAGGCATCAGAGAATCAGTTCATGAATTTTGGCTTAGATTTTGGTCAATTCAATTTTGGCTCTCTTCTTTCATTCTCTCTCTCTCGTACACTCTTTCTTAGAGTATCCTTGGAGCATACTAGCAGTTACTTGGGTTATAGAAAGAAAGAAAAGGAAAGCAAGGGAGCGCAAGGAGATAGTTGGATCAATAGCTATAGTAGGCCTACCTTGTAGGTAATAGGTTGCATGTGTGTTTTCCTTGTTGATTTTTTGATGAATGGTATATGCATGTGGTTCCTTGGTTATGAGTTGTCATTGGCATGAATATTTTCCTATAATGACAATGGTTTCATCCTTGCCTTGCCATTTCCTTGATACCCATGGTGTACTTAATGTTGTGGGTTGGAACAAACTCTCTGAAGCCCTAAAACAACTTGGTTTCCCTAGAGGTTGTGGGTTGATTTACTAGTCCTTGGAGCTTGTGGGTTGGGGAGAATTCTCTAGAGTCCTGAAACAACTTGGGTTCCCTATAGGCTGTGGGTTAAGTTATTAGTTCCTCGAGCCCTAGATAACTTGGGTAGAGACCAATCTGGTTGATGTTAGTGATTTATGGATTGTATAGGTGAAATCACTATGCTTCAGGGTTGGGGTGGTTTGGCCTCTTGAATCCCTAGTTGGTTTTATTTTGGTTTAACCCATATGATCCTGCATTCATGCTTAGAATATAGCATGGGGGTGATTGGTTGAAGGAAAGATTTAGTTCAACCCAATCTATGGTTGAGTAGTACATGGAAGTCCCTGGATTGGTTGGCATTTTCATATGTTAATATGAATTATTTTCATATTGTGATCTATGACAACCTGTACTAGTTATTATGGTGATCTTATGGTAGATTTGTCACGGTTTCTATTCTAGTTATATGTTGGTAATATGCATGGTTCTATTATGTGCTCTAGTTACAGCTCTTGTTCATGATTTGATAAGTTACTGGATGGTTGATGAATGCATGGGCTAACAAGTGTTATTATAGCTAGTTAGAGAGGGAATAGAGCGTTCTTGGTGATTCTTAGATGAAGTTTAGAAGTTTATGATCCGATATGCATTCATGACCTATAGCTTATATGTTTACTATCTATTTAGTGAAATGTCTATCTTGCATTAGACATGTATTGGTCAATATCTTGCTCAAGTTTTGATTGTCTAGCATTATCATCATCATTGTCATGATTCTGGAAAGTTACAAGTATTTATGGAAAATGGTTTGGAGGCTAGCTGGGAAAAGTGGCATAGATCTCATGATTGCATGTACATAAGAAGGAAATTTTGGTCAAAACTGTATGCATGAAGCTTATGGGTACGGTTGGAGCCTCATAATTTCATGCACATTGTGTCAAGGGTGCAGTTGGGAGGTAAACCTAGTGGAAAAGAGTTCCAACTCACAGATTGACCATCTGGGGTGGTTGGTAGGCCCTTGAGTGATATTTAGTCTCTAAGGGTTGTTAGTTTACTTTTGGTTTGTAGGCACCACTTCCATAACTAGAACTTGGAGGCCAGGGCATATCATAGTGACTCTCACCTCATGTTTACCATGGAGAACTTATAAAAGTGGGTAAATGTGAGAGGGGTGGTTACAATGCACAAGCATCTAAAAACCATGCATCTGAGGGTTGACATCAATGTCATAAAAACAAGGCACTATCAATAGGATGTAGATGATGCAGGTCCAAATTTACAATTGTTAACCAAGGATGAACATAATATCAACACAAGCACACAACAATATTATATTCATACATATCAATGCTAACCTATTTCTACAAAAAATTAATATCGCATTTTCCTCATATTCCTGGGCCCTCGCTTGAGGCAATTACACCCAAAATAGCTCTGATACCAATTTAGAATTATTGTATGAAACTATATTTCGTATATTTTATTCAATCAATGATATTAGATATGAATACCTCAATATTTGCTTAAGATAAATAAACTATCTTAGCTACACAATCCATTTAGTTGAGATAATATCTCAACGATACACTAATATAGGAGCTAGATACAACTAACTAACAATGTTATTATGAAATGATGAATATTACACAATAAGAACAAGACAAGTAGGAGTTAATATCTCCAATGGAAAGCCTCTCCCCATGTTTTACACTACTTCAAAGGATTTGATCTTTCAAAATGTATGATAAATCCAAATATATCCAAAATTAAGATAAATATTTAAATAAATTTATATACCTTACCATGAAGCCCCAAGGGTTAGCTCAATTAAAGCACATCTACTATTGAAAGATCATGGATTCAATTCTCGTGACACTCTGAGGGTCAAGCTTTGTGGTTGAGCGAACAAGAAGTGATGTGTGGTACAAATATTCTGTGGATGTAGTGGTCAATCTTCGGGGACTGTGAACCACATTTAAAAAAAAAGACATATCATCTAATATAAATATGCTTGAAGTCCCTCAATGTCCATCCAAAATAAGAAAGCAAATCCTAAGCCGAAATCCAAAAGCTGGAAGCCTCATGATCCTCCTCCCATGGATGATGAAGAAGAAGGGGGTCCGGAAGGATTCGACGCATCACAGGCATAGGATCCACCCTCGACTGGTCCTGAGGATTCTTTTGTCCCTCCAAACTCACAGAAAAAGACTCATGAGTCCTCTCCATCGGATTCAGACAAGGAGACCTCTCCGTCTGCGGCTTGCAAATCTTACCTGGTCAAGAGCGAGCTTGATTGGGTCAAAGTGGGAAAAAAGAAAGGGAAAAAATGCCGAATAGTTGATTCATCATTTTTTCTGCTTCTGCTTCTCTATTCTTCTTATTACTTCATGTTCAGCTCAGCTCTCTTCTTGGTTTCTCTTGGGGGCCGAGGTGGATAGTCTTTTCGTGCTTCTCTTGGATGTATCTTCATATTGTACCATACTTCCTCTTAATAGAATTAGTTTTTTACCGAGAAAAAAAAAATATAAATATGATTGAAAAATGAAACTAGTTGCAATCAATACAATATTATGATTTAATTAGTACTGAGATTTCCTCAATGCATAATAGACGTATGCATCGGGGACTGTGAACTACATTTAAAAAAAGAAGACATATCATCTAATATAAATATGCTTGAAAAATGAAACTAGTTGCAATCAATACAATATTATGATTTAATTAGTACTGAGATTTTCTCAATGCATAATAGACGTATGCATAATAGATGTAGAAGAACTGAGCTCTGAGATTAAAAGACTAAAAAGACTCTTTTGGGGTTTCTAGTGGTTTAAGCTACTATATGGATATGAGGTATGGGGTAGCAACACTTCAATAAGAAAGTGGAGACAAATAGAGAGACTACAAAAGCATTTAATCACAAGTAACCTCAAGATGAAATCAACTATTCCATATAAGATTGTCTTGGCAGAAGTTGGGGATTTCCACATTGAAGCATCTACGATGTTTTGGTTGTTAAATTAACTAACAAGATTAGATAACATGGAGACTCATCACTTGGTTGTTAAATTAACTAAGAACATTAGATAACATGGAGACTCATCACTAGCCAAAACTGGGAGTTTGAGAGAAATTAGATAGAAGGAAGAGCATGTGGATGAAACAAAACATCAAATGGATGAATAAGTAGGGTATTAGCATAAGTGATGTCCAAATAAGAAAGGAGAAATAAAAAAGTATGTGCAAGGAAAATTCAAGCATTTCAATCCTACATATGACCATAGGAAAGATACCTACATAGGAATGGAAATAAAATGGAAAGTAAAAAATGTTAGTAGCTCATATAAGAACTAATTCCCATCAACTTAGATGTGAACCAAAAAATGGATGATACCTGAAAAGAAATGAGCAAAAAAAAGGGGTGTAATTATTGCACTCAATAAGTGATAGAGACATAATAGTATTAGATCCCCCATGTTTAGCTTACAAAGATATCTAGATTAATTATATTGACACTTAAAGTTAACAACTTAAATTAATTATTTAAAAAAAATGATAATACACACTAAAAGATACAATATATAAAAAATAATACTTAAAAAAGTTGTTTTGGGATGTGTAAGCTCTTCTTTATTAACTATGAGGGGTTCTTATAAGCTGCTTGGCCTACGTGATTAAAATATTATATTCTATTCCATCCAAAATCGTTAAAGAGTTGCAATCCTCCCCACTCAATATACCTTATTACTTAAATTAACCTAAATCTTTTCGAGTTGCTTAGGGCAAAAGCACTCGATATAACAGATGTCTAGCTAGACATGAGTCCACTTGGTAACTGCCCATTCATTTGCGTTGAAATCAGGGCAAAGACAAATTCATGGGACCATGACATGAGAGCATGGCTCTCAACCTGAAGAATAATAATGAATTCTCACATCAAAAGTCTGGAATACATGTACCACAAATACTCTAAAGCTGATTTATTAAAGAGCTAAGTGCTTACATTTATCTTCTACTCGACCAAACTCCTGTACGATTTTATACAACTCCCTCACAGAATAACGTTATCGAAATACCGGGTCATGATTTCTCCATACCTTGCGGGGTTTAGAAGGAGATTGAATCCACTGAGAAGCTAGGAAAACCTTAGAAGTCATCCATTCAACGAGAAAACGAAACTGGATTCTGACGGAAAAATGAAATCTTCACGAATGTTTTGATCCTTGTACACCGCTTCACATTTATTACCTTTTAGCGGGGAAATCTTGCTGGGATTTGGGCAGACAAGGCCAGGCAAGCTCTGAAGCCTTGAGCTCTCTTTGGTATCTGTGTATATAAATAATCAATGTAAGATGAGAATGGCTGCGGTGGGAGAGCACAGTGTCCAGAGTAATTGCTGAATCAATGTCTGCCGCAGCTGCAGAAAGCAAAGCATTTCATTCTCAAAATGAGTGAAGGAGGACTCCCAAAAATAAGCAGAGAAAGTTGCAGGAACCCACCCTGTCACAGCTCTCTAAAATATCTTGTAACAATGAATACAGTCTTCGACTGTTATACTATTGTTGAATTTTTTTTTATGATTTGCTTTCATGCTTGCTTGTCTTGCTCGTCTTGTCAGCGTGAGTCAGTTGACTCTTTCAATCCTCGGAATGTCAAATATTCGAGCAGCAGCACAGATACATATGAGAGAATACAGGCCAGGCAATCTGACAAGCGTCGACAAACACGCTACCTGTCCAACAGGTATATCATACAGAATGGATTATCCCACCGACAGCGTAACCAATATACCGTGACATGTTAGATAATGTACTTGTTTAAATACTGTTACATTGATCTAGGGTTGTATATATTAATAAGTAGGGTTGTATATATAGATAATGTATTTGTTTAAACCTAATTATAAGTAGCCAAATACCTATTAAAAGATCAACGGCGCAATTTATATTGATATCCTGCCCACAGTGGAATCAATCATTAAATTAATTAGTACTTTCCATTTATGGTTCGAGTATTTTAACTTTACCCTTGATAAATATGAGTCCTACGGAGTTCTCTCGGAAACCAAAAGTGCTTTGGGTTCTGCGAAAGCTCTATGTCGTGCTCATGGTTCGCCTCCATTGACAGGCCATTGAATTGTTCTCTCTTTCCAACTTGCTGTTCATCGTACTCGTTCGGATCGTTCCCAAACTCATCTTGGTTCTCTTCACCCATCTATCGCTAGCCACTTTGATTGTATGCTCAAGGCCGAACGAACAACCTCTGAATCATCTAACATTGCAAAACTCCCAAAAACCTTACGGAACGCTGGGTTTGTAGCCTTTGAAAATTAAATTTCAAAGGCTAATAATTTTATATGTTTTTTCTTAAAATAAAAAATATTTTTTTCAATATTTTTATAATTTTGAGTTGCATGTCGTCATGATGGAATTTGACCCGCAGTGTCCAATACAGTTCAAAAACTTGTAAAACCCTCAATTTTTTTTTGTTAAAATTGTGTAGATGGATACGGAAAGTATGAAAACTAGTAGGTTTGTTTTGAAATTTTGATCCTGCATTTGACTACAGACATGTCAAACCTAAATGCATGAGATTGAATAGAATGACAATTTCTAATCACAAATCTATATAATAGGAATTTGAATTTATAATGGAGTCACAATTAATTGGTTTTTAACTCTTTTTTTCCAGGAGACATGTCAAAGCTAAATGCATGAGATTGAATAGAATGACAATCTCTAATCACAAATCTATATAATAGGAATTTGAATCTGTAATAAAGTTTCAATTAATTGGTTTTTAATTTTTTCCCCCTAATTTTAGGTGATGGATTTATAATATAATTAAGTTAAAATTGTTTCATTCAAATTTTGTAAAATAAAATTTTCATTTTATATATTATATATATATAATTATTAGATATTTGGATAATTTTTTAAAAGAATTGTCAATCATAAAAATTAATAAAACTTTCAAATTTAAATATATATATATATATTTGAAATTTTTTATAGAATTGTCTCTTTAAAAACCATTAGTTGTAATTATATAAAACTAGTTTTCTTTGAATAACAATGATAAGTATATTTGTACATTATACTCACTAATAATTTTCCTAGTTGCTACAACTAATTTAACAAGTAAATTATGGTAAATTTTCCCACTATATAAAAAAAACTATAAAATAAACATTACCCAGAAACTTGTCACTTAATCACATACATTTTTGTACATAATTCTACCCCCAAAAAGCTAGATTTCTTACCAACAACACTAAGTTCTAATTTTTTTTATGAAATAAATGTTTTTAAGACTATATAGTTATTTTTAATTCAGTTATTAATATTATCTTCCAAAGTATCTTTATTTATATTGCACCATTTCATTCCTTACAAATTCCATGTATTTAACAATTCAATTAATAATAAGTGTTGAAAGTTTAAATTTACAATAAACATAAATTCATCTTCCATAAAGTTCATATGGAAAGGTCAGGTTACTTTTCCACTTGTATATATTTATGCTAACACCAACTTATTTTCACAACTATTTCTCACAACTATTGAGATGCAAAGATAGTACATAAATTTCATAACAATATGTGAGATTCAAAAACACCTCCTACTTCAAAGTCATAAAGTTGATATGGAAAGGTCATGTTACTTTTCCACTGGTATATATTTATGCTTACACCAACTTATTCTCACAACTATTGAGATGCAAAGATAGTAAATAAATTTCTTAACAATATGTGAGATTCAAAAACACCTTCTACTTCAAAGTCTCAATGATGTGGCGTTATGCTTACACCAACTTATTCTCACAACTATTGAGATGCAAAGATAGTAAATAAATTTCTTAACAATATGTGAGATTCAAAAACACCTTCTACTTCAAAGTCTCAATGATGTGGCGCGTTCAGACTGAGTAATCTCACAGGTTATGACATCATATGCAGCAATGACTATGCCCAATATTGTTAAGAATGAACACCACATTTGATATCCACATTACAGTCGGTGTAAAACGATGGTATTTTCTAATGATTCTTTGATTATTTTTCGATGATTGGGAGGATCTTTTATAATACATTCGAGAGCACACGACATTGCATATTTTTAAATCTACATTGCCAATTTAGCGACATTATTTCATTGGATACTCTCTCCTAAATATACGTACAGTTATTCATTTTCTAGTCTTTACAAATTTCAGGTGAACTTGTCACTTAGATACAGTAATGTTGCAGATAAATGATAGGGAAGAAATGATAGCCACAAGGCAGAATTAAATTATAATTAATTTAATTTAGTTAATTTTAATATAGATAATAGGAGGTATTGAAATTTAGGTTTATTTAAAATCTACATAAAGTTGTAAAAACCAGAGTTGTAGTGAAAATAAATGGTTATAAATTAAGTAATTATGTTTATAAATTTTAAAAAAAATTATAGTTTTTGAGGAAAATAATAGTTTAAAATTATTTTCATAATATTATAGTTTAATATATAAATTATTTTTAAGTCCAAAGATTTATTTTACAATCTAGTATGAGAGATGTGTAATTATGTCATTTTCTCAAAAAAACATAAATTAAATAATCATATAAATAAACAATTAAAAATCTATAATACAACAATTAACTCATTTGTTGATATTTCACTTTCGCTCTTCAAGTAATAAATCATATATATATATATATATCTTTCTCTTATAATAAATGAAAAAGTTTTTAATAAGAGGAAAATGTGTAACTCATTCAATTTTTAATATAAAATAGTAATAATGATAAAATATCAAAATATACAATTTAAATAATGAAAATTTACTACTATAGATCTATACTAATCATATATTTGCCAAGCACTAAAATGGATTAATTGAAAAAAAAAAAATAGTCTATGCATTTTTCATTAGTTGCCCATATGAATAAAATGTTTAAACCTTACGATTTTCAAAAATATTTGAATACATGATATCAACTTTATATATATTTATATATAGAAAAAAATGTTAAAAATATATTTTAATGTAGTATAGAATAAAATATCCAATGTGAATTATGAATAAAATATTTAAATATGAATTAATATAAAATGGCTCAATCCAATGTTATGTAAAAGTTTACACATTGTTTATTGCACTTTAATATAAGTTTGCAATCAAAAAAATTTTATCCCTCTCGACTCATGTTAGATCTGTACATTAGATGGATCTATCCTCGTTTACATAACAATAAGTGACTATAATAATTATGTTATTAGATATTTAGTTCAACCATCTCCATAATTATTTTTAATAATATTTACTTAAATCTTCCGTGAATATTATATAAATCTTGATCCCTAACTTTCCTTATTTTATCTCAATTTAAATGTGGACTTCTAGTTATTCCTTCATGTTCCCTTTTTTAACATCTAATCTCCATTAAACTGGTCTCTTCTCCATCTAAATTTTTAATCTGAACCATTCTTAATTTTCATACGGTTTAGCCTTTTGATATTCTTTCTTCCTCCTTCATTTTTGTTCTTACAAAATATAAACATATTTTAAATTAATATAAAAAAATAACCATCTACCATATTAACAACAACCATATAAATATCTAATTAATCAACCATTTTTCCATTATAAAATTTATATCTACACCTTATATTCCCTCTCCATCTATCTTCAACCATACTCTCCATGAGTATGCATCAAGTTTATAAAAACGAATGCATAGGAATATATATATATATATATATATATATATATATATATATAGTCTTATCATTGGCTTTGGTGTGGACTTTGACTTCTAAATTTTCACGAAACTGATTTTGATATGTCCCAGCAAATAACTGGAGTTTTGGAAATTGAATCTCTCTCCTAACTCGTGATTTTGGAAATTGAGTTCCATCATACTGCATGAGCACAAACTGCAATGTTGTTGTTCACGCCCTCCTATATTTAATCTTTCCACCTACGTTTCTTTTATGTATTATTATATAGATTATGAACAAAGAAGACGCTTACTAAAATGCTGACAATTACTTTTATGCCTTCTCGGTGGATCGTGCGTTGCCTCCATTAGATCGAATATTTTTCAATTTTAAGTTCTTCACAGTGGAAGGATTGTCATTATACAATTCTATAATCACGAATGATTATGTCGTCGAAGTTAAATTTATTTATGATTCAACTTCATTCTCTTGATATTGATATTTGTGTTCGACATTAAATATCTCTATAATAGTACGTGTGTATAGATTTGAATATTAAGATTCATCTAGTAAGTACAGTCTTATATATTCAGTTAGGTCTGATTATGTCTTTGAAGTTAAATTTATTTATAATCCAACTTCATTCTCTTGATATTGATATTTGGATTCATTTAAACGATCTTAATAATAGTACATTACACACTTAAATTTAAATATTAAGTTTTATATAATTTACATATGAATTTGAATATTAAGATTTATATAATAGGTTATACTCTTATATATTTATTTAAGAATTATTTGATTGAAACAATTTTATTTTTAAGGAAAAATAATATTAATAATAATTCAAAAAATAATATATAGGATATATTTTTTAAATATAGTTATTTAAAAACATATTTATTTTAAATATGATATTAAAAAAAAAAATTATATATATTTAAATATTGATAAAAATAATTAATATAGTTTGATAAAAATAATTAATATAGTTTATTGTTAATTTGATAAATGATAACTATAATATGATAAAAGATTGATTAACAAATTATAATGTTATTTGCTCAAATTATATTTATAAGAGTGTGATTGAGTGAGAAATAGCTATGAATAAGAGTGTGATTGAGTGATAAATAGCCATGAAATGGGACAAGCTCAATATATGTAGTGGGTATGGGGAGGGACATGAACATATCATGGCTTTTTGGATATATTGTCATGTAATGTAATGAATAATTTTAGTTAATATCCAAGTGGTTTTAAAATAAGATTTTTCATTTATTTTTCAATTTTGAATAGAAATCTATATCTTATGTGTCATTGGTATCTATTGATATTTAGATAGGTTATTATTCCATTTTCGTTTAGATATTAGGTTAATGATTTAGAGAAATTGATATGGTTAATAAATTCAATTATATTGATCACTTAACATGGATTAAAAATTCTATTTTTTTTAAGTTTATTGAAATATTTGATTCTTATGCCCAAAAAAAACTACACTTTACATGTGCGACATTACAAGTCCACTCTAAACATAAGGAATAGGACCTTCATGAAAGAAAAAAATATACTTTAAAATTAATTTAACTACAAAATTTGGAGATAAGTTTTAACGTAAATTACTTCATTCATAAATATATTATATAAAATTTTGGATTCTATTATTATATAAGAAAACAAACCTACATTAAATAAACTTATGGTTGAACCACACCATATATTATCATCCATATGGAAAAAAAATCCCAAAATAAATACATATTTTGAATAAATAACCAATACAAAAAAAGAAATATAATGGTGTCAAAAAAATGTGTAAAATATGAGATTTAGTACATTCTCTAAAGGAATTTAGTTCCATAGATTCTTATTTTAAATAGTATAAAAGAATATTAGTGTAAAGACAATGCCATTAGATAGTTACTAGATTTTTGCAATCTGTAAGTTGCAAGGAGGAAACTCTCTTCAAATAAGGACAACAAATTGGGATAGAGGGATAAGGTATGAACAATGTGATCTTAGTGATAACATAATTGGACAAGTTAACAAAAAAAAGAAAATACTCTTATAAGTTGGAACACCATTTTACTTGCTTAGAGACATTACGGAGGGCGTAGCCTATTTTGAAAATGTGTCATTCTATCACATTCTTTGCAAGCTCAACATGAAGGCCAATAGGTTATCAAAGGAAGCTTGTCCCACCCTATTGGCTCTGTTGGTCTATATGAATGTGTGGATGAAGAAGAGAATGAATCCATGGAGACCAATATTTCTCCCTAAGTGATCAAGTTCATGTGATGCAGGAATACAAGAATTTATAAGGGGTCTCCCCTTGAGTTTTGATGCTATGGTTTTTCTAGATGTAGGATAATACAGTTTCAGGATGTTTGCTATAGGAAGTAGATTCTTGGGGTGCATTGACAATTAGATGCATGCCAACAAAATGTATATATTTCTTCCTATAAATATATATGATTTTTGAATCCTTTGAAAGAAGAAAAGAAAAAGTGGAACTGTCATTTAGGATTAAAGAAGCAAGTTACTAAGATATTTCAAAATGGAGAAAAAGTAACCCTCTTCATCATGCACTCATCCTTTCATAATCCATAAATGAGGGGTAGCTAGTATATTTACACTAACTCAACCACCTAATTGGTATTTTTCCCATTTTTCATTTGTAGTGATGTTTTCATCCATACAACATGACATGATTTAGTGTTATGAGTAGGATGAAGTGGTAAATTTTAATGCATGTCATTTTTCCCATTTGTCATTTGTAGTGATGTTTTCATATGTACAACATGACATAGGTTAGTGTTAGAAGTAAGATAAAATATTAAATTTTAATGTGTGCCATTTTTCCCATTTGCCATTTGTAGTGACTTTTTCATCCATACAACATGACATGACTTTTTCATCAATACAACATGACATGGCTTGTTGTTATGAGTACAATGAAATATTAAATTTTAATGCGTGCCTCATCAATCATATATTCTATTTGAATTACTCAAGAAATTAATCTTTTTCATTAACAATTTCTTAGACTTCGTTGATTCCGACTTATGTAGGAACGCCACAAACTATAGATGTACACATAAACACAGAGATAAGGTAGATGTATAGTTAAAAATATGTTTACTTTAAATATGATATTTAGAAGAAAAAAATTATATATATTTAAATATTGATAAAAATAAATTATTTTTAATTTGATAAATTATAACTATAATATGATAAAACACTGAATAACAAATTATAATGTTATTCACTCAAATCATATTTATAAGAGTGTGACTAAGTGAGAAATAGTCATGAAGTGGGACAAGCTCAAAATATATAGTGGGTATGGGGAGGGACATGAATATATCATGGTTTCTTCGATATATTGTCATGTAATGTAATGAATAATTTTAGTTAATGCAAAAGTGGTTTTTAAATAAGTTTTTTCATTTATTTTTTAATTTTTGAATATAAATCTATATCTTATGTGTCATTGGTATCTATTGATATTTACTAGGTTATTATTTCTTTTTTGCTTACATATTATGTTAATGATTTAGAGAAATTGATATGGTTAATAAATTCAATTGTATTTATTACTTAAGACAGATTAAAATTTTTATTTTTTTCAAGTTTTTATACAGCTTGAGTGGGCCTAATGGTTAAGAGCATGTGTTTCCTCTTAAGAGGTAACAAGTTCAAAACCGGAGGGGGGTAGAGTATGTGTGCCTTCGTAGAATTAGCAGTCGAATAGCTGTGCGGAGGTGGGTCCCTTGTCCCACAAACAAGGGGGTCTCATACACCAATTTGGTGTCTCGCTTGGCTGTGACCTTAAAAATGGATATTATTATTATTATTATTATTATTATTATTATAAATATTTGATTCTTATGCCAAAAAACTACACTTTACATGTGAAATAGTACAAGTCCACTCTAAACATGAGGAATATGACCTTCATGAAAGAAAAAAATATACTTTAAAAATAATTTAACTACAAAATTTGGAGATAAGGTTTTAACATAAATTACTTCATTCATATAATATATTGTATATAATTTTGGATTCTATTATTAAGTAAGAAATCAAACCTACATTAAATAAACTTATGATTGAACCACACTATATATTATCATCCATACGGAAAAAAAGCCCAAATAAATACACATTTTGAATAAATAAATAGTACAAAAGAAGAACATATTGCAAGAAGATAATGGTGTCCAAAAAAGTGTTAAAATAGGAGATTTAGTATGTGCTCTAAGGGAATTTAGTTCCAAAGATTCTTATTTTAGATAGTATAAAGAAGCTTAGTGTAAAGACAATGGCATTAGATAGTTATTAGATTTTTGCAATCTGTAAGTTGCAAGGAGGAAACTCTCTCCAAATAAGGACAACAAATTGGGATAGAGGGATAAGGTATTAACAATAATATCTTAATGATAAGGTATTAACAATGTGATCTTGGTGATAACATAATTGGAAAAGTTAACCAAAAAAAATACTCTTAATAAGGTGGAACACCATTTAACCTGCTCAAAGACATTAGGGAGGGTGTAGCCTATTTTGAGCATGTGTCATTCTATCACATTCTTTTCAAGCTCAACATGAAGGTCAATAGGTTATCAAAGGAAGCTTTTCCCTCCCTATTGTCTCTCTCAGTGTATATGAATGTGTGGATGGAGAAGAGATTGAATTCATGGAGACCAATATTTCTCTCTAAGTGATGTTCATGTTATTTAGGAGTACAATAATTTATAAGCGGTCTCCCCTTGAGTTTTGATGCTATGGTTTTTTCTAGATGTCAGAGTTTCAGGAAGTTTGCAATAGGAAGTAGATTCTTGGGATGATGCATGCCAACAAAATGTGTATATTTATTTCTATAAATATATATGAATTTTTCCTTTGAAAAAGAAAAGAAAAAGTGGAACATCATTTAGGATTAAAGAAGCAAGTTACTAAGATATTCAAACTAGAGAAAATTAACCCTCTTCACCATGCACTCATGCTTTCATAATCAATAAGAGAGGGGTGGCTAGTTTATTTACACTAACTCAACCATCTGTTTGACATTTTGCCCATTTGTCATTTGTGGTGATTTTTGATCCATACAATCTGACATGGATTATGTTATGAGTAGGATGAAGTATGAAATTTTAATGTGTGCCATTTTGCCCATTTGTCATTTGTAGTGATGTTTTTATCCATACAACATGACATGGCTTAGCTTATGAGTAGGATGAAATATTAAATTTTAATGTGTGCCATTTTGCCCATTTGTAGTGATGTTTTCATCCATACAACATGACATGGCTTATTGTTATGAGTAGGATGAAATATTAAATTTTAATGTGTGCCTTATCAACCCATATATTCTATTTGAATTACTGTGTGTGTATATATATATATATATATATATATATATATATATATATATATATATATATATATATATATATATATATATATATATATATAACCATACATAACCATGATCTACACAGAGAGAACTAAGTTATGCATATTAAAAATATATTTTTCTATACAAAATTATAATTTTTATAATTTTTGGAAGTTGGAAAATTAATATTTGAATTGCATTTCTTAGATACATGTGCTCAAGTAAGATTTTTTTTTTTCTATTATTTAAATAAATTCAAAAACCTACTATTTAAATAAATTCAGAAACTAAGAGTACCCACTACTCGTAGATGAAGATAGTGGTATTTTTTGAAATATTTTACTTTTGTATATTTTATGATATTGATTTTTTATTCAGTTCCTTTGAAACTACCAAAAAAATTTCAAGCATTGTGTTTAAAATAAATTAGATTGAAAATAACATATGAATTTGAAAATGTCAAACTCATATGCCATTGGATAGAGGATTCATTCACAAATCCAATATGATCATCTCTACCACTTAAGGTCAAATTTTGTCTCAGGTCCACCAAGGTACAAAATGGTGTTGCCGATAAATCTATCAAAGGGGAGCTAAAAATTTGGTTTTTAGGCCCTCAATAGTTCAATCGAGTGCTTGGGATAAAATTTGAAATAGCTTGATCCAGGGTTTACAAAACCCTCAATCAAGCCCTTAACATAGTTTAAAAAAGTTCAATTGAGGGTTAAACGTGTTTAAATAGATCGATCACAGGTTTGTTTTAATGCTCGATTGAGTTATCTTTATGCCCTCAAATAGCTCGATTGAGGGCTCAAATATTGCTCGATTGAGCACTTAAAAAAGGCTTGATCGAGCTACTTGTTTCACCCAAAATGCACTCTCACTTGCCAGATAGTGCAACCTAGCTTCATGCATAAACCCATATTTATTACTTGGAATTACAAAAATTTTAGACTTACGATATAAAATCAATGTGAGGTATTTGATATTTAGAATTATGGAAAATTGTACGTGTATTTTTTGACATTATTCTTGAGGAGAATTTATGGAAAAGGCTCAAAGAGATAATGGTTCCTCTTAAGTTGAGGATTGTTCTAACTAGATTATACAAGAATGTTATTGCCAAGCTTAAGACCATTAATGGTTGGTCTAAGGAGATTACATGCAATATTAGAGTTAAGCAAGGTTGTCCCATATCTTGTACCCTTTTTCACATTTACATTGATAAGATTGAAGAGCGTTTAGAAGTTGCAAGGTACGATGGACCCAAGCTCGTTGGTATTTCCATTACTCTTCTCCTCTATGTTCATGATATTGTTCTTCTTTCTAAAATCCGTGATGATCTTGACAATCATCTTAGAATCCTCCATGATTACTTCTCCAAAATGGGTATAATTGTTAATACCAACAAAGACTAAAGTCATCATAAATAAATCCAAAAGGATCAACTATGATCATTTCATTTATGACAACAATTACTTGAAGAAGGTTTCCTCATACAAATATTTAAGTATTGGCATTCACCATCAGCTCAACTAGAACTATAGCATAGGGAGAGGATTATTGGAGGATGGAAAGCTTACTATGAGCTTGAAAGGAATTATAAGTTAACAGATCTCTAGGTTTGGAGTAAAAAAAAAAAAATCCTCTTCAAGACTTGTGTCACCCCTAATATTTTATATGGATGTGAGGTGTGGGGCTGCAGTATGTGTAGAGAATCGTGGAGAAATATTGAAATGATCCAAAAGAAATTTATAGCTTATAACATCAAGATTAAAGGAAACACTACCTATCCTATTATCTTGATTGAAGCTATCCTTTCCCCCACTGAAAGCATGGTTATGTTTAGGTATCTCATGTACAAAAGGAAGCTATACAACATGGAAGCCAAGAGGTTCCCCAAAATTGTTTCTAACTCTAGTCAAAACCCCCACCTCTGAGTCAAGCGAGGCTAGCATAAGGATGTCTAGCCCTGGTTTGACCATTAGGGGATAAAGGAGAAGATCATCTTGGATAATAAGGATAATATTAAAAACACTATTACTTCCAAATTTAAGGATAATTTGTAGGATGATAAAGAGTTAGAAAGAAAAAAAAAAGCTAAATTATTATAACATTTAATCTTTAATACCTAAACATTTAATCTTCATTAAACTTGTCTCTTCTCCACCTAGATTTTTAGTCTTAGCCATTCTTAATCTTCTTCTTTACTGTTTAGCCTTTTAATATTCTTTCTTCCTCCTTATTTATCTTTGTAATTGCAAAATATAAACAGTTTTTAAATCAATATAAAAAATAACCATCTACCACGTTACCAACAACTACATAAATATCTAATTAATCAACCATTTTTCCATTATAAAATTTATATCTACAACTTATATTCCCTCTGCATCCATCTTAAACCATACTCTCCATGATTATGCATCAAATTTATAAAAACGAATGTATAGGAAAATATATATTTATTTTGTTATATCTATTTTGTCTTATCATTGGCTTTGGTGTGGACTTTGACTTCTAAATTTTCACGAAACTGGTTTTGATATGTCCCGGTAAATAACTGGAGTTTTGGAAATTGAGTCTCTCTCCTAACTCGTGATTTTGGAAATTGAGTTCCATCATACTGCATGAGCACAAACTGCAATGTTGTTGTTCACGCCCTCCTATATTTAATCTTTCCACCTACGTTTCTTTTATGTGTTATTATAGATGATAAACCAAGCAGGCACTTACTAAAATGCTGACAATTACTTTTATGCCTTCTCAGTGGATCGTGCGTTGCCTCTGCTACAATGAATATTTTTCAATTTTAAGTTCTTCACAGCGGAAGGATTGTCATTATGGAAGGGTTGTCATTATACAATTCTGTAATCATTATACAATTCTATAATCACGAATGATTATGTCGTAGAAGTTAAGTTTATTTATGATCCAACTTCATTCTCTTAATATTGATATTTGTGTTCGATATTTAAATATCTCTATAAGAGTAGGTGTGTATAGATTTGAATATTAAGATTCATCTAATAAGTACAGTTTTATATATTCACTTAGCTCTGATTATGTCTTTGAAGTTAAGTTTATTTATGATCCAACTTCATTCTCTTGATATTCATATTTGGATTCATTTAAATAATCCTAATATTACTACATTGTGCATAAATAACACACATAAATTTAAGTATTAAAATTTATATAATAAGTTATGGTTTTATATATTTAGGTAGTCATGTTTTGATGGAAACACATTTATTTTTGTAGAAATAATAATAATAATTAAAAAAATAATATTTTATATATAATTATTTATGTAATATATAAGTTTCATATATATATATATAAATAAATAGTTAATATAGTTTTTTTTTAAATTTGATAAATGACAAGTATAATATGATAAAATATTGATTAACAAATTATAATGTTATTTACTCAAAAATATATTTATAAGAGTGTGATTTGAGTGAGAAATAGTTATGAAGTAGGACAAGCTCAATATATATAGTGGGTATGGGTTCAGTGATATGAACTTATGAAGATAGTGTGTATGGGGAGTGACATGAACATATCATGGCTTTTTGGATATATCGTTATATGATGCAATGAATAATTTTAGTTAATGTACAAGTGGTTTTAAAATAAGTTTTTTATTTATTTTCCTTTTTTAAATAAATCTATATCTTTTGTGTCATTGGTATCTATTGATATTTACTAGGTTATTATTTCCTTTTTGTTTAGGTATTATGTTAATGATTTAGAGAAATTGATATAGTTAATAAATTCAATTGTATTGATCCTTTAAGGTGGATTATAATTTTTTTCTTAAGTTTATTGAAATATTTGATTCTTATGCCCAACAAAACTACACTAAACATGTGCAATAGTACAAGTTCACTCTAAACATGAGAAACATGAATTTCATGAAAGAAAAACATATGCTTTAAAATTAATTTAACTACAAAAGTTGGAGAGAAGGTTTCAAGGTAAATTACTTCATTCATATAATATGTTATATATAATTTTAGATTCTATTATTAAGGAAGAAAACAAACCTACATTAAATAAACTTATGAGTGAACCACACCATATATTATCATCCATATGGAAAAAAAAACAAAATAAATACATATTTTGAATAAATAACAAGTACAAAAGAAGAACATATTATGAGAAGATAACGGTGTCCAAAAAAGTGTTAAAATATGTGATTTAGTACCTGCTCTAAGGGAATTTAGCTCCAAAGATTTTTATTTAAGATAATATAAAAGAAGCTTAGTGTAAAGACAATGGCATTATATAGTTATTAGATTTTTGCAATCTATAAGGAGGAAACTCTCTACAAATAAGGACAACAAATTAGGATAGAGGGATAAGGTATTAACAATAATATCTTGAAGATAAGATATTAACAATGAGATCTTATTGATAACATAATTGGGAAAATTGATAACAAAAAAAATGAACACTCTTAATAAGGTGGAACATCATTTTATGTGCGAATTAGATTCTTGGGGTGCATTGACAATTAGATGCATGCCAACAAAATGTATATATTTCTTCCTATAAATATATAAGATTTTTTCCTTTGAAAAAATAAAAGAAAAAGTGGAACATGATTTAGGATTAAATAAGCAAGTTATTGGGATATTCCAAAATGGAGAAGAAGTAACTCTCTTTATCATGTGCCACTCATCTTTTCATAATCAATAAAAGAGGGATGGCTAGTTTATTTACACTAACTCAACAATCTTATTGGTATTTTTCCTATTGGTCATTTGTAGTGATGTTTTTATCCATACAACATGACATGACTTAGTGTTGTGAGTAAGATGAAATATTAAATTTTGATATGTGTCATTTTTCCCATTTGTCATTTGTAGTGATGTTTTTATCCATAAAAATGACATGGCTTACTGTTATGAGTAGGATGAAATATTAAATTTTAATGTGTGCCTTATCAATCCACATATTCTAATTGAATTACTCAAGAAATTATTCTTTTTCTTTAATATTTTCTTAGAATTCTTAACCTTAGTAAATTTAATAAGAAATGATTTTGCTTGTAAAAGGAAATTTTCTTTTATTAATCTAAAGATTCTAAAGAAAAATTCAAGATTATTATCCTCTTGCTATAAGAATATTGAACCTTAATGAGGAACATGAAAAAATATGCCCAATATTTATCTCATATTTCTGCTTAAGCATCTTACATGATTTCAATAAATTGTTAACTTGCATTAGATTGAAAGACATTTACTAATTTAAGGTTTTACTAGTATTTTTAGTAGATAAATCTAAATAATCTTGGTTAAACCTTAAAACTTATCAAAAATAAGCCTAAAATTATCCTTTTCTTCAATATATACTTAACATGATTTATAATTTTATTTATAAAAAAAAATAGTTTACCTAAATAAATTTAATTATCTGTAATTTAATCTTAAATTTTAAATTTAATTACCTTTATTTAAAATCTTAATACTTAAACTTAACCTTTTCTTCACATTAAATATTAATCTACATTTTCTGCATTTTTTTTTATAGTTCAACTCTTAATTATTTACCCTTAATCTCAAATCTATAATTCAAAATATCTACACTCCATGACGCAGGAATCAATTGTTTCAAGAAATCTAAACAATCAGCCCCGCGTTTCTATTCCCTTTACAGTCCAATCTTTTTTTGCTCTGATCGGATTTCCTTTGTAAAAGCCTGAACACTGGTATTTCCCCTTTTTAATAGAACCACTTGCGATTCTTCGTAGATCGTCTCACTTTCGATCTAACAGTCCAGATTATATCGCAATCAGATATCGCTATGGGCAAGCACTTCAGCCTCGGCACACACATATAAAATGTTGCGATGCGGTATATTCAATGGTCCCACTGCCCATCGCATATCGCAGTTTCCCAATGCTTTAGGCCCACTTCCTTTCCGACTGACATATTGCGATGCAATGGATCGAAGTCTCACATCACAATGTTCCACAGCCGAAGGTCCTACCATACACCAATGATTTGTTGCGATGTGATATTTCGGAGTTCGCACATCGCAAATATTTAAATCCTAGCGTCTACCCTCCTTATAAACAAATCTTGCGATGCGATATGGTGATCCAATGGTTGGCAGGGTTTCGCACTGTTGGTTGGAACTTAAATCAATAGCTGGGATTTAAGCAGACCTCAACACTGTTATAAATATTAAGAACGGTGACTTACATTGAACTCCGAGTTTTATAACGTAAAGCATAAAACAGAGAAGAGTGCTTTATTTGTTCCAAATGCAAATAAACAGAGGCAAACGAGAGTTTTCAATGGAAATGACACATTAATGCACACTGAATCATTTATTCAATACAATAACACTTATAGAGTCTCGGCCCTCTCGCTCGATTACAACAATTAAAAAGACCCCTGTTTCAATATGGAAATCCTCGCTCTATTACTTGACTCTTGCTTCACTCAATCCTCTCTCATCTCTGCCAATCCTTTTGCATTACATTTTTCTTCTTTTTATCAATCCAATCCTACCTAACAACTCAATCTCTATTTTCAAACATTCTAATAGTCAATCTCTATTTTCAAGCTCTATCACACACCTATGCTAACAACTTATCTTTGAATCTAAAATAAGACAATTTCTAACTATTACAATAATGAAATACAACTCACTTCTTAAGAGATCCAACCCTCTTAGTAAAAAATGACTTTTGACCACTCAGGTCAGTGAAATTCAACTTGTTTAGCCACAACATGTGAATAGACTTTCACATTGTTGGCTAAGTCTATATGCTCCTACATAAGACTCCTGAGGAAGCAAAGAATCACCCTTCAAACTTTTAGGGCTTAATCCATACTTCTGCAACTTGGTTGTTGTTAACGAGCTAGCATCCTCCACTGGTTTTCCTCTCTATTTGACTACATATTGAAAATAAGTCTGTCCTTTGGTTCTTTTGGATACTCTTTTCTCCAAAACAGCTTCCACTTCTTTCTTAACTGTCTTTGGCATTTGTTCTTCCCAATTCAAGGTTTGAACTTCAACTTCAAAAGTTTCCTCCTGTAGCTCTATCTCTGTCCCTTTGTACGGATACAAATATGCAATATTGAAAATAGGTGATATTCCAATCCCTTCTAGCAATTCAATTTCATATGCATTAGTTGAAAAATTTCTTACAATTCTACATGGTCCTATCTTTTTCATTTTCAGTTTATTGTAAGTCTTAGCAGGAAATATTTCCTTTCTCAAATATACCATCACTAAATCTCCCACTTAGAATTATTTCTCTCTTCTTTTCATATCCACTCTCTGCTTGTATTTACCACTACTTTCCTAGAATCTGCCTTTGACATCAGCTTGTAGTCTTTGCATCTGTTCTGCAATCTCTTCATCTTTTGCACTTCTTGTCTCTTGTTTACCCAAATTTCTGATTTCATACACACCTCTTGGATTCATTCCAAAAATAATCTAAAATGGACTCATTCCAGTACTTTGGTTGGGAGTGTCATTATAAGCAAATTCGGCTTGAGCTAGTGCTAAATCCCACTGCTTAGGATTTTGATACACTAAACTTCTCAATATCTTTCCCAAGCTCCTATTTACTACTTTGGTCTGTCCATCTGTTTGAGGATGGTATGTTGAACTGAAACTGAGGTTAGCTCCTAGTTTCTTCCAGAGAGTTCTTCAGAAATGTCCTACAAACTTTATATCTCTATCAGACACAATACTTATAAGCAATCCATGTAATCTTACAATTTCTGTAAAAATAGATTAGCTATGTGTTGCATCACTAGTCTTCTTACAAGCAATGAAATGTGCCATCTTGAAAAATCTATCTACCACAACATAAATGGAATCATTCCCTCTTTAAGTTTTAGGTAATCCCAAAACAAAATCCATGCTAAATGCATCCCTCAGTCGGTTTGGTATTGGCAATGGCTAATACAATCCTGTGTTTTGACTTCTCCCCTTAGCATGCTGACATATTCTGCAATTCTCAACAAATCTCTTAACATCAGTTTGGATTTTTGGCCAATAATAAAAAGCATTCACCTAAGCAGAGGTTTTATCTTGTCCAAAGTGACCAGATAATCCTCCACTATGTTTTTCCTTTATTATGTTTTCCCTCATAGAACATTTGGGAATACACAACTTGTTGCCTTTAAACAATAAGCCTCCTTGGATGAGATAATCTAACCATTGAATTTTGTTATGAACTACTGTATAGATATCTTTGAAATCTGCATAATCTTTGTACATTTCAATCATTTCTTCAAATCCTACAACACCAAATTTGAATTCTTGCACAATAAAACTTACCATGCTCAACGCATCAATGAATTTATTCAACTTACCACTTGTGTGCTTTATCACAAAAGTAGAGCTCTGCAAAAATTCTACCCACTTGGCATGTTTCTGGTTCAATTTCGGCTAGTTATTTATGAATTGTAATGCATGATTGTCTGAATACAATATGAATTCCTATGGTAGCAAATAATGTCTCCATTTTTCAAGGCTTGTACAATAGCGTAAAACTCTTTATCATAAGAAGAATACTCCTTCTTCGCTTCATTCAATTTCTCACTGAAGTGCGCTATCGATCTTTGTTCCTGACTCAGAACTATGCCAACTGCAACTCCGCTAGAATCTGTTTCAACTTGAAATACCTTTCCAAAATCTGGCAAAGATAAAATTGGTTCCTTTGTGATTTTCCTCTTCAGAAATTTAAAATTCATGTTTATTGCTTCTTTCCACTTGAATAGCCGATTAGTCTCGTTAATTCTGTCAACAATTGGTGCACAAATCTGACTAAAACCTCTCATAAAATTTCTGTAAAAACTTGCAAGACCATGAAAGCTTCTTACCTCAAATATATTTCTAGGAATAGGTTAGTTCCAAATTGCTTGGACTTTCTCTGGATCCATTTTAAATCCCTATTTAGAAACTACAAATCCCAAGTAAATTAATTTTTCCTTCATGAAACTACATTTCTTCAAATTTATCACTCGTTTCTCTTTCTACATATTTCTTAAAACCAATTTAAGATGCTCTAGATGTTCTTCCTTACTTTTACTAAAAACTAGAATATCATCAAGATAAACAATCACAAACTTGTGTGCATGGCCCTTCAAGACTTCGTTCATCAATCTCATGAACATGCTAGATGCATTAGTGAGTCCAAAAGGCATCACTAACCACTCATACAACTCACTGTTTGTTTTAAATGTAGTCTTCCATTCATCTCCTTCTCGAATTCTTACTTGATGATATCCACTCTTCAAATCTATTTTAGTAAAATACTTTGATCCACTCAAACAATCCATTAAATGATCAATGCATGGCAAAGGAAATATATACCTGATTGTGATCTTGTTTATGGCTCTGGAATCTGTGCACATATGCCATTCACCTCTTTTCTTTGGACTGAGTACTATTGGTACAACACATGGACA
The DNA here is from genome assembly GCA_031772625.1 of Pinus tabuliformis. Lineage (NCBI taxonomy): Eukaryota > Viridiplantae > Streptophyta > Pinopsida > Pinales > Pinaceae > Pinus > Pinus tabuliformis. The sequence goes on along the minus strand of CM062819.1, from coordinate 83,325,569 downwards.
CAAACTCTCTCTGATTAGTCCCTTATCCATCAGTTCTTGCACTTGTCTTCCAACTTTTGCATTCTCTTGAGGAGTTAATCTGTACACTGCTTTATTTGGCAAAATCACTCTTGGTATTAGATCAATATGATGACTAATACTCCTGATTGGTGGCAATGCATTTGGAAACTCATCCACAATAATATCAGTGAAATCATTTAACAGAGTTTTGATTTCTTCAGGTAAATCATCTAAGTTTGTGGAAGTTAAAATTACCTTTGATCTCCCTATGACAGCAAAATGCATTTCTTCACCTTTCCCAATCTCTTGCAATAGCTCCTTTCCACTCATCAGCATAACACTACTTCCAGGTGCTCCTTGTCAACGTCATCCTTCAATGGTAGCAATGTATGTTTAGTTCCATTCTTCTCCAGAGTATAAGTGTTTTTCCTCCCGTCATGAAGAACTTTCCGATCAAACTGCCATGGTCTTCCCAATAATACATGGCATACATCCATTAGAATTACATCACATAATGTTACATCCTTATACGTACCAATCTGTATTTCAACCTTGCATTGTTCTGTCACAATAATCTGATGTCATTTCTGCAACCACGACACTTTGTAAGGAGTAGGGTGCATTGTCTTCGCTAGTCTGATTTTGTCCACCATCTCCGTAGAAACAAGGTTATCAATGCTTCCACTGTCAATTATTACTTTATAACACTTACCTTTTGATTTACAGGTAGTTCTGAATAAATTATTCCTCTGCGTTGGTTCTTCAATCTCTTTCTCTATCTTAAGCAATGTCCTTCTCAGCAACAGGGATTCTCCTACTTCAGGGGGTTCTTCCTTTTCCATAAGTTGAGGTGTTTCTAGCTTTACCTCAGCCACATTCGCATTCCTCTGACTTGCTGGTTTATTATGAGGACAGTCCCACGACACATGTCCCCATTCTCCACATGTGTAGCACCGAATATCTCTTCCTCGGCCTCTTCCTCTAGGCGCAAATCTTCCTCTATTAAAATCCCCTCTCTGTGGTGGTCTGCTACTTGAACTGCCTGCTTCATGCTGATGTTGTTGTCCCCTTGGTCTGGTAGTTCCTCTACCTCTTACTGAGCTTCTTCCTCTATTCCTCTAATTCTGTTTTCTCAACATCTTCTCCTCTGCCTTCAAACTTGCTTGATATGCATCCTCAATAGTCTTCAAACTTAACAAGCTAATCTTGTCTTGTATGTCATATCGTAAGCCATTGATATATCTGGCTACCTTCTCCATGTCATCCTCTACATGTCCTACTCTAATACTCAATCTATAAAACTATTTTGTGTATTCTTTAACAAACATTCCTTTTTGCCTTAAATTCTACAACTATTTAAAAAGATTTAACTGATAGTCTGTAGGAATAAATTTGGCTTTCATTTTACATACAATTTTGTCCCATTGCTAGATCTTGGACTTTCCTTTCCTTGTTCTGGATGTCTGTAGCTCATCCCACCAAATAGCTGCATGACCCTTCAATCTGGTAACTACAAATCTCACCTTCTTCTTGTCGTCAGCTTCCTCTTCATAGTCAAAATATTTGTCTAATGACCTGATCCAATCCATTAGCTCTTCTGCATTGAGACTCCCTTCATACGTAGGAATTTCCACCTTTAGTTTTCCTCCTACTTTCGCTAGCATCTTAACAACTCTGATAATTTCAATTTCCTCCTCTTCTTCTTCCTCAGAAGATTCTTCTTTAGCACTGTAATCCCCTTCATCAGGTGTTCTTCTCTGAACAGTCTCAATTGTTTCCATCCTCATACGCAGACTTCAGATCTCCTCCAGCAGAACTGCATTTTCTTCGAGTCTTCCTTGACCAATGCTAGCTCCTCTCCTTGGCGGCATGTTTACTGTAATCAACCTTAATATCTATGTGCTCTGATACCACAAATGACGCAGGAATCAATTGTTTCAAGAAATCTAAACAATCGGCCCCGCATTTATATTCCCTTTACAGTCTAATTTTTTTCTTCTCTGATTGGATTTCCTTTGTAAAAGCTTGAACACTAGTATTTCCCATTTTTAATAGAACCACTTGTGATTCTCTGTAGATTGTCTCACTTTCGATCTAACGGTCCAGATTATATCGCAATCAAATATCGCTATGGGCAAGCGCTTAGGTCTCGGCACACACATATAGAATGTTGTGATGCAATATATTCAATGGTCCCACTGCCCATCACATATCACAGTTTCCCAATGCTTCAGGCCCACTTCCTTTCCAACTGACATATTACAATGCAATGGATCGCAATCGCACATCTTAATGTTCCACAGTCGGAGGTCCTACCATACACCAATGCTTTGTTGTGATGCGATATTTCGGAGATCGCACATCGCAAATCTTTAAAGCTTGAGGTCCGCCCTCCTTATAAACAAATCTTGTGATGTGATATGGTGATCCAACGATCGGCAGGGTTTCATACCATTGGTTGGAACTTAAATCAACAGCTAGGATTTAAGCAGTCTTCAACACTGTTATAAATATTAAGGACGGCAACTTCCGTTGAACTCCAAGTTTTATAATGTAAAGCATAAAACAGAGAAGAGTTCTTTCATTGTTCCAAATGCAAATAAATAGAGGCAAACAAGAGTTTGCAATGGAAACGACACATTAATGCACACTGGATCATTTATTCAATACAATAACGCTTACAGAGTCTTGGCCCTTTGGCTCAATTACAACAATTAAAAAAGACCCTTGTTTCAATATGGAAATCCTCGCTCAATTACTTGACTCTCGCTTCACTCAATCTTTTCTCATCTTCGCCAATCCTTTTGCATTACATTTTTCTTCTTTTTATCAATCCAATCCTGCCTAACAACTCAATCTCTATTTTCAAATATTTTAAGAGTCAATCTCTATTTTTAAGCTCTATCACACACCTATGCTAGCAACTTATCTTTGAATTTAAAATAAGACAATTTCTAACTATTACAATAATGAAATACAGCTCACTTCTTGAGAGATCCAACCCTCTGGGTAAAAACTGACTTTTGACCACTCAAATTTGTAAACTTCAACTTGTTTAGCCACAACATGTGAATAGACTTTCATATTGTTAGTTAAGTCCAGAGCCCCTGCATCACTCTAGTATATTATATCCCTAACCCTTATCCCAAAAAGAAATCTAACTCTTAACTTAACCCTTAACTTTAAATCTCTAACTTTATATTTATTTTAAAGTATTTTATATTATAATTCGAAAACCAAATTAATAAATAACATTTAAATGTTTATTTATTTATTTATTAGCCTCGTCAAAATATATTAAAATGGTTTATTAAATATATGTTTTTAAACAAATTGTTCTTCGTAGAACAATGTTATCAAATGCTCACGAGAATTCTTTTCCTTCAAAAATTTTATAACAAATCATAAAACAATCTTATAAAATGCTTACGAGAATTATTTTCTTTCAAAAAAAATTATAAAATATTAATTTGGAGATGCTTTATAAAATTTTATAAAGTAATACTTATAGAAGATTAAAAAAACTTAAAAGGTTGTTTATAAAGTAATATTTATGGAAGATTAAAATAAAAAAAAGGTGTTGTTCATGATAGGCAAAATTTAAAATAATTATTAAAATAAATCTAAATTTAAATTTAACAATATAAGAGACTACTATTACTATGTTTTGTTTATAGATTATTAAAAAATAACAAACATTTTCATGTTGTGCTCTAAACATATTAATGATTATAATATAATTAGTTGAAACAGAATATAAATTAATGAAAGTGGCTTATGTGATGATAGTCTTTATCATGATTAATCTCAATTAAGATTTATATAGTTTATTGGATCTTAAGAAAGTAAAAGTTTAATTGGAAATTTTTAGCATTTTATTTCTTGTTGGAAAAGAAGGGAGGGAAGTGTTGCTAGATCATTATAGTTTTGTTGATTTAAAATGTCAAGAGGGTTGGTATTACATGGTATTATGACAAATATTTTGAAAATTGGATAGAATGTGAGTATAACAAGAGTAATTTAAAATAAAGTGAGTTTATCTTCAACCCTCTTAGTATCACACATGTGAGAAACTCTTTCATCTTATTGTATTTTGGGAATTGATCAAAGTCTAGTTTCACTATGGAGCTAATGGGAATTAATTCTTATATTAAAAATGTCCATTTTTTCCTTAACATTTTTTTTTCCATTTTTTTCCTTGTAATATCTTAGTTTCATTTTTCCATTTAACTCTTTATCATCCCACAAATACTCCTTAAATTTGCAAGTAATAATATTTTTAATAATATCCTTATTCAATAAGATGTTTTCCTCCTCTTACTTTAATGAGCCAATCCAATAATTTTTTTATATGTTTAAATATATTTTAATTTTATTTTCTATTTTCATATATATCTTAAACTTATACTTATAATAGAAATATATTTTTTTTATTCTTCAATAATTTATATACTATTTGGATTTTTATACTTAAGTTTAGTATTTTGTCTTTGAAAACAAATCTTCTTACTGAAAATGTGTATTGAGGTCATTAGTGAATTTCCTTGAATAAGATTAGAATACAGAGATAGATGATAAAATATTAGAACACAATAATTATTTTTAATGGAGAAATTAAAGTAGAATTTTGTTGAACAATATTAAAAAATGATACTTTTAGTATAAAGAAATTTTTATATATGGGCGAATGCATGAAGATGGGTTACATTTTTGGATCAAACGTGGCCATAAATTTCACAATTTTACTCTTTTATCGAATCGAAGTTCTCACAATTCATATAACCATTATGAATTTTGATTTGGAGTAAAAAAACAATTTATGGAGAATTATGTTTTTCTCCTAACAATATTTTTTATAAAAAAAAATAGTCTCATATAATCTGTCAATTTTCTATTAAATTAAATGCTTATCCTTGCAAATTTTCGCACATCTTAAACTAGGTATGAGAGTGTTTATATAGTATAACTTAATCTAAAATGTGTAATTTTTAGAATATATATATATATATGAGAACATGATCTACGCAGAGAGAACTAAGTTATGCATATTAAAAGTTTCTATACAAATTTATAATTTTTATTACTTTCAAAGTTGACAAATTAATATTTGAATTGTTTTTTTTTACACACATGTGCTCACGTAAGATTTTTCTACCATTTAAATAAATTCAAAAACCAAGAGTACCCTTTTGAAGAGGAATAGTAGATGAATATAGTGATAGTTTTTGAAATTTTTGAAATTTTGTATAATTTATGTTATTTTTTATTCAGTTCCTTTGAAGCTATCCAAAAAAAATTTAAGCATTATGTTTAAAAGAAATTAGATGAAAATATCATAAGAATTCGAAAATTTCAAACTCATATCCCATTAGCTAGAGCATTCCTTGACGAATCCAATATGATCATCTCCATCACTTAAAGACAAATTCTCCCTCAGGTCCACTAGGGTACAAAATGGTATTGTAGAGAAATCTATAGAAGGGGAGCTAAGAATAATTTTTAGGCTCTTAGTAGCTCGATCGAATGCTTAAAACACTCAATCAATTGCTTGAGATAAAATTTAAAATAGCTCGGTCGAGGGTTTAAGAAAGCCTCAATCAAGCCCTTAATGTGGTTAAAAATAGGTTCGATCGAAGGTTAAATGTGGTTAAATAGCTCGATCGAGCTATCTTTAATCCGTCGAACAAATCGATTGAGGGATCAAATGTTGCACAATTGAGCACTTAAAAAGGCTTAATCGAGTTGTTTTTTTCACCCAAAACACACCCTTAGTTGCCAAAAGTGTAACCCATCTTCAAGCATAGACCCCTATTTAATACTTGGAATTATGAAAATTTTAGACCTACAATATAAATGCAATGTTAGATATTTAATATTTAGAATTATGGAAAATCGTACATGTATTTTTCGACACTATTCCTCAAGAGAAGTTATGACAAAGGCTCAATGAGATCATGGTTCCACTTGAGCTGAGGGTTGTTGTAACTAGGTTATGCAAGAATGTTATTTCCAAGCTTAAGACCATCGAGGGTTGGTCTAAGGAGATTAAATACAATATCAAAGTTAAACAAGGTTGTTCTCTATCCCCTATCATTTTTTGCATTTACATTGATAAGCTTGAAGAGTGTTTAGAAGCTACAAGATGTGGTGGACCCAAGATCATTGGTATTTTCATTACTCTTCTCCTCTATGCTAACAATATCGTTCTTCTTGCAAGAAGCCTTGATGATCTCGATAAGCAGCTTAGAATTCTCCAGGATTACTGCTCCAAGATGGGTATGACTATTAATACTGACAAATACTAAAGTGATCATAATTAAATAAAAATGGATCAACTATGATAATTTTATTAATTATAACAATTACTTGGAGAAGGTTTCCTCATACAAATATTTAGATATTGACATTCACCATCATGTCAACTTGAACTATAGCATTGAGAAGGGGGTTATTGAAGGATGGAAAGCTTACTGTGAGATTGAAAACAGTTGTAAGTTGACAAATCTCTATGTTTGGAGTAAAAAAAGGTTCCTTTTCGAGACTTGCATCACCCTTATTATTTTATATGGATGTCAGGTTTGGGGTTGCAATATATCTAGAGAATAGTGGAGCAAGATTGAGTGTAGAAATTATGGTGTAGATTTGCAACTGCTCATGCAATTTTAATCGAAATCACAAGACACAAACCTACTCTACTTCTCTACAGAATTCAATTCAATCTCAAACATGCAATAAGAAATAATACACATGCACAAAGTATTTGTCCATGGGAAATCAATATGCTAAAAACCCTTTTTCATGCTTGCATTAATTTGATGAATAAAGATGTATTACAATTTCCAGCTCAATCTGAGCTCAACCTGCAAGTGAATAACCTATCTCTCTACTCACTGAGAAGCTTTGACCCATACTAACTTAATTTCTGCCTCTGCTTGAGCCCCTATTTCCTTGTGTAATTCTTGAGGAAATTAGGGTCCTATTATTTAGAAATTTACTCCAAAATGATTTTGAAATTCCCAAGGTTAATCATATGATTGCATGCAACACATGTACACTCAAGAATAGTCTACAATTGATGTTACATTGTCTTGGAATCTCCACCATAGTTGGAGAACTCGAATTCTCTGCATCCACTAGCTATTTTGGGTTGATTGATCAATTAACTAGATGACCACTGAGTTAGGTTGAAGTCTTACTACACAACTGACCCTCCACTAGTTCGTGTAATAGTTAGAACTAGTTTAACTCGAAACAACTTGAAATAACTGACCTTGATTGCCACAAAATAGAAATCACACATGCTTAACTAAACTCCAACTCCTCTAACTCGAATTTACTAAGTAAATTGAGTGATACAAGCCATGTCACACAAGTTAACTATTCCCAAGTTGTCTGATAATGTGGAAATTCAAATTTTCTCAATTTGACCAAGGAAAAATCAAATTGAGACTTTCTTGTTGCATTTTTCAACATTGAGATGATCCAAAAGAAATTTATAACTTACAACCTCATTATTAAAGGAATCACACCCTACCCTATCCTCTTGATTGAAGCTAGCATTTCCCCCATTGAAAGCATAGCTTTGTTTAGGTATATTATGTACAAGAAGAGTTTATACAACATGGAAGCCAATACGCTCCCCAAAATTGTTTCTAACTCTAGTCAAAACCTCCACCTACGGCTCAAATGAGGATAGCATAAGGATGCCTAGTCTTGGTTTGACCATTGGGGATAAAGGAGGAGACAATCTTGGAGAATAAAGATAATATTAAAAACAATAGTACTTCCAAATTTAAGGATATTAAGATGTGGGATGATAAGAAGATAGAGGAAAAAGGGAAGCTAAGTTATTATAAGGACGTGATCAACCCCACTCTTGCTAACCATAATTATCTTTTTGTCTTGACCAGTGCTCATGAGGGCTTCATTGGGTAGGAAATATCATACCACATGTGCTCATATTGTGGGATATATATTGAGGAAAAAATGACATAATATATTGAGCATATAATATGCGGTAAGGAGTTTTTATATTGACAGGTATAAAAAAATGAGCTCAAAGTTAATGAAAAATTATAAAGGGTTATAAAAAATGTTAACGAAAAAATTGATACCTACAATATCTAGTGAAAATAGGGGTTTTAAATTGGGAAGGTGTATTGGGTTCATATTGGTAGGGGGTTAAACAATGTGATTTTTAGAGGCATTTTCCAACATATATTCAAATTAAGGGTATTGTTTAGTATGCCACAAACACATGTCATATGTCATAGGTTCATTGAGTGAAACCCCCATGCGAGTGAATTGCGAGTGCTAATAGAAAGATGAACCTTGCAAAGATAAGAACTAATTCTCATGAGCTTCAGAGTCAAACTAGGCATTAGTCTATTCACAAAACACCTTGGGACGAAAGAATATGCCTCCTTTGTGACACTAAGAGAGTTGAATATGAAAAAATCTCTCTTTGAGTGCTTGACCCTTACTCGCATTCGTTCTCCTTTTCAAAACAATTGTCACACTACCAACCTTCTTGACTTGTTAAGTCCACAAAACTGTAGTGATTTGGGAATGTTTTGTTGAAATATGGCAACAAGAATATTCCAATTTAATTTGTCTTTAAATTGTGAATTAAAATCGAATTTAGTCTTAAGAGCTACTTGGAAATAATTTATTTATTTATTTTAAATTAACTAGTTGGAGAAATTTAAGTTAGAAGGCTTTCTGAAGTCATGCAAGATTTATCCCTTAAATTAAGGAGATAAGATTGAGTTATATTTGAGTTTTAATTAGTTAACTCAGTTTACTAAGTTAAGTCTGTTAGCGCTTGGAATTTCACCTCAGGCTGATAAAGGTAAACTTCAAGGCAACATCAAACCACTTAGCCTCGTAGCTAGCCCTACGGGGCAGGAGAGGGCTCTCTCCGGTCTATCTCGGTAAAGATTTTCAATGGGTGAGATGACCAATAGGGTAACACTGATTTTAGGCTAGTAAACTGATTAAAGGGGTTGATTTGGGGTTTTTAGGGTTTTTGGTGGCAAATTGAGGAGATGGCAATTTTGGGTGCGGGGATTGGACACAGTTTCTGCAGGGGGTTCTTTGGGGTGAGATAGGAGACAGTATTGATGCCTTAGATTTAGGTGAATGGATGAGAAAGACAGGTGAGGAGCTAAGGAGAGCAAACAATAACTTTGAATTCTCCTTAAACAGTAGAAAACATTGAAATTAAACAAACTTAAAAGCAGAGCATGACAGTCATGAATTCTACTTTAACACTTCATTTGTTTAATGTGCAGAAGAAAAAGAAAGGAAATGATTCACATAACACACTTACAAGTACATAGAGAAACACACCATCAATACATGTAACCACAAGAATCCCAAAGAGGACTGCAAAACCCTGGTCTTCCTTAGCCAAAAATTGCAGAGATACAGTGAATAATACAATGATAGCTTCTCCCTCAAGAGTCCAACCATGAAAATGAGCAAGAAAGTACATAATATAGATCATCTAACATCTTTCCCTACCTCTAGGGGTCGAGCTCACTATCCTAGGAGCTGTTTCAACCACTTCTAAACTAAGCACTGAAAACTAGGCAGTCAAAACAACTTGCCTCTATAAGCTAGGAAACCAATTCATTCATTTAATTTTCACCTATTTCATGAATGAATCTTCTAGAAGAGATACATAAGTGTAAAAGTATCAAAAAATTACATTATTTACATCAAGGAGGATAACAATCCACTCCAAAAAGTCAAACATGGTCAAATCTGCGTTTTTCTGAGCTGTACAGTGAAATTTTGAGAAAATTGCCTCATAGGTCGCGCGCCTCTGCCTGACGGGTCGCGCGCCTTTGAGGGCACTTTTGGGGCACTTCCAGGTGTCCAAATTGTGCAAGAGTAGGCTTGTTGGAAAGTTCTGGATGTCTACTTTCCCACCCAAGTGGAATTTCGGAATTTGATTGTCATTTTCCCCTCCAAAATTGCAATCTCCCAAGACTACTTTCTGTGTGTCAAAAATGTGGCAGAAAGTCATTTTTTGCTTGTTTTTTGACTTTCTGGAGGCCCAAAACTTCATAAAATCTCTTGGCAATGGGTGAGCATGTGTAAATTTTCATGACAAATCTAGAAATGCTGAGTTTTCCCAGAACGAAGTAGCCAAATGAAAGGGTCGCGCAGGGGGTGAGACCCGTTGAGGGGACAAAACCTGTTTTTTGCCTGAAAAAACCAAAATGACCCAAAATACTCAAAATTTCTTGGGATTTTTGTTGTGGCTGAGCTATTTAGTTCCTTGCTCCTTCAAGGAAGCGTCGGCTAAAATGTGGAGGGGATCGGGCCTCTTTCTCCTTTTTTGTGCCTTGGCCAACCGCCTTTGGAACATCTTCATCTTCGCCTTGCACACGTGCATCCGCGCCCAATAATGGTTCTTCATGTTTCTCAACAATTTCTTATCTTGGTTGGCCTTAGCCAACAGCCTCTCCAAGTGAGCATTGAGCTGGATAAGCATGGACTCTCGTTCAGCGGGCAATAGATCACTGGGTCTTCTTCGATTCAAGTTGCGGTCACTACGAATCCTCCACAACTCATCAAGAGCTTGCTCATCCTCCAACTGTTTGTTGTGCTCCTCCAGATATGAGATTGTCCATTGTGCCCCCTCTAATCTCCTCTGCAATGCATCATTTTCAGCTCTAAGGTGCTGAATGATCTCCTTCGACTCTAGGCTAGGAGAACTGACATCAAGATCAATAAGCTCTATATCTGGAACACCTGATGGCCCCTCATCAATCTTGGGTTGTTTGCCCCTCTAAGCTGCCTGTGCTGCTGAAGAAAGCGAGGCCCCTTCCACCTGCTGTGGAGATAACACTCGCTGAGCTGATGAAGAAGGCGAGACCCCTTCCACCTGCTGTGGAGAAAATACTCGCCGAGCTGCTGCAAATAAGGCCCTTTGGCCTCTCTGATAAGTGATCAATGGTGAGGAGCTGACATGTCTAGTCACGGGGATGTCATGCTACTGTGATGGTCCTCCCTCCTCGTGAATAACCTCAAGATGTGGCGGTGGCGCTGTAAAGAACTCACGAGAGATAAACTCCTCCCATGAGATGCCCTGCTGAGCCAACTGATGTAAGACCACAAACTGAATCAAACCATAATGGTAAAGGCTCCTATACTGTTGTGCCGAGCTCTTCCGCTGCATCACAGACACCATCCTCTCAATGTTCTGGCAGAAGAAAACAGGGATGTTCATCATCCGTACCCGTGTGAAATGCATCAATAGGCGAATATGGTATGAATATACCTGTGAAAATCTTCCCTCACAGGTAAAATAGAGCATGATGAGCCTCATCATGGGAGCATACTCACTCCTAAGAAATCTGAAGGGGAACACACCTGTCAAGTGTCTCATGAGTGCGGGTCTAACGAAATGCTTAAAATGAACACTGTCCAACACCTTGCGCTTATTCCATACCTCTCCGACATTAGGTATCCCTGTGGCCTGTGCAATCATCTCGGGTGTCAATGTAAAGTCCACCCCGGCAAGGTTGACATGTCCATCATGCAAATGTAAAACAAATAGGCGAGCCAACTCTCTGTGATGCTAAATCCGAGAGATCCTCTCGCAAAACTCATAACAAGACATATACTGGAAACATGATACTGCCATAGGACAAGCCTGTAAATCTGCCAAAGAAGTGGGCTCCTCTCTCTTATGATGACCACCCTTTCCACCCTTATGAGGCCTCCTCTGTACCTCAAACTCTGAAGCTGATGCCTGGTCATCACTTTGCTCGTAATTGGTTTCGGTTTCTGACATTGTTTAAGGAGCAAAGTGGCTGAAATGTACTGCTATTTCTGCTTGATAAAATGCTGATTAAAATGTTGTTTCAAGGGGACAAGGAGCATGAGGGGAATGTTAGGGGAGGGACACTTTAAAGGGAAAATGGGAATAAATATATAAAACAGGGATTTTGGGAAAAATCATTACAAAATCATTGCATATGCATCATTATATAAATTTGTTTACATGGGTATTATGAGAGGTAGGATTAGGGCTTGATTTTTTTTTATTTTTTAGGGAAGAGGGGTAGGGTTTAGTTTTTCTTTACAAATTTAAAAGGGAAATTTACATAGGAAGACAAGGAAAATGAAATGGGAAATGGGGAAAAATGATTACAAGGGAATACCTTAAAACAGCATAAAACCCTAGCCATTTTTTACAATTTTAAACCACAGCCACATGGAGCTTTTCTCTTGCAAATATAGATCTTTAAAAATGCAATCACGATTTCCTTTGACCATAATAAGCAACAATTTTTAAGTTGGAGGGCCTACCTTAGGCAATTTGGCGATTTTGGTGGTTCCTTGGATGAATTTGCAGGCAGTTTGATAAGGAGGGCGCTGACGGGTCGCGCGCCTCACCCAACGGGTCGCGCCCGTTAAAAAATTGCACTGTCGGAGGGCGCTCAACGAGTCGCGCGCCTCTGACGGGTCGCGCGCCTGTCCAGCTCTCAACTTTGACCAATTTCTCACCCAATCTCTCTTGCAAGTGACTTAGGTGCAAAATGAGGCTCGATGGAGGGAGATTGGGCTTTTATAACCTTGATTTGAATTAATTTCATGCCCAAACCCACTTTATAATGTTTTTCTTTGACACTTTATAAACTTGATGTTTTTGGTTTCCTTTTATCCTTAAAGTGACTAATTTGATGCTTTTGCTCGATACTTTTTGCAGGGATAACATCTGAGGGATCTTGGCAAGGGAGCCAGGGTTACATGCTGTCCTTTGAAACCTTTTGAAATTTTACCATTTTTTTACAAAATTTTGAAAAATGACCTTGGCTTTAAAAACAGGGTTTTTAAATCCAAGGTGAAATTTAACTGTACAAGATAGAAATTTTTGAAGAAACACTTTGAAAAACATCCCTCTGGCTTGCTGGGCACTTATTGACCTTCAGAGACAATGACCTTGAAGACAAACTTGACCAAAACCCTAGACCTAGAATTTGATTTCAAGACAAGACAAGTAAGTTTGAAAGAGTCTAAGGACTGAAACAACTTTGATCCAACAATGCCAAGAGGGGGACAAAAACACTAGCTCCTCCATCAGGGTTATGGCATGCCTAATGGAATGCAAAAATTGACACTGATGAGACACCTACTTATGCAAATGCAAAGAGTTTTGATCGCTGATGGAGGGCTACTAGACCGACTCTAACAAAGTCCAATTAAATTAGTTCCAAACTATTTGAGGAACTAATAGTGAGTGAACAGTTAGTTGATGCATTAATGCACTCAACTAGTGCTACTCCAGTTAACTGAAGATTTCCTCATCAGAAACTCATGCATGTCTATTATGAGAAAGACCCAGTTCAAATTAGTGTTCAAGGAAAGTGTACTATCAGTTGTATGTGTTTTCTCATGGAGAAAACTCATGGATGAAGTCAAGGATTCATCCTTGAGGATTGCGCAGTTTTGAAGGCTTGTTTTTCCACTTGGTAATGAGATAATCATCCACAAGGAAAAACGCAAGGAAATAGGAGCTTGGAGGACAGAGAGGAAGGCTGGAGAGAAGCTAATATTGCCTGTGAGCATCTGTGAGGATTGCACTAAGAGCTGGCTAGCTGTGAGAGTTAAGGCTTTGTATAATTCCTATGTATTTTCACAATGTATGATAATACAATAGTGTGGGGTTTTTATCTGAGACTTTCCCCAACTATTTTCATGTGTATTGTGCCATTCATTCTTCTTCTTTTGGTTATATTGTTCAGTTCGATCTTTAAGCTTCCGCAAATTGATAGTAGAATTAGGTTATAGTATTCTGCTTTGATTTATATTGCATTATTGGCTTAACCTATCACAAATTTTCTACATGGTATTAGATCTGTGAACAATATACTGAGAAGATAATTAGAAGTTTGAAGTTTGGGGTTGCAGGTTCAAATCGAATTCATATCATACTTCAAGGTTGGTCAATGGCGTTCTATGGCTTGAGACGCGAGTATGCCTTGGAAGGTAGCTTGAATTACATAGCATGGAAAGATAGAATGGAGGCTATATTAGAAGACAATGGCTTGAAGGAATTCATTGATTAAGAAATCCCAAAGCCAACTTCAACTAATGCAGAAGATTTGGCTGAGTGGAAGAAGTGTGTAGCGGAGGCGAGACATATCATCCTTGAGGGAGTTCGAGACCATATTGTCTCGGGTCTCCATGGGAAGTATACTCCATTTTCAATGTGGAAGACAGAAGGAACTATACCAAAACAATAGTGACCAGAGGAAATTGGCACTCAAGGATAAACGTCAAATAATCAAGATGAAGAAGGGCAATACTATTTCCACATATTTGAACAAGCTCACCACATGTAGAGATGAGCTTAGCAGTGTGGGAATAACTACTGCTGATGATGATATGGTGAGCCTCGCTCTCCTTGGCCTTCCAAAGAGTTGGAATAGCTACCAGGACTTTGTGAACGGAAGGGAGAAATTTCCGGATTGGGAATGATTATGGTCGGATCTTATGCAGGAGGAGATTGGGAGGAGCACGTGAGATGGTTCTTCATCCAATAATGATGATGGAGAAAATATAGCCTTAGAAAGTAAGGCAAGGAAAGGGAAGGGGAAGGCTTCCCATTTCAAATCAAATTCCTCTCATGGAGGGAAGAAGGGTGACATGTCTAAAGTAAGATGCTTTAATTTTCACAAGATGGGAAATTATGCTAATTTCCCATCAAAGAAGTCCAAGAAGGGATCCTCGGAAGGATCGGAAGGTGAGGCATTAGCCTCTCAGTTCGAAATGGACTTTACCCTCATCGCATGCATGGTGTCATTGATGATGGGTTGTCTCTGGTATCTTGATAGTGGAGCCTCATTCCACATGACTGGTGATAAAAATTTATTTAGTGCCTTGGAGGAGATAGACATCGAGATGCATAAAGATGGGTGACGACAGAAGGTATAGTGTTTCAGGAGTAGGCACGGTTGCTTTTCAAAGGGAGCATGGAGCTCTTCTCACCTTGACAGATGTGATGTATGTGCCTGGATTGAAGAAGAACTTGGTATTGGTCGTGATGTAGGAGGACAAAGGCTACGATGTTGTCTTCAGTAAAGGAAAGGTGTTCCTAAGACAAATAGCCATGGGTCAGACCAAGAGGATATGGATTCAAGTGAGAATCTCTATAAACTAAAGGTAGATGGTTGTGCATCATTGAGTACGAAAAAATAATTGGTTCAAAGCCAAGACATTGACAAGTTGTGGCACAGGTTGTTGGGCCATTTGCATCATGGGGCTTTGAAGATAATGCAGCAGATATCTACAGAACTTCTCAAAGGTAAACATGAGCAAGTTGACACATGCAAATGTTGTACCTTGGGAAAGTACACCAAGTCTTCCATTCATGATCGAGACAGTCGAGCAGAGGCTATCTTAGAGAGAGTTCATACTGATTTGTGTGGACCATTCTCGATAGCATCCACAACGAAGCAAAGGTATTATGTGATTTTCATTGATGACTATTCTCGTAAATGCTGGATTTATTTCATGCAGAAGAAGGACCAAAATTTCACAAACTTTTGTGAGTTCAAAGCTTTGGTCGAGAAAGAGTCATGGAATAATATCAAGGCCTTGAGAAGTGACAATGGTGGAGAATATGCCTCTCAAGAGTTTTAGGACTTCTGTACAACGGAAGGAATTAAACGAGAGTTGATGGCACCTCATAACCCACAACAGAATGGGGTGGCCGAGAGGAAGAACAGAACTATTGTAGGGGTAGCACGGGAAATGCTACATGACCAAGGCCTACCACTTCACTTGTGCGCTAAGGCATGCAACAGAGCAGTATATTTGCAGAATAGAAGCCCGCATCACATACTTGGGATGAAGACACCAGAGGAAGCTTTCTCCAGTAAGAGACTAGATATGGGTCACTTCAGGATCTTTGGCTCATCGGTATATTTCCATGTGACAAAGGATGCACGGAAGAAGCTTGAGCTGACAACATAGTTGGGGATATTTGTGGGGTACCCTGATACACCTCACAACTATCAGGTGTACTTGCCTACCAGTCGGAGGATAGTGGTTCACAGAGATCTCAAGCTTGATGAGTAGAAGGCCATGTGATTTTCCCTTGAGAAGGAGCTCCAATTACAGGTTGTGGAGGAAATGTTGGTTCCTAAGGAGGAGGGGCCTCAGAATGATGTGAAGCAGCCGCATGTAGAGGTTCCAGGGGTGGAGACATCCACTCAAGTAGAGTCTTCAAGAGATGGATGCAAGCACACAAGAGAAGCTGACAGATTGTTGGGGGATGCGAGATAGAATGTAGGAGCACCATCTTCTCAGCACAGACAGAGGAGGTCACTTGAGAGGTACACTGGGTACATGGCCCTTGCTGGGGAATGTGTTGAGACCGAGCCATATTCCTTTGAGGAAGCAGTGTAACAACCAATTTGGGTTGATGCTATGGTGGAGGAGTATGACTCCATACTTCATAACAGTATTTGGGACGTGGTTCCAAGACCAAAGAACAAGTCAGTTGTGAGTTCCCGTTGGCTTTACAAGGTAAAGAAAGCTGTTGATGGTAGTGTATAGAAGCATAAGGCAAGATTTGTTGCCTGTGGCTTTTCATAGGTCGAGGAGGATCATGTTCCTGCAATATATTTTGACAGAGGAGCAAGATGATGACATTTTGACAAAGGCATTGTCAAAGTGTAAATTCAAGTTCCATAGAGACAGGATCAGGGTGGCAGATAATCCCTTTCTTGTTGAGAGGGAGTGTTGAAATATGGCAACAAGAATATTCCAATTTAATTTTTCATTGAATTAAATTTTGAATTATAATTGAATTTAGCCTTAACAACTACTTGGAATTAATTAATTTATTTATTTTAAATTGGTTAGTTGGAGAAATTCAATTTAGAAGTCTTTATGAAATCATGCAAGAGTTATCCCTTAAATTAAGGAGATAACATTGAGTTATATTTGAGTTTTAATTAGTTAACTCAGTTTACTAAGTTAAGTCCAGTTAAATTAGTTCCAAACTGTTTAAAAAACTAATAGTGAGTTAACAGTCAGTTGATGCATTAATGCACTCAACTAGTGCTACTCCAGTTAACTGAAGATTCCCTCACCAGAAACTCATGGATGTCTATTCTGAGAAAGACCTAATTGAGATTAATGTTCAAGGACAGTGTACTATCAGTTGCATGTGTTTTCTTTTTCTCATCGAGAAAACTCATGCATGAAGTTAAGGATTCATCCTTGAGGATTGCGCAGTTTTGAAGGCTTGTTTTTCCACTTGGTAATGGGCTATCATCCACAAGGAACAACGAAGGAAATAGGAGCTTGGAGGGTAGAGATGAAGGCTGGAGAGAAGCCAAGATTTCCTGTGAGCATCTGTGAGGATTGTACTGAGAGCTGGCTAGCTGTGAGAGCTAAGGTTTTGTATAATTCCTATGTATTTCCACCATGTATGATAAGGCAATAGTGTGGGCTTTTGATCTGAGACTTTTGACAAAGTATTTTCATGTGTATTGTGCCATTGATTCTTCTTCTTTTGGTTATATTGTTTAGCTCGATATTTAAGCTTCTAAAAATTGATAGTAGAAGTAGGTTATAGTATTCTACTTTGATTTATATTGCATTATCAAGTTAACCTATCACAAATTTTCTACATGTTTCTCTCCCTTTTTTACTGTGATAGAAATAAAATATTAAAGAGTCTCAGTTAATCGCTTACCTTTTTAAATTCTGATAAACCATATTGATATTAGTGGATGTTAACTACCACCATCATCATCATTATCAATATTAATTTAGGAAAAATAATATAGTGCAAAAGGAATATTAGAAAAAATTAAGAGTTACTTTGCATTGCATTTATCTATCATTCTGAAAAAAAATTAATACTTGGAGTTACTCATTTTAAATTGACAGTGTGTTAATGGTTCCATGATTTCCTTAGCTTATTTTCCCTTTGATCGGTAATATTTGCTCCTCTCAGGGAGATAAGAATCAAATGAGAAATCTCTACTTTTTAAGACATCCACACATCCACTCTCTTCAAAAATTGCATGTCTGTTGGATTCAATTTCTCTTTATGGAATTTAAACCATAGATGTGCATGCTTAGGGTTCCTCGAGCTCCTACAATATAGGTTTCGTTGCATTTTCATTCTCCAATTTTCGTAAACCTTCAATTAGAAGCGAATTAAAAACAACAATAATCTTCACAGAATTTGAGATGTAGGCATGCTAGTCTCTTGCTTGCATGTGACCCTAATGGCGCATGGTTTAAAGGTGTCGCACACTTTGATGCAACTGCAAAGCAATTTTGTCCTCCAGATCTTTTGAGACCCGATGATATTTAACCTTGCTATTTCACAGCATTTGGTTCTATTGTTTGCCAATAAAATGGAAACTAGGGTGTATTAATGTATGTAAATGTAGGTCTTTATTGATGGGGTGAAACAAGGGTTTCTTAATGGGTGTATATTGAAGCCTAAACCAAATGTGAGCCAATACCTCATAATTAAATGGTCTTGGGAAAAGCTCATGTGATTTAAACAACTTGGCCTCAAAATCTAAAGGAGAAAATCATGAAAACCTTTAGAAAAATGATGAAGAAATGAATATTATACTTTGAATCTTGAACAAAACAAACCAATACTTCACAGTTGAATGGTTCTATGAAAAAAAATCACATGGTTTAAACAAATTTGACTCAAAATCTAATGAAAAAAATCACGAAAACCGTTAGAAAATGTTGAAGAAGATGAAGATTACATAGAGTATATGCCCATCAAGAAGCAGAGAATGATGGGAAAAAGATGGAAGCTCGAAAAAATATCTAGAGAAAGGACAAAGGATTTCTTTCGAAAGATGTAGAACATGCATATGAGGCCAAACTCAAAACCTAGTTTTCTTGTAAAGGCTTCAGAGTTGAAGCAAGATTTACTTGATATTAGTAGCATGAAGTAGCTTGTACACAAGAAGAAATTCATAGACGAGAGGGATAGGCATAATCCGTGTGAGAAATATTATCCTTCTTTTGTTTGTTGTGTTTATTGTGGCGAGAATGTACATGAACCATAGATCTATATGGAATCACAAAAGAAGATCAAAGACCGACGAAACGAAAAGGAATAGAGATATTCTAGAAGCCATCAATATATTATTGTTCATTGCAATATTGCATAAATTAAGATTGGTTTAAAAAGTCAGTTACTTCTTGGAGAAAAGCTTGCTTATTTGTCATGGGTGAAACTTGCCACAACTTTAGGATAGACATTTCTGAAAAATTGAATAAAAATCTGGATGGTGTCGTAAACATTGAATATGGTCCCAGTATTAATCTATGGGAATTGGCATCCCTGAGATTTAGTTACATAGTGTATTTTGAGCTTCCTAAGTTATAAAGGAGTGTGTTTGTTGTCCATACATTATATTCAAACATTCAATGAAAAAATTGGAATAACCAAGTATTTCAACAACATGATCGTTATGATAGGATCCCATGGTGACAAATTTTTTAATTTGAAAGATACATATGTATGGTCAAATAAATTTTCTCAAATTGTTGAAGATACATTTTTATCTAGTCTTTTATTGCATTCGGTATTTGGGCATGTCCATTATGATAGTCTTTTTGTGTTGAAGAAAAATAGTGTTTTTAGTTTTCCCACCATTCCAAAGAACTTGAAGTAGTGTGAGGATTGGTTAACACAAAAAGTAGAATTTCGATAATGGAGAGAAATACACTTTAAATGAGTTTGAAATCTATCTTCACCAAAATGAGATCAAGTATCAAACCAATGTTCCATACAATCCTCAACAAATATGGTGTAACAGAAAACATGACACTCATGGACATGGTATGTTTGATGTTATTTTTCAAAAATGTGAAGTTGATGTTTTGGGATGATGTAATTCTATGTAGTATATGTGAAAAATAAGTGTCCATGTGATACTCTCTGAAATAAGACTCTTTATGAAATGTAGTATGGTTTCATTCCTTCCCTGAATCATCATAGGGTCCTTGGTTCCACTTAGTATGCCTTAATTCCTAAGGAACAAAAAATATTAGAAACATTTTGAAGTCTAAAATGGGCCTCCTAAGGAATATTATAAAATAATAGTGGAAATAATAAAATATGATTACTTTGCAACATCAAATTTTAGATAGAAAAATGAAAAAAACTATATTTTCAACTCATATTTTCAACTTATCTCCCTATGGTTTTACTCAAGTTTTGAGTGAGAGAACCCGTTGGGTGTGGAATTTAATTTATCATCCAATGAGTACCCATGTTTCATACTTCTGATGGACCCTTTTACATGAAAAATGAGGAATACCTGAAAAACCATGATTGCAATCACATTTTTCATGTATTTCACATTTTTTGTGTAACAAGATCCATCAAAAGTGTTAGGAAAAATACTGGGGGTGGTGGGATCAGTATTTTAAAACTTACTTCACCTTATCATTTTCTATTTATATTTTTGTGAATTTAATGAGTTAAACCTACATATGTATGCCACTGCTATGCAGGCAACCGACGTATATCCAGTTAACTATGTTTTCAATTAATTCTTCATCATTTTAACTTGAACTAGTGTATCATTCCATCATTAGGGATTAATCAAACAATAATCAACTGAAGTAAGAATAGAATAAATCATCACATATAGTCAACACATATGAACACCAGGATTTTAGGTGGGAACCCAATGTGGGAAAAAACCATTGATGTTGTTGTCTTTGTATTCTTCTTTTAAAAAATATTCTTTACAATCTTGTACTGGCGCAAACTCATACTAGTACGCAGGAACCCACTGGTAGAAGGCTATAACCTTCCTCATTTTCCATCTTCTACTAGAATGGAGCTACAACCCCCTTATTCTTAGTTCCTTGTGGACCAATTTTTAGAATGTTTCAAATTGGATCCGCCTGATCAAAACATTATAACTTGTAGGCCACCTTTCATCAAATTTTCATATTGGACCCACTACTGTCATCAAATCACTAAATCAACTAAAAAAAATCAATCATTGAATCTCATTGCAACCAATCAAACTAAACCAGAACATATCAAGTGAACATATTGTTAATCATCAACCATACACTATTATCTATCACTGAAACTAATTGCTGCCACTGCAAACCCTGATCAACAATATGTCAAAATGTATATGCTACTATTCTGAATAACACCTTTGTATACATGATTTTTTCCTTAATCGAACCTGTGTACAGATATGAAAAGCATTGATCCCTCAGACTGAATCAATCATAGACACATATATCCTTCATCACAGATCTATGAGCTAGTTCATATCATTACATATCGGCATTAATACAGTTCAATATTTCATTCACAAACCATTCAACTCCACCAGAATTGCCACATACAAATTATTATGAAGAGACATCATCAAAAGACAGTACCAATCGTAACAAGACTAACCATACATCATTAACTACTCATACTTTAGAAACCCTAGCATATGTACGCAACCCTTACAAAATACTTTCGCATGTGTATGCGCCTTTCAAGAAGCATACCTGCGTACAGATTTTTCCATACTACATAATCGACACACGACTACCTAGAGGTAAACCCACATATGTACACATTTTTTTTGAGACAATTTTGTGTACAAATATATAATTATTGAATCATTCCTTCACTGCACAACATAATTTTAGTCAAACCAAAATCTCGGCAAACCCAGTAACAAACATACGTTAGAACATTATTATCACAGATCAACCCATAAGCAAATCATGTAGTCATTTCAGATCTAAAAGATCTGATCCCACATCACATTCCTTGTGCAACCTTATTTCAGATCAAACAATTCACCAATATCCCATTACATGCACACTAAACACTTTGATATTCATCTCCTCATATAACTTAGGCCTTATCCAATACCACAAGACAAATCCTTAGTAATTCTTACGGTATTCCTAGACAAGATCAAATATTTATTGCCACGGTCATTACTATGGGCCAATACCATGGTAAATATCCTTGGTATTTAGAATACCATGGTGTGGAAACTATATGTGCTTTCTCTTGTCCATACCTATGTGTGTATGACACTTTGCTTCACAGAACCCACATGTATTTCTCAAAACATCACCGACATCATTATTCTGTCTCTGGATTGTTATGCCTTTGCCAAAATCTCTGTCACATGTGTACTAGCTTGTAAAATGATCTTGTTATCATCATGTTGACAATCTTCATCAAGTAGGTTTCCATCAAGGACAACTCATCAAGTAGGTTGCCATCAAGGACAACAAATTTGTCATAATGCCAACAATCTCCCCCTTTTGACTTCATGACAACCACTTTGGTGTTTGGTTACCAATCATTTGTAGATACCCATAGATATACCAAGTTGCTCTCCAAGTAGGCTTTCTCCAAACACCAAGCTACTCTCCCGCTCTGCAATCAAGGGAAAAGGGATGCCCAATGTTGAATGAAGTGTTGTAGATATGATCTTATGAATATTGATCACTGACTGTGGACCATGCTCCCTTGAGCACATGCTAAATTTTTTGAAGATATATACAGAACCAAACAAGACCTTTCCTACCACCAATAGCTCATATTGACCAATCTCCCAAAGCAGTGGGATTACATATTTGACTCAACATTGCATCAAATCCCCAACATGGGATGACATACATAATTGAATTGAACCTAGTGGTCCATTCATGACTGAATATTACAATTATTACATCATACGTCTTTACATGACCTTTACATAAAATGACAGATATGAAATTTATAACCAAGACTAAAGACCTCAAAAGTGAGGTAGAAATACCAAGATATTCTTCAATACTATATAGGATCTGTAAAATAAGCAACGGATAACAACACCATGAACCTCATAAAAAAGTAAGTCAAAAACTTCAGCAACCTGTGTTTCTTCAGTAGCACAATCAAGGAATCATAATTGCAACATTGTATTATAAAAAGAAAGGAAAAATGCTTCCCCTGAACCTGTGCCAACTGTTCACTGTCAGATCTAATTATATCAACTCATTAATTAGTCAGCTCATCAGAGGAACTTCATTAATCAAAGCATCAATTTTATATCAGAGCAACTCATAAACCATAAGTATCCGAGCATTAATAGACTATATCTAACTAATATCAGAACCAGAAAGAAAAACTTTTAGAAGCATATCATAGCTTTTCTTTGAGTTAGTTCTATTGATACTTCATCACAAGGAAACATACGTGAATGTATGGATCAAAATATGCATAGATATGCAATTCTTCTTCATAAAATTCACGCAAATACAGTAAACTGCAATAAATTTCACTCTCATCTCCCCCTGAACTTGAAGGATTGGTCAGAATGATTAACGGAGTGATGAAGTTGAGACCACTCCTAATTTTTGTCTAATATATTTAAAGGAATCACATCAAAGAGGCTTTATAGATATATCTGCAAATTGTTCTTTTGAAGGAACATACTCCAGTTTGACATTTTTTTTAAGCACCCATTCTCTCAAAAAGTGATATTTGATTGGAATGTGCTTGGTTTTTGAGTGCATGAAAGGATTTTTAGAAATACTTATGGCAATGGTATTATCACATAAAATGGGAATAGGTGGAAAACAATTGATTTGAATATCCTGCAATGTTTTCATCATCTAGAGAAGTTGTGTGGATCAAGATGCAGTAACAACATATTCTACTTCTGCAGTAGATAAAGCAATGGAGCTCTGCCTTTTGTTGAACCATGATACCAAGTGGGGTCCCATGTATAATGCTCCTCCACTAGTACTTTTTCGTTCATCAACATTTCCTACTCAATCTGCATCTGTGTAAGCATGAAGAGTAAGATATACATATTTTGGATACCATAAACCAAAGACTTGAGTTCCTTTTAGATACTTAAATATTCTCTTGACTGCATGAATATGAGTTTCTTTTGTATTTGCTTGAAACCGTCCAACAATTCCAACTGCGTGCATGATATATGGTCTTATGCCTATAAGATAAAGTAAAATTCTGATCATAGATCAGTATTCTAGTTGGTTGACTGGGGCAGAATAATCATGTGAATTGAGATTACATCCTATTACCATTGGTGTGCATACAGGCTTGCAATCTTTCATTCCATATTTCTTCAAAATTTTCTTGAGGTACTTTGTCTATGAGAGGAAGATACCATTATTTTCTTGTTGTACTTGTAGACCAAGAAAATATGTTAGTTCACAAAGTAGGGACATTTAAAATTATTTCTTCCAATGATAGAAGGAAATATTTGACTCATAGACGCTTCCTTACTACCAAGAAAAGACATCATCTATGTAAACAAAAACTGTTAAAATTTTACCATCATCCATCTTCATACATAGGTTTCTATCTGCAAACCCCTTAGTGAAACCTTGTTGTTGAAGGTACCCGTCAAGATGATAATACCATGCATGAGGAGCTTGGTTTAGCCCATATAATGCCTTTGAGTTTTCAAACAATATTTTTATCGTTTCTTAGAATTGACCCTTCAGGTTGTTCAATATAGACTTCTTCTTCCAGGTCCCCATTTAGAAATGTAGATTTAATATCCATTTGATAGACTTTGAAATTATGAAAGATTGAAAATGGAAGAAACATTCTTATGGCTTCAAGTCTGGCTACAAGTGAAATCTTTTCTTCAAAGTCTATTGCTTCTTGTTGAGCATAGCCTTTCCATATGAGTCTTGATTTGTTTCTAATTACTTCTCCATTTTTGTTCAATGTATTTTTGAATACCCATTTTGTCCCAATAACATTTTTATCATGAGGTCTTGGTACTAATTCCCATGTATGATTCTTTTCTATTTGGTCAAGTTCTTCATACATATCCTTAAACCAAAATTCATCCTTGCTTGCTTGATTTACATTTTGTGGTTCAATTGTGGATAGTAAGGCTAGATAACTAGAGGTTCCAACAAGAGATCTTCCAGTTTGTACTCTAGCATCCTTTTCTCCTAGAGTTTGAGATTCTAGATGATGTTTCTAAACAGAGCTTTGTTAGCCCCCTAATTTTCTCTTTTTTTGCCATTTTCCCCTTCCTAAATCATAACCATTTATCGCCGTTTTACCTCTCTTATACACCCCCATCTTGCACTAGTCCAAAAACGATGACATATTTCGTATGAACTTTATATTTCATATTTTTAACCTAACTTAGCATTAATTAATTATTTATTACATGATTTCTTGCTTATAATCACTCTTGTAACTTATCGATATCTCCAATGTTTATTTGGTAGGCAAGTGCTTACAGTGACCGTTGATCCTAGTGCAAGATCGGATCTTGCATCGGTGCCAACACAACAAATCCTTGCAGCAGATCCGAATCTCCCTGATCACTGCCTTGTTTCGAGCAGTGTCATCCATGACAACAATATCAATCTAAAGGTAGCCGAGCTTCAACCACGATAGCAAGATTGATCCAAAGGTAGCTAAGATCAGATTTATGAAGAATGAACAGTTGGAGATTAGCTACAGCCAGTTTTGTTGAACTGTCTAATTTTGAAGGCCGAGAAGCTAAATTTTGCATATCGGTTATGTAATTGGTTAAACGATCCTTTTGGCCTTCGGCCAAAGATCTATATAATGAATGTAAATATGACAAGATAGTTTTTGATAGAAGTTTTGTATGGAGCAGAGATACAGCCACAGAGGCGGTAACAAGTTGTTGTATTTTGTTATCGCCTGAATCTACGCTGGACTATGTATTCACGCGTGTATTTGCCTCAGTGAATTAATAAGAAGGGATATCCGCCTCATGTTTTATAAATCGTATTTCTTTGTTTGAAGCTGATGAGTTGATTGAAGTACTGAGTAGCGTTTTCATTTGAAAGGGAAACGCGTTGGTTGGCTAGGGCCCAGCCAACCCAACACGTTTATCCTATTTCTTGTTTCTTGAAATTTATGTTTATATTGTTAAGTGTGGTTTAATTTCAAGCACATGCATTCATGTCTGAGTGAAAGCAAATCCGTGGTGTGAGGTAGCTAAATTTCCTTTTCCTGCACTTGATTTCAGATTGGTTTTCCCGCCTAGTCCAAGCAGGAGAAATAAACCTGCACCAATGAACATTGGTGTGCTATTCCTTTTCTGCAATTCTGTTTGGTTGGTTTTCCCTACTTGGTCCAAGTAGGAGAAATAAACCTGCACCAGTGCATGTTGGTGTGCTATTCCTTTTCTGTAGTTCTGTTTGGTCGGTTTTCCCTACTTGGTCCAAGCAGGAGAAATAAACCTACACCAGTGCACGTTGGTGTGCTATTCCTTTTCTGCAGTTTTGTTTTGTTGGTTTTCATCGCCTGGTCCAAGTGGGAGAAATGAACCTACACCAGTGCATGTTGGTGTGATGCAGCAAGCCTTTCTAGTTTACTTCCTGCGATTTTTCTTTCTTTCATTAAATACTTTATGACAGGATAAATGTTATGGATTGTTTCTTTATTTCTGCACTTTGTCAAAATCAGAAACATTTATTTTTCTGTGTGCAATTTGATTTAACAGTGTAATAGCACTTGCAGTAACTAAAAACTTATTTTAAGAATTAAATGCTAAGTGTAAGATGCTCTGATCCAGTGCAAGAACTAGTTTCTTACCACGAGATCTGAGTGCTTTGAACCTAGAAAATTTCAAGCCCTTATAGGAAGTAAAACGCCTTTAGTAAGCCCCAAGAGTTAGCTCAATCGGTCAAATCAAGTGCCTCGCCAATGGGAGGTCACAGGGTCGAATCCCGAAAGCTCTTGGGGTTAGGTCAGTAAATAGGCCGAGGGGTGTTGATGCCCTTCGGGTGGCGTCCACTCAGTGTTTAAAACCCTGGACGTAGCAGCTACCCACTGACCCAGGTATCTGTGAACCAGTAAGTGAAAAAAAAAACGCCTTTAGTAAAGACACCATTTATACCCTCTGCATAAATCTCTATCCTTGCACTAGTGCAAGCAGACTGTGATAGTGTAGGACAAATCAGTGCAAGAAGGAAATCTCTAAAGGAGCAAGTTTAAAGGGCCCATCTGATGATACTATTAAGTGTCTCTACTAAAGAAAAACACACACTCAGTAGTTAAACAATAGTTAGCTAGAGTGATTGCCCCTTTATTTCTAATTTCCTTTTTCAAATGCATTCTTCCTTGTTCCAGTCTTAGATTATTTTGATGGTTCAAGTTGTCTTTTTCTCTTTTTAGTTTGATTCTACACTCTTTCCTTTAAATAAAGTAGGGATTGATATTATAAATATTCATACCATCTCTAGCATTGTTTGCGCTTTGTCTCTAAGTTTATAGATCCCCCGAGTTGAGAATTTAAGTGTTGAGGAGTTTGCTTAAGTGTAATTCCTACACCCAACATTTTGGCACCGTTTTTGGGGAGGTGATTTGATTTGGTAAGAATTTTCTGATTATACAATAGAGGTAATTTTTCCTTCATTTTTCCAGTATTGTTTGGAAAAGTTTCTTTGAAGGAATTTTACTGGTGTTGATTGATTTCTGACAGCATTTTTTATTATTAGAAGTTGTTTTGTTATTTTTCTTTCTTTTTTGAAATGAATGCCTAGAAAAGGTAAGGGTTCAAAGCCCACTAAGTGCCGAAAGAATTCTAAAAAAAATTCTCATATTGGGTCTCCTTCTGTGAGAAGGAAACCCAACCCAATTCAAACCCATCACACAGGAACAATCCATCTGGATTCTGGTGACAACAACTCGGGTGTGGTTTAGTCTGTTCGGAGCAGAAGGGAAACAATGGCAGAACATGAAGATCATGTGGAAGGGACTAGTGAAAACCAGGTAAGTGGGGAACAATCCACTTTTGTGTATCCAATTGTGGACCCTGATACTGTGGCACAAATGAAGAATATTCCACCATCATCTTTCCCTCATTTCCATGGTAAAGTTCATGAAGATCCCAACTCTTTTCTATTTGAGTTTGATATTCTATGTATAAGTTATGATTATTCAACTGATGTTCAAAAGCTAAGATTATTTCTTGTTACTCTCAAGGACTCAACTCTATGCAAGTTTATGGGGTTAGGAGGAAACACTGTAGCCTCTTGGGATCATATGAAGAGAGTGTTTTTGTCTAAATATCAAGAATATTGCAAAACTCGAGACATGCAGGATGATATTTTTACAATCATACAGGATGATGATGAAACTCTTGAAGATTACCTAGAAATATTTCTGTATATTTTACAAAGATCACAACTTAAGCTTGATTCTAGTACTATTAGAACCTTGTTCTTAAGAGGACTTACTGATAATGCTACAAATAATTTAAATCTGTTAGGACAATGTGATATTTCTCAGCAAACTTTTGAACAAATTTGTGAATTATGCAGGAAATTTTCAAGAAATCAGTATGGATCCAGCAGAGGAACTTGAAACAGGAATAGAAAAACCAAATCTACTGATGCTATGATTATTGGACTAGAAAATAAAATGGAGAACATGAAAATTGACATAATGAATACTGTTACCAAACAGTTGGACTCTTTAAAATTTCAGCAAAAACTCATGAAGGAACAAGAGTCATTAAGTATTTTCTATCCTAAATGTAGAGACAAGCATCCTCCTAAAGAGTGTCCTCTTAATTTGAAAGAAACTAATAAGTGTGTTATTTGTGCAGAAGACCATGTCACAAAAAAATGTCCCTCTATACCAGGACCTAAAGCTGTATTTACTGTATTTACAGGGCGACAGCCTGAAGCTAAATACTTGAATGCTATGGGAGAAAAAAGAAATTGGCCTCAGGTAAGTGAAGGTATGGCTCCTGAATTTTCTCCACACTATTTTGGTTATAATTCACATGCATATTCTTATCCTAACACTAATCAGCAGTGGTAGTATGGGAATCAATATCAACATGGGCAACCTTCTTAACCATGGAAACAAGGTTGGAGAGGGCCAACTCATTCTCCATATTCCTACCAACCACCCATGCAGTTATATCCATCTACACATACACCTTATTCAATGACTCAACTTTTGAGTCAATCTACTCCACCATTACCTTTACCTCCACCTTTTTGACCTCCTCAATTGCCTGCTCAACCTATGCCAATCCTAACAATAATAAAGTAGTGAAAATGATCTATGTAACAAACCCACCTTTATTTGAGTACCAATCTATTCCAGTTGGGGTTCATGATATTCAATTAAGATCAGGAAGGACTATAACATCAGAAAATCAGAAGTAACCTAGAGTGATTGTTGAAGAGAAAGAAGAAGAGGAAACTCTTAATCATTCTCCAAAAGTTGTCACTAAGCATCCCTCACCCTCTGAATCATTGCCATCTTCTTCCAACCAGCCCCCCTTCCCAGAGAGGCTAGTAATGGAAAGAAGTGAACCTATTTCTGAGACTAGCTTGGCATCGGAGCTTCAGAATCTTTTCATTAAGATACCTCTGCTCCAAGTCATCAAGAGATCCCCATTTGTACCAAGATTATTAAGGAACTATATCTCAAGAAACCTAGGAGGAATAGATTGGAATCCCAAACCATTCAATTTGTTGGTAGGGCAGCAGAGTTGATGACGGGATGTGTGTCTATGGAAAAATATATTAATCCTGGAAACCCTATTGTCTCGGTTTAGATTGGTCATGCCCTTGTCTATAATGTTCTTATATACCTGGGGGCAACCATTAATGTCATGACTAAGAAAACCATGGATCAACTTCAGTTATCTCATCTTTGCCCTACTCCCACTGTGCTTGAATTAGTGGATAGATCTAAAATTAAGCCAGAAGGAGTATTGGACAATGTGATCATCTCATTAGATTCTTGGGAATATCCTATTGATTTCATTGTGCTTCAGTCAAAGAAACCAGTAGGAGGACATCCCTTGATCTCGAGTCAACCATGGCTTGCTACAGCCGATGCATATATTGGATGTCGTCCCGGTGATATGTATATTTCGCATGGAGATTCTAGGAAGAAATTTACCTTATATCCCCTATTAGATCCATTTAGGACGTTCGAGATACTTTATGGCTGGATCAAACCAGTGATGAGGAGACTCAACCCATTTCCCTTATTCATCAGTATACTGGGTCTTCACAAGAAGATGAGATTCAAGATTTCCTGAATAATCTAGACACTATGCCTAAATTTGAGCTATTGAGCCAGATTTTCAGCCTAGATTTTCAAGATAATCATGACTCTCATTCTTCTATACCACTGCATTTCACCACCCCCTTGAGTACTCCTGAGCCTGATACTACTCTTGTTGAGATTAGCCCTGGTAAAACCTTGTATATTAGTTCATATTTGGACTCATCTCAGTAAGAGCAGCTTGTGAATTTGTTGCAAAACCATCTTAGTGCCTTTGTATGGGGATATGAAGACATGAAGGGTATTCCTCCTGAAACTTGTACACATCATATTTATATTCAGGAAGGAGCCTGACTTGTCCAACAACCCCAAAGGCAAATGAATCTAGCTCTAAGAGATATTGTGAAGGAATAAGTACTGGAACTCTTGGATGCTGGTTTTATCTATCCTATTTCCGACAGTCAATGGCTCTCTCCATTAGTGCTAGTACCTAAGAAAGAAGGAAGATGGCGTATTTGTATTGATTATCAAGAATTAAACAAAGCCACTCTCAAAGATTACTTCCCTCTCCCTTTCATTGACCAGGTGCTTGATACCCTTGCAAGAAAGAAATATTTTTCCTTATTGGATGGCTTCAGTGGTTATAACTAGATATAGATTGCACCGAATATTAGGATAAAACTACTTTTACATGTCCATGGGGTACATTTTCTTATAGAGTGTTTCCCTTTGTTTTATGTAATGCCCCGCCTACCTTTAAAAGGGTAGTCCTAGCCATTTTTTCTGATCTAGAATTTGTAGAAATTTATATGGATGAATTTTTTGTGTTTGGTGATTCTTTTCAGGAAGCTCTTGAAAAGCTGGAAAAAGTACCTCTTCGTTTTAAGGAATCCCATCTCGCCTTGAGTGACAAGAAATGTAGATTAATGTGCAAAGCAGGAGTGGTAATTGGCCATTTGATTTCTAGTAAAGGTATCCAGGTTGATCCAGCAAAGATCGAAATCATTCTGCATCTTCCTGCACCCAAAACTCAAAGGGAAGTAAGAGGCCTTTTAGGACATGCTAGTTATTATAGGAGATTCACTGAAAATTTTTCTAAGATAGATACTCCTCTTTTTTGACTTCTAGCTAAGGATAGTGAATTTTCTTAGACCATAGCTTGCCAATAGTCTTTTGAAACATTGAAGGAAAAGTTAGTACATGCACCAATTTTAAGAGGTCCTAACTGGTCCCTGCCTTTTCGCATTTCCTCTAATGCTTCAGATTTGGCTATTGACGCAACTTTAGGAAAAGAGGAAAATAAGCAATCCTATGATATTTATTATATTAGTAAGAATTTGTCTTCCACTAAATTAAATTAAACAATTACAGAGAAAGAGTTTTTAGCTGTAATTTTTGCAATTAATAAGTTCAGACATTATATTTTAGGATATGGGGTAATTGTACATAGTGATCATTCTGCGATCAAATATTTGATGAATAAGCCATTGACTAGAGGTAGAGTGACTAGGTGGTTAC
Source organism: Pinus tabuliformis (assembly GCA_031772625.1). Taxonomy (NCBI): domain Eukaryota; kingdom Viridiplantae; phylum Streptophyta; class Pinopsida; order Pinales; family Pinaceae; genus Pinus; species Pinus tabuliformis. The sequence continues at coordinate 83,293,990 of CM062819.1, read as the reverse complement.
TATTGTTGTAGGAATTTAATATTACTATTGTTGATAGACCAAGAAAATCCAATGTTGTAGCAAATTTCCTTTCTAGATTAGATAATCCTGGTGAAGCAACTCCTGTTAATGATGATTTTCTTGATGAACATCTTTTTTCTATGTTAAGAGACTCTCCATGGTTTGCTGACATTGCTAATTACTTGGTTACTGTGAAAACACCACCCCACTTGTCCGCTCGTGAAAAGTGGAGTATTGTTCAGAAAAGTGCTGCATATTCCTGGATTCAAGGAGATCTCTTTTACACTGGTCCAGATCTGATTATCCGTAGGTGTGTAAGAGAGCAGGAAGTGTTTGTATTATTGAAATCTACTCATGATGAACCTTGTGGAGGCCACTTCGCTGATAAGTGGACTGCATATAAAGTATTGCGTGCTGGTTACTTTTGGCCTTCCTTGTTTAAGGATGCCAAATAGTATGTCAGGCGTTGTGATAGCTGTCAACGAATGGGCCAACCTAATAAAACTAATGAAATGCTTTTATGCCCCCAAGTTATGATTGAGCCATTTGAAAAATGGGCTATTGATTTTATAGGGCAAATAAATCCAACATCATTAAGTAAAAAGCATATCTTGGTTTTTACAGATTTTGTTACGAAATGGGTAGAAGCTAAAGCTATTTCTTTTTCTACAGAAAAAGTTGTTGTTGATTTTATTTTTACTAAAATATTTACTATATTTGGTGTGCCTAGAGAAATTGTTTCTGACTATTGGGTAACGGAGGTCCTGCGTAACGATTTTGGGGTAGAGAGCCCAAAAAGTAGGATTAAATTATTGTAAAAACTCTGAATTATGCAGAGTGTGAATTATAATAGGTTGAGTCAAAGGGTAGTCCGCCCAAAAATAATGTAAAGAAATATAAATAGAGTTGGCCCATGCAAGGATCACGGGCCAAGGAAGGGTATAAATAGAGCGCGGCTCTATGAGGGAAAGGGAGTTCTTTTTGGAATATGAAATGTAATGGGTTTTTGAAGAAAATAGTCTGAAATCATCCATAAGTCTGAGTCGAGGGTTCGGGTAGCAGGTACAGGCTCTGTAGCTGTGTGCGCAGAGGCCTGGAAAGTCCACAGCTATGTGTGCGGACACCTGCAGCTGAGTGCACAAGGTAGATCTGGATGTATTGGTGAAGAATAATAATAAAGATAAGTTGCTTCTATAATTCTGTGTTATCGCGCATCTGACTTTATGATTTATTTTTCTATAACTGTTTAAATATGAATGTGATGAATGTATGAAAATCTGGGTTCATTTTAAGTGTGTGAATGGTTAAACTTGTTAAATGTTTTCTTAAAAACCCTGCTAAGAAAATCTGATACGCTCCATTAGTTAGAATAGATCAGTAATTAGCACCGTAATAGAAAGTGGAAGTTGCTCCAGGTCTGGATCTACGCGATTGCAGAGAAGTGTGAAGTAGTAGAAAGGTGCGCGAGTCCTCTAAACCACATATTGATAGCCCTAGGGTGCAGAAACTTGGTTCTAGAACCCTCCCCTGCTACCTCGGGTGAGACCTTAGTCCGTGCTCCGCGGGCTATTGCTAAAAGGACTGGTAGTTGCAAGATTTGTTTGGCTAAATAACTCTTCCAAACCTAGGTTAGGCCCATATAAGCCAACAAATGGTTCCATTTCCAGGACCAGGATCTGCATAAGGGGTGTCTGGTGTGGAACGTGGGGACTCTATAGAAAAGAATGTTGAAAAATCAAAAGGATCAGAGACTGTATTAGAGCAATGGTAACTATGGCGAATGCAATTCCATTACCAGTGTTCAAAGGAGCAGGAGGCAAAGACCCTGAACAATTTTGGTTTTTGCTAACAACAGTATGGAACGTGCAGCAAGTCACGGATGATAATATCAAGAAACCATCTTAGTCAGCGCACTGCAAGATGAAGCGCTAACATGGGTACAACCCAACGGCGGGGATAGTGGACATCCTTTCTAAATTAAAAAAGGAGTTTAGCCGGCCAAAGTCAGAAGCACAGTCATTCGTAGGATTCAAAGAGATCACGATGATGCCTGGTGAGACCCCGTGGGATTTGGATCAGAGGTTGAAAAGCACCATTCGCGAGGCTAGTATGACCCTGACGGATGCACAATACCACACTTGGTTCACCGTATCGTTAACTCCATATCTAAAGTTGGCTTTGTCACAATAAAAGATCTCAACCCAAGCGGAAGTGTTGGAGGCAGCAATGCAGTAGCACAAAACCCCGGTACAGGACCCAGGGTTGGGAGTTTAGCAAATCCAAGCACAGGTCCAAAATTTGTGTTTGGAAATACAGAAGTTAAAATAAGAATAGACACCACATTCAGAAGTTCGAGAGGAAGTATGGTGTATAAAGTGCAGGAGCCAGGGACACGATAAAGATCACTGTCCAGTCTCGGTGAATTTTGTAGTCACGGGGGGACCGACACCATTGCGACTAGAGGCACAGGTAGGGCCGAGCGCAATCGCCTTGCTCTGGTGCGCAATCTGTCAGGTAGGAGGAAAGCACAACACTGATAACTATCATCTATTAACAAAATACAACTAGACCGCCCAACAGCTCTTTTGCAACTTTTGTAGATCGGTGGGTCATGAAGAAAGAGATTGTCATAGCTATCAAATGTTGATGGATCAGGCACCTTCCTACAGAATGCAGACTGAGGTGCGAGGTCAGGATCCAGCTGTGGTGATTGCGGGTGGTGGGTTCCTGGGACGGGGTTGAGGACAGGGCAGAATGAGACTAGGAAGGGGTCAAGGGCAGCTAATCTGTTACAACTGTGGAGGACCAGGACATTACACGTGGGATTGTACCAATCCAACCTGAATATCATGTCCTTATTGTGAGAAATTCGATCATGAGCTGCTATCTTGCCCCATGTTGATAGTAGAGATTCACGAAAAAAAGGCAGTGCCTCCTACAACAACGCAAAATGTGCAGATGATGAGATCCGAACCACACAATGACAAACCCATGGTAAACATGGTATTGTGGAGTAGCGCAGCGACAGGAGAGGTCAATGGGGAGACCCATATGGAAGCTAGGGAAAGCTTCACGGACGTCTCTACCCGAGGTAGTAGAGCTCGACCTAAGCCGGCTAGGGATCCCTCGATGTTGACTACCTTTTTAGAGACATGCATAAAACTGCTTCGCAACAACAAGGCAATTAAAGGGTTATAGGAATTGATTAATAGATGCACAGGGTGGGGTGAACCTCACGCAGTCTGGAAATTAGGAAGACATGCATCGTGGACAGGTCGGGAGATGCGGTTAACGGCGTAGATTGGCGACTACAAGATGGATCAGGTCATTCTGGACCTAGGTTCGGATGCAAACGTATTACCTAAACAGACTTGGGAGCACATGGGTAAGCCTACACTACAATGGTCTCCTATCCAATTGCGGATGGCCAATCAGTAGAAGGTCTTTCCCATGGGAAGGCTGCAAGGAATTATAGTAGATATTGATGGTGCAAGTACCCAGATGGATTTTGAAGTTATTGAAATCATGGACGAAAAGAGCCCATACCCTGTGTTGTTAGGGATAGACTGGGCCACTGACATGAATGGGGTTATTAACCTAAAATAGAGGAAGATGATATTTCAGAAGAAGTCGCTCCATGTAGTCATTCTGCTAGATCCCACAGATGGACCGCGCTACACAGAACCTGTCCGTAACGACAAAAGGGATGATGCATTGGATTGTATCTACAAAATTGCTGCAAATAGGCTAAAGGAGGAGTGGAAACTCTTGTGGGGCTACGCCGGCTCATGCACCCGTGATTCAGATGAAGAGGACGAGTGATGGCAAAACAGGGTGAACGGGGTAACCATGTTACACTGTAATATGATGACGAAATCCCTATATTGCATTAAAGCGCAGAACCACGAGCTGCCAATGTATGATGGGCTAACAGTAGTGGATGAATTCATGGTTGAATTCGAAAGCGCAATACCAGAGCACCAATAGCTTGATGCGCTAAAATAGACATTGAGTGTGACACTGGCATGATGGTTGGATACTCATGAAGGAACCTTTGAAGATTGGCGAAGCTACAGGCGCATGATGCAGATAATATTTGGGAAGCCAGAGCTACGAATAATGGAGAAATATGATGGACGAGATGATCCGCACATTCACCTGACAAAATGGACCAAAGCGTATAGTGCGAAGCCTCAACCAGATGGGTGTACTTATTTATCATACCCTGGATGTCATTCCAAGGAACTGGTATACGGAAATAGAGCTCCGACATGGCACCGGCTAGTGGGATATCCTGCATGAAGGGTTTCTGTCGACATTTCTCTTTAAAGACCAATGGATGGATAACATGGACGACGCATTACAACTAGTAAACACCACCATATTCAGAACACCGCCGGAACCAGAAAAAGTCGTGCCGTCAGACTGGTCACGACAGTTGAGCCAAGCCTTAGCATGTTACAATGTACAAGTAGAGGATGATGAGGATGACCTACTTAACATCAATATACCAGAATCCAAAGGGAGTCGTGAGGTGCGCGGCCCCGAGATAGAAGATCTAGACATCACGGTGCCATTGAAAACAAAGAAAGTAAATATCGGAACAGAGGAAGAGCCGAAGTATGCTACGCTTGGGGACTATTGGGATGACGCCACGGTGGAAAAGGTCATCAAGTTGCTCCGAGAATACTGAGATTTATTCCCTACAAAAATTATGGAGCTAAAAGGGATTCTAGGAGACCTAGGAATGATGAAGATAACTTTGAAGCCAGATGCGAAGCCAGTGAAACAACTACCCTACCGATTGAATCCAAAATACAAAGCAAAGGTCCACAAAGAATTGGACAAGATGCTGGCAGGAGAAATTATTGAACCAGTCGAGGAGTCTGATTGGGTAAGCCCTACGGTCGTGTAGGAGAAGAAACAGAAGGGTGAGATTCGCATCTGCGTATATCTACGGAATCTCAATGATGCTTGTGTTAATGATCCGTTTCCAACACCCTTTACAGATGAGGTATTAGAAAATGTGAGCGGGCAGGAAGCATACTCCTTCACAGACGGGTTCTCCGGGTACCATCAAATCAAGATCACATGTGAGGATCAGAGCAAGACAATGTTTGCTAACAAATGGGGTTGCTTTCAATATATGGTAATGCCCTTTGGGCTGAAGAATGCACCGACGATATTCTCCCATATTGTGGTAGCCTCATTCAAGGAATTTATCCACAAGTTCTTAGAAGTCTATCGGGATGACTGGACCATATTTGGCTTGGTTAAAAAACATGTCGTGAGCTTACGATTGATGTCGGATATGTGTCGCCAGCACTAGATTGCATTCAACCTAAAGAAGTGTACTTTCCTTGTCCCTTTCAGGAACTTGCTGGGCCATGTGGTTTATAAGCAAGGACTGATGGTGGATCCGGCTAAGATCGCTGTCATACTAAATCTGCAAGCACCTCGAAGTGTAAAGCAGCTATGCACTACATTAGGACACACAGGTTACTATCAGAAGTTTATAAAAAGCTATGCCCAGATCACGGCTCAAATGGAACAGTTACTGAAGAAGGATGCTATGTATTGTTGGAGAGAGGAATGTAACAAAATCCTGGAAATGCTTAAGGAAAAGATGGCATCTGCCCCTATCTTGGTCTTTCCAAAGTGGGATGTTGAGTTTCATGTACATGTCGACGCGTCATTTATCGCATTGGGTACAGTATTCACTCAAGAAGGAGCAGAGGGCATCGATCACCCGATTGCATTAGCAAGTTGCAGGTTGTCCAAAGCAGAAAATAATTACTCTACTACTGAGCGAGAGGGATTGGCAATGGTATACACGCTCCAAAATTTCTGTCACTATCTGCTTGGAGGACATTTTAAGATGTATACTGATCACTCTGTGCTCAAGTACCTAGTGAATAAGCCTGTGTTGGGGTGCGCATCTGTCGATGGTTGTTGTTGTTTCAAGAATATGACTTTGAAGTTGTTGTAAGGCCGGGACATCTGAATGCAGGTCCGAATCACCTGCCCTGAATTGAGACCGGCGAAGAACCAACAAATCTAGAGGAGGGACTCTCAGATGCCCAGTTATATGTCGTGCACGTTGCAGATGGCCACTTTGAAGATATAATCTACTTTTTAAATACGGGCACTGTGCCACAAGGGTATTCTATCTAGCAAAAGAAGGAATTGGTGATTCACGCAACAGATTTTACCGTAATTGCAGGCAATCTCTACAAGATGTGTAACGAAGAAATATTTCACAGATATGTACCAGAATTCGAGCGCGAATAGATCCTGGCTGAAGCACATGGAGGGATCGCTGGTGGACATTATGCAGGCCACGCCACAGCCCAGAAAATTCTTCACGCCAGATTATGGTGGCCCACTCTACATCAAGATTCGAAAGCATACTGTCAGGCCTGTGATGTATGTCAATAGACGGGAAACCATCACAGAGGGATGAAATGCCCCTTCAGCCATAGATGACGCTACAGCCATTTGAGAAATGGGCAATCATCTTCATCGATCCTATTGAACCGTGAGGAAATATGGGCGTGCACCATATCATCACTGTGACCGAATATTTGACCCAATGGGTAGAGGTGCAACCAGTTAAGGATTGCATGGCTGTGACAACAGCAAAATTCTTGTTCGAGAATGTACTGACCAGGTTTGGCTACCCAAAAATTCTCATGAGTGATAGGGGAACGCATTTTCTGAATGAAACGATCAACACACTCACTAAGGAATTCCAGATATATCACCAACAGAGTATGCCCTACCATCCACAAGAAAATAGGACCGTTGAGGCATTCAACAAAATTTTGGAGATTGTGTTGACTAAGGTTTGTAATGCACGAAAAAATAACTGGGACTTGCGCATCCCTACTGTGCTATGGGCATATCGAACTACGTGCAAGAAGTTGATAGGCCAGACACCATTTCACTTAGTCTATGGCAATGAGGCCGTTATGCCTATGGAATATATTTTGCCTAGTTTCTGGATTGTAGAAATCACAGGTATGGCATACCGTGGGGCATTGGAAGAGAGGCTCGCACAACTAGAAGAATTGGAGGAGGAACAATTTCTGGTTGGATTCCATCAGCAGGTACAGGAACAACGCGAGAAAGCGTTGCATGATCACCATATCAAGATGCGCACCTTCAAGGAGAATGATCTAGTATTGCTTTATGACAGTAAGTTCGAAAAATTCCCAAGTAAATTTTGCATGCACTGGTTTGGACCCTATGTCATCAAAGAAGTAACTGATGGGGGCGTGGTTTAGCTGTCTAAACTCAATGGATGCCCCTTCCTAGGAAGAGTGAATGGCAATCGCCTAAATCTCTACACGGGCGGGCCCACCGCCCGACTAGCCATTCTGAGGATAGTCTCACCACTCCAATCAGTTGAAAGAGAGCGGGGGACGATAAATTAGCCTGGGGGACAGATGCACGAGTACCACGGTGCATGTACATTTGACCAAACATAAGGGTCATGGTTGCGCGAGACGAATCACGCGAATGCACTGATAAAAGGAATGATGATCGTTAATATCACTATTCATGACAAGATGTCTGCATTATGGCAAAAGGGAGCGGGCGACGGGAAATTAAGAGAAACAATACGAGCCAGATATGGAAAGAACGGCCACAAAGTTTACACGAGAAGTTTACACGAACTGTAACGGGCGGCAATCAATGCATTTGAAATTCACATAGCTTATAAATCACCAAGGAGAATCCACTGGGCAGCCTACACTTTGGAAACACATATGGAGCTGTTCATTATCTTTGCACAAGGCATGCACTCGAACGTAGTGATCTGGCCGATGGAGAAGCAAGACTCTCTCAGGAGTATGTTTTTGATAGCTACGGGCATCCCGCAGGCTGTAGCATCACTAGTAGGGGATGCACCAAAAAAGAGGCAACACGAAGCAGAATTGGTCCGGATGTTGTCGCCTCACCCAGGGGCAGGACGATGCACTACAACAGAACAATGAAAGGATGGACAAATGGTGACCATGGGTAGATATGTAGTTAATATGTCATCTCTGATATCCCTCGAAGATTGGGATCTTGTGGAGAACAACTAGGGTCTTGCAAAATTGCAACACAAGCTGTAGCAGATGGTGCGAAGAGAAGATACGAAGGTCAAAAGTGGCTGCGGTGGTACCAGGAGGTCCTGTATGCGGCTCCCCCACTTGCGCTAAAATCTTATGAGGGGGTGTTCTATGTTAACCAAGCAGAGAAGAATGAACATCATCGGGTGTGAGACGTGGTAGAAACACTGAAGTAGGAGCCGGACGAAGTGTTGCAGGAGACAATGAAGGAGCAGTAGGATCACGAGTGCCACTCAAAGGGAGGCAAACCGCGAAACCAAGGCAGAGCATCTAGCCACACCAGTGAGTGACTCGGGACGAGTCACAATGATTGTGTTGGGGGACTGTTGGGTAGTGGAGGTCCCACGCAACGCTTTTTAGGTAGAGAGCCCAAAGAGTAGGATTAAATTATTGTAAAAACTCCAAAGTATGCAGAGCGCGAGTTATAATAGGTTGAGTCAAAGGGTAGTCTGCCCAAAAATAATGTAAAGAAATATAAATAGAGTCAGCCTGCGCAGGGATCGCGGGCCAAGGAAGGGTATAAATAGAGCGTGGCTCTATGAGGGAAAGGCAGTTCTTTTTGGAATATGAAATGTAATGGGTTTTTGAAGCAAATAGTCTGAAAGCATCTGTAAGTCCAAGTTGAGGGTTGGGGTAGTAGGTAGAGGCTCTGTAGCTGTGTGCGCAGAGGCCTGGAAAGTCTGCAGCTGTGTGCGTGGACCCCTGCAGCTGAGTGCGCAAGGTAGATCTGGATGTATTGGTGAAGAATAATAATAAAGATAAGTTGCTTCTGTAATTCTGTGTTATCGTGCATCTGACTTTATGATTTACTTTTCTATAACTGTTTAAATACGAATGTGATGAATGTATGCAAATCTAGGTTCATTTTAAGTGTGTGAATGGTTAAACTTGTTAAATGTTTGCTTAAAAACCTTGCTAAGAAAATCCAATACGCTCCATCAATTAGATTAGATCAGTAATCAGCATGGTAATAGAAAGTGGAAGGTGCTCCTGGTCTGAAAATGCGTGATTGCAGAGCAGCGTGAAGTAGTAGAAAGGTGTGTGAGTCCCCTAAACCACATCTTGACAGCCCTAGGGTGTGGAAACTTGGTTCCAGCACCCTCCCTGCTACCTCGGGTGAGACATCAGTCCGCGCTCCGCGGGCTATTGCCAAAAGGGTCGATAGTTGTGGGATTTGTTTGGCTAAATAACTCTTCCGAACCTGGGCCAGGCCCATATAAGCCAACATTGATAATGGTCCGCAATTTATTTCTAATCTGGTATAGGGTGTGATGGAGCAATACAAGATCTAGCACAGGAAATCCCTGTCGTATCACCTGCAAGCAAATGGCCATGTGGAATCCACGAACAAAGTGATCGAGTCCATTCTGACAAAGACAATAAATATGCATCGGAAGGACTGGGCTGAGAGATTACCAGAAGATTTGTGGGCATACAGAACCACTTGGAGAAATAGCACGGGACATACACCATATGAGTTGGTATATGGTAAACAGTTTCTCTTACCAATTTAATCCCAGATCAAAACTTTCAGAACTGCAGTTCAGTTAGGACTAGATCTCACTGAGGCACAACAACAGCGTGTTCTAAAATTAAATGAGTTAGATGAATTTCGTAGGGATGTTGTTCAGTAGAACATACTAATTCAGCAGCAACGCAAAAGGTGGCATGACAAGTCTATTCAGACAAAGCAATTCCAACCAGGTGATTGGGTGCTCCTTTATGACTCTAGATTTAAAATCTTTAAAGGGAAATTCCACACACATTGGATGGGACCTTATGAAGTGATCCGAGTATTCGAGAATGGAGAAGTAGAAGTTAAAACTATTGATGGAAAGAGTTTAGTATTCTTGGTAAATGGACACAGATTAAAGAAGTATTTTCAACCACCTACCAAGAAAGATTTTACACAACAAGTCCAACAACAATTCGGGATGGTGGTGGTGAATGGTAATACCAAACTTTTGAAAACATGAATTCTTTCTCTTCTTAAAAATAAAATAAAACATAAAAAGAAAAAAAGGTAAAGAAAAAGCATTTTCCTGTAATTATGAAAATCAGTTCGCTGACATGATTGCAGAAAGATCAACTTGAAAACTAGCTTGCTGGTAGGAAGATCAAAAATTTCTAATAAAAAGAAAATGTTGCTTGATCTTTAGATATGCTAGCGACCACCAAGTAAAAGCAGGTTCAGCAGAACCAACCTTTATACAATTGGGGTAATTAGCATGGATATTTTTATTCAAGTAACGCTTAATTTTCACTGCAGTTATTTTTTCTTGCACCAGTGCAGGCAGACCTTCCAGAATTTTTTTCCTTTCTTCATATTCCACTTTCGTAATATTCCCTCATTTTTCTTCTTCAATCCTAGAATGATTAACCTTCCCACATTCTTCTAAATTTACCCTGTCCGCTTTGAAAAAAATCCCACTTTACCCTTGAATTTTTTTCCCTATCCCACTTTTGTTTATTCCCTCTTTTGGTACTATTCCTGGAATCCCTGTAACAAAATTCCTTCCCATTCTGAAATTTCCGTTTTCCCACTCCTTTATTCCCTCATAAATTTATTACAGGATCTCACGCACAAAGAGCAAAAGGATATGCTCTAAAGTATCAAGAAAGGGTGAAGCAAATTTCCAATATAAGTTGAGGAAGTCATGTCGAAGTCTAGCCTATATTTTATTTAAATTCTCTTTTTTTAAGATTACATTCTTGCAGTAGTGCAAGCATGTTGTCCTATATGATAAAGCGAGCAGAATGATACCAGAAAAATATCATAGTTTAAGAGGTGCACGCAGACTAGTGCAAGCATGCACCTCGTCAGAAACATAGTACAATTTATTCTTTTCATGACATATGTCATAGGAAATTTGTCATCATGAAAATTTATATGAAGTCCTTTCACTTAGCCGACAAGTACTTGTGCTATCATACTAACTAAGGGAAAATTATTTAAAGTACAAGGTGTTTTTAAGTTAGAAATTATGATTATTTTTTTAATGAATGCTAAGTTCTTTTTTGAATTATGAAAGAATGTGGCAATGTTTAACCATTTCTTGGACATAATTTCCCCCTTTCCGACATAATCCTAGATGTCCTTCACTCATAATTATTACCTCACCTAGCCATTAAAACGCCGCCGCAAGTACCAATCTGATCTGACCTCAAAGATGCCATGCATTTAAGGCAAATGAACGGATGATACGATGGAAATGATGGTGGACAATTGGATCTCTTTATAAGAACCGATTTCCCCGGTGTTGCATGTAAAATTTTCGACTGTTCATAGCCGATAAGCAGTTATGCTGCATGTTCAGAACAAACCCTCGTCTCTCAGTAGGGTAGAACAGACTGCCGAGTATCACAATAGTCTTGCACTATTGTAAGAGTCGTGCATTCTTCAGTTCTTGCAGAAGTTTGACGAGCACGATAAAGAAGTGGCTTTATAGTTTTCCATAAGTTTCAGAAACGGCCGAGTGAAAATTGGACCTCTCAAATTTAAAGTCACAGAAGAATATATAGTAGCAGCCACAGGCTTGAAGAACACTGGTGAATAGTGGTTTAAAAATCAGAAGCCAGAAAGGAAGTGATGGTAGCGTTTTGTCGTTGACAAGAAGATAGAGGTAGACTAGAAGGTAGGAGTTCTGCACAGTGCCCTGCTGGGACAGTGGAAAGACCTCATTTTCATCCTACAGAAGTTTGTAACCTGTGAGGGAAGATACACCCACACTTTGGTATATCATTTTAGGATGTTGCAGCATTTTGAAGTCGGTCGGCACGTCCGGTGGAGGATGAATTTCCCCTATTTTCTACTTAAGAGCTTGGAAAAAATGGCTAAAAGTGTGCAGGACAGACAGGTAGACCAGGGTGACACGAAGATATATCACCACAGCCTAATAAAAATTTTGGTCCTAAAATAGCTAGAAGTTAAAGGTATGACATGGGAGGCACTGTTAAAACAGTTGCGCAAAGAGACAGCCACTGGAAAGGAGACAGAGGACCCCGCCAACACAAGCAAGGGCCTGAGTAAAAATGAAAAATGGACTCCTTCTTACACCAATGAAAAAAGGAAATGATCTGAAACAGTAGAAAAGCCCCCATCTTCAAACAAGAAGATAGCTAAAGCACCATTTGAAGAGACTCCTTCTACACCACCGATACAGACATAGACCCTTGAAAATGACAACCTGTCAGTCTTTGCGGATGCAACAAAATTTACAGAGGTCAAAGACGATGCTCTATTAGCCAATTTCATTAAAAAGCCTCGAAAAAAGAATAAAGTATCTGATGTAAGAAAAGAACCAGAGTCCCCATAGGGCATTGAATCCCCTCCTACACCTGTACAAGAAGAAGCACTAGTACGAGAAGAAGAACTGGAAAAAGAAGTAGAAAACGAAGAAGCAAAAGGAGCAGGAGGAGAATAATCCGAAGAAGAAGAGGTAGAATCCAAAGAAGAAGAGACAAAATCTAAAGAGCAAGAGGTAGAACCCACAGAAGAAGAAGCAGAAGAAGAAGGAGAGGCAGGAAAAGAAGAACCAGAGGAGGAAGAACCAGAAGAAGAAGAACCAGAAGAGGAGGAACCAGAAGAAGAGGGACTAGAGGAAGAAGAGTTTCCTGATGTAACCATGACAGATATTGAGGTCCCTGAGGAAGACACAGTCCTGCCGAAATAGAAAAGGAGAAAGATTTGGTAACTCCTACTACTCGAGTAGTTGAACTAGATCTTCAAGTGCAGAATTTAGATTAGCTTATAGCCAAAGCGCAGGAGGATAAGGAATAGAGTAGAGGAAAATTGATGGCGAAGATCTAGAAAAAGAAAAGAGAAGTTAAAGTTTGGAAGTACCGATTTGTGCAATGTTTCAGGCAACTTAAAAAGGTAACAAAGAAATTAAAGAACATCAGAAAGAAGAATTATGAAACATTGCAATTTGATCACAGTATGCCAGAGCAGGATTGAGATGGAATGCTCAAAGTTTTGAAGTTTTTTCCAAAGGTAAAGAGTTGTGTGAGGACACACAATAGTTTAAGGATGGGAGGATGTTAGCCCCCTAATTTGCTCTCTCTTTCCCATTTTCCCCTTCCTAAATCATAACCATTTACCATTGTTTTACCTCTCTTATACACCCTCATCTTACACGAGTCCAAGAATGATGACATATTTCGTATGAACTTTATATTTCATATTTTTAACTTAACTTAGCATTAATTAATTATTTATTACATGATTTCTTTCTTATAATCACTCTTGTAACTTATCGATATCTCCAATGTTTATTTGGTAGTCAAGTGCTTACCATGACCACTGGTCCTAGTGCAAGATCATATCTTGCACCAGTGCCAGCACAACAAATCCTTGCAATAGATCCAAATCTCCTTGATCACCACCTTGTTTCGAGCAGTGTTAGCCATGACAACAAGATCAATCCAAAGGCAGTTGAGCTTCAGCCATGATAACAAGATCGATCTAAAGGTAGCTGAGATCGGATTTATGAAGAACGAATAGCTGGAGATTGGCTATGGCCATTTTTGTTGAACTATCTAATTTTGAAGGCCGAGAATCTAAATTCTGCATATCACTTATGTTATTGGTTAAATGATCTTTTTGGCCTTCAGCCAAGGATCTATATAATGAAGAATGTAAATAGGACGAGATAGTTTTTGATAGAAGTTTTGTATAGAGAAAAGATATAGCCATAGAGGTAGTAACAGCTTGTTGTATTTTTTTATCACCTGAATCTGGGCTGGACTATGTATTCACGCATGTATTTGCCTCAATGAATTAATAAGTAGGGAACTCCACCTCATGTTTTATGAATCGTATTTTTGTGTTTGAAGATGATGAGTTTATTGAAGTACTGAGTAGCATTTTTATTTGAAAGGGAAACGCGCTAGTTGGCTATGGCCGAGCCAACCCACCACATTTACCCTATTTCTTGTTTCTTGTAATTTATGTTTATATTGTTAAGTGTGGTTTAATTTCAAGCACATGTATTCTTGTCTGAGTGAAAGCGGATCCGTGTGAAGTAGCTAAATTTCCTTTTCCTACACCTGATTTCGGATTTGTTTTCTCACTTGGTCCAAGAAGGAGAAATAAACCTGCACCAATGCACGTTGTTATGCTATTCCTTTTATGTAGTTCTGTTTGGTTGGTTTTCCCCGCCTGGTCCAAGCAAGAGAAATAAACCTGGACCAGTGCACGTTGGTGTGCTATTCCTTTTCTGCAGTTCTGTTTGGTTGGTTTTCCTCACCTGGTCAAAGCAGGAGAAATAAACTTGCACCAGTGCGCGTTGGTGTGCTATTCCTTTTCTGCAGATCTGTTTGGTTGGTTTTCCCCACCTGGTCCAAGCATGAGAAATGAACCTGCACCAGTGCACGTTGGTGTGATGCAGCAAGCCTTTCTAGTTTACTTCCTGTTGTGGGGAAAAATGCCTATGCAGGACGATCCTATCCACCTAAGGTGTGATAGTGCCTTAGCAACAAACAAAGACAGCTATTCTAGTATTCTTCCTTTATGAATTAAGAATGAAGAGAGATGGATGGACTAACTGGTGTCTTCTGTTTGTCCCTCGATCCGATTTCTCTTCTCTTTGGGAGTCCCCAACTACTTGCCTTCTCGCTCGCCCAGCTTCAACAAGTCTCTGCAAGATCACAAGAAGAGAACACTACACAAAGACATAGATTCATATTCATAACTAGTTCAGGATTAGAAATAAACTAACCATACTAATGCAATCATACATCAAAGATACATAAGTATATAGGAGGAACCAAGATAGCTTTATTGATGAATAACAAGGTTCAGGAAGAGATACAACCCAGAGGGCTCCAATCCAGCATCTCCTTCCCAGCAAATGGAATTCCTATCTTCACCCCCTTCAAAGCATTAAGCACCCAATGATTCCAATCTCAAACCAACAGAAATTCTTTGCAATAACAAAATTCCAGCCTCTAGATCTCATGGAGGAGAGATCCATATATAGATGTTTGGAGAGAGGATGAGTCAGCTTGAGATCTGACTAGTGTCCTCTCCCTCTGTCAGTTCTTGATTCCACTTGGAGGTTCTTGCTTCCACTTGGAGATTGGGAACCTCTTACTCATCACTAGTCGAATTCACTGAGGCAAGTGTCATTGAGGAAGATTCTGGAAGCTTCCTGGGTCTTGACACCTCTTGGAATGAACTTGCCATTTGTCAACTCTCTCTCAGTGCACCTTGGTAGTGCTTCTACCTGCGTTGCAGTGTAGGTAGCCAGTGTTGACTTTGCATTTTAGCGCAGACAGCTAGTGGAGCCACTGAATTGATCCTGAATTGACTTGTTTTTGAGCAGTTTCTGGTGGAGAACTTCTGTGAATTGCTGTGGTTTGTTAGCCTTGTTCCTCTAGGGGTAGGAACAACATGTTTAGGGACTTTGGATCCCTTAGATTATGGACATTTCATGCTCAATGCTGTAAGGCACAAAAATGTCTATAACAGTTGCCCCCTAAAGTATGAGGCCGTTTATCGGGTGAAATGCTTTATCAGGAGGATCCGAAGTTCATCCAATGCTGGGAGGAGACCTGTAATAAGATACAATACAATACATTGTTTTTCATACTGCTTTCATGATCTAGCTGAGGCGGGCATTCCCATGCTCAACTTTATAAATTCATTTTTCTGTACATAGAACAGACAATCGTCTGATGGTAGACTGATAATTTTGATGAAATTATCATCCTTTGGGTAGGATGATTATCTGCTGCAATGATGTACATGTCAATGTCTTTATCTTTTCTGAATATATATCACAGCCCGGATGGATGAAACTAGATCCGGGGTCTTCAAACTCGTTCGATCTTCACTCTAAGTACAAGTCGATCCATGTGAGAAATGTTCTGAAGTCGAACATGGAAAGACATCGCTTGATTACCGGTCAATGACGTAAACCGTTAACAAGCGCGAGAGGAATCACCGATAATGATAATGACCCTCAAGGTACTGCAGTACAATTCACTTGGTGTGAATAAAGGACTTGGCGTCGAACACCACGCAAAATCTTTCGGTCGAAGGTCATTGATGTATACCTGTCGCCGGAAGTGAGAAACTTGCCATTGAGGCATGCAAGCTTCAAAGTACTGAAGGGGTTGTTCCTAGATCAACTTCTTAGATAATGAGCTGATGTCGACAAGAAGCGATCCGTCAAAGGAGGGCCTTAATGAATCCCACATCAATGACATGGAACGGAGCTAATGATTTTGATGGAGGTGAAAACGATCTGTGACATATGATTCAGGGTGGCGGTCATGAAAGGATGAAGGATAATGTACGGCAGTGGATGGGACACGGTTGACTTTTCTGAACGACTTCTCTTGAACATATGGCGACACTGATGCGATGGATCGGTAGCATTACCCCAAATATGGATGGTATGGCGAGACCATGGTGATGTGACCGGTGAATGAAACAACCCAACCCGATTGTGGTACGGAGGAAAAGTGTCATGTTCAAGAGCGACTTGCTACCATCAAAGTTTTCTTGAGTTTCTCCCAATTTTCCCCAGTCATTGCTGACCAGTACCTCTTTATTTTTGTCAAGCTTGAGGAGGATAACATATGCTTGTTCTATAACTTGCCCTTCAGGCAAGCCCATCGCTATGTTTTAACGAGCCTAGCGATAGTGAAACTCGTTCTCGTCTAAAGACAAGTTTATCGCTATTTAATGATTTTAACGAGTCTAACGACAAAGATAACTCGGTCCTTTTCATTTTTAGAGAGTCTGAAAAGGTGCATAAAGTTAACTCCAAAAGTCCTTTTTCGTCATCTAATCCCTTAGGTCCGAAAAAGTATAAAACAATACAGAAGGGATGAGTTTTTGATAGTTTTAACGAGCCGAACAAAACAAGCGCTCGATCTTTTTGTGCAATGATCCCTCAGGTCCAAAAAGATTAAAATCTAGAGGAGGGATAGCTCTTCCGATCGCTTTAACGAGCTGGAAGGCCAAAACTCGGCAATCTTTTCATATTTTACGAGTCAGATGAAAAGAGCTTAAAGAAGACTCGTCTTTTGAGGAACGAGTGATAAAACGGGTTAGCAGCTGATTCCAGGTAAGGCTTGGAATTTTCCAATCACGGCAGTGTCACAAGGATGGCTAGTGAAATCACTCTTCGCAGCTGCTCCTCAAAATGGGTAAACAAACATATGGAGGTGAACGATCGGCCAATGGAAAAGTGGAGGTGACGGTGCAAACACGACCAAGGCTTTAATGGCTGATGATATTACATTCACAGTGGTTATTTATCGGGATAGTTCATTTTTTTTAACGATCTTAAACGCGGGTGGAAACATTTGCTCGATCTTATGTTTATTTTTTAACGAGCATGAACTATGCACTAAAACTGCTCAGATCTTGCGTTTATTTTTTAACGAGCATGAACTGTGTGCTAAAACTGCTCGAATATATGGTCAAATTTTGATTTTTTACCGTGACTAGCTTTGCCCTTTTCAAAGATAGTACTGTATCCTCCATTGCTGCATCAAACTAGTTAGAAATGAATAAAATTTGCTTGAAAACGAGATTAAACCCTAATATTTCTCTTTGAACTACGTAAAAAGCAATTAAAAAGTGTTTTTACCTCTCATTTTATCATTTCATTTGAACTTGGTTTGTTGGAGCTTTGGAGGTGCCTCTTTCCCCTTGATTTTCATCAGCTGATTCCGGGAGATTCTGCAGACGATTTTCGGCGCCGTCTGGACCAGGTAGGAGCTAAACTTGAGCTCTTTCATTTCATGGTTTCTTTTCTGCATTCTGTGCTTGTTTTCCTGTTTTCCTGAGCTCCTGGGGTTTTATTAGGTCGCTCTGCCATCAGCGCACCTGGTTCATTCGAAACCTGTGCTGAATGTCAAGCTGTATGAAGGCAGTTTGACCTTCAACACAGGTGGAACACTGGCTAGTTGCACTGGGCACAGAAAAATGGTTTTGTTGCACAGTTTTTGTAGGAATTTACAGGGTAAGTTCCTCAGAAAGAACACCAAAAGGACACCGCTCACAACCAGATCTCAAATCAATACACCAGTATTTTTGACGTGGTTAAAACCCTCAAAGAGGGAAACAGTCCACGGCCTGAGCCAACATGGCCACTTCAGGCAATTTATTAATCAAAGAATGAAAATTTACATAAGCTTTCTCTCATAGACGGATTACCCGAACAATGACCCTCCATGCGCTTTAAATAGAACTCATGGACCAATCGGGTGTCAAGCCACAGATCAAGTGTCGGTAATACCGAGGAGAGAGTGAACCGTCGGATCACTACATATCGTGACCGTCGGATTGTAAGTTACAAAATGTACAACGGTAAAGAAACACACTTTACCTAACTCTATACTAGACCAAGTTGAACTTAACTATTTCCTATGTGTCAGAATATCATAACATCCCCCCTTAAGAAATCCTTGGGATAGGATTGAAGGATTTACAAATATGACACAATAGGAGAAGGAAGGAGGCAATAGAGCCTATCCCCCCTTAGTGACAACTTCATGAACTCCAAGCATATATCGAAGTTTAGTGAACTTCACCTCTGTGAGAGCCTTTGTGAAGATGTCTGCAACCTGATCATCTGTTGAACAATATTGCACTTCAAGAACATGGTCATGAATGAGCTTTCTGATGAAGTGCATGTGTAGTTCAATGTGTTTGCTGCGCTGATGCTGGACTGGATCTTTGCATAGCTGAATGGCACTTTGATTATCACACCAAAGTGTGGTTGGATGCTGCTGCTCAAAGCCAAACTCTGATAGGATCTGACGAAGCCACAAGGCTTCCTTACTAGCTTCCACGGCACCACGATACTCTGCTTCTGCTGACGAAAGAGAAATGGCAGCCTGTTTCTTACAAGCCCATGTAATAGGTCCTGAACCAAGAGTGAAGACATAACCGGCAGTAGACTTCCGATCATCAGGGTCACCAGCCCAATCAGAATCAGTGAAACCAACTAATAGAGGAGCTGCTTTGGCACTGTAATGAATCCCAAACTGTACTGTACCTCGAACATAACGAATTATTCTTTTAGCTGTTTTCCAATGACTTTCACGGGGGTTTTGCATAAAACGAGCAACAAGGCCAACAGCAAAGGAAAGGTCAGGACGAGTATGGGTTAAATACAAGAGTTTTCCTACAAGTTGACGGTATAAGGTAGCATCAACTTCAGGAGAAGTACAAGAGACTGAAAGTTTGACTCTAGACTGAAAGGGAGAAGGGGCTGGCTTAGAATCTTCCATGTGAAAATGACGAAGAATATCACAAGCATACTTGGACTGGGAAAGGGAAATACGCTCCTTGGATTGCAAGACTTGAAGACCGAGAAAATAGTGTAAGTGTCCTAAGTCTGTCATTTCAAATTTCTTTTTAAGGCTGGACTTCACATGGCTTATAAGGTTGGGATCACTACCAGTAAGAATAAGATCATCAACATAAAGAACAAGGATGATAAGAGAGTTGCCCACTTTCTTGGTGTAGACAGTATTGTCAGAATAACACCTAGAAAAGCCAGATTCTAAAAGAAAGCTATCCATTTTGGCATACCAAGCTCGAGGAGCTTGCTTGAGACCATAAAGGGATTTCTTAAGTTGACATACAAGGCTGGAGTCTGTTTGGATGAAGCCAATGGGTTGTTCCATATAGATTTCTTCATGCAAGTCCCCATGCAAGAAGGCAGATTTAACATCCATCTGATGGACTTCCCATTTTAAAGAGGCAGCAAGGGAAAGAACAAGGCGGATAGAGTTCATTTTGGCAACAGGGGAGAAGGTTTCAGTGTAGTCAATGCCTTCAACCTGTGAAAAGCCCTTAGCAACAAGACGAGCTTTATGTTTATCTACTTTCCCATCTGGTCCATACTTGGTTCTCTAAACCCATTTACATCTAACAAGTTTGCGTCCCTTTGGTAGAGGAAAAAGATCCCATGTATCATTTGCCAACAATGAATGATATTCTTCATTCATAGCTGCTTCCCAATGTGGATGGCCTGAAGCTTCTGCAAAAGTGTCAGGATCATGATTTACTGGAGCTTGAGCCAGTAAAGAAGAGGCTCTTTCAAACTGAGAACGTGTACGTCGTTGATCTATAGGATCACCGGCAAGATCACCTGCTGCATCCCGAGTAGCACGGACCCATCTTGGAAGTTGAGGATCCTAAGAAGGTGGGGGAGGATTTTCATCCTCACTTTCATCATCTGAAGAAGAAATGTTTTCAAAAGTAGAAGAGATAGGAAGAGGTGGCACATCCGTCGGACTAGGCTCGCAGGCCGATTTATTTTCATCAAATTTTACATCTCTTCTAATGATAACATTTTTGGACTTAAATGGAATAAGTCTATAACCTTTTACATCTTCAGAATATCTAACAAAAGTACATTTCTCACTCTTAGGTTCTAAAGCTTTATGCTTTTCATATGGAATATGGGCCCATGCTTCACTTCCAAACACACGAAAGTGACTTACATCTGGTTTAATGGAACTCCAAGCTTCTTCTGGAGTGATATTCTTTAGAACCTTAGTAGGAGTGCGATTGATTATATAATTTGCACAATTAATTGCTTCGGCCCAAAAACTAAGACTGAGTCCTTTAGATTGCAGCATACAATTAGCCATTTCCTTTAAGGTGCGATTTTTCCTTTCAGCTACACCATTTTGTTGTGGAGTGTATAGAACAGTATGTTGCATTTGAATTCCATTTTCGGTGCAAAAGTTGATGAATGTGTTTTTAACATATTCTCCACCATTATCAGTTCTTAGCTTAAGAATTTGATGTCCAGATTGTTTTTCAACAAAGGCTTTGAAGGCCAAAAATGTGTTAAATACTTCGCTCTTGAGTTTTAAGAAGTATACCCAAGTGCGTCTGGAGAAATCATTAATGAAAGTTAAGAAATACTTGCAGCAAGAGAATGAAGCAACAGGCAGTGGACCACATAAATCACTATGCACAAGCTGTAAAGGGGCTGAGGCGTGCCAAGAGGCACGTTTTTCAAAACTGTCCCGATGATGTTTTCCGAGTACACATCCGGAACAAACACCATCTCTGCAAGATACCGTAGGAAGACTTGTCACCATATTTTCTTTACATAGATGCTGAAGGGAGCGATAGTTTAAGTGACCAAATCGCTCATGCCAAAGTTTGCTCACTTCATCATTATGAGCAACAAATACTGAGGGAAGATTTGATGACCCAAAGTTGTGAAACTTATACAACCTTGTGGAATCATCAGCAATACCAGTAGTAGAATCTGTTTAGGATCTCTTAGATCCTTGATTACAACATCATGAGGTGAAAATTCAACAATTTTACCTTCACCTGAATGAGTTATCTGATATATAGATAGAAGGTTGCAGGATAAGGTTGGAACACATAATACATCATTAAACTGACCATTGTCTAGATGAACAGTTCCAGTCCCTACAACATTAAGAGATCTATCATCACCAACATATATATTTTTGGTGTTACAATCATTTAAGGAAGAAAACATGGCTTTGTTTTTGGCCATGTGATAAGAGGCTCCAGAATCAATGAGCCACTCATGAGAATGAGAAGAAGAATATACATTTAATGCATAACCAGACTGAGATGATTGACAACGACATGCAGAAAGTGCCATTCCTGAAGATGAAGTTGAAGAATGCTCCACATGGATGTTATGTTTCTTCATTGCGGCTTCCAAGGCTTCCATATTCTTAAAGCATTTAGATTCTAAGTGGCCATCTCGATTACAAAAGTTGCAATGTCTATCAGTCTTCTTCCATTTGTTTTTATTGGTCCTATCATTTTGCTGAAATGATATTTCATTTTGAGGCTGAGTTTGCTTAGGACCCTTGTTTGGTTTAGGACCATTCTTTTTAGGATATGACTTCTTAGGATTCTTTGAATTTGGTTGCTGCTGGGCAGCTAACGCTTTCTTGGAAGAGTTTCCAAGATTAAGAAGACCAAGGTGTAAGAGTTTTTCTTGCTCTCTTATTAAAGAATCACAAAAAGAGTCAAAGGAAGGGGCCTTGTAGTCTTTTCCTTGACAAATGAAAGCTTCCCTTGTAGAATGGAAGGTGGAAACAAATACAGAGTAGGCTGGTCCCAACTTAGTAAGGATGGAATAAATAAGGTTACTATCTTCTTTTTTAACCTTAACACCTTCCAAGAGATATCTAAGGGTCTTGAATTTGGACAAGAAATCTTCAATGCAAGAAAAATTATTAGGATCCACTGTAAGCAACTCATTTTCAAGTTGATGGGCTCTAATTTCATTTTTAATCCCAAAAACTTTAGTGATTTGTTCCAATGCTTCATGAGGAGTATCAAGTTCTGCAATATGGAATCTAAGATCAGGAAAAATAGACATCCCTATCAAACCACATGCTTGATCTTGTCTATTTTCCCATTTTGCAGCCTTGTATTCATCTTTTGGTTTCTTCTCTTGGCCTGTGGCTATTCTGTAGAGACCTTTACTTCTAAGTAAATCTTCCATGTAGGCTATCCATTGGAAGTAGTTAGTGCTGTCAAGAATGACTTGGCATGGACTTTCCATTTTTTTTAAAAAACTGAAGCTGAAGATGCTGAAAGTAAGTGTTCCAATGGATAGATCTCGAAAAATTAGGCTGTTTTAAAAAAATGGCTCTGAAAAAGGCTTCCGGATGAAGAAGTTATGGCTTTTTGAAAAAAATTTGTTGAAGTTGCCGGCAAAGTGCACGAATGTGCGGGAATGAAAAAAAACGCCCCCACAAAATTGAGTTTTGAACCCAAGACCTCTACTCTCTTAAAATAGCTTTGAACCAATTGAGCTATACAAAAAAATTGAGAGAGAGAGAGAGAGAGAGGGGGGGGGGGGCCTTGGGTTGCGTGCTTGCCTTGAGAAAGCTCTTTTTTCCTACAAAACAAAAACACAAAACCCAACACAAATATGCAAAAAAAACGAACCTTACGGCTCAAAGTTAGCTTTAGCCGGAAACTAAATATTTTTCTCAATGTTTCTGATTTTCCAAGATCACACTAAGGTGCAGGGAAAAGAGCATACGCATGAGGAAAAAACTTCCTTTCTATTTCTAATTTGCCCAAATCGCACAGAGTCGCAGGGCAAAGAGCATATGCAGAAATGAAAGGTATAGATCCGGTAATAAAAAAGGCTAAATAAACAGAAACTGAAATAACCAGAGAGAAAATAACAGTAAACTGCAGATAAACACTCTATACCTCCAGATCTTAAAAATGACGCAGATAGGGCTACCGGAAACCTTTTCGCGTGAAACGAAAGGGGTTCCTCACTGGAACAGATGCTCCGAACACAACAGAGCAGTCCTCTTGGCCCGAAAGCAGTCAGAAACAGTAGATCTAGGAAACAACAGCCGCATGTAGTTCTACCGGCTTCAGATTTGGATCACCAATGGACGCGGCCCTCAAATAGCTCTGATACCATGTAGGAATTTACAGGGTAAGTTCCTCAGAAAGAACACCAAAAGGACACCGCTCACAACCAGATCTCAAATCAATACACCAGTATTTTTGACATGGTTAAAACCCTCAAAGAGGGAAACAGTCTACGGCCTGAGCCAACGTGGCCACTTCAGGCAATTTATTAATCAAAGAATGAAAATTTACATAAGCTTTCTCTCATAGACGGATTACCCGAACAATGACCCTCCATGCGCTTTAAATAGAACTCATGGACCAATCGGGTGTCAAGCCACGGATCAAGTGTCGGTAATACCGAGGAGAGAGTGAACCGTCGGATCACTACATATCGTGACCGTCGGATTGTAAGTTACAAAATGTACAACGGTAAAGAAACACACTTTACCTAACTCTATACCTAACTCTATACTAGACCAAGTTGAACTTAACTATTTCCTATCTGTCGGAATATCCTAACAGTTTTTGATGAAAATTTTGCCAGTTTCTCATCAAATCCAGGATCTAACTCCTCTCGTATTTGTTTTTCAGAGATCATTGGAGCAAAATGACCCTTACATGGCGAGAATGAGAACATGAAGAAGAGGACATGATTGCCTTACATGATCTTGTCACGGTGAACGCGCTGCGGAACTGTGGTCTGCTGAAGTTCTTCCGTATCTCTAGTATGAGAGCACAGATCTCCCTACTGCAGTATATGCTTGATGCTTGGGATCCTATCAACCAAGTATTTCAGATTAGGGGCAAATCTATCCCCTTGACCTTGGTAGACATTTACTTCTTGACTGGCTTGTCGAGGCGGGGTGCCCCCATTTATTTGTCAGGTTCGGCCCGAGGGAATGACTCTGTGAGAGATTATGTCCGCCAGTATTGCAGGGAAGGATCTCAGCCGAGTAGAGACGGCAAGGTCGTTATCCATGAGATTACTGACAGGTCTCTCAGGTCCATTCTGTATACTATTGGTAGGATGGCCGGTAGTGCATCTCTTCATGTTGCCAACAGATCCTATGTGCAGCACGCCTTGGAGTGCCTCCAACCGAAAATATTCAACTGGTGTGATGCAGTACTTCTTCAGATGAAAAGTCAGTTGACCAAGGTAAAGGACGGGAAGCTGAAGAACTTTGGATTTGGTTCTATTTTGACTGCCTTTGCCTTGGAGAAGATACCACTGATGCAGCCTCAGTATATCGCACTCGATTTGCCTTCTCTTACCGAGCCACGCATGCAGAGATGGGTTGATCACATGTCTAGGCATGCTGGTCAATCTCAGGTTTCTTTCACTGATACCTTCTTCAGGTGGTTCGAGCGTCAGGAGATGGTCTATTCCGAGTATCCATATGTTGGCATGGATTTCCAAGGTGATCCGGACTTGGTACTGCCGAATGGCGAACAGTGGGGTGCTATTGGTAAAATCTTCGACCATACTACTGTTTACTGTTTTTATTTATAATGTCCTTGTGCTTTATTCTATCAAGACTTTAATCAAACTCATGTGTGCATGTAGATGTTGGTCCTGTTCATCCAGCAGTTCGCCCGAGAGCGCCAGTCGCTGCCCCAGTAGGGGAGACTGCTGGGAGGGTTATTCTTTGCGACCTTGATGTAGCCGAGACCCTTACAGCTGTTCAGGAGCAGGTTGAGAGCCTTACTCTTGGCATTCCGGATGTGAGAATCGATGAGTTACCTCTACAGTTGCAGCGGCATACTACTGGTGTGCCTAGACGATGGACTTGTCTCTTACGCATGATTGCACAGGCCGTGACGTGCTATCATGAGCATCACTAGGCTAGGGTGCCCCCTAGCATTTTGAGTTTTTGGGTCATGCGACCGATTTTTGTCTTGGTTACAGAACATTATGTATAAACGATAAACAGCTTATATATATATATATATATATATATATATATATATATATATATAGATATATATATATATATATATATATATATATATATATATATATATATAGATATATATATATATTGATTTTCGAGGTTTATTCTGGTTGAGTTATATGATCCATATGTACAACATTGATGATGTGTCTCTTTTTATAAATCCCGCAAATGTCTATCTAACACATAGTTTGCTAATGAGTCAGTTAATGTGTTTAAGTTTCTGGAAATATGTTGGTATTTAATTAAATCAAATTGTCTTTCCAAAATCTTAACCCTTAGGAACATGCGATAAATAGCTGGGTTGCGGACGGAATATATATCATTGAGTTGTAGTATTACGAGTTGTGAGTCTAGCCTGACGATTAGTCGGCGTATACCATGGGTGATGGCATCAGAGAGTAGTTCTATCAACGCGCTATACTCAGCGATGTTATTCGTTGATTGCCCGATACATACACCTCTGAAACTTACTAACTCGCCGCTTGGATCAAAAATGGCCCACGCTGCGGAGGACAGGTTCCGCGAACTACGACTCGCTCCATCGACATATCCAACACATGTCTCCAGAAGGGTTGACATCTGCAATAAATGTAAAAAGGTGGATTACTCGACCAAAACAAAAACTTTAGCGAAAACAAAATACAACAAAAGCATACAGGTTACTATTTAAGCATAGTAACGCTTGAGGTACAGCCGTTGCGCCAGTGGAATTCCATCATAATCCATTAACTCGTAGGATCCTTTTGCTAACACTCGTTTAACAATATAGGGGCCCATCCATAAAGAATTAAATTTACCTGCTCCCAATTTATCGGATTCTTGGTCATAAAGCAAGACCAAGTCACCTTCTGATAAGACACGGGGTTTGACATTTTTGTCAAATTGCGCCTTGACTCGTTTCTTATGGGCTTCGTTAGCCAAAGCGGCATCACGATGGGTTTCATCCAAATGGATTAATTCCAAGAAACGGGCCTCTTCTTCTGAAGTTCTGGGGAGGAGATAAATTGCGAGTTTAAGAGACGAGATTTCACACTGGATTGGCAAGACGGCTTCCAGGCCATACACCAGTTGGAAAGGTGTGAACCCGGTCGCATTCCTTACCGATGTTCGGTAAGCCCACAAGGCTGATTACAGGATTAGGTGCCACCTTCTTTTGTGAACTCCGATCATCCTTTGCAACATACGCTTCAGGACCTTGTTGATCGCTTCAACTTGTCCGTT
Source organism: Pinus tabuliformis (assembly GCA_031772625.1). Lineage (NCBI taxonomy): Eukaryota > Viridiplantae > Streptophyta > Pinopsida > Pinales > Pinaceae > Pinus > Pinus tabuliformis. The sequence continues at coordinate 83,267,330 of CM062819.1, read as the reverse complement.
GGCTTGTGGATAATACGGGGTAGAGCTGTCGTGAGATAGCCCTAGCTTGGCAGCTAATTCAACCATCATGTGATTGCGAAAATGTGATCCATGATCTGTAACTATAGCCTGTGGTACGCCGAACTTGGCGACTACATGATTGAAAAAGAAAAGGGCAGCTGTTTCACCAGTGTTATCTAATGTAGGCATCGCCTCGGCCCATTTGGTAAAATAGTCAACGACGACTATAATATACCCATGCCCCCGGTCGAGGTGGGGTTACATGTCATGAAATCAATGCCCCATTTGGCAAAAGGCCCAACAACAACTATTGGCTGTAAAGGTGCGGGTGGTCTTCTGGTTTTGCTATCAAAAATTTGACAAGCATGGCAACTTCTGACTGCGGTTATGCAATCTTTGAACATGGTTGGCCAGAAGTATCCTGCTCATAAGATTTTTTGTGCTGTAGCATATCCAGATTGATGCCCCCCACACGCGCCTGAATGACACTCATTCAGGGATTTTTCGGCCTCCTCATGGGTGAGGCACCTCCTTAGAACTGTATCGATACCACGACGGTAAAGCGTATCACCGACGATCATGTAGTCTTTTGCTTGGTATCGTATACGTTTCTGTTCTGAGTGAGAGGTGTTAGGCCTGAATTTTTGGGTTTGGAGATAAATTATTATATCTCCATACCACTCATTGCTTGCAGATATCATAAACAAATTCTCGTCCACGATTGATTCTTCGGATGTTTCATCGTTGGACGACGATGGGAGATCGCACAATAATTCTGCGAAAACTAAAGCTTTCTTTGATTTGGATTTTACAAATTCCAGATCAAACTCTTGAAGGATCGCTATCCATTTTGAATATTTGCCCCCCAGCAACTGTCGCAATAATATATAAGTCATGGGGTTGCAATCTGATAGAATGGTAGTTTTCCGAAAGAGTACATAATGTCGAAATCTTTGTATTTCTTAAACAGCAGCGAGTGCTAGCTTTTCAACATAAGAATATTTGCTTTCCGTATCATTCAAGGTTTTACTTAAATAATATATAGGATGTTCAATTCCATCGACTTCTTGAACTAAAACCATTGCAATGGTCGTATCTGCTGCAGCCAGATACAGGTTAAAATCTCTTTGATAGTCCGGGGCATACATTAATGATGCTTTTATTAGAGAATATTTCAGAGCGTCAAAAGAAGCTTGCGCCACCTGATCCCAGACAAAAGGTACATCCTTTTTCAAAAGACGAGTATAACCTTTAGCAAGTTCTGCGTAATTTGGAATGAACCTCCTCAGAAAGTTTGCTTTCCCTTGGAGTTTCTGAATCTGAAGCAAATTTGAAGGTGGAGGCAAATTAATGATTGCCTGAACCTTGCAAGGGTCGAGACGAATCCCATCCTTAGAGACTACAAAGCCAAGTAAACGACCAGAACCGACGCAAAATACACATTTGTGCAGATTGAGTCTTATCTTGTAGTGTCGGCAACGTAGAAATATCGCTCTTAAATGCCGCGGATGATCAGTCCGCTTTCGCGAATGAGCCGGAAGGTCATCGAGGTATGGTTGAACGATGTTCTTGATGTCATGGAAGGCATAATTCATTGCCCTCTGAAACGTCGCCCCTGCGTTCTTTAAACCAAAGGGTAATTTTCGATAAGCGAATGTGCCCCATGGACAAATGAATGTAGTCTTTGACTGGTCCTGTGGGCGGATATTTATTTGATTATACCCGGAAAATCCATCCATGAATGAAAAGATTTCACATCCAGCGCATTCATCAATTATCTGGTCGATGAAGGGTGTAGGGTAGTTGTCTTTTGGACAAGCTTGGTTTACGTCCCTATAATCGACACACACTCTAATTGTCCCTTGTTTCTTCATAACAGGGACAATATTCGATACCCAATCGGTTAGAGGAACCGGGTAGATGAAACCAGCATGGAGAAGCTTTTCAACTTCTGCCTTAATGGCAGTGGCTTTCTTGGGGTGCACCTGCCTGAGCCGTTGTCTTACCGGTTTGACATCTGGATACATCTTAATTTCATGTTCAACGATACTCGAGTCAATGCCTGGCATTTCATCATATGACCAAGCAAAGACATCTCTGAACTCGCGAAAAAGAGCGTTATATATTTCCAGTTCTGAAGGAGAACAACCTTTGCCGACATAAATATTCTCTACAACATTTGTTTTAGTCGAGATATTTATGGCTATAGTCTCTTCAATATTGGATAAGTTTCGCTCGGAATCCACCGTATTTACAGTGTTTGATAGGAATTCAAAAACTGAAGGGTGGTAAAGGTCATGTTGAGTATCTTCTTCATAATCCGGAAGAAGGGAACGATGGTGGCAATCATTCCATGGTGCCCCCTCAATCAACATTGATTGTAGGATTCCTTCGTCGGTTCCATGCACTCTCGACCAAGGATCTAATGGGGTACCATATTCTCTAGACCTATCTACCCAAACGCTTGATGAGCGTTGATTTGGGTTCACCTCCCATGCCCGAAACATTGATTGCTACAATATTTCTATAGGGCTTGGGGGCAAAACCATTTCATGATCCATGTTGATATCGTCTTTTGAGATCTTCGTGGAAGATATCATGTTGCAGGCTCCTACCAACGCTACTTATCCTATATAGATTGGAGGTGGAAGTGCGAAAGTTCCCATTAATGTGGGGTCTTTCAATAGGCCTACTCCGATATCCTGAAGCGAATTGTTGCTCCCATGGATCATGGGAATGCTTCCTGTAACTTGTGAACCATTAGGGAGGAAGTCTTGTTGGTCGACGATCGTAATCCCTCCTTGAAAAGGGAATGCGATCTTCCTAAAATAAGTCGACACTACAGCTGCCATGGCATATATCCACGGTCTTCCCAGTAGGATGTTGTAGTCAAGATTCCCATCGATGACTTCAACATCTATTTCTACTGTTTTTCCCCCCAATTCAACCTTCAAGTTATTTAGGATACCGCACGGGGTATAGGTCCTTCCGTCGAATGCTTTCAATGTCGTCAAAGATCGCGACAAGGTCGGAGACCCTAAAGTTTTCTAGCAACTCATCGACATAATACATGTAGATGCCCCCTCATCAATGATTGTTCGGTGAATAGTTTTGTTGAGGGCTTTCACTTGAATAAGGAAAGCTAGTTGAGCTGGTAACTGAGGATCGTATCCTTTGTGGTCGAAGGATACAAGATTGGAATCCTTAGGGTCAACCCCACCAATGGCTGATAACAAAGCCTGCCTTTGGGATGGACAATTTTGTAGTACTTCAAGAGTCGACATAGCGGATGGCGATTGGGCCAAATCTTCCACTATGTTATAATGCTGTGCCGCCCTGGCGCGAGGATTAAATGTCGACTTGTGTACTACTCCCTTTGGCAGTTTTATTGTTAATTCAGGAATGATGGGTGGTACAACTTCTGTCGAAGTTGTTGTCGAACTACTTGGTTGATCTTTACCTTTGTCGTTCGACAGCTGAGGATTCCCGTAATCTTTATTCCTTGTTGAAATCAAAGCATCATTTTGTTGCTTGGAGATCGACAACATTAGCACTTGAGACGGGGAAGCATTTCCACTATCAACCAGATTTGTACCTGGATTTGGGAACGGATCAGTCAACACAGCTGAGGTTTTTGGACTTTTAAAGAACTTTTTTAGCTCAGCTTTGTATGGACAATCGGCTGTCCAATGATCCTCGTCACATATAAGACATGGACTTCTTGGTTTCCCTTTCCCAGGAGGGTTTGAAGAAGTTTTTCCGGGAGATGACTCACCTTGTTTCTTCTTCTTCCCTTTGTTTTGCTTCTTCTTGCTTCCTGGTTGATTGGTTTCTTTGCCTTTATCTGCTGATACAGCATTTACTTCCGAAGCAAGAATTTCTTCTTCTGCATTTTGATCTGAAGTCTTACGGGCTTTCTTAGACGAAGCCTTTGTCGATTTCGCGTTTGTCGTGCCAATCACACCCTCGCCGGCATGAGAGTCACTATTTGATTTAGGAGGAGGAGGAATTGAGAATTCCGGTCTAGGGGCGTCAGGTATTTTGTCGTAGAGCGTGCCAGACTGAGTGTAGACTAAGTCTAGATATTGTGCACGAGCAATAACTTGCTCTTCCGTTACGACTCCCCCCTTTGCCACATCTTCCGTTATAGTAGGAAGTAACGACTTGATAAACCATTCAGCTAATAACTGATCAGGAACGTACGTTTTTACCATCCTACGATGACGTCGCCACTCATGTATATGATCAGATATGTGAGTGGCCGTTGTCTGTTTGAAGTTGGTTAAGATTTCCGTTCCCGTTTCATACCTTATCGGTAATTGAAAATGGGTTAAGAATGTCGTGGCTAAGGTGCTGAAATTGTCGAACGAAGCTCTAGGTAATTCAATATACCATTTAGCCGTTGGACCCGTTAACGTCCTCTGAAAGAGGCGAAGCCTTATCGAATCATCGTTTAAGGTGTTTGACGAACACCATAGATGAAAGGTCATCACGTGATTCGATGGATCTTCACCTGGATTTCCATTAAATTTAGGAATGTCTGAAGGAAGTTTGTGAGGAATCGCTGGCCACCAAGGGGCGTAAGCAATTGGATCGTTTGTTAACCGGTGTAAATCGGGTAACTCTAAAGTTGCCACAAATGGTAACTGTTGATTCAGGTTAGGTGAAGCATACCCAGGATACGATGGGATCGCCTGAGCAGTTGGCCTTTGCATACCAGCATAATGCAATTGATGTTGGTATGACTGATACGGTTTGTGGACTTGACCACTGTAAAGCGGTTGATTTTGACCATTTTGAATGTACGGTTGTCCACTGTTCGCAAAGATCTGCTGCTCAGAACCTTGGTATACTTGTTGGAATTGTGGTTGTTGATATTGCACCAGCCACGGTTGCGAAGCCATGTTCTGTTGTGCTATACTAACTGTCGGACCAAGATGTGGGGTAATTGTACCCGTTTGGACCTGTGTCGCCCCACCAGTTGGCGATTGTGGTTGAGTCACAGGGTCAAGGGGCTCTTGCATTACAACCTGAGAAATCTGAGGTTGACATACAACAGGCATCGTTTGAACTTGTGACACTGTTACAATGGCTGGTGTTGTCGGGATGTTAGACATAGGTACACACTGTTGCATAGAATACACAACTCTTGGTTGTTGGGATAGTATAGGTACCCAACCACTTGTCGTAACTCCAGTATTACCTGAATACAGTTGTGAACTCTCGTATGGATATCCTCCTAGAGGGGGTAATGAAAGGGCATACTGCCCCCCATACGGTGGCAATCCGGAACTCAAGGGGATTGTTTGTCTTTGGGTACTGGATTGCCCAAATTGACCTCCAAATGGTTCAATCTGGCGAGTTTCAACATAAGAGTTGCCGGATATTATTCCGGAGGAACAAACTGGAATGGACCACACTGTCGAAATAGTCCCTGGGTGGACTCCTTCTAGCGGTTGTGAGCTAGTCGGGACAGATGGTATGCCGCAAACATTGTCAGAGTGACGGCAGGTAGTTCTGCTGTCGCTGTGTCATTCGACACAGTCCTAGATGTTGACGGCTGTTCAGACATTTTGAGTCTATCCAAGAGATTACCTAGCGATTCTACAGGAACTTCCGCTGGTGGTAGACTAACTTCTGATGTTGAAGGAAATAGAGTGACCCCGACTCCAAAATGTGTTGGAGTACTTGCTTGCGGATCTTCTACAATTTCCTCTATCGCAATCAAACCAGGTGGAAGGGGAAGACCATCAGGCCCGTAAAATATTTCTGGTGCTGAAGAAGGGGTTGAATCAACAGCGACAGTTGTTTAAGGAGCAAGACTCTCCGAACCGGTCACAGATGGAACTGGTTCAGTAACGCAAGTATTTGCTCTCATACTAGGATCAGTGTTACTGTCCCTCTGTGGTTGTTGAACTTCTTCTATAGAAGCAGGGGTTCCAGAAATGTTTGGAGTAACCGGAATCTCAGATGTCGTTGGAACACTTGTTCTAACTTTGATAGGAGATTTCGAACCGGTTAAACGAGTTCGCTTTGTCCGTACTGTTTTCGATTCCGGAGACAAAGACGGTTGACTCGTAAGCCTCCGCGAATGACGGAGTTTCAATTGACTTTCTTCCACGATTGCAGATTACTCGATCAACCAAAATACGAAATGGGAAAGTGTGTTTCCAAATTAAATGAATTTCTTAGACGCTTTTAGACACAACTTGCTTTTTCACTTTTAAAGAGTCGAGAAAAAGCTAAAGATGACTCTAGTCTCCTTCGATGTTTTAACGAGCCCGAAGTGACAAATTCTCGGATGGACTTTTTCCGTTATAGAGTCTGAAAAAGGCCAAAAGGAACTACTCTGGAGTTCTAGGTAGAGGGTGTGCCAAACGTTTCGCAAAACCGCAGAATACTTTTTAGGGTACGGATGGTCGATCTTCCTGAATGCTGTGTTCAGTGCATTGCGATCAGTAGGGCGGCCGACACGGCTTCCTAAGGATAAAGGTTTTATGCCTATAGGGGTCTCCCAATATATACGCGATGGTACGTGGGAGCACAATCCGTACTGGCGCTATCGTCCCTCAGGAGGAATCACCCACCATCAACGAGATCGACAGTCACCAGGCTTTACGACGTCGGAACACGTCTCTAGCCTAGACCTCTATTATGTTTCAAAGCGTTGTTAAGTTCATTCAATTTATTTTAGGTTGATCTTTTTAGAAGTTTGCCTTTTGAGGTTCACCACGAGATGTATGATACAATTCCTAAATGCAGTCTAAAGATGATAAGCAAGCTTTTTATATCTTTTCAACCATGAAAATCCTAGCTACAAAGGGAAAAGAAAGACACCATCTTTTCTCAAAGAGCAATCAGCACACTCTAATGCACTTTTCCTAAATCAAACATGCAAAATATCAAGATGCAAATGCACAATGCAGGTGTTTGTTTTCCACTTTCTTAGTATTGATGCCTACAAAGAAAGCTTTTTGTACAACTTTGAATTTGCTTTTAAATGACAAATACAAACAAGTTTACTTTTTTGAAATCAGAGAGGGTAGAAGAGATTACAACACTTAACGATTTCCGAAATGAATACTTGTTTCGACACTTAAAAGAGACAAACTCAAACCAAAAGCAAAAGTAAATGTATAATCAACTGCAAACAGCCAATGAACTCTCTCCTAAGATCACAATCAACAGATCTGAATCAAGGGCTACAGGATGACTATTTCACTCTTGCAAAGGAAAACTATAAATGACGCCACAAACACATAAAAACACTCACAATCTTTTGTACAAAAGGAGGCGGAATTTAAGCAGAGAAAAGGAGTTATCAGACTGGTACCTATACTGGTTACAGGCTGCAAAAATCAGAGATCAAAACAAGGAAAAACAGAGCAGAGAACCCCAGCTGCACAAGGCCTAATTGGATCAACGCACCCTCAACACAGGGGTTTTGACATTCAGCGCAGGTAGCCTTCACGGGACCTGCGTTGAAATGCAGAACCTCTTCACAGGGTCTGCGCTGAAGGAGAAACGAGAGTTTCTCACTAGGTTCTGAGTCATAGTTTGCTGATTAATCTACGGTTTCAGGCCAAATAAAAGCAACAAGCAAGGTACAATCAAGGGGATGCTTTGAGGGAGTACTAAGATCTATCACAAAGGATCATCAAATCATTTGTGAGTCCATTGTTCAGATCATAGAAAAATCCCGTGATTGGATCAAAGCAGCAGCTCTCTACTTTGCATCTGAGAATAGCAGATGCAGTTCGATTGTTGCTGTTGAGTCTATGAAACAAACAATGATAGAGACACAAATAAAATGACTAAACAGATATCCCCAGCGGAGTCGACAATTTGTTGTGGGGAAAAATGCCTATGCAGGACGATCCTATCCACCTAAGGTGTGACAGTGCCTTAGCAACAAACAGAGACAACTATTCTAGTATTCTTCCTTTATGAATTAAGAATGAATAGAGATGGATGGACTAACCGGTGTCTTCCGTTTGTCCCTCGATCCGGTTTCTCTTCTCTTTGGGAGTCCCCAGCTACTTGCCTTCTCGCTCGCCCAGCTTCAACAGGTCTCTGCAAGATCACAAGAAGAGAACACTACACAAAGACATAGATTCATATTCATAACTAGTTCAAGATTAGAAATAAACTAACCATACTAATGCAATCATACATCAAAGATACATCAGTATATAGGAGGAACCAAGATAGCTTTATTGATGAATAACAAGGTTCAGGAAGAGATACAACCCAGAGGGCTCCAATCCAGCATCTCCTTCCCAGCAAATGGAATTCCTATCTTCACCCCCTTCAAAGCATTAAGCACCCAATGATTCCAATCTCAAACCAACAGCAATTCTTTGCAATAACAAAATTCCAGCCTCTAGATCTCATGGAGGAGAGATCCATATATAGATGTTTGGAGAGAGGATGAGTCAGCTTGAGATCTGACTAGTGTCCTCTCCCTCTGTTAGTTATTAATTCCACTTGGAGGTTATTGCTTCCACTTGGAGATTGGGAACCTCTTACTCATCACTATTCGAATTCACTGAGGCAAGTGTCATTGAGGAAGATTCTGGAAGCTTCCTGGGCCTTGACACCTCTTGGAATGTGTTATAGACATTTTTGTGCCTTACAGTCTGAAGCATGAAATGTCAATAATCTGAGGGATCCAAAGTCCCTAAACATGTTGTTCCTACTCCTAGAGGAACAAGGTCAGCAAACCACAGCACTGAAAATCAGTTCTCCACCTGAAAACACTCAAAAACAAGCTATTTTTGGATCATGTCAGCTGCTCCACTGAGCATCTGCGCTGAATGTCAACTGCTCCACTCTGTACCTGCGCTGAATGTCAAAAGCAATGAAGGCTACCTGCGCTGGGCGAGATTGGCCAAGTGGCACAGTCATTCTGCAAGGTGTCAAATGCCCAGGAAGCTTCCAAAATGACACTTGGATCAGGGAATTTGCCTTGTGATGAGTAAGAGGATCTAGATCTCCAAGTGGAAGCAAGAAACTCCAAGTGGACTCAAGAACTGAAGTATAACTGAAGTGGGAGAGGACACTAGTCAGCTTCATGCCAAGCTCAATCTGACTCATCCTTTCTCCAAAACTCCTATATATAGAACTCTCTCATGAGGTCTAGGGAGGCTGGAATCTTGTGAATGTAAGGAAGTGCTGTTGGTTTGTGCATAGAACTATTGGGTGATTGCTTTGAAGGAGGTGAAGAGGAGATTTCTTTCTGCTGGGAGGTGTTGCTGGATTGGGCCTCTTATGGTTGTAACACTCTCAGAACTTTACTTCTTCCATTAATAAAGCATTTGAGGTTCTTCTATATGCATGTGTCTTTGTGGCGTATTGATGCTTGTATATTTGATTTATTCTAATCCTTGAATCAATTATGGATGTATGCTTCTTGTAGTTTCCCTTTCTTGTGCTTTTACAGGATCTTTGTGTAGCTGGGCCAGTGAAAGAGCAAGGAGCTGGGAGCAAGCAGCAAAGAGGGAAGATTGGATCAACCATTAGCGGAAGACAACGGTTAGTGGATCCCTTTCTCCTCTCTCTTACATCTCATAAAGAAGTAATCTTGAATAGCTTTGTATTCAGTTGTTGCTGAGGTACTATCACCCTTAGAGTGGGATAGGGTCATTCCGTATTGGATACTTTTCCCAACAAAAAATTGGCGACTCCACTAGGGATCGTATCTTGTTGGTTGTTTGTGTTTTTGCTATTCATTTCATAAACAAAGGGAGTACCGAATCGAATTGTATTTGGATCTTTCAAATGCAAAGTAGAGGGCAGCTACTCTAGCTCAGTTTCTGAGCAAGTTTATGATTTGAAGAGCTGATCCAAAAGGACTCTAATAAGCTCTTAGTGATAGCTTTTCATCCTCCTTGTCATCCCTTAGTGTGTCCTTGACTGATAGCTTCTGATTTGAGCCAAAACTGTGAATTTTTGAGCAATCTGTGACCCGGAAACCAAGAGAAACGAAAGTTTCGTTCTTCAGTGCAGGCTGTACAAAGGCTATCTGCATTTCAGCGCAGTTCCCGAAGGGGCTACCTGCGCTGAAGGTCAAACAGACAGTGTCCCACCTGCGCTGGACCAGTCTTGCTTTGTGCTACTGGGGTTTCCTGCTATTTCTTGCCTTGTTTTCACTCTTGTTTTGCTGCCTGTTACCAGTCAATGTGCCTATCTGAAACCAACTTTCCTTGCCACTATTCCGCCTCGGTTGTATAAAGAAACTGTGTTTGTTCTTTGTGTATTTCTTATATCATTTACAGTTTCCCATAACGAAAGTGAACTAGTCTTGCTGTGACCTCTTAGATCTAGACCTGTGATAAAGTGTCGTTTTGATCTTAAGAGTTAGTTTGTTTGCTGTTCATAGCTAATTGAGCTTTTGCTTTCGTCATTTGGTTTGAGTTTATATATTTCTAGTGTCAAAACAAGTAAATCTTAAGGTGTCTTTTGATTTTGGACGAACTTGTTTGCTTTCACTTGAAATTGAATTCAAAGTTATACAACAGCTTTCTTCTTGCATTACGCCAACATTAAGAAAGAGAAAAGAAATACTTGCATTGTGCATGTGCATTATGACAGCTTGCATGTTGATTTAGGAAAAAGTGCATTAGTGTGTGCTCTATGATCTGTGTGAAAAGATGTTATCTTTCTTTTCCCTCAGTAGTTAAGATTTTCAAAGTTGAAAGATTGAAAAGCTTGCTTATCATCTTAGACTGCATTTAGGAGTGTTATCATACATCTCGTGGTGATCCATAAAGGCAAACTGCTAAACAAGATCAACCTTAAAATAAATTGAATTTACATAACAACGCATTGAAACATAACGCAAACACATAGAGGTCTAAGCTAGAGACGTGTTTCGGCGTCGTTAAACGTGATATCTTAGCGTTGAGTGGTTGGGTGATTCCTCCATGGTGAAGCGATAAGTATCAATACGGACTTGTGCTCCCACGTACCGTCGCGTATATATTGGGAGACCCCTATAGGAATAAAGCCTTTATCCAATAGGAAACCGTGTCGGCCGCCCTACTGATCGCAATGCAGTGAACACAGCATTCACGAAGATCGACCACTCGTACCGTAAAACGTATTCTGTGGTTTTGCGAAAAGTTTGGCACACCCTCTGCCTAGAACTCCAGAGCAGTTTCTTTTGGCCTTTTTCAAACTCTATAACTGAAAAAGTCCATCCGAGCATTTGTCACTTCGGGCTCGTTAAAACATCGAAGGAGACTAGAGTCATCTTTAGCTTTTTCTCGACTCTTAAAAAGTGAAAAAGCAAGTTGTGTCTAAGCGTCGTTATAAAATTTATTTTAAACGGAACATAATCACCTCCTATTCCCACGTTGATCTTAGGTTGAGAACATGGAACGCCCCAACCAAGGAATTCCACATGATGGAAATCCTAGTCCATTCTCCTCTTGGGGAGAAGTTGGTGCGCCCCACATGGCCACATTGTCGCTTCCAGGACTGAAAATTGGCCTGCCAATTTGGCTATTCTCAACCAATGTAGTTCAGAACACCATGGTTCCTGAACAGTCGAGTCAACAGTTAGATCAGTCTAGAGCTGCCCACCAGCCTTCTACTTCTTATAACTCTTCCTCCAATCCTTCATCTTCGCAAGGTAGAGCCGGCAAAAGCCAAGCTCCCATGGAGAAGAAGGAGAAGAAGAAGGAGAAGGAGAAGAAGAAGAAGGAGCCTAAGGCGCCTGGGGGCAAGCAAAAGACATCTGACAAAAATCCACACACAGCACAGACCGGGCCTAAATCGCCATGTGTCATATGTAGAGGAGACCACTTCCATAGAGATTGTCCCTGTATTCCCCGGATACTAAGGGACTGGTCCCCTCGTCTGCACAATTCGGAAGCATCAACCTCTGATAGCCATGTTGATTGCTTACCGTCAACCAACGAAAGTGAAGGTTCAAGACAAAGAGGGGGAGCAAGATCCCCCTGCAGACTGTGTGAAGGCGATCACGCCATCCACCGTTGTCCTTTCTTAGACGAAGCGAAGAGAGTTTTGGAAGATCGCCCGGTTTCACCGTTGGGACTTCCTCCTGGATACAAAAAAACTCGTGCCAAGTCCTTCGTTGGTTGAAAATACAGCTGGCCCGCTCAAGTGGTCAGCTGAAACGTCAGTCATTGAAAATGAACCTACTGAACCCAGACCAGACGAAAGTCTAAAGGTCGATACGGGAGTTGACCCGGTTCTTCCTTCAGAGGTTTCATCCTCAAATGACACCGTCACTAAAGATTCATCTTCGAATGACACCCTCACTGAAGAGAATAAGGATGACACCATCTAGATTCTTTTCATCAACACCGACTCTGATGAGCATCAGGGCAATGCGCCCATTCCTTTATCACAGGGAGGAACATCGTCAAGGTCATATCCGGCCGTGTATTCGGTCCCACCACCAAGCAACCTGGTTGTGTCCTTTGATTGGAACCAACTAGGCAGACCCCAGTTACCAGCCAGTATACCATTCAGAATCATAGTCCAAATTTACAGGATGGTAATGGCTGGAACTATCATTGATGAAGGGGCATCTGTGAGTATCCTTTCCTCTATTGCTTGGAAAGCACTGGGTTCCCCAGAGCTTTTGCCTGAGATAAGAAATCTCTCAGGTTTTGATAAAGGAACCAGTCGACCATTAGGGATCCTCCCCAGTGTACCTGTTACGTTGAAAGGGAAGACCGTTTAGATGAACATGATGGTTGTTCAAGGACCCTTGGATTATAACCTACTCCTTGGACGAGACTATATATATTGCATGGGAGCTATAGTCTCCTCACTCTTTAGAGTAATGTGTTTTCCACACGAAGGAAGAATGGTCAAGCTCGTAGACCAACTTTCATTTCCGGGATCACGCATCGCAAATAGTCACATACCAACCCTCAATGGTCTATTCACCCAAGAAATGTCTCCACCCCCAGTCCTCCTTCCCGATGAGTGCGAGTGATTCGGAAAGATCGGGCTGGAACCCAGGGGGCATGCATCTTGGTCTACTTTGGGCAGAGAAAACCTTGGGTATAAGATAGAATTTCCGCGGGAGAATATGACTAGTCCGTACCCCGTCCGTGGATGGAAGAGGGGTTGTTCTAGAACAGGATTCTTTTGTCAAAGTTATGTGTTTGACGGAACAGGGTCATTCACCATTGTCTATTTAGGTAGACATCGCCGAAGAAGTGTTCAGTTTGGAAGATTAACAGAACAATCTTTGGGTAACCTGAAAGAGGTAAGCCTCACCCTTTAAAACAAATGTTTTGACGGATAAGTAGGGGCAGCCTTGAAATTGTATTTTGTACCTGGGGGCATGCAACCTTTTGGAATGCAAGCAAGGGACGACTATTTATTTTTTTAAATTTTTAGGTCCTCCCTTTAAACCTGTAGGTCTAACCCTTTAAACTCGTAGGATTAGCCGTTTCCAAACTTGCATAAAGAAAGGAGCGGAGCATAGCTTCGTGAGATAAAGCTCCATAAAAAATAGCTATCTCACAGGGGACATTTCTTATCTTATGACTGGTATTATCGAGCAGTTTTACCGCGGAATTTATGCTCGTTAAAAAATAGAAAAGCGAGATCTGAGCAGTTTTAACGCGGAATTCATGCTCGTTAAAAAATAAACATAAGCATTGAGCAGTGTTTTGGCGCATTCAAGCTCATTAAAAAATGAACCCATCTCGGTAAATAACCACTGTGATCGTAAATTTATTAGCCATAAAAGCCTTGGTCGTGTTTACACCCGCCACCTCCATTTCATTTGGCCAATCATTCACCTCCATATGATTGTTTACCCATTTTGAGGAACAGCTGCGAAGAGTGATTTCACTTAGCCATCCTTGTGACACTGCCGTGATTGGAAAATTCCAACCTGTACCTGGAATCTGCTGCTATCCCTGTTTATCACTCGTTCCTCAAAAGACGAGTCTTCTTTGAGCTCTTTTCATCTGACTCGTAAAAAATGAAAAGTTTGCCGAGTTTTGGCCTTCCAGCTTGTTAAAAGGACCGGAAGAGCTATCCATCCCCTAGATTTTAATCTTTTTGGACCTGAGGGATTATTACACAAAAAGGTCGAGCGCTTGTTTTATTCGGCTCGTTAAAATTATCGAAAACTCATCCCTTCTGTATTGTTTTATACTTTTTCGGACTCAAGGGATTAGATGACGAAAAAGGAATTTTGGAGTTAACTTTCTGTACCTTTTCAGACTCTCTAAAAATGAAAAGGACCGAGTTTTCCTTGTCGTTAGACTCGTTAAAATGATTAAATAGCGACAAACTTGTCTTTAGACGAGAACGAGTTTCCCTATCGCTAAGCTCATTAAAACATAGCGATGGGCTTGCCCGAAGGGCAGGTTATAGAACAAGCATATGTTATCCTCCTCAAGCTTGACAAAAATAAAGAGGTACTGGTCAGAAATGACTGGGGAAAAATTGGGAGAACCTCAAAGCTTTAATGGTAGCAAGTCGCTCTTGAACATGACACTTTGTCCTCCGTATCACATCGGGTTGGGTTGTTTCATTCACCGGTCTCATCACCATGGTCCTCGCCAAACCATCCACATTTGGGGTAATGCTACCGATCCATCACATCAGTGTAGATATATCTTCAAGAGATGTGTTCAGAAAGAGTCAACCATGTCCCATCCACTGCCATACATTATCCTTCATCCACCCATGATCGCCACCCTGAATCATATCTCACAGGTTGTTTTCACCTCCACTAAAATCATTAGCTCTGTTCCGTGTCATTGATGTGGGATTCATTAAGGCCCTCCTTTGATGGATCGCTTCTTGTCGACTTCAGCTCATTATCCAAGAAGTTGATCTAGGAACAAACCCCCCAGTACTTTGAAGCTTGCATGCCTCAATGGCAGGTTTCTCACTTCCGGCGACAGGTATACATCAATGACCTTCGACCAGAAGATTTTGCGTGGTGTTCGACGCCAAGTCCTTTATTCACACCACGTGAATTGTACTGCAGTACCTTGAGGGTCATTATCATTATCGGTGATTCCTCTCGCGCTTGTTAACGGTTTACATTATTGACCGGTAATCAAGCGATGTCTTTCCATGTTCGACTTCAGCGCAATTCTCACATGGATCGACTTGTACTTAGAGTGAAGATCGAACGAGTTTGAAGACCCCGGATCTAGTTTCATCCATCCGGGCTGCGATATACATATTCAGGATATAAAGACATTTGTTATGTACATCATTGCTGCAGATGATCATCCTACTCAAAGGATGATAATTTCAGCAGAGAATTATCAGTCTACCACTAGACGATCGTCTGTTCTATGTACCAAAATGAATTTATAAAGCTGAGCATGGGAATGCCCGCCTCAGCTAGATCATGAAAGCAGAATGAAAAATAATGTATTGTATTGTATTTTATTACAGGGCACCTCTCAGCGATTGAATGAACTTCGGATCCTCCTAATAAAGCATTTCACCCGATAAACGACCTCATACTTTAGGGGGCAACTGTTATAGACATTTTTGTGCCTTACAGTCTGAAGCATGAAACGTCAATAATCTGAGGGATCCAAAGTCCCTAAACATGTTGTTCCTACCCCTAGAGGAACAAGGTCAGCAAACCACAGCACTGAAAATCAGTTCTCCACCTGAAAACACTCAAAAACAAGCTATTTCTGGATCATGTCAGCTGCTCCACTGAGCATCTGCGCTGAATGTCAACTGCTCCACTCTGTACCTGCGCTGAATGTCAAAAGCAATGAAGGCTACCTGCGCTGGGCGAGATTGGCCAAGTGGCACAGTCATTCTGCAAGGTGTCAAATGCCCAGGAAGCTTCCAAAATGACACTTGGATCAGGGAATTCGCCTTGTGATGAGTAAGAGGATCTAGATCTCCAAGTGGAAGCAAGAAACTCCAAGTGGACTCAAGAACTGAAGTATAACTGAAGTGGGAGAGGACACTAGTCAGCTTCATGCCAAGCTCAAGCTGACTCATCCTTTCTCCAAAACTCCTATATATAGAACTCTCCCATGAGGTCTAGGGAGGCTGGAATCTTGTGAATGTAAGGAAGTGCTGTTGGTTTGTGCATAGAACTATTGGGTGATTGCTTTGAAGGAGGTGAAGAGGATATTTCTTTCTGCTGGTAGGTGTTGCTGGATTGGGCCTCTTATGGTTGTAACACTCTCAGAACTTTACTTCTTCCATTAATAAAGCATTTGGGGTTCTTCTATATGCATGTGTCTTTGTGGCGTATTGATGCTTGTATATTTGATTTATTCTAATCCTTGAATCAATTATGGATGTATGCTTCTTGTAGTTTCCCTTTCTTGTGCTTTTGCAGGATATTTGTGTAGCTGGGCCAGTGAAAGAGCAAGGAGCTGGGAGCAAGCAGCAAAGAGGGAAGATTGGATCAACCATTAGCAGAAGACAACGGTTAGTGGATCCCTTTCTCCTCTCTCTTACATCTCATAAAGAAGTAATCTTGAATAGCTTTGTATTCAGTTGTTGCTGAGGTACTATCACCCTTAGAGTGGGATAGGGTCATTCCGTATTGGATACTTTTCCCAACAACAGAATGAACTTGCCATTTGTCAACTCTCGCTCAGCGCACCTTGGTAGTGCTTCTACCTGCATTGTAGTGTAGGTAGCCAGTGTTGACTTTGCATTTCAGCGCAGACAGCTAGTGGAGCCACTGAATTGATCCTGAATTGACTTGTTTTTGAGCAGTTTCTGGTGGATAACTTCTGTGAATTGCTGTGGTTTGTTAGCCTTGTTCCTCTAGGGGTAGGAACAACATGTTTAGGGACTTTAGATCCCTTAGATTATGGAAATTTCATGCTCAATGCTGTAAGGCACAAAAATGTCTATAACACTTCCCGCAATTTTTCTTGCTTTCATTAAATACTTTATGATAGGATAAATGTATATGGATTGTTTCTTTATTTCTGCACTCTGTCAAAATCAAAAACATTCATTTTTATGTGTGTAATTTGATTTAACAGTGTAATAGCACTTGCAGTATCTAAACACTTATTTTAATAATTAAATGTTAAGTGCAAGAAGCTCTGATCCAGTGCAAGAACTAGTTTCTTGCCATGGGATCTGAGTGCTTTGAAATTGGAAAAGTTCAAGCCCTTAGAGGAAGTAAAACGCCTTTAGTAAAGACACCATTTATACCCTCTTCATAAATCTCAGTTCCTGCACTAGTGCAAGCAGACTGTGATAGTGCAATAAAGATCAGTGCAAGAAGGAAATCTCTAAAGGAGTAGGTTTAAAGGGCCCATCTGATGAGACTGCTAAGTGTCTATGCTAAAGAAAAACACACACTCTGTAGTTAATCAATAGTTAGCTAAAGTGATAGCCCCTTTATTTCTAATTTCCTTTTTCAAATGCATTCTTCCTTGTTCCAGTCTTAGATTATTTTGATGGTTCAAGTTGTCTTTTTCTCTTTTTAGTTTGATTATGCAATCTTTCCTTTAAAGAAAGTATGGATTGATATTAGAAATATTCAAACCATCTCTAGCATTGACTGTGCTTCGTCTCTATGTTTACGGATCCCTGGGTTGACAATTTAAGTGTTGAGGAGTTTGCTTAAGTGTAATTCCTATGCCCAACAAGCTTGATGGAGTGCTTTCTGATGCTTTTGCATTGTCAATTCCTTCTTCTGATGCTTCACTAATTTCTTCTCTTACATCCTTTTCGCTAGTTGTAGAAATACATTCGTCATCTACTGGTGCTTCCCTTTTCATACTTGTGCATGCTTCATTGATCACAACATCAATACATTCAACAATATTTTGAAGTCTTTTATTGTAGCAATTATATCCTTTGCTTCTAGAGGAGTATCCAAGTATAATTCCTTCATCTAGTGTAGCTTCAAACTTTCCAAGCTTATCATCATTATTCTTTATGTAACATTTTCTTCCAAAGGCTCTAAAATTCTTGATAGTTGGAGGCTTACCGAACCAAATTTCATGAGGAGTCTTATCATTGTTTACACATACATGGACTTTGTTGAGAATAGTCACAGTTGTATGCGTTTCTTCTCCCTAGAAGGTATGAGGTGTCCTGGATTCATCAAGCATGGCATGTGCCATTTGTTGAATTGTTTTGTTCATTCTTCTAGCCACCCCATTTGGTTGAGAATTTTTAGCTATAGAAAATTGCCTCTTGATTCCATGGTTTTCACAAAAGTCGAAAAAGTCATCTGATATGAATTCTCCTCTCCTATCATATCTAAGACATTTATTTTCAAATCTAACTCATTCTCTACTAAAGCTTTGAAGACGTTAAATTTATCAAATGCTTCATCTTTATATTTTAATAATCCAATCCAACACATTCTAGTAAATTCATCAATGAATAACATGAAATATTGTTCTCCTCGAGGTGAATTTTTCCTCATAGGACCACAAAAATCAATATGAATAAGTTCAAGTGGTTTACCCGTTGTACCTTCTTTGGCATTGAACTGAACCCTAGTTTTCTTACCGAATTGACATGATTTGCATATGGTACTTTATGGTAGAGAGATGTTAGGTAAATCACAAATAACTCCTAGCTTTCTTGACTTATGTATTTGAGTGAAGCTTAGATGTCCCAATATTTTGTGCCATAGCCAACTTTCTTCTGCTTTTCTTAAGTAACATTGTTCTAGACCGCCTTCCAAGACATAGACATTACCAAGAGTTCTTGTCCCCTTTATTATGATCTTACCTGTATCGAGATTCCGAACCACACAATTCTTTGATCTGAAAATAACCTCATGCCCTTGGTCACACATCTGACTAACACTCAACAAGTTATGTTTTAATCCATCAACAAACAAAACATTTCCATCTTTAACTTTTTCTTTCAGCAAAACAATTCATTTTCCTTTGATAGCAATAAGTGAATTATTTCCAAAGGTTACATTCTTTTCTTTCTTTATTTCATTAAAGGACATAAACTTATTTTTATCACATGACATATGCTTTGATCATCCACTGTCAATGTACCACAAATTTGCTTTATCTCATGCATATAAAGCTAGACCACAGTTTTTAGATTCCATGGTCTTGCTTTTCCATACTTTAGGTGTTTCCTTATTTTCATTCCGAGGCGTTGATTGCATTTTTCTCCTGCATTTAGATTCTTTATGCCCAAAGTTATTGCAAATGGAACATTTAGTTTCATCTTGAAGAGGTGAGAAACTATTGTAAGAGAATTTCTTCACGCCAATCTCATTCTTTTTCTTTCTTACTTCTCTAGTCATGATAGTTTTGTAAGCAACACATTGAGAAGCCTTATGACCAAAATTATGACAAGTGGAGCATTGACCATTGTAGTTTTCCCATTGATTGTAGTAAGGGAGATTTACCTAAAAGGTATTTGATCCTCTATTATTTTGTTGATAGCTGGAGTTTCGTTGACTGCTTCCTTTTATTGCATTGAGATAGCTTCCTGTACCCATTTCAGAAAGCTTTATAGTCTTTAATGATTATCCATTGTATCCAAGACCTTTTTTTATGGGAGGAGAGAGTTTCATTTTGAGGTTTCATCTAAGGTTCCACATCCTTTAGAAAACCTAATATTTATACCTTTTGTGGTCTTAAGTTCCTTCCTTAGACTTACTATTTCTAGTTCTAACTTTTCATTACGCTTTTCCTTTTCTAGGATTTGTTTTTTAGAGCTTCTTCTGCTAATTTAGCTTCTTCCAAACGAATTTTAAGTTGAGTTATTTATTCAATGAAGTTATCCTTTTCTTCTAGGGCATCCATAAAAACATCATCACACTCATCAATATATTTATCTTCAAATGCCATAAGTAATTGATATTCTTAATCAGACTCACCTTCTTCGCCACTTGAAAAACCATCACTATCTTCATGAGTGTAGAAACTTCTTCTATTTTCGATCTTTCCTCTGTATTTTATTTTTGTTGAATTCTTCGCTTTATAATGATTTTCTCTATAAGGACATTTAGTAGCATAGTTACCAACTCTTCCACAAGAAAAACATTTGAAGGGAAGATTACCTCAGAATCTATCAATACCTACTTGAAGTTTCTTCACGAAGTTTGCCTCTTCCTCATCTAATACATTACCTGGTTCCTTAAGTTCCTCATTTTCTTTTACTTTAGAAGTAGCCTTAAATGCAACTTCTCTAATATCCGAGGGACCCCCTTTTCTCATTTCATAGGTTGTCAGAATCCCATGAAGTTGTTCAACAGTTAGGTTCTTCAAATCATTCATTTCTTCAGTGGCAAATACTTTTGAATCGAATTTTGGTGTTAGATATCTTTAGATTATCTGAAGCAGGGATGATTCTTTTACTTCGTCACCAATATTTCTCATTGAATTAATGATTTCATCTACTCTAAGAAAGAAAATTGCAATGCTTTTTTCATTATGAATTCTGAGAGTTTCATATTGAACTCTAAATGTTTGAAGTTTTCCACTCTTTACCTTGTTGTTGCCTTCATAACTCTGAATGATTATGTACCATATAGCCTTTGCGATATTCATCTACATGAATTAGACAAACTTTTATTCTTCCAAGCTTCCTAACAAAGTATTGATAACTTTTGCATTGGTCTCATACTTTTTCTTTTCTCCTTAATCTATGGGAATGGCGAATGGATGCTGATAGCCTCCTTCAATGATTCCCCAAACATCAACTGCAAGTGATTGTAGGTAATATCTTTTTCTGACATTCCAAAAAAATAGATTGGATCCATCAAAAAATGGTGGATGGATTGATGTTTCTCCCTCCTTCAAGTGATCAAGTTTCTTTTGAAGGACTTGCTCTGAAACCAATTGTTAGTAAAAATACTTGGGGGGGTGGGGGTGGTGAATCAATATATTAAAACTTACTTAACCTTCTCATTTTCTATTCAGATTTATCTACATGGCTTTAATGAGGTAAACCTACGTAAGTATGCTACTGTTATGTAGACAACTAACATATATCCAGTTAACTATCCTTCCAATTAATTCTACATCATTTTAGCTTGAACCAGTGTATCATACCTTCATTAGGCATTAATTAAACAATAATAAAGTGCGGTAATAATAGAATAAATCATCACATAGTCAACACATATGAACACTGGAATTTTAGGTGGAAATCCAATGTGGGAAAAAACCACCGTTGTTTTCATCTCTGTCTTCTTCTTTTAAAAAAATATTATTTACAATCTCGTACTGGAAAAAAATCATACCAGTACGCAAGCACCCACCTGCAAAAGGATACAACCTTCTCTCATTTTCCAACTTCTACTGGAAGGGGGATAAAACCCCCTTATTCTTTAATTCCTTGTGGATCACTTTTCAGAATGTTTCAAATTGGATCCAACTTATCAAAACATTACAACCTGGAGGCCACCTTTCATCAAATTTTCATATTGGATCCACTACCATCATCAAATCACCAAATCAACTAAAAAAAATCGATCACTAAATCTCATTGTAACCAATCAAACTAAACCGGAACAAATCATGTGAATGAACTTCCGATAATCAACTTTCCATACACTGTTATCTATCATTGAAACCAATTGTTGCCAATGCAAACCTTGATCAATAATATGTAAAAATGTATATGCTACTATTATGAATAATCCTCGTGCATACACACGTTTTTCCTTAATCGGACCTACGCACAAATATCCAAAACATTAATCCCTCAATTTGAATCAACCACAGACACATATATCCTTCATCACAGATCTCTGAGCTACTTACAGATCATTACATACCATCATCAATACATTTCAATATTTCATTCACAAACCATTCAACTCCACCATAACTGTCACATAAATATTATTATGAAGAAGACATCATCAAAAGATAATAGAAATCACAGCAAGATTGTGTTGACGGTGTTGGACCCGCCAACATTCAGGGGATCTCCCCAATATGAAGTCCCAACTAGACCTCACACTGTTTGGTGTAGGAGTCCCATCTAGTACGATGGCCCAGTTGCTATTATCTTAAAGATATGCCTTAGATCTTGCTTGTCAGCATGTGAGAGTGGTCTTCTTTTCCTTCAAACAACACGTTTTGCGTGCCTAGTGAGTGCTTAGTGTTACATGTGTCAAGGTTCTTTCACCACAGAGGGAGAGGGTCGAAGTGAGTCTCCAATCGAAATGGAATAGTCCCAACTCTATTAGAGACACACAACATAACAGGACATGGGAAAATTCTTATGGAGTAGTCCACACAGATGCGGCAATCAAAAACACACAATGAATGGATGGCACGTACAACACCCAATGGAATAGTCCACGTGAGTGTGACGGTCGTTATAACATGTTTATGGGAATGGTTTTGTTTAGTGTCTGACGAGGTAGCCACATCGGTGAGACAGTGTTAACAACTTATACAACACATTTTCGTAAACATATGTATTAGAACAACCGAAATAGTTCAACTATCTTAACACAGGTTAAAGCAACATGCATTGCAAGTGTTCAAAGAATAGTCTTACAAACAATTACAATACATGTGTGAAAAAGTGATAGCATGTTATCAGGCTTCTAAATTAAGCGAAAGTTTGAAGACACATGGTACACCATACATCACTAACCCCGTAAGTAGGGCATTGGAGCCACTCCTCACTCAAAGAAAAGATTACAAACTCTCAAGGCTATGTGGGAGGAGCCAAGGTGAAAAGTCTTTTTCATGTACAAATGAGGGGTATTTATAGCCATGGGTAAAATTGGCCCTTGTGATTGTTCAACTTCCCTCATGACTGTTTGACTTTCATGAATTTTCATATTTACATGACCCTTTGGATTTACATGTGGGTCTCTTGGAATTCCACGTTACATTACATTGATTTACAACAATATCGCCCACAGTATTCATGTGGCCGAGATGACTCATGACACGACTCGACATGATAGAACTGGTGTGTTCTTTCTACTGGTGGTGTGCATGTCAAGCTACAGTGCTTCTGAGTGATGGATGTCCTCTTGGTGTATCATAGCTTCACCTATGAATGGAAAGGTGTGTGGAGTCTTTGATGGTCTTGGTGTTCGCTTGATGTTGCATGTGCGCGTCTGTTATAGACATTTTTGTGCCTAACAGCATGAAGCATGAAATGTCAATAATCTGAGGGATCCAAAGTCCCTAAACATGTTGTTCCTACCCCTAGAGGAACAAGGTCAGCAAACCACAGCACTAAAAATCAGTTCTCCACCTGAAAACACTCAAAAACAAGCTAATTCTGGATCATGTCAGCTGCTCCATTGAGCATCTGCGCTGAATGTCAACTGCTCCACTCTGTACCTGCGCTGAATGCCAAATCTAATGAAGGCTACCTGTGCTGGGCGAGATTGGCCAAGTGGCACAGTCATTCTGCAAGGTGTCAAATGCCCAGGAAGCTTCCAAAATGACACTTGGATCAGGGAATTCGCCTTGTGATGAGTAAGAGGATCTAGATCTCCAAGTGGAAGCAAGAAACTCCAAGTGGACTCAAGAACTGAAGTATAACTGAAGTGGGAGAGGACACTAGTCAGCTTCATGCCAGCCTCAAGCTGACACATCCTTTCTCCAAAACTCCTATATATAGAGCTCTCTCAAGAGGTCTAGGGAGGCTGGAATCTTGTGAATGTAAGGAAGTGCTGTTGGTTTGAGTATAGAACTATTGGGTGATTGCTTTGAAGGAGGTGAAGAGGAGATTTCTTTCTGCTGGGAGGTGTTGCTGGATTGGGCCTCTTATGGTTGTAACACTCTCAGAACTTTACTTCTTCCATTAATAAAGCATTTGGGGTTCTTCTATATGCATGTGTCTCTGTGGCGTATTGATGCTTGTATATTTGATTTATTCTAATCCTTGAATCAGTTATGGATGTATGCTTCTTGTAGTTTCCCTTTCTTGTGCTTTTGCAGGATCTTTGTGTAGCTGGGCCAGTGAAAGAGCAAGGAGCTGGGAGCAAGCCGCAAGGAGAGAAGATTGGATCAATCATTAGTGGAAGACAACGGTTAGTGGATCTCTTTCTCCCCTCTCTTACATCTCATAAAGAAGTAATCTTGAATAGCTTTGCATTCGGTTGTTGCTGAGGTACTATCACCCTTAGAGTGGGATAGGGTCATTCCGTATTGGATACTTTTCCCACGCGCCTGAATGACAATCATTCAGGGCTTTTTCGGCTTCCTCATGGGTAAGGCACCTCCTCAGAAACGTATACGATACCAAGCAAAAGACTACATGATCGTCGGTGATACACTTTACCGTCGTGGTATCGATACAGTTCTGAGGAGGTGCCTTACCCATGAGGAAGCCGAAAAAGCCCTGAATGATTGTCATTCAGGCGCGTGTGGGGGGCATCAGTCTGGATATGCAACAGCACAAAGAATCTTACGAGCAGGATACTTCTGGCCAACCATGTTCAAAGATTGCATAACCGCAGTCAGAAGTTGCCATGCTTGTCAAATCTTTGATAGCAAAACCAGACGACCACCCGCACCTTTACAGCCGATAGTTGCTGTTGGGCCCTTCGCCAAGTGGGGCATCGATTTCATGCAATGTAACCCCACCTCGACCGGGGGGCATGGGTATATTATAGTCGCTGTTGACTATTTTACCAAATGGGCCGAGGCGATGCCTACATTGGATAACACTGGTGAAACAGCTACCCTTTTCTTTTTCAATCATGTAGTCGCCAGGTTCGGCGTACCACAGGCTATAGTTACAGATCATGGGTCGCATTTTCGCAATCACATGATGGTCGAATTAGCTGCCAAGCTAGGGCTATCTCACGACAGCTCTACCCCATATTATCCGCAAGCCAACGGACAGGTTGAGGCAATCAACAAGGTCCTGAAGCGTATGTTGCAAAGGATGATTGGGGTTCATAAAAGAAGGTGGCCCCTAATCCTGTACTCAGCCTTGTGGGCTTACCAAACATCGGTAAAGAACGCAACCGGGTTCACACCTTTTCAACTGGTGTATGGCCTGGAAGCAGTCTTGCCAATCCAGTGCGAAATTTCGTCGCTTAAACTCGCAATCGATCTTCTCCCCAGAACTTCAGAAGAAGAGGCTCGTTTCTTGGAATTAATCCAGTTGGATGAAACCCGTCGTGATGCCACTTTGGCTAACGAGGCCCATAAGAAACGAGTCAAGGCTCAGTTCGACAAAAATGTCAAACCCCGTGTCTTCTCAGAAGGTGATTTGGTCTTGCTTTATGACCAAGAATCCGATAAATTGGGAGCAGGTAAATTCAATTTCTTATGGATGGGCCCCTATATTGTTAAAAGGGTGTTAGCAAAAGGAGCCTACGAGTTAATGGATTACGATGGAATTCCACTGGCGCAGCCCCGCAACGGGTTGTACCTCAAGCGTTACTATGCTTAAATAGTAACCTGCATGCTTTTGTTGTGTTTTGTTTTCGCTAAAAGTGTTTGTTCTGGTCGAGTGATCCACCTTTTTCCGTTGCAGATGTCGAACCTTCTGGAGACATGTGTTGGATATGCCGACGGAGCGAGTCGTAGTTCGCGGAACCTGTCCTCCGCAGCCTGGGCCATTTTTTATCCAAGCGGCGAGTTAGTAAGTTTCAGAGGTGTATGTATTGGGCAATCAACGAATAACATCGCTGAGTATAGCGCGTTGATAGAACTACTCTTTGATGCCATCACACGTGGCATACGCCGACTAATTGTCAGGCTAGACTCACAGCTCGTAATACTACAGCTCAATGGTATATATTATGTTCGCAATCCAGCTATTTATCGCATGTTCCTAAGGGTTAAGATCTTGGAAAGACGATTTGATTCAATTCAATATCAACATATTTCAAGAAACTTAAACACATTAACTGACTCATTAGCGAACTATGTGTTAGATAGACATTTGCAACATTTATAAAAAGGACACATCATTAAAGATTGTACATATGGATCACATAAATCAACCAGAATAAAACCCGAAAATCAAAATACGTATAAGTTGTTTATATAAGTTCATACATAATGTTCTGTAACCAAGACAAAATTGGTCATATGACCTAAAAACTCAAAAAGATGCTAGGGGGCACCCTAGCCTAGTGGTGCTCATGATAGTACGTCACGGCCTGTGCAATCATGCGCAAGAGACGAGTCCATCGTCTAGGCACGCCAATAGTATGCCGCTGCAGCTGTAAAGGTAACTCGTCAATCTGTACATCAGGAAGACCGCGAGTAAGGCTCTCAACCTGCTCCTGCACAACTGTAAGGGTCTCAGTGTCGTCAAGATCGCGAATAACAACTCTCCTAGCAGGCTCCACTGCCGGGGCAGCAACTAGCGATCTCGGACGAACTGCTGGATGAACAGGACCAATATCTGCATGCACCCAAGAGTACAATTAAAAATCTTGATAGAATAAAGCACAGCAACATTATGAATAAGAACAGTAAGCAATAATATGGTCAAGGAGTTTACCAATGGCGCCCCACTGCTCGCCACCCGGTAGCACCAAATCCGGGTCGCCTCGGAAATCCATACCCACATATGGATACTCAGAAAACGCCATCTCCTGACGCTCGAACCACCTAAAGAAGGCCTCAGTAAAAGTAATCTGAGGTTGACCAGCATGCCTAGACATGTGGTCGACCCACCTCTGCATACGTGGCTCGGTCGGAGAAGGCAAGTCGAGTATGATGTACTGAGGCTGCATCAGTGGGATTTTCTCCAAGGCAAAGGCAATCAGAATAGAACCAAATCCAAAGTTCTTCAGCTTCCCGTCCTTTACCTTGGTCAATTGACTTTTCATCTGAACAAATACTGCATCACACCAGTTGAATACTTTCAGTTGGAGACACTCCAAAGCGTGCTGCATATAAGACCTGTTGGCAACATGTAGAGCTGCACTGCCGGCCATCCTACCAATAGTGAACAGAATGGACCTGAGAGCCCGATCAGTAATCTCACGGATAACAATCTTGCCGTCTCTGCTCGGCTGAGAACCTTCCCTGCAATACTGGCGGACATAATCTCTAGTGGAATCAGTCCCCCGGGCCGTACCTGACAAGGAAATGGGGGCACCTCGTCTTGACAGTCCAGTCAAGAAGTACATGTCCTCTATGGTCAAGGGGATGGCCTTTCCCCTAATCTGGAACACTTAATTAACAGGATCCCAAGCATCAAGCATGTACTGCAGTAAAGAAATCTGTGCTCTCATACTAGAGATACGGAAGAACTTCAGCAGGCCGCAGTTCCGCAACGCGTTCACCGTGACAGGGTCATGGAGGGCAATCATGTCCTCCTCTTCATGTTCTTGGTCTCGCCACGTAAGAGACATTTTGTTCAAATTTCCCTGCAAGGCAAACAAGAGAAGGAGTAAGTTCCTGATTTTGATGAGAAACTGGCGAAAAAATCATCAAAAAATGACCTAAAAAACTCAGTTTTTTGAGCCCAGCGCAGGCAGGAAGCCTCCCACTTGCGCTGAGGGTCAGGCTACCTTAAGGCAGCTTGACCTTCAGCGCAGGTTTCGAAAGAGGAACCTGCGCTGGAACTAGGGCGATTTTGTAAAACCCCTGGGGCTCAGAAATGCTGGAAAACAGGCATGAAACAGGAAAAAGAAACCATGAAAAGAAAGAGCTAGGGTTTAGCTCCTACCTGGTCCAGACGGCGCTGAAAATCGTCCGCAGAATCTCCCGGAATCAGCTGGTGAAAATCAAGGGGGATGTTATGAAACCAGCTCACAAAAAGATAGAAAAGAGAGATCCACGCCTTAGAATTCAGCCTCTTCGAGGGGGCAACCTCCTTTACATTACATAAATGAACAATTCTTGGATGATAAAAATGAAAATACCTCCTTTCTATATATAGGAGTCTAAGTGGTCCCAATACAATCAAAGCCTACATAACAATAATATTGTAGGGCACAACAATAACAATAGAGGGATTCTATGTGGCACAATAGTAACAATATGGGCACTACTTGGGTACAACAATATAAATAAGGGGTATAACTACAATAGTAATGGGGTAATCACTAGTATTATAGGGACCCAACATGCCCCTCTCCTTCAAAAAAGTGTTGTCCTCAACGCTTGAGTAGTTCAGGATACTTCTGCATAAAATTCTCATCCTCCCATGTGGAATCTTCAGCGGATAAGTTCTTCCACTTGATAAGATACTCTGAAATTGATCGATTTCGTAGCTGTCGAGTTCTTGTTTCTATGACTGCTTCCGGTTCCAATATAATTTTTCCTTCTTCGTCAAGTTCTGGCAATATTGTTTGAACTGGGAGCTTGTCGCCTATAACCTTCTTTAAGCATGAAACATGGAAAACTGGGTGCAATCGAGAAGCTGCAGGAAGCTCCAATTTGTATGCCATAGTACCAATCTTTTGCAACACCTTGTACGGACCATAATACTTTGGTGATAATTTATTATCCTTCTTAGCTTGCTTGAGGGACATTTGCTTATATGGTTGTAGCCGTAGGAATACCCAATCACCTACATCAAAACTTCTTTCACTGCGATGTTGATCTGCCTGTTGTTTCATTCTATTCTGTGCCAACACGAGGTTATCCTTTAAGAGTTGGAGGACTTGTTGTTGATGTTCGATGTGATGTTCCACTGCCTGAACCTTAGAATTTTCTCTTAAATATGATGTGATGGATGGTGGTTGATACCCATAAAGTGCCATAAATGGGGTCATTTTTGTTGTTGTATGGAAGGAAGTGTTATACCACCATTCAGCCAGAGGCAACCATTTGACCCATTGTGTCTGTTTATCAGATACAAAGCAACGAAGATATCCTTCCAAACATTTGTTTACTATCTCAGTTTGCCCATCAGATTGAGGATGATAAGATGAGCTATGAGCTAACTGAGTACCAAGACAAGAAAATAATTCTGTCCAAAAATTTCCAGTGAAAATGGGATCTCTGTCACTTACAATAATCTTTGGGTTTCCATGTAGCTTTTGAACTGTTTCCATAAATGCAGTAGAAACTGTACTGGCTTTAAATGGATGTGATAATGCACAAAAGTGTGCATACTTGGTAAGTCTGTCAACTACCACCATGATGACACTCTTTCCCTCAGACTTGGGTAAACCTGTGATAAAATCCATTGAAACCTCCTCCCAACGTTGGCTTGGAATGGATAAAGGTTGTAATAGACCCGGTGTCTTAATTGTTTCAACTTTATTTTGCTGGCAAACCAAACATTCCGCCACAAACTTTTGAATATCTGATTTAAGGCCATCCCAAAAAAATTCCTTCTTAACCCTGTGGTAAGTTTTTAAAAATCCTGAGTGCCCTCCTAAGGGAGAAGTGTGCAATTCCATAAGAATCTTTTGTTTTAGCTGGGAATTCTTACAGAGGTATAAGCGATCTTTGTACCATAACGAATCATTTTTCCAGCTAAATGTATCAGAAGTACTGGAATCTTGTTGTAGCTTTCGAATAAGTGCCCACACTTCTTCGTCATTCTTCCATTCCTCCCTTGCTTCGTTTATCCAATCTGGTTGGATAATAGAAATGGCACACAACAATGCTTCCACATCCTCATCCTTTCTTGAGAGTGCATCTGCCACCACATTTTGCTTCCCTTTTTTGTAGATGATTTCAAAGTCATAACCCAACATCTTTGTGACCCACTTTTGTTGCTCTTCAGAGGATAATCTTTGTTCTAAAAAGTATTTAAGGCTATCATGATCCGTTTTTACCTTGAAGTGTCTTCCCATTAGGTAGGGTCGCCATTTCTTAAGTGCATGGAGTATTGCCAACATTTCCTTCTCATAAATAGCTTTGCTTAAAAACTTTCCCTTGATTGGACGACTTTCAAAAGCAATGGGTCTTTCATCTTGCATTAGAACAGCACCAATTCCATTTCCTGAAGCATCACATTCCACAATAAAGGTTTTTGTGAAGTCCGGTGTAGCTAAGACCGGTGCTTGGCACATTGCCTCTTTAAGATGTTCAAAGGCCTTTGTTGCTTCCGAAGTCCATGAAAATGAATCTTTCTTCAATAATGTTGTTAGAGGTGCTGCTATTCTCCCATAATTCTTAACAAACTTGCGATAATACCCTGTCAACCCAAGAAATCCTCGCAGATGCTTTATGGATGTGGGGATTTTCCATTCCTTAATGGCTTTAATTTTGCTAGGGTCTACCTTAACTCCTTCATGAGATACAATATGACCCAAATATTCCACCTCCTGGACTCCAAAGAAACATTTGGATCTTTTTGCATATAATTGTTTCTCCTCCAATAGTTGTAGCACCCTGTCAACATGTTCAACATGATCCTTCCAAGACTTGCTGTAGATTAGTATATCATCAAAAAATACTAACACAAATTTTCTAAGGAATGGTTTGAAAATTGAATTCATCAAACCTTGAAATGTTGAAGGTGCATTGGTAAGGCCAAAAGGCATGACCAAAAATTCATAATGACCCTCATGAGTTCTAAATGCTGTTTTCGGAATGTCTTCAATCTTCATTCTGATTTGATGATATCCCGAACGAAGATCCAACTTGGTGAAGTAAATTGATCCATGCAATTCATCCAGTAATTCATCAATAACAGGAATGGGGAACTTATCTTTAATAGTGAGCTTGTTGAGCTCCCTATAATCTGGACACATGCGCCATGATCCATCCTTCTTGTGCACCAATACTACTGGAGCTGAGAAAGAACTTTGACTCGGTTGAATTATACCAGCCTCTAGCATTTCTGCAACCATACGTTCAATTTCACTTTTTTGGACATATGGATATCTGTACGGCCTGATGTTTGGAGGAACACTTCCTGGAATCAGATGAATAGCATGATCATGATCACGCATAGGTGGGAGACCTTTGGGAGTCTCAAATACCTTGGAATGATTGTCCAGGACTTTTTGGAGATCTGGAGAAATAGATGATTCCAATGTGGAAACATCTAGCGAACATAATTGTGCAATTACACCTCTTTGCTCCTTTTTTAGAAGCTTTGTCATTCCATTAGAGCTGATTATCTTTCCTGGTTTCCCTGCAATACCCCTTAATTCAACTTCCTTTCCTTCCACAGAAAATTTCATGAAAAGTTCTTGAAAATTAAAAGCTATTGTACCCAAGGATTGTAGCCATTGGACTCCTAGTACAACATCAGCACCTCCCATTGGAATGGAAAGCATTGGGCTAGTCAATACATATTCTCCCATGGATAGCTTGATATTATGGCACTTTCCAGAACAATTTATTGTTCCTCCATTTGCAATCATCACTTGACACTCTGGTGCTGGATATAGGAAGCAATTCAATTCTTTTGCTACCCTACAATGAATAAAATTGTGGGTGCTTCCTGAATCAATCAACACTATTACCTTTTTCTTCTTGATTTGTCCTTCTATCTTGATGGTTTGAGGAGTGGTAATTCCCGCCAATGCATTACAAGATATGGTCGGATTTATTTGTTCTTCATCTAGGCTTTGTTCCTGGAATATATCCTCTTCTTTTGACCTTTCTTGCTCCTTTTCTTCTTCCTCTTCACAATCTATGTAGAATAATTTCTTCTCAGCACACTTATGACCTTTTGTGTATTTGCTATCACAATTGTAACAAAGCCCTTTTGCTCTTTTTTCTTCCAATTGTTGTGGTGTCAACCTTGTAGGTTGTGGAAGACTATGGGCAACAACACTTCCTTCTTTATAGTTGTGAATGGTATGCTTCCTAGTTGCCATAATTTTGCTTTCCATTTTTCTTGCTAACCTGAATGCCTTCTCTAATGAATCAGGTTCCCAAAGGCACACATCATGTTGGATATTATCCTTTAAAGACCCTATGAACACATCAATCCTATGCTCC
This sequence comes from Pinus tabuliformis, assembly GCA_031772625.1. Classification (NCBI taxonomy): domain Eukaryota; kingdom Viridiplantae; phylum Streptophyta; class Pinopsida; order Pinales; family Pinaceae; genus Pinus; species Pinus tabuliformis. The sequence goes on along the minus strand of CM062819.1, from coordinate 83,235,573 downwards.
TCTGGAATATCTTTTACCCTTATGTTCAATTTTTGGAACTCCTCAATGTGCTCCATTATTGAACCCTTTTGTTTGAGACTTATCAATTGGCTAAAAAAAGTGTTGCTTTTTGTATCCTCATAATGTGCTATCAATTCTTCCGTAAAAATTGCCCAAGTGATAAATTGTTTACGAGAACAAAGCCATTGATACCATACAAACTGATTTGGTTCCAAATATAAAGTTGCCATACGTACCTTTTGTGTGTTTTGCACATTATTGAGATCGAAGAATTGCTCCATCTGTAATATCCATGTGGCGGGATCCTTGCCATCAAACTTCCTCATATCGATTTTTGGAACATGGTGAGTCTTTGATCCAACATTAGAGTCTATGGAATCATGATTAACATTTCTTTTGTTCTCATCATGAGTTTCCTTTACTACCTTTTCACCATTAGTGACCCTTTCTTGTAGCAACTTCTTCAATTCTTCCATGTTTGTATTCAAATCTATCTTCAAATTTGCCATCGAATCCTCCATCTTAGCTTCCATGCCCTTTATCTTAGATTCCACACCATTTACCTTAGATTCCACGCCACTTATCTTAGCTTCTGTTAGCTTTTGTGAGCGTGACATTTGTTGCACTTGTTCTTGTAATTTTGATATATCATGTAGCATTTCTTCCTCTTCTTCATGAGTCATGCTAGAGCTTTCAGGTTCCTTACTAGGTGTTTGCATTTTCTTTCCTCAGGGCATCAGTTACCGATAATAATGCTTTACTATGCCCTTTGAATTTTGTTAAACCAAGCTTACACAAAAATAAAAATAAAAACTACACACCTTTTTTCACTTTATAGAAGCCTGATATTGAATCTGATGTATCTCTGTAATTTCGGATCATCCAATTCTAAAATTGCTACCTGTAGTAGCCTTCTACGTCCTCTTTCCAATGCCACAAGTCTGAGCCAAATTGGATTCTCCAAGGAAGAGTTATGTGAAATCTCCCACGGTGACTTGCTTTTAGACTGGTTCAGTAGAGCGAAGTTGTATGATGTGCCACGAGTCACTGTTTCGATCTTTGGATCTGAAAAACACCCACAAGAAACTACAGTCCATCCTCTTTCTGTACCTTCTTACAAAACTTCAATCCGATGCTCAGAAAGAAAGTTATGACGATTTTCCCCAGGTCACCTGTTTTGAGTGTAATTCAGGAGTCATCAAAAAGACCAACTTCCTGAAATCATATCTCCGAAAATATCCCGCGAAAAGCTCTGAAATTTGGACCCAAGGTTCAGCGCGATGTCTTCTCAAATGGGTTTTTTTTTGCGACTTCTGAAACGTCACAGAAAAAAAGTTATAGCGAAAATGCCACGATGACCTATTTGGAGCAACGAAACCCTAGAATCCAAAGCTCTGATACCAAATGTTATGAAACCAGCTCACAAAAAGATAGAAAAGAGAGATCCACGCCTTAGAATTCAGCCTCTTCGAGGGGGCAACCTCCTTTACATTACATAAATGAACAATTCTTGGATGATAAAAATGAAAATACCTCCTTTCTATATATAGGAGTCTAAGTGGTCCCAATACAATCAAAGCCTACATAACAATAATATTGTAGGGCACAACAATAACAATAGTGGGCTTCTATGTGGCACAATAGTAACAATATGGGCACTACATGGGTACATCAATATAAATAAGGGGTATAACTACAATAGTAATGGGGTAATCACTAGTATTATAGGGACCCAACAGGGGAAGAGGCACCTAGAGAGCTCCAACAAACCAAATGCAAATGAAATGGTAAATGAGAGGTAAAAACACCTTTTAATGGCTTTTTACACAGTTTAAAGTGAAATATTAGGGTTATAATCTCATTTTCATGAAAATATTATTCATTTCTAACAAAGTTTGTTGCAGCAACTGAAAAGCAGTACTATATTTGAAAAGAGAAAAGCTAGTAATGGTAAAAAATCAAAATTTGACCATATAATCAAGCAGTTTTACAGCGGAATTTATGCTCGTTAAAAAATAGAAAAGCGAGATCCGAGCAGTTTTAACACGGAATTCATGCTCGTTAAAAAATAAACATAAGCATTGAGCAGTGTTTTGGCGCATTCAAGCTCTTTAAAAAATGAACCCAGTACCGGTAAATAACCATTTGTGATCGTAAAATTATTAGCCATAAAAAGCCTTGGTCGTGTTTGCACCCGCCACCTCCATTCCATTTGGCCAATCGTTCACCTCCATATGATTGTTTACCTATTTTGAGGAACAGCTGCGAAGAGTGATTTCACCTAGCCATCCTTGTGACACTGCCGTGATTGGAAAATTCCAACCTGTACCTGGAATCTGCTGCTATCCCTGTTTATCACTCGTTCCTCAAAAGACGAGTCTTCTTTGAGCTCTTTTCATCTGACTCGTAAAATATGAAAAGTTTGCCGAGTTTTGGCCTTCCAGCTCGTTAAATTGACCGGAAGAGCTATCCCTCCTCTAGATTTTAATCTTTTTGGACCTGAGGGATTATTGCACAAAAAGGTCAAGCGCTTGTTTTATTCGGCTCGTTAAAGTTATCGAAAACTCATCCCTTCTGTATTGTTTTATACTTTTTCGGACTTAAGGGATTAGATGACGAAAAAGGAATTTTGGAGTTAACTTTCTGTACCTTTTCAGACTCTCTAAAAATGAAAAGGACCGAGTTTTCCTTGTCGTTAGACTCGTTAAAATGATTAAATAGCGACAAACTTGTCTTTAGACGAGAACGAGTTTCCCTATCGCTAGGCTCGTTAAAACATAGCGATGGGCTTGCCCGAAGGGCAGGTTATAGAACAAGCATATGTTATCCTCCTCAAGCTTGACAAAAATAAAGAGGTATTGGTCAGAAATGACTGGGGAAAAATTGGGAGAACCTCAAAGCTTTAATGGTAGCAAGTCGCTCTTGAACATGACACTTTGTCCTCCGTGTCACATCGGGTTGGGTTGTTTCATTCACCGGTCTCATCACCATGGTCCTCGCCAAAACCATCCACATTCGGGGTAATGCTACCGATCCATCACATTAGTGTCGTTATATGTTCAAGAGATGTGTTCAGAAAGAGTCAACCGTGTCCCATCCACTGCCATACATTGTCCTTCATCCACCCATGATCGCCACCCTGAATCATATCTCACAGATTGTTTTCACCTCCACTAAAATCATTAGCTCCGTTCCGTGTCATTGATGTGGGATTCATTAAGGCCCTCCTTTGACGGATCGCTTCTTGTCAACTTCAGCTCATTATCCAAGAAGTTGATCTAGGAACAAACCCCCCAGTACTTTGAAGCTTGCATGCCTCAATGGCAAGTTTCTCACTTCCGGCAACAGGTATACATCAATGACCTTCGACCAGAAGATTTTGCGTGGTGTTCGACGCCAAGTCCTTTATTCACACCACGTGAATTGTACTGCAGTACCTTGAGGGTCATTGTCATTATTGGTGATTCCTCTTGCACTTGTTAACGGTTTACATTATTGACCGGTAATCAAGCGATGTCCTTCCATGTTCGACTTCAGCGCAATTCTCACATGGATCGACTTGTACTTAGAGTGAAGATCGAACGAGTTTGAAGACCCCGGATCTAGTTTCATCCATCCGGGCTGCGATATATATTTAGGATATAAAGACATTTGATATGTACATCATTGCAGCAGATGATCATCCCACTCAAAGGATGATAATTTCAGCAGAGAATTATCAGTCTACCATCAGACAATCGTCTGTTCTATGTACCAAAATGAATTTATAAAGCTGAGCATGGGAATGCCCGCCTCAGCTAGATCATGAAAGCAGAATGAAAAAATAATGTATTGTATTGTATTTTATTACAGGGCACCTCTCAGCGATTGAATGAACTTCGGATCCTCCTGATAAAGCATTTCACCCGATAAACGACCTCATACTTTAGGGGGCAACTGTTATAGACATTTTTGTGCCTAACAGCATGAAGCATGAAATGTCAATAATCTGAGGGATCCAAAGTCCCTAAACATGTTGTTCCTACCCCTAGAGGAACAAGGTCAGCAAACCACAGCACTAAAAATCAATTCTCCACCTGAAAACACTCAAAAACAAGCTAATTCTGGATCATGTCAGCTGCTCCACTGAGCATCTGCGCTGAATGTCAACTGCTCCACTCTGTACCTGCGCTGAATGCCAAATCTAATGAAGGCTACCTGCGCTGGGCGAGATTGGCCAAGTGGCACAGTCATTCTGCAAGGTGTCAAATGCCCAGGAAGCTTCCAAAATGACACTTGGATCAGGGAATTCGCCTTGTGATGAGTAAGAGGATCTAGATCTCCAAGTGGAAGCAAGAAACTCCAAGTGGACTCAATAACTGAAGTATAACTGAAGTGGGAGAGGACACTAGTCAGCTTCATGCCAGCCTCAAGCTGACTCATCCTTTCTCCAAAACTCCTATATATAGAGCTCTCTCAAGAGGTCTAGGGAGGCTGGAATCTTGTGAATGTAAGGAAGTGTTGTTGGTTTGAGTATAGAACTATTAGGTGATTGCTTTGAAGGAGGTGAAGAGGAGATTTCTTTCTGCTGGGAGGTGTTGCTGGATTGGGCCTCTTATGGTTGTAACACTCTCAGAACTTTACTTCTTCCATTAATAAAGCATTTGGGGTTCTTCTATATGCATGTGTCTCTGTGGCGTATTGATGCTTGTATATTTGATTTATTCTAATCCTTGAATCAGTTATGGATGTATGCTTCTTGTAGTTTCCCTTTCTTGTGCTTTTGCAGGATCTTTGTGTAGTTGGGCCAGTGAAAGAGCAAGGAGCTGGGAGCAAGCAGCAAGGAGAGAAGATTGGATCAATCATTAGCAGAAGACAACGGTTAGTGGATCTCTTTCTCCCCTCTCTTACATCTCATAAAGAAGTAATCTTGAATAGCTTTGCATTCGGTTGTTGCTGAGGTACTATCACCCTTAGAGTGGGATAGGGTCATTCCGTATTGGATACTTTTCCCAACAACAGCGTCGCTCCTTCACTTGTACTTTGATATGCTTCACATGTTCTTCCATCAGCGAAAAATCTCATTGCATGCATTCCTCATTCATTCGTTCATGAACAAATCTCCTCGCATGCATTTCTTGTTTTTCTATTCACAAACAAATATCCTTGTATGTGTTCTCGTTGTCTATCCTGTTCTTCATTGAGCCATGTCTCATCCATGTACCTGTATCTACAATCACTCTTGACGAGACAAAATCAAATCAAGAAATCTCCTAGTCTACCATGATGCATTATCTTTCACTTTTAGATTCAAGTGACCGAGAGATAGGACGAGGCTCTTGAAACCATACAAAGAAGATTTCGTGCTGGGATTCGGGCTTTGGGCACTACCGGTGAAAATTTAGTAGACGTTCATAGGAGACTGGTATGGACAATCTGGATCAACAATGATTTTCCACTAGATCTGGCTTGGATGAAGGCCAGATCTGCGTAAATGTTTAAGGCAATCAGAGGGTGTTGGCAGCAAAAACAAGACAATTTCTCTGGGGAGCTGGTAGTGGGCTGCAGGAGGCTTGTCTGGGAAAAATGTGCAATTTTTTTAGGAAGCTGACAGCGGGCTATGGTAGTGCTGCTGGAAAAACCTATGCAATTGTTGCAAGGCTGGCCTTCTAGAAATCCTTGCACATTTTCTGAGCTGAGAGGGATGCCGAGAAGTTGGGTGACTTTTCATGAAAGCTGTGTAGTTTTCCGGGTGAGAAGTAGGTCGGTTGACTGGGTGACTGGCTAGAAAAACTGTGCAATGTTTTGAGGGAGACAGTGATGGACACAAGGTGCTTGTCCAACATGTCTGCGCAATGTTTTGAGGGAGACAGTGATGGAAACAAGGTGCCTGTCCAACATGTCTGCGCAATGTTTTGAGGGAGACAGTGATGGAAACAAGGTGCCTGTCCAACATGTCTGCGCAATGTTTTGAGGGAGACAGTGATGGACACAAGGTGCCTGTCTAGCATGTCTGCGCAGTTTATTCAGTCAGTGGAGTGGGCATGCTTTGTAGCTTTTCTACAATTGTTTTAGGGAGTGATTCTCGGGGTCACTACCCGATCAAACTCTCTAATTGACCAGTTGGAGGCTTGGTTGATGTGCTTGCAGGTAGCATAGGTTGAAACAACTTGCTGGGAAACTTTTGCATTGTTTTGGGTGACAATCGGTCGAATTGATTCCATGGTTTCATAGTGCAAACTCTCTATGAGGCAGCCTCAATCTCTATGCAATTCTGGGAAGCAGTACATAATAAATGAGAGTTGAAACTACGCAATGAAGCTTAGTGGATGTTCGACTGTTGGAGGATGGTCTGGTCGACAGAGCTTCAACAAAATGACTAAGTGTGTGAACAAGTGACTTCATACATGCATGACCTTGTGAACACACACTCAACATGACTTGACGACAAGACACCTCGAACCAACAAGACAACATTCACTCAGTGTGACTAACTGATTGTGTGAGCAACAAGCGCGACACTTGTGATAGATCGTTGAATGACCATGACGACACTTTCTTGAGAGTGAATACAATTTTTTGTGAGTGCGACGAATTTTTACATAGCAGACACAACTTGTACACATGAAGGCAGACCTTGTGTATGCCTAGAACATGACTATAAGCATGACATTGTGAACAACATGCAAAAAGATTTCCTTTGAACGATCAAGCAAGGAGGGTACAAAGACTCAACTTGAGCTCATGGGGTGATCCCAAGTGCTTGAAAACATTAAGGAAAAACCTAAGGAAGGCTTTGAAATTGATTTAGGCAAAAATTTTGGAGGGTGCTGCAGCCGCTACAACACTTGGAGACACAATGGTTGAGCTCCAGTTTCTCTTTTTGGTTCATTGAAGTACAGGGCCTTGGTCTTTCAGGGAGCATTGAATCGGTGTTCGGGTTACTTTGGCTTCCCCACTTACCCCATGGACAAACATGGTTCACCTTTCTCCAACTCATTCAAACACAACAACAAGTTTCAGCTTGATCACAATGTTTCGAAATCAGGAAGGGTAGTTTGGCTCACAAGTTAAAAAATTACAAAGTATAAGTTTTCATATTTGGTGTTTCTCCACTACCAGTAGGCCTAGATAGTACCCCGGGGGAGTCACGTAAGAACACACACATTTATCCACCACCAGCAAGCCTAGTCAGTACCCTGGTGGAGTTGCATGCTTCACCTCTATGCATAGGAAGCCTTTCTCTACTTTCGCCTTTGTATTTTTAAAGAGGACTGTGCATAGGAACTTATTTATTTTTTGGGGTGGAAGAGGGATCTTAACTTATTTAGAGAAGAATATTTTGTTCCTTCAAAGAATCATGTACTACCTCTGACATAGGTTTGCTCATTTAGATTTCCCCTTCTCCATTTCTACTAGTTGGATGAGCTTGAACACACAAAGCAGAAGGCTGAGTAAAGGCATGGGGTTTCCCAATGTGGACATAGGTTCATGGTTGGAGCCAAGTTTCCCTTGAAAATGACTCATATTTTCCGTCAATACTTCATCAGCCGAAGGTTACAACTAAGCACAAAGAAGATGGACACAAGAATGGCGAGGTGCTACAATTTCACAAGACTCCTTGGATCTCAGCCACATACTCATTCAAAATCCAAAACTCAATAGAGGGAAGCACTTATTGATAAACCTAAAATAGCATGGTATTAAGAAAACAAAACAAAGTGAAGAAAAAATAGTAAGCGAAAAGACAACAAGCAAGCAAACAAACATGTAAACCAGAAAGCAAAGACAAGCAAGAAAGAAAACACTAGTCCTACTCCTATGCTAAACAATCGGGGTTATGTGAAATGAAATTTCCAGTGAAGCCACCGTAGGCATACCCGACCTGCAACCACAAAGATATAAGTGATTAAAATAGATAAAAAATAGTGTGCAATAGAAAATACAAAAACTTGACAAACTTTCACACGAGAGAGAAGGTCTCGCCTCTGGGCAGAAAGATGTGTCACAACCACCCAACACACATGCTTACCTCTTTAGTGACTACCATTTTTCAACAAACCTCAGAGGCCTCTTGTGAGTGTGTGTTCTTCTGCACCAAGTTTCTTAGCGAGTGTGAGGAAGGACTGAAGCTTGTTACCTGCAACATGACTCGCCAAGTAAGATTTTTCCATCCATTCAGTGATTGGATCATAAAATTCGTGATGGTTGTTTTGAAAGACTTGTGATCTTTGGGAATATGGATTCTTCATTCTAGAGAGGGGATCATAATGGGAATCTAGTACAGATAGATTTGATCAACCTCATTGGTCATGTCAAGACAATGAGGACCTTCCATGGCCATCAGCATAGGCCAAAGTGCCTCACCTGCTTAACAAAATTCTTAGGAGAAATATGTCACAGAGTGAATATCATGGTATGTGAAGCAACAATCATTGGATGTACAGTTTGGAAAATGATAATTTGCATGACAGTCACCTAGGATAGAAGAAATATCAGACGAGTTGGTTGAGATGCTAGATTCCCATTTTGACATGAACAGAGAATATTTTTGAACAATCTTGCAAACTCTTTGAATGATAGAACAAAGTTCATTGTGCACTAGGTATGATAGAACACCCACCTACAACTGGTGAAACATTATGCATACATCATGATCATCACATGAATGTAGGAAGGATGCCAACACTATGACTGTGTGAAGCCAGTTGGGGTGTGATGAAATGAGAGGAACTTGATTTGTGTGATAGTTTGTGTGCTCATCATCACACAGGGAGATTACTGGTGTGATGAGAAAACAGATTTGAAGTGCAAGATTCACAAGAAGACCAAAGAGCTACTCATAAGAGAGAACATCTGATAAGTGTGATTCTGGAAAAATATAGTCTTTAAGATGACCAACTTCATAGTTCCCTGATTCCATGAGAGACAGACACTTCCAACCTGAATTGGATGTAAGAGAGGTGCATGAAGACAAACATGCTGTAATAGAATCGTGGATTCATTCATTAGTGAAAATTTGAAATTTTGAAATATCTCACCCGGAATAGTAAATATTTTTTACACGAGGATCCACGTCAAGTGCAACCATGCAGATAGATGGATTGTGCATGAGAAACGAGATCTGATTTGGTTTGAGGGACTTACCAGAGTTGCGAGGTCCTAACATAACCATCAACAAATGTTGAAGTGCCTCGACTACCTGGCACATCCCCAAACTTTCCAGAATTGAAAATTTTCGTTTTGAAATGTGAACCGGATCATGCATTGCTTGAAGATGGATGTTGTTGTTGATTTCAAAACTTCTCTTAGGATGGAATCCATCTCTGTCACAAGCTTCAATAAAATTTTTAGCTTCATCAAGCTGACTTGACGAGATGTCTTCATGCAACACACAAGATGATGACGAGTGGGAAGAGTCATGTGCATTGAGATTGTTTTCATCATGGACAACCTCATTTCCTTGTGTTGATTGAGCAGATAACTCATTAAATGAAGAAGCAATATAACAAGGAGTATCTCTTCCACATGTAGATGCACTGTGAATGGTAGGAAACACGAGAAAGTGAGGCGCAAAGGAAGTTTTGATATGCAAGTCTACTTTGACCGATGCATATTCTAGATCCAAGTTAGAGTGTACATGATAGAACAACATATCACATGCTATGCTTGGGCATTCATCACAACATGTGGAAGCATGGGAGTGATGACAACCCAATACTGGAGGTTGATCGAAAGAATTAATTGTGCATGATGTTACACTAAGATTAGCGGATTGAGAATCGATCAAGAATGGGAGCTCAATTTTTTGATGTGAACCATTTTGAAACATAGAAGAGGAATTGATTGTGTCTTCACCTTCCTGCTCCTACACCTATATAATGAGACTTCCTTGCACATGACTGCAATTTGATCCAACAATTTGATAATCAAGAGAGTGCGCGAAGCTAGCTTGTGAAGCGTATTGTTCAAGCGAATCATGGTACAAGGAGTCATGGCTTGTAAATGATGGAGGATGGCAGAGATGCAAATTATACTTGAGACTTGGGTTATGAATGGTGATGTCTTGTTGCGGCATGGAAGAATGAGTCTTCTCCATAGGCTTTTTGAGCCATTCTATAATTTCCTCCATTGGAGAGTGAGACAACTGAGAAGATGGGTTGGGAACATGCTGTGAAAATTTCTTAGCTTTATGACCACTGTAAGGGGTACCCACTGCACAGAATTCTAATTTTTGTGAACACTATGGGTGGGCACCTACTTTGAGAGCAGAAGGAGAGGAGAACAAGGAACAAACGGGGTTTTGGGCTCCTCCTCTACAAACTAAGGGGCCTCATGGTCTGAAATAATCGAGGGAGAAGGGAAATCAGGAGGTTCACCATGACACGAAAATGAACCAGGCATTTCAGCTCCTAGCTCATGAAGTCAAGGTCCACAAACCGTTCAGGAATTTTGTGATACAGGTGAAGGAAGTGGGTAGAAAATTCCTCAACTGATTTTCCAGGCTTCATTCTTAAACTAGATATTCTTTCATAGACATCTTGGCGGTTACACTTATCGAAGTCTTGATGGAGCTCCTTGAAGAGAGTGAGAAAGGAATGGATGGAAGCAAGTGGAAGGGTATGACACCAACGATTAGGATGACCTTCAAGTGTGAGGAAGAAAAGTATGCAAACAAGCTCATCACTATTGATTTCCTAAGATTTTCGGAAATGAAGAAAATCTGAAATGTGCTTGATTATAGACATTTTTTCCTCACCGTCAAACTTTAACAAGGACAAGTGATTGAGAAGCTCATCGACGATTAATAGCTGATCAAGGGAGAAATGAGAGAAACACCTCAGGAGAAAAAATTGTGTATGATCTATTTGGTAAGAGGTTCAATTTAGATGTAACGAGCTCAACTTGTCATTTAGCCCTCCTTCTAGATCCAGAAATGTTGATGATACTAGACCCACCCACATTTAGGGGATCTCCCCGGTATGAAGTCCCAACTAGACCTCACACCATTTGGTGTAGGAGTCCCATCCAGTACGATGGCCTGGTTACAATTATCTTAAATATATGCCTTATCTCTTTCTTGTTAACACGTGAGAGTGGTCTACTTTGTATTCAAACATCAAGATTTGTGTGCTTGATGAGTGCTTAGTGTTACTTATGTCAAGGTTCTTTCATCGCAGAGGAAGAGGGTAGAAGTGAGTCTCTGGTTGAAAGGGAATAGTCCCAACTCTGTCAGAGACACACAACACACCAGGACATGCACAACTTTTGGCGGAGTAGTCCACATGGATGAGGCAGTCACAAACACACAATGAATGGATAACACTTACAACACCCAACGAAATAGTCCATGCAAGTGTGACGGTCGTTATAACAAGTTTATGGGAATGGTTTTGTCTTGTGTCCAACGAGGTAGCCCACATGGGAAAGAGAATATTAACATATTATAAAACAAATTTTGTTAAACATATGTATTAGAACAATCGAAATAGTTCAACTTTCTTAACACAGGTTAAAGTAACATGCATTACAAGTGTTCAAAGAATAGTCTTAAAAACAATTACAGTACATGTGTGAAAACATGTTGGCTTGTTATCAGGATTCTGAACTGAGCGAAAGTTCCAAGACACATCAGTACACCATACATCACTAACCCTGCAAGCAGGGCATTGGAGCCATTACTCACTCCTCAAAGAAAATATTACAGACTCTCAAGTCTATGTGAGAGGATCCAAGGTGAAAAGTCTTTTGCATGTACAAATGAGGGGCATTTATAGCCAAGGGTAAAACTGGCCCTTGTGATTGTTCGACTTCCCTCATGACTTTTTTACTTTCATGACTTTTCAGATTTACATGACTCTTCAAATTTACATGTGGGTCTCTTGGAATTCCATATTATATTACATTGATTTACAACAATATGGCCCACAGTAGTGATGTGGCCAAGATGACTCATGACACGACTCAACATAACAGAGTTGGTGTGTTCATGTTGCTGCTGCTGTGCATGTCGAGTTGTAGTGCTACTGAGTGATGGATGTCCTCTTGTTGTATCATAACTTCACCTCCACATGACAAGGTGTTCAAATTCTACAATGGTCTTGGTGTTCACTTGATGTTGCATGTGTACGTCGCTCCTTTGCTTGTACTTTTGCATGCTTCACGTGTTCGTCCGTTTGCGAAAAAATCTCCTCGCATGCATTCCTCATTCAACCATTTTTGAATAAATATCCTTGCATGAATTGCCCGTTTGTCCGTTCGCGAACAAATCTCCTTGTATGTTCTCTCCTTGTTCATCTCGTTTGTCATCGCGTCATGTATCATCCATGTACCTGTATTTGCATTCACTCATGACAAGACGACATCGAATCGAGAAATCTCCTAGTCTACCATGATGCATTATCTTTCATTTTCATATGCAGGTGACTAGGAGAGAAGACAAGACTCTTGAAACTACGCAGAGAAAATTTCAGGCCAGGATGTGGGCTCCGGGAACTGCTGGTGAAAAGCATGAAGAGGTCACTAGGAGACTGGGATCGACAATCCAGATCAGTTGTGACTGTTTGCAGGATCTGGGTTGGTTGGAGGGTAGATCTATGCAATGTTTTGAGGGAAACATTGTAGGAAGCAAACAAGGTTGGGACAAAAAACATCATAATTTCTCCAGGGAGCTAGCAGTGGGTTGTAGGAGGCTTGCCTGGAAAAGAAGCACAATTTTTTCAGGGAGCTGGCAGCGGGATGCAAGAGTTTTGATGGAAAAAATTGCGCAATTGCTGGGAGGCTGGCCTGTTGGACATCCTTGCACAGTTACTGAGCTGGGCGAGATGCCAGGTAGCTGGGTGACCGCTCATGAAAAATGCACAGTTTTCTGGGTGAGCAGCCGGTCAGCTGACTAGGTGACTGACTGGAAAAACTGCCCAACTTTTTTAGGGAGACAGTGATGGAAATAGGGTGTCTGTTTGGAATGTTTGTGTAGTTTCTTTAGTTAGCGGAGTGGGCATGCTTTGCATCTTTTCCACAATTTTTTTAGGGGAGTGAGTCCCAGAGTCACTGCCTGGTCAAACTCTTTGATTGACTAACTAGAGGCTTGGTTGATGTGCTTGCGGGGAGCACATATTGAGATGGCTTGGTGGGAAACGCTTGTGCTGTTCTAGGTGACAGTCAGTCAAATTGATTCCAAGGTTGCATAGTGTGACTGTCTAGGAGGCAGCCTGAAGCTCTGCTTAATTCTGAGCAGCAGTACATAATCACTAAGATATGAAATTGTGCAATATAGCTCGGCAGATGTCTGACTATTGGAGGATAGTCCAGTCGAGAGAAGTACAACAAAATGACCAAGTGTGTGAACGATTGACTTCGTGCATGCATGACCTCACGAAAGCACCTCAACATGACCTGACGACAAGACACCTCGAACCAACAAGACAACATAAATTCAGTGTGACTAACTAATGGTGTGAGCAAAAATCACGAAACTTGTGATAGATCGTTGAATGACCATGGTGACACTTGTGCAAGAGTGAATACAACTTTGTGTGTGAGTGTGATGGATGTTTACATAGCAGACACAACTTGTACACACGAAGGCAGACCTTGTGTATGGCCAGAACATGACCACAAGCATGACATTGTGACCAACATGCAAAAAGATGTCCTTTAAACAATCAAGCGAGGAGGGTGAAAAGACTCAACACGAGCTCATGGGATGAGCCTGCATGCTTGCAAACATCTAGGAAAAACCCAAGGAATGCTCCGAAATTGGATGTAGGCCAAAATTTTAGAGGGTGTTGCAGCCACTATAATAAACTGATAAGACATCATTATCTTCTCATACTCCAGAAACCCTATCATATGTACTCAACCCTTACAAAATACTTTCGCATGTGTATGCACATTTCAAGAAGCATATCCACATACAGAACTGTCCATATTGTAGAATCGAGACACGACTACCTAGAGGTAGACCCATGTATGTACACACTTTTTCTTAGACAAACTTGTTTACAAATCTATAATTATTGACTCATTCCTTTGCTACACAACATAGCTTCAGTCAAACCCATTCACAAGCATACGTTATGACATTATTATCATAGATCAACCCATAAGCAAATCATGTATTTATTTCAGATCTAAAATATATGATCCCACATCAAATTCCTTGTGCAACCTTATTTCAGATTAAACAATTCATCAATAGCCCATTACTTGCACAATAAACACTTTGATCTTCATCTCCTTATATAGCTTAGGCCTTATCCAATACCATGGGACAAATCCTTAGTGATTCTGATGGTATTCTTGGACGGAATCAAATATCCATTTCTGCGCTCATTACTATGGGCCAATAACATGGTAAATATCCTTGGTATTTAGGATACCATGGTGCAGAAACTATATGCGCTTTCTCTTCTCCATACCCACATGTGTACGTGGCTTTACTTCACATAACCCTCATGTATTTCTCAAAACATAACCTTCATCATTCTTATGTCTCTGGACTGCTATTCCTTTCTCCAAAATCTCTATCACATGTGTACTAGCTTGTAAAATCATCGTGTTATCATCAGGTTTACAATCTTCATCAAGTAGGTTGCCATCAAGGAAAACTCATCAAGTAGGTTTCCATCAAGGACAACACATTTTTCATATTGCCAACAGGATGTGTGTAGCATGGGTACTCCTTGGATGAGGAATTAAGTTATTCATCCAATGAGTGCTCACACTTGAAATTTGAGTGAAACTGTAAGGAGATAAGTTGAAAATACAAGTTGAAAAAGTAGTTTTTTTTTCTCCTCCAAAAATGGTCAATCATCCCCCATGGTTGACATCATCATATTGAATTATATTGGTTGTTATAAAGTTGATTTTGGTGGCACATTTTTGTTTTGAGGGCCATTTTAGAATTAAAAAATTCTCCAATGAGAAACTTGGCACAAGGAGTCGAAAGTGAATATTCATGGGATACTCAAATAACACCAAGGAATATCATCATATTTATGAGGGAAACAAAAAGTTCATTATTTCAAAGGATGTGATTTTTCTTAAATCCATAAAAAATGACCAGATTATTGAGCAACAACTTCATCATTTAGATAACTTCACTCATATAAGGACATATCATGAGTTTCATGATTTAAGATTCCACATCTTGAATGGGATCAATATCCTATATCAATATTTGTGATCTCCTTTTGAAGTTCCATCTTCCCCTCATGTAGAAGATCTGACCACCTCAATTTAAAATGGAAAATCTTATTGGGAGGATCACAAATTGAACCTTGATGAGAATTCAACACCATCGCACTCAATTGAACAACCTATACCATCACAGAATTGTTCAAAGTGGCTCATAACATCTCTTTAAGTGTTCATCCTAATGTGGTAAAGACAAGAAATAGAATTTCTACAAGACAAGTAGAAGGTGATGTGGATAATTCAAATTCAGACAATGTAAATAATATCCACATTTCATATCATTGTGAATTGAATTTATATACTAATATTGAATCGACTTACTTTGAAGAAGGTGCTTCTCATTATGAGTGAAAATAAGCCATGTAGAAATACTATGATTCTCTCATTAAGAATGTGACATGGAAGTTGGTGGATCCTCCATTTGAAACAAAGCCAATTCCTATACAAGTACAAATTAGATGGCTCACTTGACAAGCATAAAGAGAGGCTTATGGGAAAAATATCTACAAAAAAGGAAGGCATAGTATATTTTTCCCCAAAATAAAATGGCCTACCATTTGTGTATTGTTGGCTTTGGCTACGTATAACATATGGATGATTTATTGCATGGATGTGAAGCCAACCTTCATGAATGGAGACTTGAAAATGAATGTCTACATGCCTCAACTAGAAGGATTTGTTGCAAATGGTCAAGCACATAAGCCTATGCTAGATCATCTAATCTTTGTATGGTCTAAGGAATGAACTCACACATGGTATGAAACTATAATTAAGCATATTTTGAAGACCATTTTCAAGCATTTTTTGTAATCATTGAACTTTGTTTGTCCAAAAAGTTAGTGAAATTGTTGTATATCTTGCGGTGTATGTAGATGATCTTTTGATAATAGGTAATAGTGAAGCATATATTGCATCCATAAAAAAAATAAAAATGAAGAAGATTTTTTAGATGATAGACATGGGACAATCTTCACTACTACTTGGGCATTGAAGTAACTCATAATGCAAAGCACATCTTCATATCCCTAAAGAATGACATTGGAGATTTTTTCCACAAATTTGGCATGCTTGATTGTAATCATCTCTCTAATCCAATGGAGAAAAATATAAATTTTACTTCAAAATAAGGAGAATGGATTTTATGATGCTACTAAATATAGATAGCTTTTATTATCTACCTTACTACTAGAAGATTGAATATTTCATTTGCAGATGGGATTCCTTATAGGCTCATGCAAAAACCTTTCAGAGGACATCAATGTGCTATAAAGAGTGTTCTAAGGTAATTCAAGGGAAATCAAGACGTTAGGCTGATACTTTAAGGTTGATGACTCCAAATAGGTTGGGTATTCAAATTCAAAATTTGATGGGGATAAGGAGAATGGATTGTTTACTTCAGGATACCTCACGATTCATGAATCAACAACTATATCTTGGAGATCATGTAAACAATCACTCTAACATATTCTAATATAGAGGTATCATGTGTAGCTATTAGAAAGGTGACACAAGAAATTGTTGGGCTTTGGAATATCCTAGAGAATTTATGTGAGAAATAGGTGAACGTTACTCCACATTTGATTAATAACAATTTTATAATCAAGTTGGCTAAGAAACCTATATTTCATGATGGAACCAAGCACATCAACATGAAGTAACATTTGATTCGACATTAGGAAGACACCAACTCCAATTGGTTGATACACTATTCCACAAGTGAACAAATTTTAGACATCTTCACGAAGGCTATTGGAAGACAAAAGTTTGAAATTTTTTGAAAGATGTGTGGATTGATAAAGATGTTTTTTCTTTCAATTAAGAGGAGGGAATGTTAGATACCTAATCCTTAGAATTATGGTAATTTATAAATATTATTGTAAATATTAATTTAGGAGGAATATAGAGTGTCATAGGTGAATGTCAAAAATATGAAATATGAAACCTAGAATCACCTCACATTGTATCTATGCATGAGTGAGTTCAATGAAAATATATAACACTTGGAGCTAACTCATCCATAGCCTAACATACAAAGAAAAGTATACGAACTCTAGAATTTAAAAAGATGTAGAGTCAATTATGGACACATAATGAATTAAGCTTCCCTTATTTCCATGTTTGCAATATATCATCTACTATTCCTCTCTGCATGCACACTAGTGTGAATGTGAACTATATAAACTTAACATTGATAAAATAAATATCAACTTACATACTAACTTTGTTATTTTATTATATTAAAATCTTGAAAATACCTCTAGAAAATTTACATACTAAATTATTAATTCAAGATAATTTGACTCTTCAAATTTTGAATCTAAAATTATAAAATTTAAATTATGTTCGAAAATGACTCTTACAAGTTCATGATTTTAAATTGACTTCTCCATTATAAAGTTAAATAGTGTAATTATTCATTTTTAAATAACACATTGTGATGGATTTGAAAGAATCAAATAAAATATATTCACATCACAGAAGCCTTAACTCAAATAATTATTTATTTAATTAAAATATATCTAAATATATAATTTTGTATATAGTACATAAGTTTTAATAATTTTCAATTTTTTTATCATATCATATCTTAATAAAATAATAATAATTTTAGCTATGGGTTGGCTCAATTGGTGATGGCCATGAAAATGAAGTGTTATGTGCGATTTGAGGTTCAAACCCCCTCGATTCACTTGTGCCTTCATAAAGGGCATACATACACACCTAGAGGTTATAGTGGTAGCGGTTGCAATCGACATACGTAGGGACTTAAGAACCTAGAGGTTATAGTGGTATCAGTTGGAATAGACCTCGTGTGACCAGAGTACAAGACCACCCTAGTTACCAATTCTTCTATATATATAAATAAAATAATAGTAATAATATTTTTTTTGGTAAGCGAGAGTTGTTGTCATTAAGCCAAAATGTTACATAGTAGTTTTCACTTTTCCAAAATTCTTTCAGCAACACTCCAACTGGATTTATTGGCTAGCAGTTGATTCACAAGAATTTTTACATTATCCAAAAACATGGGGGCTTCACTAGGGAAGCAATACCATACCACATGCATTCATATTGGGGGATATATATTGAGGAAAAAATGAAATAATATATTGACCATATATTAAGGGGTAAAGGGTTCTTACATTAGTAGGTTAAAAAAATGGAGCTCAAAGTTAATGAAAAAATATAAAGGGGTGTAAAAACTGTTTATGAAAAAATGGATACCTACAATATCTAGTGAAAGTAGGGTCTTTTTAATTGGGAAGTTATATTGGGTTCGTATTGGTAGGGGGTTAAATAATTAGATTTTTAGAGGTATTTTCCAATATGTACTCAAATTAGGGGTATTGTTTAGTATGCCATGAATGCACGTGATATGCTAGAGATTCGTTGAGTGAAGCCCCTGTGTCCAGAAAAGAATGAGATATCCAAAATAAAAGAGAGCCCATAAACCAGAAAACTACCAATATTTTCACACATCCTATCTTCATCAAGTGTCAGAAGAAGTTACCAGCACTAGATTTATCGGGCTAGAACCTGGGGGTAGAGGTTGAGGGAATTTTCACTGGACATGTCACTCCATATGCTCCAGAAAAGAATCTAGAGGGTTCATGTGAACCTCCAAGCGTGCTAGACTATCCTAATCTACCACTAATTTCTTTCAAGGCCATTGTAGAAGGAAATTATTTCATTACGATCCTCATGTTTTTCCTTGAGACTTTGTTCCAAAAAAGTCTTGAGATGACAATGTAAAGTAGTCGAATGAATGTATTGAGATCTCCCCCCCAGTAACTAGTGAGATACTTCACCAATAATATTTGAACTAGAGAGATATTGTATTTCCCTATTCATTGTTCATTCTAGTCCCTGGATATCAGCTTAGGTGCTAAGGGAGGTTGCATTTTGAAAAGTAGTAGCTACCACCTAGAAGCTTGAACTTCAACCAAAGACAAGTTAGGTTGGTCGTAGCTATATTTCCAATGTTCCCCCTTCCCCCTCTACATATGCCACAATCATGAGTGATCCTAAGTATCTCACTAGTCAAGCCCCCTAGCATAGTCAACATGCATATAGAAAGGGGAATTCTCCACAGGACTCCCTATCACAACCTCCTTGCCACTAAAAATTATAGAAGCACTCACAATCACGACCTATTTCCAGACCCATGGAACAGTAAGCCCCTAATTGTAGACCAAAAAAAACTATACATCGAGAAAGATACCCTTCATCAAAAGATAAATACCAGAATAACTAGAAGAATAATATTACCTCCATGAAGGGGTGACTTTTCCTTATGACTATAGTCGAGTTTGCATTGTTGAAGATCCCATAGCTTCTTGAGACAAGGTATCCAAAATGTCAATCTTCCTTTGAAACCACTTCGTGAGTGCAAGTCCGCTTCCTCCTCTGGCCTAAACTATGCAACAATTGAAGCCCAAGAAACCCTTTCTCGAGGTTTTTCAACCCAAGAGTCTCTTTGCCACTTGAAATCACTGCAAACTACCTTAAAACCAACCATGGACGAAAAATGAAAAAACTACTCTGTGAGTGCAAGTCTGCTTCCCCCTCTAGCCTAGACTATGCAAGAATGGAAGCCCAAGAAACCCTTTCTTGATATTTTTCCACCCAAGAGTCTCTCCACCACCCGAAATCGCCATAAAATGCCTTAAAACCATTCATGGAAGAAAAAGAAAAAATCCATAGAGAATAGCAGGGACACAGGACCAAAGCCCTAGCCACGAACAATAACTTTGAGCTTCCCTCCACCACATTACCTTCATCAAGAACTAAAGAAAAAAAATAAGAAGAAACCTCCTTTAAATAACATAAATCTACATGTACTCGTGCATAGGGAGGTGTGTGATGCTGCCCCAACTTAATCGTCGTTGGAATCAACGGGGTATCATCCTCCTTTAAATAACATAACTCTACACATAATCATGCATAGGGTGGTGTCTAACGCCACCCAAACTTGATCATTGTGGGAATTAGTGGGGTAGAAGCCTCCTTTAAATAACATAACTCTACTCTTACTCTTGCATAGGGGGGAAATGTGATGCCACACCAACTTAATTGTTGTGGGAATAAGTGGGGTGGTAGGAAACCCTTGAGATTTCGATGCCATTATTCATCCACCACATCAAGGAAAATAGTAATAATAATATTTTTTTTAAGTACAGATTTTTTCCCCAAGGAAAATATCGTAAATTTATTAATGAATTAAAAAAATCACAGGTTGTAGATGCTTATAAAACATTCAATCAATCCAGTCTAAACTAGTGTACACATAGACAAAAGCTTTCTTCGAAATGGAGTGAAGCTAATCTAAAATGGAGTAGATTAGTAATGTTGTGCTAATTCCTCATTCAAAATAAAACCCAAGATGCATATCGTTTGCTTATCAAGTGCTTAAGGATTCACCATTTTTGCTTAATTAACTGATTCCCATGAGAGTTTCTTACATAAATGTTATAAAAAATTAAACATAAAACATATGCTAAACAAGAACAAAATAACAACAAAGAACATCACAATACAACACACAACACAGAAATTTGATGAGCAGTTCACCCCTGTTAGGCTACGTCTCCTTGGTCTAGCTTCCAATGCTTGGGCCCCTCTATTTGTTAGGATATTCTGACACATACGATATAGTTAAGTTCAACTTGGTCTAGTGTAGAGTTAGGTATAGAGTTAGGTAAAGTGTGTTTCTTTACCGTTGTACATTTTGTAACTTACAATCCGACGGTCACGATATGTAGTGATCCGACGGTTCATTCTCTCCTCGGTATTACCGACACTTGATCCGTGGCTTGACACCCGATTGGTCCATGAGTTCTATTTAAAGCACATGGAGGGTCATTGTTCGGGTAATCTGTGCATGAGAGAAGCTTATGTAAATTTTCATTCTTTGATTGATAAATTGCCTGTAGTAGCCACGTTGGCGCAGGCCGTGGACTGTTTCCCTCTTTGAGGGTTTTAACCACGTCAAAAATACTGGTGTATTGATCTGTGATCTGGTTGTGAGCGGTGTCCTTTTGGTGTTCTTTCTGAGGAACTTACCCTGTAAATTCCTACATGGTATCAGAGCTATTTGAGGGCCGTGTCCGTTGGTGATCCAAATCTGAAGCCGGTAGAACGACATGCGGCTGTCGTTTCCTAGATCTGCTATTTCTGATTGCTTTCGGGCCGAGAGGACTGCTCTGTTGCGTTCGGAGCATCTGTTCCAGTGAGGAACCCCTTTCGTTTCACGCGAAAAGGTTTCCGGTAGCCCTAGCTGCGTCATTTTTCAGATCGGGAGGTATACAGTGTTTTTTGCAGTTTACTGTTATTTTCTCTCTGCTTATTTCGGTTTCGGTTTATTTAGCCCTTTTTTTAACCGGATCTATACCTTTCATTTCTGCGTATGCTATTTGCCCTGCGACTCTGTGTGATCTAGGCAAATCAGAAACAGAAAGGAAGGATTTTTCTCATGCGTATGCTCTTTTCCCTGCACCTTAGTGTGATCTCGGAAAATCAGAAACATTGAGAAAAATATTTAGTTTTTCGGCTAAAGCTAACTTTGAGCCGCAAGGTTCATTTTTTTAAAATATCTAGTTTTTTGGCTAAAGCTAACTTCGAGCCACAAGGTTCGTTTTTCTTTGCATATTCGTGTTGGGTTTTGTGTTTTGTGTTTTGTGTTTTGTAGGGAAAAAGAGCTTTCTCAAGGCAAGCACGCAAACCAAGGCCCCCCCCCCTCTCTCTCTCTCTCTCTCTCAAATTTTTTGTATAGATCAATTGGTTCAAAGCTATTTTAAGAGAGTAGAGGTCTTGGGTTCAAGTCTCCATTTTGTGGGGGCGGATTTTTTCATTCCCGCACATTCGCGCACTTTGCCGGCAACTTCAACAATTTTTTTTCAAAAAGCCATAACTTCTTCATCCGGAAGCCTTTTTCAGAGCCGTTTTTTATTAAAACATCCTAATTTTTCGAGATCTATCCATTGGACCACTTACTTTCAACATCTTCAGCTTCAGTTTTAAAAAAAAAAAAAATGGAAAGTCCATGCCAAGTCATTCTTGACAGCACTAACTACTTCCAATGGATAGCCTACATGGAAGATTTACTTAGAAGTAAAGGTCTCTACAGAATAGCCACAGACCAAGAGAAGAAACCAAAAGATGAAGACAAGGCTGCAAAATGGGAAAATAGACAAGATCAAGCACGTGGTTTGATAGGGATATCTATTTCTCCTGATCTTAGATTCCATATTGCAGAACTTGAGACTCCTCATGAAGCATTGGAAAAAATTGCTAAAGTTTTTGGGATTAAAAATGAAATTAGAGCCCATCAACTTGAAAATGAGTTGCTTACTTTGGATCCTAATAATGTTTCTTGCATTGAAGATTTCTTGTCCAAATTCAAGACCCTTAGATATCTCTTGGAAGGTGTTAAGGTTAAGAAAGAAGATGGTAACCTTATTTATTCCATCCTTACTAAGTTGGGACTAGCCTACTCTCTATTTGTTTCCACCTTCCATTCTACAAGGGAAGCTTTCATTTGTCAAGGAAAAGACTACAAGGCCCCTTCCTTTGACTCTTTTTGTGATTCTTTAATAAGAGAACAAGAAAAACTCTTACACCTTGGTCTTCTTAATCTTGGAAACTCTTCCACGAAAGCGTTAGCCGCCTAGCAGCAACCAAATTCAAAGAATCCTAAGAAGTCATATCCTCAAAAGAATGGTCCTAAACCAACTCAGCCTCAAAATGAAAGATCATTTCAGCAAAATGATAGGACCAATAAAAACAAATGGAAGAAGACTGATAGACATTGTAACTTTTGTAATCGAGATGGCCACTTAGAATCTAAATGCTTTAAGAAGATGGAAGCCTTGGAAGCCACAATGAAGAAACATAACATCCATGTGGAGCATCCTTCAACTTCAACTTCATCTTCAGGAATGGCACTTTCTGCATGTCGTTGTCAATCATCTCAGTCTGGTTATGCATTAAATGTATCTTCTTCTTCTCATTCTCATGAGTGGCTCATTGATTCTGGAGCCTCTTATCACATGGCCAAAAACCAAGCCATGTTTTCTTCTTTAAATGATTGTAACACCAAAAATATATATGTTGGTGATGATAGATCTCTTAATGTTGTAGGGACTGGAACTGTTCATTTAGACAATGGTCAGTTTAATGATGTACTATGTGTTCCAACCTTATCCTGCAACCTTCTATCTGTATATCAGATAACTCATTCAGGTGAAGGTAAAATTGTTGAATTTTCACCTCATGATGTTGTAATCAAGGATCTAAAAGATCCTAAACAGATTCTAGCTATTGGTCTTGCTGATGATTCCACAAGGTTGTATAAGTTTCACAACTTTGGGTCATCAAATCTTCCCTCAGTATTTGTTGCTCATAATGATGAAGTGAGCAAACTTTGGCATGAGCGATTTGGTCACTTAAACTATCGCTCCCTTCAGCATCTATGTAAAGAAAATATGGTGACAGGTCTTCCTATGGTATCTTGCAGAGATGGTGTTTGTTCCAGATGTGTACTCGGAAAACATCATCGGGACAGTTTTGACAAACGTGCCTCTTGGCACGCCTCAGCCCCTTTACAGCTTGTGCACAGTGATTTATGTGGTCCACTTCCTGTTGCTTCATTCTCTGGCTGCAAGTATTTCTTAACTTTCATTGATGATTTCTCCAGACGCACTTGGGTATACTTCTTAAAACTCAAGAGCGAAGTATTTAACACATTTTTGGCCTTCAAAGCCTTTGTTGAAAAACAATCTGGACATCAAATTCTTAAGCTAAGAACTGATAATGGTGGAGAATATGTTAAAAACACATTCATCAACTTTTGCACCGAAAATGGAATTCAAATGCAACATACTGTTCCATACACTCCACAACAAAATGGTGTAGCTGAAAGGAAAAATCGCACCTTAAAAGAAATAGCTAATTGTATGCTGCAATCTAAAGGACTCAGTCTTAGTTTTTGGGCCGAAGCAATTAATTGTGCAAATTATATAATCAATCGCACTCCTACTAAGGTTCTAGAGAATATCACTCCAGAAGAAGCTTGGAGTTCCATTAAACCAGATGTAAGTCACTTTCGTGTTTTTGGAAGTGAAGCATGGGTCCATATTCCAGATGAAAAGCATAAAGCTTTAGAACCTAAGAGTGAGAAATGTACTTTTGTTGGATATTCTGAAGATGTAAAAGGTTATAGACTTATTCCATTTAAGTCCAAAAATGTTATCATTAGAAGAGATGTAAAATTTGATGAAAATAAATCGGCCTGCGAGCCTAGTCCAGCGGATGTGCCACCTCTTCCTATCTCTTCTACCTTTGAAAACATTTCTTCTTCAGATGATGAAAGTGAGGATGATAATCCTCCCCCACCTTCTCAGGATCCTCAACTTCCAAAATGGGTCCGTGCTACTCGGGATGCAGCAGGTGATCTTGCCGGTGATCCTACAGATCAGCGACGTACACGTTCTCAGTTTGAAAGAGCCTCTTCTTTACTGGCTCAAGCTCCAGTAAATCATGATCCTGACACTTTTGCAGAAGCTTCAGGCCATCCACATTGGGAAGCAGCTATGAATGAAGAATATCATTCATTGTTGGCAAATGATACATGGGATCTTGTTCCTCTACCAAAGGGACGCAAACTTGTTAGATGTAAATGGGTTTACAGAACCAAGTATGGACCAGATGGGAAAATTGATAAACATAAAGCTCGTCTTGTTGCTAAGGGCTTTTCACAGGTTGAAGGCATTGACTACACTGAAACCTTCTCCCCTGTTGCCAAAATGAACTCTATCTGCCTTGTTCTTTCCCTTGCTGCCTCTTTAAAATGGGAAGTCCATCAGATGGATGTTAAATCTGCCTTCTTGCATGGGGACTTGCAGGAAGAAATCTATATGGAACAACCCATTGGCTTCATACAAACAGACTCCAGCCTTGTTTGTCAACTTAAGAAATCCCTTTATGGTCTCAAGCAAGCTCCTCGGGCTTGGTATGCCAAAATGGATAGCTTTCTTTTAGAATCTGGCTTTTTTAGGTGTTATTCTGACAATACTGTCTACACCAAGAAAGTGGGCAACTCTCTTATCATCCTTGTTCTTTATGTTGATGATCTTATTCTTACTGGTAGTGATCCCAACCTTATAAACCATGTGAAGTCCAGCCTTAAAAAGAAATTTGAAATGACAGACTTAGGACACTTACACTATTTTCTCGGTCTTCAAGTCTTGCAATCCAAGGAGGGTATTTTCCTTTCCCAGTCCAAGTATGCTTGTGATATTCTTCGTCATTTTCACATGGAAGACTGTAAGCCAGCCCCTTCTCCCTTTCAGTCTGGAGTCAAACTTTCAGTCTCTTGTACTTCTCCTGAAGTTGATGCTACCTTATACCGTCAACTTGTAGGAAAACTCTTGTATTTAACCCATACTCATCCTGACCTTTCCTTTGCTGTTGGCCTTGTTGCTCATTTTATGCAAAACCCCCGTGAAAGTCATTGGAAAGCAACTAAAAGAATACTTCGTTATGTTCGAGGTACAATACAGTTTGGGATTCATTACAGTGCCAAAGCAGCTCCTCTATTAGTTGGTTTCACTGATTCTGATTGGGCTGGTGACCCTGATGATCGGAAGTCTACTGTCGGTTATGTCTTCACTCTTGGTTCAGGACCTATTACATGGGCTTGTAAGAAACAGGCTGCCATTTCTCTTTCGTCAGCAGAAGCTGAGTATCGTGGTGCCGTGGAAGCTAGTAAGGAAGCCTTGTGGCTTCGTCAGATCCTATCAGAGTTTGGCTTTGAGCAGCAGCATCCAACCACACTTTGGTGTGATAATCAAAGTGCCATTCAGCTATGCAAAGATCCAGTCCAGCATCAGCGCAGCAAACACATTGAACTACACATGCACTTCATCAGAAAGCTCATTCATGACCATGTTCTTGAAGTGCAATATTGTCCAATAGATGATCAGGTTGCAGACATCTTCACAAAGGCTCTCACAGAGGCGAAGTTCACTAAACTTCGATATATGCTTGGAGTTCAGGAAGTTGTCACTAAGGGGGGATAGGCTCTAGTGCCTCCTTCCTTCTCCTATTGTTTCATATTTGTAAATCCTTCAATCCTATCCCAAGTTGTTCTTAAGGGGGGATGTTAGGATATTCCGACACATAGGATATAGTTAAGTTCAACTTGGTCTAGTGTAGAGTTAGGTATAGAGTTAGGTAAAGTGTGTTTCTTTACCGTTGTACATTTTGTAACTTACAATCCGACGGTCACGATATGTAGTGATCCGACGGTTCATTCTCTCCTCGGTATTACCGACACTTGATCCGTGGCTTGACACCCGATTGGTCCATGAGTTCTATTTAAAGCGCATGGAGGGTCATTGTTCGGGTAATCTGTGCATGAGAGAAGCTTATGTAAATTTTCATTCTTTGATTAATAAATTGCCTGTAGTAGCCACGTTGGCACAGGCCGTGGACTGTTTCCCTCTTTGAGGGTTTTAACCACGTCAAAAATACTGGTGTATTGATTTGTGATCTGGTTGTGAGCGGTGTCCTTTTGGTGTTCTTTCTCAGGAACTTACCCTGTAAATTCCTACACTATTATGCTCAAACTTGCAACAAAAGTGTGTTTACAATGCTCAAATGCCTCTGAAACCTATCTCAACAAGTTCAAAATACTCAAAAATGGCTATCTAGCCTCTTTTTGCATCCAATTTGTATAAGACCTGAAGAAGTTACGAGTTATCCTAGTTCTCCCACTATTTATTCCACAAATTGCTCCAAATCCGGTAGAAACCCACATTTCCACTCCAAAATCCACTAACTGGGCGAATATTTCACCGTGTTGTGGGCCATAACCTGTCGATCGTATCACAAATCGCAATCGGTGAAGTTTGGTGGGCTGAAGGTCTTGTTAACATGGTGGCGATGTTGCGATACTGATATCATGGACCCAATGGGAGTATTAACTAGAATATATAAAATATCGCGTCCAAGCAATCCATTGCAAATCACAATTAGGAAATTACTGTCGGAACCATCACAAACGCAACCCCTTTTTTAATTTCGATATGCAATAAATCGCATCGCAACTGGGCTTTGTCGGGGGTCATTTTTGTAATACTCGGCCACCTGCAATATGCGATTGTGATTAGATCACATCGCAACATGTCTGCGTCAGGGCCGATTTCAACCTTGTTTATACCTGCGACTGCAATTTGCAATATGTGGGGGCCAATGGTAGCCTGCCACTTGGCACCTCCTCATTCGCTGAAGGGTTATTGCACGTCATGCAATCTTGCCATGTAGACAAGTCAAACTTGAACTTTGACTTGCTCTAACTTCTTCATACGAGCTAGGATTTGAGTGTCATTCACAGCATTGGAATCAGAATGATGAAATATTCGATCTGAATCTAAGCTTTATAGAATTCTAACACTTTGACTTTTGAGCATAAACTTGAGCACCTGATCACTCCTCCCCACTGGAAGCCTTTTGGACCCAAACATATTATATTCAGTGATTGAAAAGAGGAGGGTATTGTTCCCTCACCTTCTCCTCTTCAATCCATTTGGTCTTTGATGGATTTGTACCTTTGAGACCCACTCGAAGATAATCAAGATTTCCCCTTTTTGTTGTCCTTGTTCTTCTGTTAATTAGAATGTCTTGCTGAAGCACATCAAGGAATTATGGAGAAAAGTCTTCAATTGATGGAATATGTACACTTTCTCCTTGATCTCCAATCAAATGAGGCTCATACAATCTCAAATTTTCAACGTTAACAATGGAATAAATTTGCATATATGAAGGTAAATCAAGCTTGAAATCATCATTAGCAATCTTTTCCGAAATTTTAAATGGACCATAACTGATTAGTTTCAAATTTTTACGTTCACCTTGAAGCCTTTCCTTGCTAAATGTAAAGCCAAACTTCATCACCTACTTGAAATTGATGGTCCACACAATGCTTATCATGCATTGCCTTATACTTGCCTTGACTCTTTTCTAGTTGTTCTTGAACTGTTTGGTGAATCAAATGATTTTTCTCAATGAATTTCTTTGTTCTGTCTATGTAGTTATGTCCATCTATAGCTACATCTTTCTTAGAGATGAAATCCAAAGACGATTTAGGCAAATAACCAAGACATGCCTCAAAATGAAAAGTTAGAGTAGAAGAGTGTTTTGCTCAGTTGTAAGCATGTTGAATATAATGCAACTGTTCATCCCACAAATTAGGATGTTTGTTGCAGTATCCTTTTATAAAATGAATAACTTTCCTATTAACCACTTTAGTTTAATCATCTATTTGTGGATGGACGGTTGCACTTTTCTTCAACTTGTTGTCCATCAAGTTCCATAATTTTGACCAAAAATTCCCAACAAATCGGGAATCGCGTCACTTACAATAGAAGTAGGTAATCTAAAATGAACCCATACATTTTGAAAGAAAAGTTGAGTAATTTGTTGAGCTGTAAATATTTTTTACAAGGCATTAATATGCACATCTTGCTGAACCTATCCACAACTACGTACAGATAATCATGACCTTTTCTTGATAAAGGAAGCCCTCCTACAAAATCCATAGAAACACTCGCCCATGGATGTGAAGGTACTGGAAGTGGTATATACAATCATAGTTTCCTATTATTAGGCTTACTGACTGGACACAGTGAACAATATCTGATAAAACATGACATGCTTTCAAGCATACACGATCAATAAAAATACCTCTGAAGATTTGCCACCGTTTTACTTACACTGCAATGTCCAACAATAAGAGAAGTGTGTGCTTCCCTTGTGAAATTTAATCTCTCTCCCGTTGGAACCCAAAGTTTTCCCAAATGGTACAACAATTTATCATGTACATGGTAGTCTAATTCCTCAACTTGGTGGCCTTGACTCAAGTTTGAATATACCTCTTGAAAGTCAACATCATTTGTGTATTGCTCAACATAACTTTCAAGAAAAACATAATGATTCTTGAGTAAAATGGCTACATTAACAACCGGTCTACAAAGAATATCAACAACTCTATTATAAATACCTTTCTTGTACCTGATTACCAAGTGCAATTGCTGTAAGAATCCCATCCAACAAAAGTGCCTTGATTGCTGCAATTTTGTCTGGGATTGTAGATATTGCAAAGGTTGATAATTGGTGTGAATAATGGTTTCTTTTCCCATTAAATAATGCTTCCATTTCTTTACACCTTTCACCAATGCCTAAAGCTCTTTATCTATGTAGGATAGTTAATAACAGTACCATTAAAAATCTTAGAATGAAATGAAATGGGATTAACATGTTGTAAAAGAACTGCACCCATGTCGTAGTCACTTGTATCTGTTTGTATTTCAAATGGTTATTTCAAATCTGGCAATGATAAAACTAGGGCTAAACTGATCTTTTGTTTTAAAGCATCGAACGTTTTTTGTTGTTTTCCTCCCCACTGGAAGACAACCTTCACACTCGTCAAAGCATGTAGTGGAGCTGATATGGAAGAGAAATTGGTAATGAACTTCCTCCAGTACTGCACTTCTCCTAGAAAACTCTTTACTTCTGTGACTGATTTGCATATTGACCAATTCACAATGACCAAAATTTTAGAGAGGTCAATCTTCAGCTCACCTCCTCCAACTATGTGGCCCAAATACACTAAGGAAGTTTTCTCGAATTCACATTTAGACATCTTTAGAAATAACTGTTCTTTTTTCAAGACATCCAAAACTTTACTCACATGCTTAACATGTTCTTCTCATGATTTTTTGAATATCAAAATATCATCTAAATAGACAATTACAAACTCATCAAGAAAGGATCTTAAAACATCATTCATAACTCTCATGAATGTAGTTGGAGTGTTGCAAAGACCGAAAGGCATAACCAACCACTCTAACAATCCCTATTTGGTTTTAAAAGAAGTCTTCCAAATATCCTCCTCATTTATTCTAACTTGATGATATCCACTTCTCAAGTCTAATTTAGTGAAATATTTTTCATTCTTCAACTGATCTAGCAAATCATCTATTCTGGGTAGTGGGTATCGATTCTTTATGGTAATTTTATTCAAAGCTCGATAATCTACACACATGCGCCAGGTTCCATCTTTCTTGGGTACCAAAATAATTGGTGAACCACATGGAGAAGTAAAGGGACGAATTACACCTTTATCTAACAATTCCTAGACTTGTTTCTTAATTTCTAAACTTTCCAGAATTGACATTCGATACATATCGATATTTGTGAGTGGACAGTCTTACTGTAGCTGAATTTCGTGTTGAATTCCCCTTTTTGGTGGCAATCCCTTTGGTTCTTGAAAAACATCCCCATATTTATTGACCACATCAACCAATTCAACTTTCAGCTTCATGTCACAGCCTACAAAGGATTCATGCTCTGTGTCATTCTTCTGCTTGATCATAAGGAGCACAAGACTCTTGTTGGAATTGACCAGTCGCTTCATTTTCCCTGTGCTTTCCAAAGATAGATTAAGCTTCCTACGATAGGCTCTCAAAATATACACCACTAAATGATATTTTTTCTCAAATCTATGGAAAACGACTTTCCTGTCATACAGATACGGCTTCCCAACATAATTCCATAAATATCCAGCAGCACTACGTCTAATTCAACTTCATCAACAAAATTGGCAGTAATTGGAAACCTGAAAACACATTTCCATGTGGCCTAAAGATTGCATCCTTGGTTATCCAACCGAATGGATACAGTTTATGATGAGGCACAGTTTCCAGATTCAACTTCTTGACCAAGTCTGTAGAAATTAAATTTTCTTGGAATCCACTGTCAAACAATGTATCAATCTTGGTGTGTTTGGAAATAACTCTGATATGGAACAACTCAATTATATTTTCTTCATTTGAAGCATTTTTGGTGTTATTTTTTGTGCTAGTACTTGCCACATCTTCCTCTTTGATTGTTTTTGCCACGAATTTTCCTTTAGTGACTGCGGCTGCAATCTTTGTTTCATCACCTAAGTCAAAACCCAAGTCTTGTTGTACAGTAGCGTTGGTCTTCTCTTTCCCTTTATTGTTAAATTTCTTCGGTTTTAATTTAGGATGGAGCTTCTAGCAATTCACTTCATCATGGCCCTCTTTGGAACAATTCTTGCACATGAGTTTCTCCCCTTCTTTCTTAACAGAAGCATTTTTATTCTACTTTCCTTTATACTTCTTTCATTTTTCACCACTCTAGAATGGATTTTTCTTGCCTTCTTCTTGTACATTTTTCCCTCTTGCTTCAAGGTGTGTAGCTTGAACACATACATCATCAAGATTAGTAAGATTAAACATAATAATGGTGTGTCGAATATAGCTATGCAAACCTCCTATGTATTTTAGCAAAGTATCTTGTGATTGTAATTCTACTCCTAGCATAAGAGCTCTTCTCCTAAACTCCTGAGTATACACTTGCACATTTTTACCTTTTAACTGTCTGAAATTTCGCAAATTCATCATAGCTTTTTGCATACGATCTAAAGGGTAGAATTTTCTTTTTATAGCAACAATGAAATCAGACCAAGTAATAGAGATCTTACCATGTTTTTTGATCTCGTCTTGAGTCCTTTCTTCCCACCAAATGAGTGATACACCCTCCATTCTCAATAAAGCCAACTGAATTTTGATATCATCCTCTTGAAGGTTCTGAATTCTACAATAAACCTCTAATTGACGAATCGAATTATTAAGTTTCTCTGCATTCACTTCACCATTTACCAGTTCCTTTT
The DNA here is from genome assembly GCA_031772625.1 of Pinus tabuliformis. NCBI lineage: Eukaryota > Viridiplantae > Streptophyta > Pinopsida > Pinales > Pinaceae > Pinus > Pinus tabuliformis. Next base: position 83,203,640 of record CM062819.1, on the reverse strand, counting down.
GAAGAATGATGATGAGTATGTGTAAGGGTTGTATTAGTGGAAGAGTGTAAAGATGCTTGTGAAGAAGAAGATGAAGAAGATTGTGGAGAGGGTGGAGGTTTGTCTCCATTCCCATTACCTTCTTTTCCATTACCTCCCCCTGAAGAGCCTCCTCCTTTGGGAGGTTTGGAAATTTCTCCCTGAAATCTTCTATTCCTCTCTTTACAGAGGACCTTCACCATCTTTATCATATCAAAGAAATCCTTTCTGAATGTCTTCTCATCTTTTGTCATGTTTTTAGGTTATCCTTTATGATACATGATCTATGGAGTCTCAACTACAACTTGAGGTTGAACTAGTGTTGTAGACTTTGGCAACCTTTCTCTTCTTCCACTTGACCGAACTTCAGGGCTTCCAACTAGCTTTCCTTCACCTCTTTTGAGTTTTAACCTTGTTAGCATGACACAAAACTAGCCAACACTTAAATCCTTCTTTCACAATGAAAATCTAGTAAGCAAAAAACCATTGATCTGATACCAACTTGACCTAAAATGGAGCAGATTAGTAATGTCATACTAATTTCCCATTCAGAATAAAACCCAAGATGCCTATCATTTTCTTATCAAGTGTTTAAGGATTCACCATTTTTTCTTAATTAATCGATTCCCATGAGAGTTTCTTATGTGAATGTTATAAACAACTAAACATAAAACATATGTTGAAAAAAAGAAAAATAACAACAAATAACATAAAAATACAACACACAACACAAAAATTTGATGAGGAGTTCACCAGTCCTGGGCTACGTCTCCTTGGTTCAGCTTCCAATGCTTGGGCCTCTCTATTATGCTAAAAATTACAACAAAAGTGTGTTTACAATGCTCAAATGACTCATAAATCTGTCTCAATGAGTTCAAAATACTGAAAAATGGCTATCTAGCCTCTTTTTGCATCCAATTTGGATAAGAACTGAAGAAGTTATGACTTCTCATATTTCTCCCACTATTTGTTCTACAAATTGCTCCAAAACCGGTAGAGACCCACATTTTCACCCCAAAATCTGCGAATCGGGTGAATATTTCGCCACGCTGTGGGCCATAACATGTCGTTGCTATCGCAAATCACAATCGGTGAATTTTGGTGGGCTGAAGGTCTTGTTAACACAGTGACAATGTTGCAATAGAGATTTTGCAAACCTAACTGGAGTATTAACTGGAATATATAAAATATTGTGTCTCGGCAGTCCATCATAAATCGCAACTTGACAATTACTACCAAAACCATCACAAACAAAACTCTCTTCTGTGATTGCGATATGTGATAAATTGCATCGCAACCGGGCTTCACTAAGGGTCGATTCTGTAATACTCGTCCACCTGCAATATGTGATTGTGATTATATCGCATTGCAACCTATCTGCATTGGGGCCAATTTCAAACATCTTTATTCCTATGACTGCGATTTGCAATATGCGGGAGTGAATAGCAGCCTACCACGCGGCGACTCCTCATTCGCTGAAGGGCTTTGCCACATCATCCAATCTTGCCATGTAGACAAGTCAAACTTTAATTTTGACTTGCTCTAAATTCTGCATATGAGCTCGGATTTGAGTGTCTTTCACACCATTGGAATTAGAATGACGAACACTTCAATCTCAAGCTAAGTTTATTTTTGAGCATAAACTTGAGCACCTGATTAGAAGCACTATGCTTTTCGCCATTTATTCTTTTCTACCTTTCGTCATTCTCCTTGGGATGGAGTGGGAGATAAAATTGCTAGCTAGGAGCCTTCATTGTTTCTTAGGTTTTCTTATCTGAATCTGATTTATTAGATACATGATGACGCTTGGAAACCCCTATCTCCTTTGCTTCAGTAAAAGTCACCTGCCTCATTGTGTGTTGGGGGTCCTGTGGCTTCATGATTTGTTCCTTCCTTTTCTATGTTTTCTTGAGATATATGGGTTTCTTTTGTGATAGGAGATGTCATTTCTTCTTCTTCCTCTTCATCTTCATATTCAAGCATTGGGAACTACCAATCCTTGGGTTGTTTTCTTAGTTTCTTCTTTCTTTGAGGTGCTTTCTGGTTAGCAAGACATTTTTTTGTAGATGTATTGTTTGCCAACATGTTTGATATCTAAATGTCATGTTCTCAAAATCTAGAAGTTATGTACAACTTTGTTTGTTATCTGTAAGGAGGATATGATCCAGAAAACCTTTGCTGAGATCCACCTCCACACAAATTCTGGCAAAAGTGTGGATTCACTCTTCCATTCTTTGTGTGTCTATCTTAAGGTATCTTCCTAAGATATTCCCAATGCCTTCTAGCACTTTGTGATGCCAAAAATGAAGGGGGATATTATGCAATCTTACCCATACTGGAATTCTTGATACCACCATTGTATTGGCATCAAAATTGGGGAACCATGGGGTGACAAAAAGTGTCGTAGACCTCCAAAACCATGACCCTTCTTGCAATACATACTCGTGTTCCTTTGAGGATGCAAACTTTACTATGAAAAAACGGAACAGAGATGAATTTCACAATTTAATGACCATTTTGTGAGAATCCAATAAAAAAGGTGCACTATTTTTAGCCAATAATTGTTGAATTTGCATATGACTGATTGTGATTCATAGGTGGTGCGTAGATCAGTTGTTTATGTAAGATCTATTGTCATAGCTAGTATTTTATTCATTTTCTCCACTATGTAGGGACTGGGTAGATTAGGTGCATGATCTGGTTTTGCTGCAACTCCAGATTTCCCTTTTAGAATGTCTTTGAATGAAAGGCCTTGATGGCCTGGTCGTTGATTTGGTTCTAATCCTTTGGGAAGGCTAGATCCAAATATTCTTTCTACTCCTTTTCATTTGCTTGGAACTGGAGACCCTCCCTAAAGTCGTAGATTTAATATGACGGAAGAATGTTGTAGTCCAGAATTCTCAGCGCATCCTGCATAGCTCTGCCTTCATAGATCAGGCTTTGATAATGCATCATAATTCCCAGAGAGTGCATAATATTTTGCTTCATATGGCAGATATTATCTAAGGCCCGAACCCAGATTATAAGTGATTTTCCTGTCAGGGTTTTAATGAATATTTGGAAATTTGTGGGTTTCCGTGAGCTGACTCCCTATTGTGAGGTAAACGCAGAGTCTCTACCTCATCATAATCAAGACAGTGTTCCATGAGGTGTGGGATTTGGAAAGTTGTGGGTTTCCCGTGAGTCGACTCCCTGTTGTGAGGTAAGCGCAAAGTCTATGCCTTATCATAATCAAGACAATGTTTTGTGAGGTGTGGGAGGGGTAGATCTGGAGAAAAAAATCCCAGACCAATATCCCAGCCACAAGCATGTGCTACCCCAACTTCCCAAGAGGATTCCTCTTTGCGTTTTGACTTAGAGACAGTGGGCCAAAAGAAAGACGAGCCCAAACATTTAAGACTTTTGGATATAGCCAGTACTCAGGCCGATCTACCATCTGGTAGCCTAGATATGTGGATAACGCCTCAATTCAGGAAGGGAGAGCTCGTCCCTGGCCTACGTAGGAGTCGATCTACCGCTGGGATATCATATTCTAGTTCGTGGAGGAGCCAATCGATTGGCTGATTGAAGAAATCAACATGCACATCTTCAGATCTTCTGTGGAGGGGATGTGCTCCCATCCTGTGATCTCCATTGATGTCGAGATCATTGGGTTGGAGAGCGATGCCAGTGTAGAAGGAATTCACAGAAACCCCCACCATCGCTCTCGATTCATATGATTTCTACAAATCCAAAAATATGGATTTTAAATTTAATGTGATCTCCATTTTATAGAAATATGAATTTTTATTTTTATTATAATTAATTATTTAAATTATTAAAATTTAAAACATTTTCAATCTTGAAAAATAAGAGTTTTTTGTAATTTATATAAATATAATAAATAAATATGAATTTATTATCTATAAAAGATTTATGTGAACATAATAAAATATCTTATTAGGGAGGTGTGAAAACTGACAAATTTGAGGAGTGGGTTTATTTTAAAATTTCAACCCTTGTTTCCATTAATTTATATCATTTATCGTATCACTTATTTAATGATTTAGATGGCCTAATTCTTTTTATATTAAAAATTATTTTTAACCCGAGTTTGTATATTTTAATATATTTACAAAATGATTAAATAAAAAAGTATTTGCATTAATTTGGTGTTTAATTTTATCATAATTTCAAAAATAATTTATTATTATTTTTTTAAATTAAATTTTAAAAGTATTATTAATTTTTAAATTAAATCTTCAATCCATTGATTAGCTGTAATTTGATATAATTTTATATTTATGTCATAAAAATAAAAGATGGTATATTACTACATATAATATTAATTTTTAATAGTTTTTCAATTGGTTAGTTTTTATTGTTAAAAACATCTTTCTCTTTAAAAACACTTTTGGTATTGCTACAATTTTATATCTATTTCATAAATAAAAAATGATATATTGCTACATATAATATTAATTTTTAATAATTTTTCAATTTATTTTTTAGTTTCCAAGGAGAGTTCTATGAACAAACTTGTGGTGTTGCGATGGGCTCCCCTCTCTCCCCCATTGTCGCAAACTTGTTCATTAAATATTTTGAGACCAAGGCCCTTGCTTTCGCCAAATTCCATCCTAAAAAATGGAAGAGGTTTGTCGATGACACTTGTGTCATTTGGCCTCATGGTTGAGAGAAACTGGATCTATGTCTCAAGCACCTAAATTCTCAATCTGATTCCATCAGGTTCACCATGGAAGTTGAGGAGAATGGTCACCTTCCCTTTCTTGACATACTCCTATCTAGGAGGGAGGATGGTTCTGTCTATCACCAAGCTTTTCAAAAGAAGACCTACATGGAATAGTACCTCCATGCCAATTCTCATCATTTCCTTGATCATAAAATTGAGGTTCTCAGCACTCTCGCTACCCCTACTCTAAGAATCTCTGATGATGACCACCTTGATTAGGAGAAATCTCATCTTCTTGAGGTTTTTGAAAATAATGGGTACAACATATTGTAGAGCCTCAATGCCTTCCACAAAGCTAGCAAAGAGTCGACGGTTAAATGTGCCCTTGTTGATCCCATCTCTAAGGTTTTTCTATTGTATATCCAAGGAACCTCTGACAGGATTGCCCATATTCTCAAGAAGAATAATGTCTCCTCTTCCTTCAAACCTTTCAAGACCATTAAGAATTCTCTTATATCGATTAAGGATCCCAATGACCCAAAGGACTCAAAAGGGGTCTACCTCGTTCCCTGCTCCTGTGGTATCCCCTACATTGGTGAAGCTGGTAGGTATATTAAGCAAAGGATCCGTGAGCATTGACATCAGACACAATCGCTCCCGCACCTATGCCCTTGCAGAACATGCTAAGAAATCAAAACACCATGTCTGCATTGAAGAATCAAAGGTCATTGCTAAAATTAGTCATTTCCGTTACTAGAAACTCAGGGAAGCAATTGAGATTGAGAGGCATCCCAAGAACCTCAATAGGGATGACAACTTGAAATAAGTAAAAGCTGGGTTCTAGCTCTTGCTTCTTAGCTCCTTTGTGCTTTTGTGGCTTCATATGTTTTCCCTCTTAGATTTATTTACCTTCCTCCTGCTTCTGGTTATACCTTCGTTTCTTTCCTCCTCTCTATGAGGTGAGCTTTCCTCTTAATATCCTTATTGAGGTTTTGGGTAATTAATATGTAATAAAATATATCAAAATCAAATGTAGTTTAAACCATATAGTCTTAATAAAATTTTAGTTTAGGTCATAGTATTACACATTTTTCAACCTTGTAATTTAATAATACTAGTAACTAATTTATTATATCATAACCAACTAAAAATGTTATAAACCATTCTTGAATAGTACTACTATTTGAATTGATGAATAAGTTATTTATTTTTTAATATTATCACCTTCCAATTCATTACATAAAAACCATTTTATTACCATATCACTAACTTTTAATCTAATTATATAAATTAATTATTATAACGGCTAGTTGTGTACCTGATAGGTCAACCGTTACCAATAAACTAATATTATTATTATTTATTATACCATGATAACAGCTAGTTTTTCCTAATTCACATTGATTAGGTCAACCCAAGATTATAATATAATTTTATTATTATTTAAATTAATAAATTGTAACAATTTCCGATAACTATTAATTATTTATTAAATAACACCTAGTTTCTAACTAAATTTCATTTCACCAACAAATATTTTTAAACGGCTAACACTGAACAATGATGCGTCCTTGCTATTTATTCTCTCAGATCAATTGATTTCTCAACTTGTCTTGAGGATGAACCACATTAACTGATTCGAAAAGTAGACCCAATCCTTACAATTTCTCAACTTGTCTTGAGGATGAACCACATTAGCTGATTCGAAAAGTTGACCCAATCCTTACAATGTGATTAATCCGAAAGACTATTTTATAAATTATGGATCACCAAAGTCTTAGATCTGTCGACCCAATCCTTACAATGTGATTAATCCGAAAGACTATTTTATAAATTATGGATCACCAAAGTCTTAGATCTAACATTTTTATTATTGAATTGAGGCTTCTGTGATCCATATCAAATTTTTGAGACAAGTTTTCAGCGATAATCACATCAAAATTCATTTATGAATGCGTTTTGAACCAACAAGTGTGGTTCATCGTCAGGACAAGATGAAGAACCAGATCCAGGCATAGCTTAAATAGAGAGAGATCATTCAAACAATTAGGAAAAAACAGCTATAATTGACCAAGAAACAACTATAATTGACCACAGGGATAGGGTAACAGCTATATTTGACTAGTCCAAGAGATAGTTAATTCATTAATTAATTTGTTAGATATAATTATTTTTAATTCATATGAACCTGAATAAATCTAATTTAAAAATATTTTTAACCTAGGAACTATAATCGAAATATTTATTAGTTTACCAAAAAATAATCATTTTTAATTCATATGAACCTAAATAAATCTAATTTAAATCAAAATATTTATTAGTTTTCCAAAAATAATCATTTTTAATTCATATGAACCTAAATAAATCTAATTAAAAATATTTTGATTACCCTCATTATCTTTACTAATAAAAGAATTAAATAACTCATAATATAGTATATTATATTTAATCTAATTAGTTAATTAATTAGTCAATTCTATTACTAAACTTATTTTTATATAACAAAATATGAATAGTTTTTTATTAAAAATATATAAACTCATCCAACTTATGAGGTAGTATGATATTAACTAGAAAAGAAAAAACAAAAACAAAAAATATATAAATTTATAAATGAATTTAATTTAAATCAAAATATTTATTAGTTTTCCAAAATTAATCATTTTTAATTCATATGAACCTAAATACATCTAATTAAAAATATTTCGATTACCCACATTATCTTTACTAATAAAACGAATTAAATAACTCATAATATAGTATATTATGTTTATTATGTTTATTCTGCTTTGTTAATTTTATTACTAATCCTATTTTTATATAACCAAATATGAATAATTTTTATTAAAAATATATAAACTCATCCAACCTATGAGGTACTATGGTATTAACTAGAATAAATTTATAAATAAAGGATTATTCATTACTAAATAAATTGGTTAACTCTTTTGGTCAAATTAGAATATGATAAGGAATACACCTAAATGATAATCAATTAATATATGATTATAATTTTAAACATATTTATTTATATATAAATTACTAAGAAAAACATCTACTAAAATTATAGAACTTCACCTCAATAATACGGGAGGTTTTTTTATCCATCTATAACCTAAAAAAAAAAAAAATTCATGAGAAACCAAAAACAACAAAACAATAGAACGAGAAATCCACTCCATCAAGAAGACAAGGGAAAAAAGTAGAAAGGAAACAAGGGGAAGAAAAAGGGGGGGAGGGGGCTAAGAGGAAAGGGCAGGGATCCAACAGGCTGTCGTCCCTATTGAGATTGCTTGGCCTCCTTTCAATTTCTATGGGCTAATGAGCAATCTTAGCAATAACCTTAGCCTCCTTAATACATATATGATGCTTAGTCTTCTTTGCGAATGGGTCCTCCCATGCTTGATGTCAGCTGCCTGCTCATGAATCCTTTGATTAATAGAGCACCTAGTTTCACCAACATAGGGAGTCCTACATGAACAAGGAATAACATAAACACCTTTCATGTCCTTGGGGTCCACTGGGTCTTTAACAAATCTAAAGGAGCTACGAATGGTGTTGAGGGATCTTAAGGTAGAGGGAACATTATGCCTGCTGAGGATTCTCGCAATCCTGTTAGTGGTCCCCTCAATGAAAGGGAGATGCACCCCTGCAACTCGATCTATGGGGTCTTTTTTAACCTTGGGACCTTTGCCAGCTTTGAGGAAAGCTTTCAGACCTTGTTGCCTACTATAACCATCATTAACAAAAACAAGTTACGAAGATGGGCTTTCTCTTTATCATATTGAGAGGTTATAGATTCAATTCTTTGAACACTCTCATGATCAAATTTAGTGAATAGATATAACAGCCTCTTCTCTGAAATCTTGAACTACCACATAGAAAAAAAAAAATTAATAATAATATTGATTTACAATAAAAAAATTTAAAATATGAAAAAAAACATCCCAATCATATAACACTTATACTAATAATATTAATTTCCAATAAAAAAGATTAAAAATATGAATAAAACATCCCATCATATAACACCAAGTATAGTTTTAAAGATCACTTCAAGAAATATACTTCTGCATTTTTATTTTATTTTTAGACAAATCTATTTCATTTCTGGGCTCCATTTTTACGAACTGAATAACCTGCTAAAAAACGAAAATTAATTACCGTAACTCTTCAACTCCAAATTGTATGTGATATTTTTGTACAGTTTCTAAACAAGTAATTACCGTAACTCTTGAAGTCCAAATTGGATATGTGATATTTTTGCACATTTTCTAAACAACTAGGAATATTCCAGAGTGGTCAGCTATGTTTCTTTTCATGTGAAAAAATCCAAAACAAGATACATCATATAGAGTTTTTCATTAGTGCCCACCCAAGAAATCCCACATGATTGAGTTGTTATTCGTTTCGTTCACGCAGGAACTTAGACAGAGCTCCAGTGGATCCCCTATCCCCGAGTTATTCTCACTGTAGCTAATATTATCAGACGAACAATAATCGTTATCATTCGCTAACCATGAGCCGCAGTTTTCTTGCTCCGGCTTGACATTACCACCTTGGCATTGCACGGGAAAAAGCTGTAGCGTCTCCAACTGATCATGGTCATCCTCACCTTCTTCTCTTGGATCACTGTTATCAACCTGAATATGACAAGTATTGCAATGAAATTGTTGGCTCAATCGTCCCCGCAAAGATCTGTTCGTAGCGTTTCTGTAACCCTTTTTCAGTGCATATAGAGCCGAGCTGTTATCAGGGGCGTCCACTTCTATATTTCCACACAAGGGAGAAGAAACTACAATGCATAAAGAAAAAAAACATTAGAATTGATACTAGAACCATTGTCTTTGTATCTGGAACTGACCTAGAAATTTCAAGATATTCCCTAAATCTATAACTAACATAAAAATACCCACTAAAACAACAACAAAGAATGATGCAACTAGGATCTACTCGTGAATAAATGAGAAAAAATATATAACCATTACGCAACAGAGAAAATAGTACTAATGGGTAGCCATGATATACAAACAGGATGCAGCAGAATCATGGCTTACATTGGGAGGAAGAGGGAGAATCCTGCACTTCTCTTCTCCAATTATCTGATTCGGGTTTTTGGCAAAGCATATCTGTGATGATGGTGTAACGACGCCGCTTCTGTCTCTCACGAGCTTTGTGATTCTGAAACCAGTAGAACACATTCTTCCCTTCTATTTTTCCGTATCGTTTGAGCTGTGACGAGATCTGCTGTATCTGCTCTGCAGTGGGAGTACGCATTCCGCTTCTGTATAACTCTTTCAGTAATGTTACCTGCTCGGCTGTCGGATTCCAACGTGATCCACTTGCAGGTTGGGATGTTATCATCGCTATGCAGCTCTCATTTTCTGCGCTGGAACTTGAATCTGAAATAACATTTTCACTTAACTCGTCAGGAGACTAGAACAGCAAGAAGCTTAGAATATTCATAGGATAGTTTAAGCATAGAAAAGTTTACATTTGGTTTTCTCAATTCAAATGCTTAATAATCCTGGGTTTAAATGGATGTCTAATTGTAGTTTCCACCCTAAATCATCTCTACCCAAGGACTTCCCAGTAATTTAGAAAGTAATCTCCACCTTTTGAAAAAACGAAAGCAATCTCCACAGCCTTAGAATTTTAAGATATTGGATTTGTCAACTAAACAATATAGCACAGAAGGCATGTGAAGTTCAAACAAAAAACAAAATATAAAAACACTGATATCAATTTTCATGAAGTGGATATAAATTGCTTATATACAAAGGGTTTTGATATAACACAAAGAATAATGAGAATCAAGCTCATCATCTGTAAGAATTTTATCTGTTTTATCTGGACAGATAAAGCTGGAACTCTGGTGAATATATGTGATAAATCAGCAACATATATAATCTATGGAATACATATAATCTCTTATTAGTGTAGCTTAGAATAGTATTAAAACCTTCCAGATAAATTAGCACCACATCAAATCTCTCAACTGAAGCTTTGAGAAGTACTAAAACCCTAAAGGTAATATAATCCATTTTGATTGGGATGAACATTTGATGAGACTAGAACCCTTGGTCACTACACAAACAGGGATCTAATTTGGTAGGTTTACACCCTGAACATGTAGCTGAAATTGGAAGTGCCAATCCTTCTCACTAAACATGTAACTTCAAAATGGACTGGATCCAAGGGATGTTTTTTTAGCTATAAGAGTACCAACAGGGATTTAATTTGGTAGGTTTACACCCTGAACATGTAGCTGAAATTGGAAGTGCCAATCCTTCTCACTAAACATGTAACTGCAAAATGGACTGGATCCAAGGGATGTTTTTTTAGCTATAAGAGTATTCTTTTCATAGCCAACACAAGTTATTTATGGGTATATATTATTTTAATAACCAACATTTTATTTCTGACATTCCTATTGCAGTATACATGAAATTGCTGCATCTTAAAAACCAACATCTGACAATTCAATTGAAGCTAAAGGGAGCATTCATCACTCTTATCTCCAGAATGAAAACCACAAAACCAACAGTGGAAGCAAAAGTAAATCAATATAAACGAAGCTGAGATTCAAAATGACAGTTGGGCTAATAAAAATCATCATCATATAAACTCCTTTCAAACAACTTCTAAATAACAAAATGTCCAAATACATAATATAAACCAGTGTCTTTCATCCGAAAAAAAACAAAATGTCAAAGTGAATAGTCTTGTCAATAACAACTGAAATTACCATGCATACCATATGAATTATTTTCAAGGAAACAACGTCTAATATATACCATTAGAAAGCTTGAGCTGGAGCATATGATGTGCCATTCCAATGTCCAGAGTTTTTCTTGAGGTCTCCATGCTTATCATATGCTGCTTGTAATTAGGAATGGTTTACAGTTCTGCAGCTACAACACAGAGGTGAAGGTCTATAATGTTAGTTCTGTGAAGAGCTCGGGACTGCATATAAGGACCATGATGATGAGCAAAACAAGGCTTGACCAGAAGAAGTCAGAGACCCAATACAGCTAAATGAAGCAAATGATTCAGAAATTTTTACTGACTGCAAGGAAACGAGAGACCATGAATCTCTGTGCCTTAGAACACTGACAAAGCCCATATCCATTACACAAATAAATGCGCTTGGGAAATGCAATTGACAAAAGCCAGAGCCTCCTAAAACCAAAAAATGAGATAGTGAAATGAAAGGCGCTCTGCGTTGGAGAAAGTGCAATCGCTTCGAGGAGAAGTACAAGGTGGCAGGAGGCGGAGAGGAGTGACAAATTTGATAAAGAAAATCAGACAAAATTCGCCCAATAGTTATAAAATACTTATAAAAGTTAAAATTCATAGAAGCCCAGAAGCAAAATATATGCATAAATTGAAGGGAATGATGAATGTGATGAATTGTTTTTCGATGTCACAGACTCCGAGAAGAATCGTGCGAGCGCTGTCTCTTTCTCTCTATGATTTTTGTGTTCGCATTGAATTCCCTCGGTTTGTGTGAAACCTAAATACAAGCAAAACCCTATCACATGACCTCCAAATTCTCCACCACCACTTTCGGTTGACTAACTTATTATCCATTATTCTTCATTCAATTTATCCAAATTATATATTTTGGTACATCACAGCTATGCAAACTGACTCAAAATGAATGAAACATGTCATAAACTATTTAATCATTTAAGGAAGAATTATGTTGTACATTTAGAATAAAATGTGTTTACTCGCATATCAATTAAAAATTAGGTCACATGACATCTTTCCAAGATATCTTAGCCTAAATTCTTTCAAATACTAGAGTGTTTTTTAATAAATATTTGTATTATCTTTTAAACCAGATGTAGGATGTTACATGAGAATGTTAGATGTTAGATGAGAATGTTAGAGGTTACAAATCAGTTGATTGTTAGATAAACTCGATTATATTTAAAATTTTACCCATTTAAGAGAGGAAGACAAGAAATTCAAAATACAAAATACATATATTGAAAGTCAACCTTCAAGGCCATGAGAGAAAGACAAAGAAACTAAGAACTCGTAAACTAAGAACATAATAAGAGTCAATAGGCTAAGAGGAGGGATCCCACTCTATTGTTGTGATTTCGATTAGCTCCTTGTTGTTGACCAGTGAGCAACCAACAATGGGGTGGATGCCAATGTGCTTCTCAATGCGCTCCAACTGGTGATCTAAGTCCATTATGTGTCAATGTAGATGTTCCATGGAGAGGAGGAGATCCTCTCCTTTTTCATGCATGTCTAGTAACACTTTTCCTAGTAAATACTTCATGTACCAATATAGGTCCACCATGTACATATATTGATTATATCATCCACATATATGACTTGCATCAATGACATAACCTCTCTAGGTCCTCTCTAGGTCTCTCGGTCCCAACTCGACTGCTCTAGATCCTCCAAGTTTCTCTATGCAACAACCCTAATCATGGGCCTCTTTCCTTTCCTTTGCACAACCCCTTTGGTGAGTAGTTTTAACACCCATAGGAAATGTTCTTCAAAACTTGTGGTTAATGCACACACCCTTCGCTTACCCTAAATCTTTGTCTACAAGCTCAACCCGAGGTCCTTGGGTCTCACTCACTCGCACCAAGTGACCTTGACAATAACTGAGAGCTCTCCTTTGGGATGAGGCCCTTGAATTCATTGGTAGCAATTAACCTAGTGAATTAATGCATGATGTGAAGTGCAGGGGAGAGGGGGGACATGACCCATGATGCCAACTCGAAGGTTGGGCAGGGGGGGGAGTGGGGTGCAGGGGGGTGGTCTGCCAATCACAGTTCTTCCCTAAAGGTTCTAATCTAGCCCACCAATTTAATTGAATGGCTTGGAATTTATTTGTAAGATCTCACAGTCCTCGTGGATCACTAGTGGGGGATCCCCCTATGACATAAGCAGAAAAGGGGGGGTGGGAGGTCTGCAATTGGTAGCTCTTGTTGCTCCACTTTTAGATGATGCAAGTCTAATGGGGATTTGACAAGGCTTTAAGTTGTGACCTATTTTATCACTACTTGACACGGAGGGGTGGTATGAAACCCATAATCCACCTTCACACCCAAACCCCTTAATACTCCACTTCAAAAGTTGAAACCACTTTTGTTTAGGCTTGCATAACTTATTGGCAATCTTCCTTATCACGCGGTAAGAGGTATTTTAGTGATAGTGAGTTCCCTCGAAATCATGACTTTGTTAATCTCTCCTCCTTTATAAAGTTGTTGACTTGGGCACTGGGGATTAACATTGATGCATCTATTTCCCTTTTTCCAAGCATAAAAGTAACATAGAATATAACATGGGACGAACAAGAAACACGCAGTGGTGATTATATTACACAAATCAGGTAATTACATGGTCCATGTAGTATTACACAAGTCTAGGAGCTTTATCTATAGTGAATCCTCTGTTAGGCCTCCATGACTTCCTCTTTTCTAGCCCCGATTATACATACATTAGAATCCTCTTATTCTCTAGGAAATATTCTAACAGAATGGAGACAATTTAGACACTTGTCCCAAAAACCTAACCTGACACTTGTTCTTTTTACAAAGGCTTATTAGGACAAAAACACCAACTCACCTAACAACTTAACAACCCAAATTCTACTAGAATATGGACACTTGTATAAATACTAAATATCCACTATTTCAAAATTATACAATTTACATCTAAGGGAAAAAAATCCCTTTGGAAATTCCATGACCCCCTTGGGCCCTAATCAAAAGGGATTGCCTAGGGTTGATGCTCCTACACCAGACTCCCTTGGTAGAACTTTTTTTATGACCTCTTGGTAATATCTCTTCACTTTTTTGAGCCTCCTTGATCCTAGACTTTGTGTTGTTGTTGACCATTCATCCATCCATGAAGTTGTCCTTCTACTTTCCTTGTCCTTACACGATCCCATGTTTCGTTTTGTTGCTTCCTTCCACTTGCTTTGTTATGCTCGTCTCTTAGAGTCAACCAAGTTCTGTAGCTAACTATTATTTCCTCTTCATTGTACCATTTCTTAGGGATCTTCAACCTCCAAAATTCCTTGGCTTTAGTGTCCAACTTATTTCCTTGTTGGACCAAAATCTTAGTACCACTCACTTTCAATAGTGCCTTCAAAATTTCCATGGCTTCACTTTCAACTACATCATATAGTTATCCTTCTTCATTACAAAAACGTGATAACATTTCCCATGGATGCTCTATGGAAGAAAGGCTTCCATCTTTTACACATGGAATGAACCTAGTTTCTTTACCGTTGTTTAAGAGGTTATTTGCAGATGTACCTCCATTGCTACCTATAACAACTTCTCTCTATAAATATTCTTGCTCTATATCCCTTGGCTGAAAATGAAGTAAAATTTCAATTTTATGAGACACATTTGTCCCATGCTCCCCTTTTTCTCCTTCTCCTTACAACATTGGTTGTCTTTTTTCTACAACCCTAGTAGTCATTACAACACGAGCTTCATAAAAATTGCCTAAATAACTATATGCTTTAAGCATTCATGTCTCTTCCCGTTTCTCCTATCCTCATTTTGAATGAAATGAATTTCATCGTTATGAGACATTCTTCGGTTTGTCTCAATTCCTTTGCCATAGGAAACCACATAATTAGTTTTAAGAACAAATAATTTATCTATTTTAATCTCGGGTTCCTTCAACAATTTTGCCTCTTCATTGAAGTTCATGAGCATTTCCTCTAACTGCTGCATTTTATCTCCTTGATCCTTCCTTTGGCTATCTTGATAGGCTTCATCCTTCGTGTAGTGTTCCTCAAATTTTGGAGTGTTCAACCAGTCTTTTATGAACAAAATTGTGGTGGAATGTTGTCCCTTCTTTTTTATGAGATTTTCATGCTCATCCACACTTTCTTTTATAATAAATTTTAATCAGTGTCCTTCATCTTCCACCTAGTTACCTTCGAAAGTGAACATTGTTCTATTTCCTACCATGAATATGTTTATCAATTGCTTGTAGGATTGAAAACTCATTTATTCTTGCCTCTACTTCTGAGAAGCAATCCTCACACCTTCTCCTTCCTTTTGGACAATGTGTCCATACCCTTGACCTAAAAATACATATAATTTATAAGTTTTAAGAAGAAGAGGCCATCTAGGTTATTCTGCTACCTCCATCACCAATTCCTCTTAGTGTTTATGGATCTCCTTCTAGTCGCCATTATGAGACAAAGTTGTCTCATCTTCTTTTATGACATATTTTAAATTTTGTCTTCCTTCCAAGATTTGGAAAGGAATTTCTTCAGTTATTATGACAACTGTAGATGGATTTCTTCCTTCTTTTTCATTATTATGACCAAGGAAATATATTTATCACATTAAGTCTCTCTTTTAACTTATCCATCTCTCTATCAAAATCATATTAGATCATATTTCTCCTCCTGATGCCATCCACTTTGGAATCTTCCTCCATTATTTTGTGGGATTCACCTGAACCCTTATCATGAACGTCATTGGTCATCTCCTTCTCCTCCTCCATGAGCTTCTTCATGCTCACTATGACTTGCAACCATGCCTCCATAAGACACCTCACCAAGCTTCTCTACTCTAGGCTTAGTCTTTTGGTATCATAGGCTCTCCTCCATTGTAACCTCTTTAGCTTCCTTTGCTCCTTCAGTTGGTGCACTCTTCTCACATATCGAGAACTTCACTTTTTCTCTTCACCTTTCTCCTTTGAAAACTTCCTCTTCCTTCTTCACTTTTCTAATCTCAACTATAATTATTTTCTCTCTTTCTGCAACTTCTCTACTGTAAGGGTGCTTTGCCACAATCTCGTTTCCCCCCCAATGCTATCTGCAATCACCAATCTCTTTTAAAATATTAAAATAAAAAACATCAAACCAATTTACCTGCTAAGTCTCCTCATACTAATATTTTCAACTTTTTACATTCCTTACTTTTAGCAATTCTTCCAACTTCACTTCTTAACTGGGATTTTCTCCTTCTTCAGTCTCTATTCTAGTTCCTTATACTTTTGCCACTAGTTATCCTCCTTCATAACAACTTTTTAACGTTGTCCATCTTCATGTTCATCATTTCCTATCATTGGTTGAAGTCTCTTCTTTCGCCTTTGGTTCTATCAACAACATTGGTTCTTCATTGCCTTTATGAGCAATCTTCCTTTCCCTCACTAGCTACAAATCCCTGATTCTTTAACTCACTCTCCTTCACAAGCAGTCCTTTGAATTTCTTTTCTCAATGTGATTTTCTTATGACCACTTCCTTTTCCTTTTTATTCCCAAGGAGCATAATTATCACACTGATTTTACTTGACACAACCTCTCTAGGTCTCTTTGTCCCAACTAGACTGCTCTCAGCCCTCCTAGTTTATTATGTAGCAACCTATCAGACCAAATATCACACTAAGAGGGGGGGCATTGAATCCATGTAGTGGAAAAATTATCATTTCAAAACATATCATCAATAAAAAAACATGTACTAGTGTACCATAACAATTTGTAGCATAAAAATAAATGAAACCATGCATCAAGAAGCCATAATCACATCAACACAATAGGCATAAGCTTTTAGATGGAAACCCTTGTGGGATGAAACCACAAATTAATTTTCTTCTTCTTCTTCAATTCATTAGATATATTTGTATATACCAACATGTTGGAGGAACCCAGCCCCAAGATGTGCAAACAACTACTTGTAATAGGCTACAGCATTATTGAGGCACCAATCTTGAAGTATGAAAGAACCCACTTGCAATAGGCTAAAACCTAATTGAGGCACTAACCTCCAAATGTGCAAGAACCCACTTGTAATAGGATAAAACTTAATTGAGGAACTAACCTAAGTGGAGGCACCCACCACCTTCTTCACTTTCATGTGGACCAATTAATTTTCACAATATTTCAAACTAGATCCACATGTTCTTCAAACAATATAAGTCTTCAAAATTGATCTTTCTTATGTCACAAATTTGTCATCAACGTGTCATATCTTGTTCATACTTTTCTCATCAATCTAATCACATTAAACTCTTCTTCGAACATGTTTTGTCCATAAACACAACACTTGTTGCAACATGGCCATAAGCCCCCAAAACACATAAAAATGATTCTAGACATCAAAATACAAAATCAAGGATTTACATGCCTTTACAACTATTCACAACTAAACCCTAATCATCATGCTTCTTCCAAAATAAAATTTGGCTTCATAATGACCCAAAACCCATAGAAAACTAAAACTTAAATTAAATGTTCAAGAGAAAGGCACAATCTGGTGCGGTATACAACAATGGAAAAATTCTAGAGGACATTCTATAGAATGACTACAATTTATTGACTTAATCATTCAAAAAAATACATTTCCATAGAAAAATAAAAAATATAATCATCTACTGGTTCAAACCCCAAACCTCATGAAGAACAAACTACATCACAACAAATTGTGTTATACAATACCTCGTGCAAACATGGAATTACCATTTATGTTTGATTGAATTTCGATAAGCGTCAACATGTCATGACTTGTGAGCCAATCACTAGGTCAAGCTCAATATAATTGTACCAAATCCAAGTTATGTGGGCCAATCATAATGCGAAATCATCAAGGCAGAACTATGAATCAACTGTGCCAAATCATCATGCCAGAACAATGGCCCAACAATACCAAATCATCAAGCCAAAACAATGGACCATTAGTGCCAAATCATCAAGTTAGAAAAACGACCCAATAATGTCAAATCATCAAGTTAGAATAGTGAACCAATACAACCAACAATGCCAAATCATCAAGCTAAAACAATGAACAAACAATGTGAAATCGTAAAGCTCAAACAAAGAACCAACAATGAAAATCATCAAGCTAGAATGACGAACCAACAATGCTAAATCATCAAGCTGGAACAACAAACTAACAGTGCCAAAACATCAAGCCGAAATGACGAACCAATAGTGTCGTGTGTGTTAAATTAACCACAATGCCAAATCATGATGCCGAAACAATGAACAAAAATTTTGAAATTGTCAAACTGAAACAATGAACCAAAAATGTGAAAAAATGTGCCAAGTCTAAAATTATACAAACCAAACATAATGCCAAATCATCAAGATGAAGCAAGAAACAAACAATGTCAAAGCATCAAGCTGCAGGATTTCGATCCAACAACCAACTAACACGAACACTTCATGCTTACCATGAAGATATACACTCTCATATGATATACATTCACATCCATGCTTTTAATCATGATCATGTCTGAGACATCTATATATACATGTTGAAGGCTAGTTTTTAGGGATGAACTCACTCATATGACCACGTTAAATTCTTGTGATCTAAAGGTCACTATGCACTTGAGTTTTGACATCATTATGATATCACACTAACCACGTGGCTCATTCCAAGTGGGTCAGGTGTCACACAAAATCCACCTATTAGTTGACTCAAAGAAACCATGCCGATATACCATGTGGTGCCATGATAGCCTGCCATGTCATCCTCAATTAGTTGCATCATCTAGTTCTACCATGTAATCTCAAAGGGCCATGTGTCATGGCAGGACTAGGCCAACAAGGAAGAGCAGCCTTATGTTAAGCTTCAATCAAGTTGACACATTTTTTGTCACTGAGATCTTCATATGATCACTGGACCTATCAAATCGAATAAAACATGCTTGAAATTTAGTGACATTAAATTTCATGTAATTTAGGTCATTATGTACTGTCAACCTATCCAATAACCCATATCCTCTATGAAACATGTTGGATGTTTAATGAATTTAGGGTTTGTGGGGTTTTCCCCATAGTTTAGGTCCTTTACTAATGTTGATCTTCAAATGGCCATAACTTCTCATTTGGGAGGAGTTTTTCAAAGTTTGATATACCGTTAGAAAGGTATCTGAGAGAGCTATCCAACCATGTTATCCATAGAATCATTGGAATATCATAAATTGAAAAAAAAAATAACTCAATAAACTTAAAACCTATTTGAATTCACTTGATGAGGGCATGCAAGAGATTGAACTATCAAATTGACATTATTTCTTCCTTAGGCATCCCCTTTGACATCAATGTCATTTGTTGTCATCAATGAAAAAAAATATGTGCAAGAAAACCCTAGTCATGGGCCTTTTTCCTTGCTTTTTGACCCCAGTGGTCTCACTCAATAACCCCACAAGTCAAACACTCTATCCAACCATTGTTTCCATTTCTCTGAATAGCCCCTTTGGTCGACTATTTTAACCCCCATATGGATTGTTATCCAAAACTCATCATTAATGAGAACACCCGACACTTACCCTAAATATATGTCTATAGGCTTAGCTCGAGGGGCTTGTGTTTAACTCACTTGCACCAAGTGACCCAAACAATGACTAATAAATCTCATTCGGGATGGATCCATTGAATTTAATGGACATGATTAGCCCACAAAATCTACTATGGATGCGAAGTGTAGTGGGGGTTGACCACTAATATCAGTTGGAAAGGAGGGGGGGGGGGTGTTCTACAGTCGTGGTTATTCCCTTGAGGTTTTGGCTTGTCCCACTAGTTTAATCGATTGTCTATGAATTTATTTTCAAGATCCCACGGTCCTTGTGGATTGTGGTGGTGCTCCCCCTATGAAATAAGCGAAAAGGGGGGGTTATGCAATCAATGTGCATAGTCAATTTGAATTAACAACTTTTGTACGAGAAGGTGTATTGGGGATTTGAAAAGACTTTAATTCATGGCCTGGTCGATCACTATTTGACAAGGAGGGGTGGTACTAATCTAGATTCCACCTCCAAACCCAAACCCTTTGGTACTCCACTTCAAGAGATGAAACCACTTTGGCTGGACTTAGATAATTTACTAGTTATATACCTTATCAAGTGGGCAAATAAGAGGGAGTTTAATGAAAACAATTTCCCCCAACACCACAACTTTGTTCATCTCTCCCCCTTAGCAACGCTATTGACTTAGGCATAGGGAATTAACTCCAATCCAACCATCACCTTTTTTCAAAGAATAAAAGTAATACATTCTGAAATGGGACAAACAAGAGACTCACAATGGTGATTATATTACATAAAGCAGATAATTACATGGTTTAAATAGTATTACACAAGTATGAGAGCTTTATCTATCCTAACTCCTTTGTCAGGCCTCCTCAGATTCTCATTTTCTAGCCTTGATTGTACATACATATAAGCCTCTTATGCTCTAGGAAACATTCTTACAAAACAAAGAAAATTTAGAAACATGTTCCAACATCCTAACACCTCAAACTAACACTTTTTATTTTTACAAAGGCTTATCAGGACAAAATCACCAACTTACCTAACAACCTAATAACCCAAAGTATTATAGACTCTTGACACTTGTAATAACACTTAAAATCGATTATTTCAAAATTATACAATTTACATTTAAGGGAAATTCCTTTCCCTTTGGAAACTCCATGACACCCTTTGTGACTAATCAAAAGGGAATTTCTAGGGTTGATGCTCCTACATAAATGCAACACCCAATTAGCCATATCAGTCAATACCTCTGTATTAGAGAGAAGACTCCCATTGGTTGGCTATTTCCCTTTCAAACTATTTGATTTCTTCCTGAATAAGAGTCAGGATGAGATCCAAAAAGCATGTTTCCAAGCTTTCAACTCTGATTTGATCTCGTGTATTGCCCTAATTATTGTGTTGCTAATAGTAAATTTCCCTCCGATGGGCATGAGCTCTCTTACGATGCATGTTGGTTGCACGCGGAGAGAGGTTAGGCATGAGAGAAAAGAGGTGGGTGTCAAATACGAGATAAGGGTGGATAGGGTGTGAGGTGTCTTCAGGAAAGTATACTCCGAACAATGTCTAGGGAAAAGGGATGAAGTCAAGTTGGGGCCAAACAAGAATCTGATTTGGTAGAAGAGGAAGGGTCCAAAGCAAAGGTATGCACCAATGGTTAGAGATCTAAAAGAGAGTGAGGTGTGAGCAAGAATGAAGGGCCACAAAGACTGACAAGTAAGAAATAAGAACCAAACATTAACAAAGACGGAGTTTAAGAAAAAGACACCTAAAGGCATAAGAGAAATAAATTATTAAGGGTTAAGGAGAATCAACCTGTAACAATGTGAGGACAACCTATTGTTGAGATGGCATCACATTGCACCAAAGCTTTTGAACCAGGTCTGAAAACCAATAAAAGTTTTTTCCAAGGCAACTTCTAGTGGCCAACACGAATTGCAACATAGGTCTAGAGAAGGAAAACATTGACAACATGGAGAAATGCTTGCTAATAAGCTAGAATTCCTTTTTGAGAAACACTCTAGGAAAGTTCATAATGTTTGAGGATTGAGTAAGTAAATGAATAGTCTACTATGTGCATGGCATTGACGAGTTGGTAGGATGGAGTTGTCAACGAAGGTCCCAACTCATTTGCGAAAGATAAGTTCGATTTTCTAGAGCCCCCAATTTAACTATTTGAAATTCCTAACATTTTCAGAGAGTTATTTCTCTGAAGTTGCCTATGGATGTGATGTGGATTATAACCAAGAACTAGCCATTGAAACACCATAATAATGACAATAAAATTCAACCAATCACATGAGGTGAGAAGAGTGGGTGAGTAGGTGCAAATATCATCTACTAGAGAATGGATTTAATATTGGTTTGGAGAGCACAGGTGGTGTTTCATTTGATGAGCGTTCAAAAATAAACTAAGATATTCCTCCATTCCATATATATGTTGCATGTTTAAAAAATTAAGGGGGCATTTTGCAGGGTCCCTTAGTCATGTGGCCAGGTGGGATGGTGGTAGGCCAGTCCTCACCCTCTTGCGATTGAAGCACCACATTTTGAGACCGCAAATCCATCTGAACAAGTTACCAACATTCTTTCTAGAGATGAGAGTTAGCTAGAAGGTGTGAAGGGGAGGATATTCTGGGTGATGCTACCAAGTTACCATGGTTTGCAAGTTTGTTTTCAATCTTATTCCCAAATATCCAAATATCATTGGGGATAATAACATGGATATTGGGAATTAGAGAGAAGATATTGTGAAGCAATCCGTCTAGCCTTGAACTTTGTGATACTTTGTGAACATGAGTTCTATTTTGAAGTTTTTGGAGCATGTTGATGATTAATTGAGAATCGCCCCCCATAAAGAGCTTAGAGAATCCTTGATTTTGTGCAATGGCTAGTCCTTTAGTGAGTGCTGATAGTTTTGTTGCATTATTACTTGTTATTCCAAGTATGCTAGAATAGATGAAGAGAAGAGAATCAAGCTGATCCCTGAAAGCACCTCCAAGATTGGTTGGGTAAAGATCCCCTCTAGAGGCTCCATAGAAGTTTAATTTAAGAAAGGATTGGGGAGGTAGTGACTAGGAGGTGAGGATAGTAGGTGGTTTAGGGTGAACATGGGGGGAGGAGGTAGTCCTAGTGTGAGATTTCAAAAGATGAGGAGTCAAGCTTCCTAATCATTCAATTACCAATCTTAGGAGGTCTAGGGGTGGGAAACAATGGTTTCTTTAATATTTAGTTGGATGATGCTCCAGAGAGAGTTGAGAGGGAGGGAATCATTTTTAAAGATATGAAGATTATGTTCTTTCCATATTGCCCATAATAAAAAATTGGGGAAGATGATATATATACGATTAAGGATGGGATTTGAGATGGCTTAGGTTCTAGTTTTCAGTGGTATTCAGTATACTAAGTGAATCCTGATCATAATGGTTAATCAAAATGGTTAAGATGTGTTTCTAGATGGAGCCAAATATTTTTGGAGTAGGTATAGCCATTAAAGAGGTTCTTAAGGATTTCAAAGTTGAGAAGACATAGGGGTTTACAAGAGGGTCTTAGATGGTTGTGTTTCTAAATATTGTGCAACGTCAATGTTATATTCTGAACAAGAAGCCACAAGAAAAAGGATAGCTTCGGACATAAATTTAGTTTCTATATTTTCTTCCATAGGAGTTCCTTTGATATTTCTTAATGTCCTACTTCTAGATTATAGGCTTACCAAATGGTGAACAAACCATTTGCATTGTAGCCCCAATGAAGTATATCTGGTTGAGAAGAGATTGGAATTCATCTCTATTGGAGTGATCCAAGTGGCTCTAGAAAGTCTCAAAAACCAAAGAGTGAAATGAAAAAAATATAAAAAATAAATTCCCCATATTTCCATGAGAACAGAGTCAGATCAAAGAGCTCGTCTCAAGTTTTCCAACGACACAAAAGACACCTCAATCCAAGTTCGTATGCAAAAGTTATGGTCGGTCAATTTTTTTGTCAAACTAGGCAAAAGTCAAAGTCAAAGTCAACATCCTACCACGTGGTAGGCTAGACAGATGACACATGGAAGTAAGTACAAAAAACCTAGTGGGACCCATAAAGCTAATGTGGCGGCCCAATCAACAAACTAGGCAGACCCACAAGTAGGTGATGTGGCAACACCACAAGTCGACACATGGCAAGTAGGTGACAACAGTGGTTTATGATGTGGACCAATGAGAGCTTGCCCCATGGACCAATCGTATGGTGCCACATGGCACCTCAAATTGTGCCCAAGTGGCCTTGGCATGGTGCAACCTCGTCTTATTCTCATGGTTTTGGGAGTCGTTATAATATGAACATATGATTTTCATATATTATATGGTTTGCAAACTATATTAAAACCAAAATTGGGCTTTAAAACCATATTAAAGAAAAATTAGGATTCCATGGGTTTTCAACCCAAAACCTCCCCAATAACAAGTAACTTAATATGATTATTCCAATAATTGTGCCAACCATACACTTTGTTTTATTTACCCTCACACTTTGTTATAAAATGCCATTCAAATGGTTCAAAGGGACCCATGGAGAATACATGAGAGATGAGGGTGAAGGCGAGCCAATGAAGACATGAATCCCAAGAAGATTCTAGGAATATTGGCAAGGCATAGGTAGGTAATATTCCTAAGAATATTCTATATGAGGAATCTTTAAGATTCCCTAAGGGGCAAATTTTAACAGTGTCAAAATTATGTCAAGTTTATACTCAAATTAATTAGAATTTCGCCAAGACACTGATGGTTGTTGGGTTGTGTTATATTCTTTCCATGACTAGGCCACGTAGTTAACTGGGGGGTTAGAGGGGGGGCAGAGCCCCCCTTCGTTGCGCCGATTGTGTAGCGGGGGGGGGGGGGGGGGGGGGTCACAGGGGGTTTGTGGCATACCCATAACCCCACTTTATGGGGTCTGGGGAAGCGCCTAGGAAAATTTTGGTTTTGGACCCTATGTTACGTTGGGTAGACCCACCTCTGGTTTTGTGCATGATTTTTGCACATGTTTTTTGGACGCAATGGTTTTTGGTCCATGGTATTAGACGTGATGGTTTTTCGGTCCATGGTATTGGATGCTTCGACATGTATAAATATGTATTATACCATTGAAAGGAACATAATGAAAAATCAAGCTGGTAGTTCTGGTTTTGGGATCCAGGGGAAAATCTCTGTGTATATGTGTTTTATGTGTTATGCTCTCGCATTGTTTATTTTCTTTGTTTTAGAATTCGTATGCAGGTAATTTCTGTACAAGGTTAAAACCTACATTTGGTATCGAAGCACTTTTGGTTTCAACGGGACGCCTTTGTTGCTGAGGGGTTTCGCTCGGGCCTGTGGTAGACCTTGTTCAGTGGGAGATCTGCGAGATCAATTCTGGGGGTGAAAGAAGATGGCGAGCAGTGGAAAGATAGAGATCGAGAAATTTAATGGTCAAAGTTTTGAGTTGTGGAAACTCAAGATGGAGGATTTATTGGTGGATAAAGATCAGTGGATCACGGTAGATCTGAGTACTAAACCAGCGAGAGTGTCTGATGAAGAATGGAAGAAGTTGGATCAGAAGGCAAAGAGCACAATACAATTGTGTGTCTCAGATTCAGTATTGCTGAATGTATCAGGGGAAGCTACGGTGAAGGCTTTGTGGGACAAGTTAGGGACTTTGTACCAATCTAAGTCTCTGGTGAATAAATTGTTCCTACAAAAAATGCTGTATAACCTGAGGATGAAAGATGGAGACTCGGTGACAGAGCATCTGAACGCATTTAATACTGTGTTAAGTCAGTTACCATCTATTGATATTAAAATTTCAGATGAAGATAAGTGCATCAGTTTGTTGTGTGCTCTACCAAATTCGTGGGATAGTCTCGTTATTGCGATAGGTAGCAATGCAACTGCCTTGCAGTTTGATGAAATAGTCTCATCCTTGTTGACGGAGGAGATGAGACAGAAAAATATGAAGAGCCAGAATGGTGATGCCTTGTCTGTACGAGGATGGTCCTAGAATAGAAACAAAAATAAGTCATCGAGTGGGAGATCTAAATCTCCATGAAAACCTGTAAAGGTGGTGTGCTGGAAATGCAGTTAGGAAGGGCACTAAAAAAGGGATTGTAAATCTAAAGCTCCTGATAAAGGAAAGGGATCTGATGATGCTCCTTCTGCAAAGGCAAAAACCACCTCAGATGAAGGTGGGGATGTGTACTTGGCTTCTTCAAGTACACATGTAGATCATAAGGCATGGTTGATTGACTCAGGTGCATCCTTTCAATTCACTCCCCATAGAGAGTGGTTTTGCGAGTATGAGAAATATGATGGTGGTGATTTCTTCTTAGGGGATGATAGGAAGGCTAGAATCATTGGTCGCAGAATAGTAAAGTTCAAGTTGCAAGGTGGAAGGGTTAGAAAACTTCTGGGTCTTCTGCATATTCCTGCATTGGCCAAAAATCTGATTTTTGTAAGCAAGCTGGATGATGTAGGTGTAAAAATATTGTTCGAGAAGGATACCTACAAAATGGTTCGGGGAGCACTGGTATTGATGCGGGGAGTTCGAATTGGAACTATATACAAGCTGCAAGGTAGCACTATTATTGATGGGTGCAATAGTTCTATGGTTCCTGAAAGTGGAGCATAAAATCTAGTGGTCTCTGGAGAGAAATCCATGCTGTGGCATCAGAGGGCTTGGACATATTGGAGAGAAGGGCCTTCAAATACTTCATGATAAAGGTATGGTAGAAGGTATGAGTCATAGCTCTCTGGATTTTGATTTCTATGAAAATTGTGTCTATGGGAAGCAGAATCGGGTGAGTTTCCCCTATGGTGGTAAGAGGGCGAAACAGATATTAGAGCTTGTGCACAGTGATGTGTTTGGACCTGTGAAGGTTCCATCATTGGGTAAGTCTGTGTACTATGTATCATTTATAGATGACTTCTCAAGGAATACATGGATATATTTCCTTAAGAAGAAATCTGAAGCCTTTGACGGGTTTAAAGAATTTAAGGCTCTTGTGGAAAATCAGACAAAGAAGAAGATAAAGGTGTTGAGGACAGATAATGGTGGAGAGTTTTGCAACAAGGAATTTGAAGAATTCTGTAAGAGGTGTGGTGTATCATGACAGAAGACTACTCCATATACACCTCAGCAAAATGGAGTTGTAGAAAGAATGAATAAGACGTTGATGGAAAGGGCAAGAAGCATACTCAGTGGTGCCGGGTTAGGACAGGAATTCTAGGCAAAGGCGGTGGATACTACATGTTACCTAGTCAACAGGTCACCTTCATTAGCGTTGGAGGATAAGACTCCATAAGAGGTATGGACTGGTAAGAAACCCTCTCTTTCACATCTGAGGGTATTTGGATGTGATACATATGTACATGTTCCAAAGGAGAAACGAACCAAGTTGGATAGTAAATCTGAAAAGTGCATCATTATTGGGTATAAGGATGGTTTAAAGGGTTATAATATTTGGAACCTAGTCACAGAAGGTTGTGTACAACTGACATGTGGTGTTCAGAGAGGTAAAATATGTTATTAAACATGAAGTCCAATCAAAGGAACCTAAGAAGATAGAGTTTTAGCTTAAGGAGGAAGAATCCGACTCTACAGCAGAGCAGGAATCAGAAGATGAAGAGCCATAAACTCTGGGCGTGAGAAGATTAGTTCGAGAAAGAAGGCAACCATAAAGGCATAGTCCATCTGCTTTCTATTCAAATTTTTCTTTATCTATTACTGACGATGATCCCAGAATTGTGAATGAAGCAGTAGATTCAGAGGACATAAAACTCTGGAAAGAGGCCATGGTTGATGAAATGGCATCTTTGCACAAAAATGAAGCTTGGGATCTGGTGGAGTTGCTGGCTGGAAGGAAACCCATTGGTAGCAAATGGGTGTTCAAGAAGAAGACAAATGCAAAAGGAAAGGTGGAAAAATACAAAACTCGGTTGGTAGCAAAAGGTTATTCCTATGTGCCGGGAATTGATTTTGGTGATATTTTTTCTCCTGTTGCCAAGGTAACTTCTATTAGGTTACTTTTATCTGTTGCTACTTCTTTTGATTTTGGGGTATAACAGATGAATGTGAAGACAACATTTCTTCACAGGGATCTGGAAGAGGAGATCTACATGAAGGAACCTAAAGGCTTTGCGGTGAAGGATAACAAAGAGCTGGTATGAAAGTTAAAGAAGTCTCTGTATGGGTTAAAACAATCATCAAGGATGTGGTATCATAAATTTGATACATTTATACGGGGACTTGGCTTCACCAGAAGCAAAGCAGATCACTTTGTGTATTTTAAATTAATTGGTGACCATATAATTTATCTGGTCTTGCATGTGGATGATATGTTGCTGGTTGGAAATGACTAAAGACCCAATTGTCCTCCAAATTTGACATGAAAGATCTTGGCCCTGCAAACTATATTTTGGGCATGGAAATTAAAAAATATCGGGCAAAGAGGAAGCTCTGGTTAAACCAGAGGAATTATGTCGAGACAATACTGTAGAGGTTTAATATGCAGGATAGTAAACCAATGAAGGTTCCTATTCCTCTAGGTGTGAGGTTATTTGCTGAACAGTGACCCAAGACACAAAAAGAGGAAGAGTACATGTCTCGTGCTCCATATCCAAGTGTAGTCAGTAGCCTGATGTATGCAATGGTCTGTACTAGACCAGACATTGCACATGTAGTGGGAGTATTGAGCAGGTTTATGTCAAAACCAGGGAAGGAGCACTGGACAACAGTGAAGTAGGTTTTCAGGTATTTGTGTGGCACTAGTGATTATGGTTTGTGCTACCAAGGAAGATTGGGATTGGACAGAATGTTGGATATTCGTGGCTTTGTTGATGCAGACTGGGCTGGAGATCTGGATCAGAGAAGATCTACAAGTGGATATGTGTTTAACCTATTTGGAGGTGCAGTCAGTTGGATGAGTAAGAAACAATTTGTAGTGGCACTATCAACTACAGAGGCAGAATACATGCCAGCCACTCATGCAAGCAAGGAAGCAGTTTGATTACAGAGAGTGTGTTCAAGTATGGGGTTAGTACAGGGAGCTATAAGGATAGACTGTGACAGCCAAAGTGCACTTTTCTTGGCAAGGAACCCCACATATCAGTCAAAGACAAAGCACATTGATGTTCAGTATCACTTTGTGAGGGATATGATAGAAGACAAAAAGGTGTTGCTGGTAAAGGTGGACACTTTGAAGAATATTGCAGATGCATTGACAAAATATGTGAGCTCTGAGAAGTTCTCTTGGTGTAGAGAGAAATGGGCATTTCAGGGCTAGAAAAATGACTAAGCTCTCTTTTGGCCCTTTTGGAAAGAAAACAACAAGTGGGAGAATGTTGGGTAGTGTTATATTCTTTCCACGACTAGCCCACATAGTTAACCAGGGGGTTAGAGGGGGGACAAAGCCCCTTCGTTGCACCGATTATGTAGTGGGGGGGTCACAGGAGGCTTGAGGCATACCCATAACCCCACTTTATGGGGTCCAGGGCAGCGCCCTGGAAAATTTTGGTTTTGGCCCCTATGTTAGGTTGGGCGGACCCACCTATGGTTTTGTGCATGATTTTTGCACATGTTTTTTGGACGCGATGGTTTTTGGTCCATGGTACTGGATGCGATGGCTTTTCCATCCATGGTATTGGATGCTTCGGCATGTATAAATATGTATTATATCATTGAAAGGAACATAATGAAAAATCAAGCTAGTAGTCCCGATTTTGATATCCAGGGGCAAACCTCTATGTATATGTGTTTCATGTGTTATGCTCTTGCATTGTTTATTTTCTGTGTTTTAGAATTCGTATGCAAGTAATTTTTGTACGGGGTTAAAACGTACAATGGTGTCATCAGCTTCCCCATATAAGAAGAAGAATTTCAATCAATCTGAAAATACTAATCCTTATGGAATATTAAGGAATCTTTGAGATTCCCTAGAGGTCGAAAATGGCAGTTTTAGAACTAGGCCGACATTATACTCATTTTTCTCAGTCTTTCGTGAGGAACGTGATGGTGTGATTAATTTCTTCATATGAGAAACCAAAATTCAGTCAGCCCACATAAGAGAATCTTTCAGGAATCTTTGATATTCCTGGGGAGCCCAAATTTGACTAAATCAGAAAGGGGTCAAGTTTACAATAAGATTTCACGCGTTTTTGCGAGGAATTCAACCATGTAGTCGATTTCTTCAACAAAGGTGTGCATTTTCATGCCATCCCCAGGAGTGCGGGTATAAGATGCACTGATGCCATGCCTTCTTTTGATTTTTGCTGAGATGATGTTTGATGTTGAGATCCTTGTTTTCCATTTTGTTGGAGGATTGTATGCCACTTCATGTGAGATTTTTATATTTTTTCATGCTAAAGGAGAGATTTTATGAGTGATAGTTCTTATAGAAGAGCATGTTGTGGAGAGACATGCCACTCTAGTTAAGGGAGTTATTCCTGGTATTGATAGAATACATCATGCACTCATCATCATCTTGTCACATTTAATGAAGTGACCTCCCCACTATTCACACCGGGATCAAAGATGTAACCCACACTGGGTGAACTTTGTTATCAAGTTGTGTGTGTTCTTTGATTTGATGGTTGCCTTTATGTATCCTCTTCTTTAAAGTATTCACATGTGGTTTTTCATACTCTTTCACATGCAATTATGCTAACATCACAGAAGTGAAAGATCTTGGTTAATTCCAGCATTTGAGAGAATCTGAATCAAGTTTGGTATCAAAGTGGTCTTATCGCCGATGCAAATTGCGAGTCTGAATGATAACCAAAGATTGAACGTGCAACAAGGAAAATGGAGGATCACAAAGATCTCTAGGAGGACCTCCTCAGGATGGCATGCATGGTAGATATAATGTATGCATACTATGAGGAGAAAATGGAAAAAGAGGAACAAGAGAAATAGAGAGCAAAGGACGATGCTCCATCTCCATCTTCAAGTAAATATACTTCATCTTCATCTTCTTCTCATCATTCAAATGAAGATATCAACAAAAACCTTCAAGTAAAGAATGTTGAATTGAAGACACTTCTACAAGAAGCAGAAGAGGAGAAGAAGAGATTGCAACTTCAATTATGAGCCACAAAAGAGGCCTTAGAAAAGCTAATGTGTAACGAAGGCTTATCAAAGCCATCATCACCTATTTCAGAATTAATAGTTGAGGTAAAAAGTGTTGTTAGTTCTTTAGTTTCATTTTCACATGATGTTATTTTTGTTGGAAGGCTTGAGGTACCCATTTGAAGATTGGGGTACACTAAAAGACAATGCTTGAAGACAACAAAAGCAAGGGTTTCTTTAGATAAAGAATCCAAGCCATTATTGAAATCATCAAGGAAAGAGAATTATGGGAATACATCACAATCTTCCCATGACAGTGCACATTGCAAAAGGGGAGCTAAGGCAAGCTCTAATCACCAGGCATGTACCAGAGATAAGAAAGCAAGGTATAAAAAGTATCATTATTCTAATCTTCCCTTTGATTACAAGAGGATTGTTAATGATGAGCCGAAATCATGGCCTAGAAAACCATGTAGTTCTTGTAGCTTGTATACCCATGATGTTGCCAAGTGTTGGAAAAGTATGGCAATAAGAAAGAGGACAAGATGTGAAAAGCCTTCTTCACATCAGGGAAGGAAGAAGGTTTAATAGGTCTAGAGGAAGAATAATTTTTGCAATCATTGCAACAGAGGTGGACATTAGAGAGTCACGTGTTGGAGGCTCCATCCAAAGAAGCATCTCAATAAGGACAAAGTGTTTGTGTAGGAACCATCCGGTGATGTTGTTTAACAAGCGAATCAACTACAAGAAGGAGATCCATTCAATTTTTTTGAGTGAGAGATGGTTTTATTAGATATAGTAGTTTGTCATGGCCGCATTTTGTAAATGACATGTTGTGAAATGATTGTAAAAGTGATGAAGTGTTTTCCATCACTTATGAATGCAACATCATGATGTTTTTGGAATTTTACTGATATTTGGGGTATCAGTTTCTATTATGATGTAAACTTGACCAAATAATGTGTTATAAACTCTTGGAAAGCATGGGAATGCCTGGGTCATGATAGGTCATGTAATTGAACATGTATTTTGCAAGATGTACTATAGTTTTGTAGACAATACAAGTGTCAGTTCAACACTTATAACTCTGAAGAATAAAGGTGAAAGGGAAGGAAGTGTGGCCTATTAGGGTACTTGTTGTGCAAACAAGGGAGTACAACAAATTGCAGATAGTGTTAATTATTTTGGAGGACAAAAAGCTCCTTAGTGGGGAGGAATAATCTAGGTGGTTCTAGAGAGGCTCAAAAACTAAATAGGGCTTTGAAAAATCTCAAAAATAAAATTCCCTAGATCTCCATGAAACTAGATTCAGATTGAAGATCTCGTCACACGCTTTTAAATGATGCAAATGACACCTCAATCTGAGTTTGTATGCAAAAGTTATGGCTAGTCAAAGGTTTGGTCAAACTAGGCAAAAGTCAAAGTCAAAGTCAACATTGTGCCACATGCCAAGTCGGACAGATGACACATGGCAGCAAAATCAACAAGCATAGTGGGACCCATAGAGCTAATTTGGCATCCCAGTAAGCAAACTAGGTGGACCCACAAGTAGGTGATGTGACAGCACCACAAGTTTACACATGGCAAGTAGGTGATAGAAGTGGCATATGATGTGGACCAATGAGAGCCTGCCACATTGTCCATTTACATAGTGCCACATGGAACCTCAAATTAGGCTCAAGTAGGCTTAGCATGGTGTAACCTCTATTTTTGGATTATTCTTATGGTTTTGGGAGTCGTTACAATATGGACATGCATTTTCCATATATTATCTGGTTTGAAAACTATATTAAAGCCAAATTTGTGATTTAAAACCATATTAAAGAAAAATTAGGAGTCCATGGGTTTTGAACCTGAAACCTCCTCAACAACAAGTAACTTAATATGACTATGTCAACCATTGTGACAACTACACACTTTGTCTTATTTTCCCTCACACATCGTCATAAAATGTCATTCAAATGGTTCAAAGGGAACCATGGAGAATGATGGAGAATCCATGGGAAATGAGGGTGAAAGTAGACCAATGAAGACATGAATCTCAAGAATATTCTAGGAATATTGTTAGAGCATATGTTAGGGAATATTGTCTATGAGGAATATTTGAGGAATCTTTAAGATTCCTTGGGGGGAAATTGTGATAGTATTAAAATTATGTCAAGTTTATACTCAAATTAACTAGGATTTTGCCAGGATACTTATGGTGATATTAGTTTCCTCATATAAGTAACATAATTTCAGTGAACCTTTAGAAAATAATCTTTGTGGAATCTTGAGGAATCTTTGAGATTTCCTAGAGGACCGAAAACGAAAGTTTCATAACCAAGCTGAATTTATGCTCATTTTTCTTGGTTTTTCAGAAGGAACATGATGGTGTGATCAGTTTCTTCATCTGAGCAGATGAATTTCAGTCGGTGCATACAAGAGACTCTTTGGGGAATCATTGAGATTCCTGGGGAGCCCATATTTGACTGAGTCAGAAAGGGGTCAAGTTTATAGTCATATTTCATGATGTTTTTCTAGGAATTCAACCATGTAGTCCATTTCTTCAACAAAGTCGTGCATTTTCATGTCATCCCTAGAAGTGGAGGTATAAGATGCACTGATGCCATGTCTTCTTTTTATTTTTACTGAGATGACGTTTGATGTTGAGATCTTTGTTTTCCATTTTGTTGGAGGATCCTTGTATGCCAATTCATGTGAGAGTTTTATATTTTTTCATGTTGAAGGATAGCTTCTATGAGTGATAGTTCTTATAGAAGAGCATCTCGTGGACAGACATGCCACTCTAGTTAAGGGAGTTCTTCCTTGTGTTGATAGAACACATCATGTACTCATCATCATCTTGTTGTATTTAATGAAGTGGCCTCCCCACTCTTCAGATCGAGTTCAGGGACATAACCCACACTGAGTGAACTTTGTCATCAAGTTGTGTGTGTTCTTTGATTTGATGGTTTCCTTTATGTCTCCTCTTCTTTAAAGTATGCACATGCTTTTTTTCATACTCGTTCACATGCAATTATGCTAACATCATAGAAGTAAAATATCTTGGTTAATTCTAGTAGCTAAGAGAATCCATATCATGGAGGTTGCACCAAAAAATACTCCATGACTCCCCCTCTAGCTTGGGGTGCCATTCCTCTAAAGGAAGGAATTTTCTATCGTGGTTGGTTTGTATTCGGTCTATTCTAGTAGTTAATGAATTTTGTTAGGCCCTGAGAGGTCATTTGTAGGCATAAGTTATCCATGTTTTCTTAATCTCAAAACTTGGGGAGTTATTTCCATGAATCTTCCCAAAATAGAGTTAAGTTATGTGTCCATCTTTGACTTCCCATAAATATTGTTGCTCAATTACGTGAATTCCTTTCCTAGCTATATTATAGATGGATGAGCCTACGTGAGAGAATTTCATTCAAATAAGGTGTTGAGGAAGTGTGTGATTGAAATATTTATGAATCTATAGACATTTCCATAGATCTAAGCCTCTGTGAATCCACCCTCACCATATATTGGATCCTGAGACATTTTCCATGGTAAAGGGATCTCATAGTCCCATCCTTCCTTTCAATTTTGTTAGACAAATATTATCCCATTCAACTAAGGACTATTTTTTATCCAAATTGGCTCTCCTAAAAATAAAAGATCACTGGCGTTAGCATATTTCATTTAAGATAGAAACAGGGGCCATGAGGGTACAACATAGATAGATAGGGAGGGCTTGAAGGATGGATTGGAGAAGGATAAGGAACCCTGCCATGTTGAGAGAACAAAATGTCTATCATACTAACTTGTTGTTGATATTAGTTAGAAGTTCCTCCCATAATCTCCATTTGAGGGAGTCTTATGCCAAGGGAGGCCCCAAGTATTTCGAGGGAAATTTGATGATTTGAAATCTAATAATCCTTTCTATATGTCACTAGAATGGAGTATTAAAAAAGAAAACTTGATATTTGGTTTTATTGATATCGATGTTCAAGGCTTGAGAGAATTCATCCAGAATTTGTGAGAATCCCTTTACTTCTTGGATAGTTAGGACACCCATACTCATGGTATCATATAAAAATTGTTGGTGAGTCAAAGGGAGATCATCTTGGAACAAGCATAACCATTTGATCTTTTCTTCTATCATTGTTGCTTTGTGAGCTCTTCCTAGAACTTTCGTTGCCATTATGAAGAGGAAGGGTGAGAGAGAATCTCCTTGATGGATTCCCTAAGAAGTTGTGACTGGACTAGTAGGAGAGCCATTTACAAGGATGGAGAAATAAGTATAAGAAAGGATGCGTTTAATCCACTCAATTGACTCTTGATCAAAACTAGGGTAGTAGGAGTGCTGAAGAGGTAATTCCAATTGAACTTATAGAAATATTTACAAAGATCCAGCTTCAGAAACATGCTAGGTTTCTTTGAAATTTAAATAGTGGATATTTTCATGTGATATCATGATGCCCTATAGTATTTGCCACCCCTTGACATAGCCTATTGGCTCTGATGAGACTAGCGGAGGGAGTAGAGATTTGAGATTGTTAGTGATACTTTTTGTAATGACTTTATATATATAATTGGATAAGGCTATGTGCATAACCATTAGTGTTAGTGTAAAGTTTTCAGAGAAGTGTGAAATAAAATGCTTCACTTAAGTCACTGGTGACAAGTGACCCTAACAACAAAATATGGTTGTTTATGCTCCAAATCTGCAACAAAATGTAAAGAAAAACCTCGCAGCGCAACAAATCTTGCAAGTAAACACATATAACAACAAGAAATTAAAGTGAAATAACCCAATGGAAGAATTAATCAAATAATTTTATCAAAACACCTAGTGAAGAGGAATTATATCATTAGTCTATAATTCCCCTCCATGAGATAGGTCCTTCTCCTATCCCTAAGCTTCAATGATCTGTTTCTCTGTCTCAACTTGCAATAGGAAGATCTAGTTTGGCACTGCATATATGAGTCAAATGGACTGAATTTTAGGCTTTCATACATGGTGTCACTATACCAAAGAGTGGCTTCATATATAATGAATTGATGCTCACCTAAACGACACTGGGATTGAACAAAAACAATGTCTAAGGGACTACATTGTTGATGTATGATTGATAAATGATTAAATGGATCATCCCTAGAGTGCTCTGGAGTTATATGAGACTCTAGAGGTTCTTATAAATGGGGAAGAATAATGGTACTAGTTCTTCTCCTAAACTCTAAAAAATGGATGCCCCCTTTACCAAAACATTGTGTAGTAATATAATGGCCATAAGGTGGACGTGGTTCAAATTCAAGGGTTCGAACTAAGGGGTGATGGAACCAGTCATCATCATGGGAGACATGGTGCACATGTGCATCATCAGAAGGGTTGGATGGATGACTAGTAGATGTGACATCTACTGATGTTGAGACTGAAGTATTTTTTGGAGAAGGTTCAAAAGAAGCAAAATAGGAAACTCCTAAAGAGTCTAAATATATTTTGATCCCATGGATGATGAAAAGTAGAGAATAGGGGAGGAACTATCTATCATCTCGACGTCAAGAGGGGAGATCATAATGGTGGGTTGAGAAACCTCTTGTCCTAGTGAAACATTGGGGCCAAGACCCACAGGTAGAGGGGAAGTGGAATCACTATGAGAGATGTCTAACTCGCGAAGCACTTGAAGTGTATCACGCAAGTCTTAGATATGGGGAAAGTGATGGGAGTAATGTCCATAGTTATCACACAAAGAAAATGTTTGGAAACAATCATAATACTAAGAGGGGGGTGAATCAATATTAAGGCTAATTTTTACTTCTTTATGCCAATTTACTTTCCTTATTTAAACATGGAATTCATCCATATAACCAGCAGCAATCTATAATGTAGTAACAACATTAACTCAACACACAAGCATGCAAACCATAAGCATCATATAAATTAGACAGAGGTTTTTCACGTGGAAACCCTTTCAGGAGAAAACCAGAAGGCTTGCTGTTGTTATTGATGTAAATAGAAGAACCTACTCTATTAGATCAATCTGTTTGTGAGCACCCAATCACAAGTAGAACCAACTCCCCTTGACTTGTTTGTTAGCACCAACTAGCAGGAACCACTAACTCCCTCTATGTGTAGACACCTGTAAAGCTTCCAGAAGCACCATATGAGACACCGACCTCATGGATTTGTTGCAAGCACAAACTTGTAGCTCCTTGGATTTATGCAAGCATCGACTTGCAAGAGGCACTAACCCCCAAGCCTTCCCAAGCTCCACTAGAGATGGAAGCACCAACTTCCTATTTCTAAGTACCAACCCACACTCAATTAAGAACTGGTAGTCCTTTGTGATTTGGCAGCAACACTGCATGATCTTATCTTTGATCTCTACTCACTATGTTGCACTTTGGAGCTCTCTGCAACATTCTTCAGTAGCCCTGTGATCTACTTAACAACAGTCACTCTCATCCCTCTTCTCTCTGTTCTCAACAACAGTCACTCTACTCTCGGCCTCACTGCTTTCCACAACACACAGTCTACTCTCTAAGGCACATTCACAGCCTTATACACACATCTTAGACAACTTTTGACTTTAACACAAAGTGCATGCACTTCATCCTTGTTTCACAACTCACAGGCACTTCATGCCTTACTCACAGCATAGGCAACTATCGACCTTTACGCACATAGCACACAACTCTCAGGGTCTCTTTTCTCCTGCTTGGGTATTTTTGTCCTTTTCACACATAATTGGCTCTCACAACCTCTCACAGTAGTGCACTTACTCAGATCTCTTTCCTCTTGGCTCCATGGAAATAATACTGCATTGCCCCCGACATTGCTCATTAGAGATCCTAGGTTTTTTTCCTCTGTTTACTCCTTGATCAATGTTGTCACACTATTCTCATTTAGCATTGTGCGTTGTACCTCAACACAACCCTGCACTCTGTTGTCTACGTCGGTCTTGGTCTCTGCCACTGTATTCATTGAGAATGGGCACCTGACTGATTGTTTCCTCCATACTGAGAATTAATTCTTAGTCCACTGCAGACTCAAACTAGGCACAGTCCTCTATGTTTGCCACTCTTATAGCACTGAGACTCTCCATTATGAGAATTTAATCTCATTCCACCTTCACACTCCACTAAGACTCTCTATGCCTCTTCATGGCTTACAATACTTTAGCATGGCTTTTATGTTTTGCATTTAATTACAATGCATGCACGGGAGGTCTTCCACCATCAACTTACAATTCTGCATTCAAAACCACAACTATTGATTCATACATCTCAATGGCACCCTGTACCATCATATCAGAGCTTTTCATCGCAGTGACGTGTAGTGGTGTAACACTATGAAATAGTTGATTTCCAACCTCCAATCAAGTCTAGCCCCTTTTTCATTAAACCCCTGCTATATCTCCACCATAAGAGTTGGTTCAATGACCAAGTGCCAACCATATAGGAGTCCCCTATATCAACGTTTTTCATTTTTTGCCAATGTGCCAGCAACCACAAACCTACGATCGCCAATCTCTAATTTTTAAGCTCCTTCCACTCAACCCTTACTGCACACTTCTCACCAGAGGACTGAGGGAAGTGACCAGGGGCTTGGCCTTAAGGCACTAATTATTTTAGAGCTATGTTGGGGGCCTTTCTATTTTGTCAAAGCTCTGAGCCCTTGGTTTCTTGTGTGTTCCACAACCAAACGCCAACACCATCGGAGCCCCCTTATGAGTGTTTTCCATTTTGTGACCAATGTGACAACAACCACAAATCGTCAATTGCCAATTTCCGCTAGGCCTCTCTGTTCATCCCTAGCCATTGGTTCCTTAACACTTCACGACTGAGTGCTAGACCCCATGTCAGAGATCTTTAATCGACAATTTCCAAATGTGGCCAATGTGCTAACCATTCAAACCTCCGATCATCGATTGCCAAAGTGACATCATCTCATGCCACATGGCATCTTCTCACCAGTGACATGTGTCACTCAGATATGGCCCATTAGGCCACCCAAAATGGTTGAATATAATTTCCATGTGTCCTTTTGTATTGCCATGTCATGCTAATGTCAGCTACCACTTGGACTTATCAGAACTAATTAGATACTGCCATGTGTCATCGAAGCTCACCACCTGTGGCCATGTGTCCTTATCGAAGCTTATCAAACGCTGCCATATGTCCTTATCAGAGCCTACTAGACACTACCATGTCTCCTCATTGGAGACCATCACTAGCTACATGTGTCGTTATTGGAGCTTACCAAACGTTACCATCTGTCCTTATCAGAGCCTACTACTAGCTACCATGTGTCCTCATTGGAGTTCCTCCAATGTTGCTATCTGTCCTTATCAGAGCCAACCAAACTCTGTCATGTGTCCTCATCGAAGCCCATCACTAGCTTCCATGTGTCCTTTATTAGACCCAATCAAATGCCTCCATGTGTCCTCCTAGAGGAGAGCAAAATAGGTCCGCCTATCCTTGTTTTGCATCAAATTCCTTTGCAGTCTTTCCTTTTTCCTTCCCAATGATTTAATAAAGGATGCCTCAATGCTTTGCATTTTGACTCAGTCAGCATTCACTGATCGATGAATTCCCATTATTGTCACATATGAAACTGTCGATCACCTATATGTCATTTTCCTTTAATATGCAAGATCGCAAGTCACTAATCGGTGACTAGCGTTAGTTGTTGCACCTCTCCTTGAAACCTTTGGTTGCCGATTGCTAGGACCTTTGATCTCTGATTTGTGGGAGTTCCGATATGCGGGACCTCTAATCTCTGATTTCACTCCCATCTTACCATTGATTATCGATATGTCTTGGCCTCTGATCCGACTACCGATATGGATTGGCCTCCGGTATTTGATCTCCAATCTCACTGCAACTCCAATTTGTCGGACTTGCGATAAGTGGGATTCTTCGCTACTTAAGGCTTTAACAACATGAACTTCAGAAGGTCATAACATTTGACCCACAAGTCCATTTCTAAACTTCTGCATATCATTTGAAAGATCTTCCAAAGTGATTTCCAATGGAAGGGGTCTAATCACCAATTGAGCCCATCTGATACCTCAAAATATGGATCCAAACTCACTTCCAATCTTATGCTCCTGAACTCTCTAAATAGATATGAATCACATCCAAAATGTGTCCTTAGCATGAGGCCTGCAACTCCCAGGGACTTCCATCTTGGTCCATCACTATGAGCATCATTTGATAGCTTCTCCAATAATCCTACTACTATGATGATTCTCTACATGAAGCTTGTAGCTACCAAGAGACTCCTCCTAAACCATCACTACCAACATCTGCTACAATAAGAAACCAAGCGTGTCTAGCTGACATCAATGCCAACACTCCTTCCAATCGTTAGGTAAAGCAACTGCCCAACACAACTCCTCAGCCTAATTGTTGACATCAATGCAAACACACCTACAGATGCCTTCTTGAGGCCACTAACCATGCACAAATTTCCAACTATCCAACATCAAAATGGTGATTTGTTTGTAAGGTTTTGTTCTTCTTGGTGGACTGAGGTAAGGTAACATGGACCTCAAGAATGTTATGTTCAGGAAAAGGATCAGAGACAACATTATTAATATCAGGGAGTTCAGGAAAATTATTGGTGGCATGCCCAACAACATCACACAAAGCACATGGAGGAGAAGGATTCAATGGTTTAGGAGGAGTGGGAGTTGCTTGGGGTGCCTTGTCTTTGGTTCCCTTTTTCTGGGCTTTCCCCCCTCACTAGATTCTTTTATAATAGGAGTGGCTTCCTGTTGAGTTTGTTGTGGAACTAAAGCAAAGGAAGGGGAGGGAACAACAAATTGAACCAGAGTCAAAGTTATATAAGTTTTGATTTGGTTGGGAGGAGTGTTTGTGGTAGGATCAATGTACCAAACTAGGACCCCTAGGTGATGTTAGGAAGACTCAACATAGCCATTACAGGGGTAGAAAATATTCTTGGTGGTGAGAACAATAAAGGTATATGACCGAAGGGTTAATGAACTAGAGGAAATACTCCTAGATGAGAGAGACCTGGGGGAATAGTTCTGGGTTAAAAAGGACTGAGAGATATAACAACAAGAGAAAAATGGCCTGCAGGAATTATACCTAAAGGATGAGTTCAGTCTTGAGCAGGAGGTTGTGGAGGAACTGGCTATTGAGAAGGTGTACCAAACTGCTTGCCAGTGGTTGTGATGCTTGAAGAATGTAAACACTTGAAGATCTGGGCTCAAAATGGGTAAGCGTTGGGCCATATTAAGCCCCAAGCAATGTGGAATATTTGTAGACTCCAGGAAAAACATAGGTAAAGGAGGAAGTGGCCTAATTTCCATTCATGGATGAAATAGTGGTCTAAGGAGAGGTCTGAGACTGAGGGTCATAGTAAGCCAACTGATTGATACTGGTGATATTTACATTATGAGGGAAGAACTTCTTAGATATCATTTTTGGGATTCAACTGCATTAAGTAAGTCATTCATATACGACCATTTCCATGAGAGGTAGTCGTAAATGACTAATTTCTCATGATTTTTGAATAGTCCACTTAGCACTCATTGCATCAAGTGATGCTCACAGGGGTGAAGAAGTGGGATTGAAACTAGTGAAATGAATCACATAGCATCAATCATCACTTCTGGGGCTTGTACCCGATAACCAGGACTTCCTCGGAGGTCACCCATCCGAGATTGCCTCTGGCTCAAGCGCACTTAACTGTGGAGTTTTCCCCACAATCAAGCCCACTTAGCTTGCTACCCCATTTGCAAAACCTTAGCAAGTATTGTGCCTCATGAACCATTCAAGTAGAGTTCCATTAACTCTTTTGAATTAAGAATTAGGGGTTTTCGTAGTGCATTATATTAGATATCATTTTTGGGATTCAACTGCGTTAAGTAAGTCATTCATCTATGACCATTTCCATGAGAGGTAGTCATAACTGACTAATTTCTCATGATTTTTGAATAGTCCACTTGGCACTCCTTGCATCAGGTGATGCTCACAGGGGTGAAGAAGTGAGATTGAAACTAGTGAAATGAATCACATAGCATCAATCATCACTTGCGGGGTTTGCACCCAGTAACTAGGACTTCCCGGGAGTTCACCCATCTAAGATTGCCTCTAGCTCAAGCGTGCTTAACTCTGGAGCTTTCCACAAAATCAAACCCACTTAGCTTGCTACCCCATTTGAAAAACCTTAGAATGCATTGTGCCTCATGAACCATTCAGGTAGAGTTCCCTTCACAGAGGATGTGGCATCTGACATGGAATATGTGGAACTATGACCCCACAAGATGTTATAATATAACAGGGAACCAATGAGTTCAATATTAATCAAGACCGTCTTTCCAACAATAATGATGGGGTAGTTGTGATATAAATCGAGGGGCTCTGACGGGTGACCATCCCAAGCATGAAGAGTGATATTGGATGATGACAGGTTAGAGGAACCAAGATTCTTCCAAACACTGGCAATGATCACACTAGTGGAGGTGCCTCTCTCTATTATACACCACTAGGTAGTGGTGTTTTTTATGGATACTAGTATCTGAAAAGCAATGGATGAAGGGGGGATGTTCCGCCTTATCAACATCAAAGACAATTAAATGATTGTTAGAGGAATCCAAAATTCCCAAAGCATATAGTAGAGCTTTATGTTTGGACGGACATGTCTGGAGGACTTCCAACTTTGATATGGAAACAGGAGACTGTGCCATGTCATATACTATACTATAGTACTGGGAAACTTTAGAAGAAGTAGAATTTCAACGTAATGGACCTTTGATGATCTTTGGATAAACCTCTACTGTAGGTAGAGGGATCTTTAAGGTAACATTTGGTGATGACAGGGGCTCAGTGGAAGCTTTGGGTTGGGAATCCATTGTTGACTTATAAGGAGGATTTCCATGTTGGTGCGACTGAGCCTGGAGGTTGACTTCTTCAGAATTCATCATGATTATATGGTAGTTGTTCTAGCCCGATTGTGAAGTTTGAGGGGTTGTAGTACTCTATGTGGGTTGAGCAACCACATATCCTTGATGAGGAAAAAGATTCATAAGCACCGCCAGTTGTGATGAAGCAGGAGGGGGAGGAGGTGGAGAAATGGGTTGCAGTCCTCTAGAAGCAACTTCTTAAGCTTTCCATACTTGACCCATCTGAGGTAAAAGGGGACATTCATGAGTATAAGGGGAAAAAATCTGCAACACAATGTTTATTGGTTATAAGAGCCTTGTTTTGCTTGGGTTGTTTGCCTTTTTGCTGGGTTGCGGGATTAGGTTGGTCACCCTTAAGGGCTTTAGGTTGTCAAACTTGATTTCCTTGGTTACCTTTAGGTTGCTAATTCTGGTTACCCTTCCTCTTATTCCTTGTCTTGGGGTTAGGGGGATTGGTAGTACTTTGCTGAGAATACAATTGACTCTATGGAGGTGG
The DNA here is from genome assembly GCA_031772625.1 of Pinus tabuliformis. Taxonomy (NCBI): domain Eukaryota; kingdom Viridiplantae; phylum Streptophyta; class Pinopsida; order Pinales; family Pinaceae; genus Pinus; species Pinus tabuliformis. The sequence continues at coordinate 83,160,211 of CM062819.1, read as the reverse complement.
TTGTTGATGTGGCAGAGGAGGCAGAGACATGGGAGGTTGAGGCGTCAGTGCCGGTGGGGCTAGAGTTCTAGGTGGTGCATAAGGATAGTAATGATTCATGAAAACATTAGGATAACCATGTTGAGAAAAAATTGGCACTGACATCAACTGAGGAAAATGGGGATATGTATATGGCATGCTTGTACCTTGGTAAGAGTTGATACACGAAGGATTTAGAGGGGGACAGGTGTAAGTGGAACCGATCCCCCCTTGGGTTAACCATAGCTCATAGGAGGTTGAGGATATGGTGATGGTTGGGGGTAGGAAATGGATCCAATGATACCTTCAACAACATGAGATGCCCCAGATGCATTAGCAGCACAAGGTTGAGGCAGATCAGGGAGGACAATATAAACACAACCTGACTAGAAAATATCAGATTATATTTTAAGGATATATGGAAAGATTCTTCCTTAGTTAGAGGGAAGTGAGAGGCAACACCTTTACCTATGGGGCCGAAAAGAGTTCTTAAAAATTAATCCATATATACACGGACTTCAAACTCAAGGTCTCTACACATTCTCCTCTTTCTATGTCATTCTTGAACATGGTTAGAAAGGTAGGTGGCAGAAGTTAGACGAAAAAAGGTCAAGAGTTTGGTACTTGTGTCATATCATAGATGTAATTGGAAAAATGAAAGAAAATATTTGGCGAGAGTCGCAAAGGTAGAACGGGAGGCATGCGATGATCCACATACCATTTGGTAACAGCTCCAGTTAGAGTGTGTTGTAAGAGATGAAGACAAATGAAGTCTTTAGTAATGGAATTTGATGAACACCACATGTGAAAAGAGCGAACATGATTGGTGGGGTCTTCTCCAATATTACCTTCAAACTTAGGAATGTTTGAGTGGAGTTTGGTGGGCATAGAAGGAAAATTTGGATCATTGAGAAGGGGATTGTTAATAAACTGGCTGAACTCATGGAGGCTTAGGCTGGTCATATAGGGAAGAAAGGGAGGATTAGTGGCCATACCTAAAGAGGTTCCTCCTATGGGGCTACCTTGGTTAAGACCTTGGTTAGAACATGGGTTTCTACCACGCACATTAGTGCCTGACATGGTGGTGGTGCGAGGATGGGAAGATGTATAATTAGAGGAAGAACTGGAAGAATCAGAAGAACTAGAGCCATTATGGGGACTCAATGGAGGACTAGGAGGATGGGTTCGAACTCAATGAGAGGGAGTATGATGTCCTAAAGGAAACTAGGGGCAAAGGCCATAAATTCTCTATGAAAAACACCCTGGGGGTGCAATGGTTTTTAAGACAAAGATGACTCAAGAGGTTAAAGGGTTATGATAAGAGAAAAGAGTAACAAACAACAAGAAAAGACCTAATGTAGTGGTGCCAAGTGTAAATTAACTATAATGATATGCTACTCTAATTCAATAAAACATGTGATATCAAATAAAAATGACCTATAGTCTAAAGGTGATCTAAATCCTCAAAAAAGTCCTAATTCTACTATATCAGATGGCCTTCCAAGAGACTTCTTACTTAATGAAATTTGATCCCTGCAAGTAGAGCTATCTAGAGAAAGGTGGGGTAGAGGACCAACTTCTTGCCCACAGCCAATCCTATAGGGTGTTTTACTAAGCTTAGCCACTAAGGTTACCTTCATCCCATGGGGGCATTCAAGTCTTAAGCTTCTTGGTGATCAACCACAACACATAATTCCCTACCATGAGTTGGGTAGCCTCGAGAAGAACTGCTTGCACCATGATCTGGCATAGCCCCCTCTGAATCGATTTTCTAACGCACTCTAGATTTAGACCATGGGATGGGGAAGGATTTTAAGATCCCTAATATGGGTGTTATTGGAAGCCAATCCCATTGATCGTACACCTAAGTATAAATATTGTTTTGGCCTTGGTTCCCAAGTGGGCTTAATCTATGCGAGTTAAGTTATTAGGGTGGATTGTTTCAAGTCTTGGCTTGGTGGTGTTAACTAAGCTCATGTTTTCTTAGGGTGTGCGTGTGTAATAAATGTGTCAAGTGGATAGGTTAATTGAGAATTTTTTGATGATGCCAATTTTGTTGAAAATAAGGTGCATAAACTATAAATAATATTGAAAATGAATTGTAAATAAATAACAAATAGAAGCACACAACCCCCCACCCAAGAAGGCAATCAAGTAGAAAACAAAATAGGGAAAATAAGAAACTCAAAGACACACAAAATGTCCAAAGGATATAATGTCTAAGTGACAGGGATTTAAATGAAAAAATATGTTGAAAATGGAAGAGAAAAACCAACAAAAGACAGAGGTGAAAATGATGGAAAAAGACAGACAAGAAGCTAAAAAAGAAAGGATACACAAGGTGATTCTGAGGGGGAAAGACAATGCAAGATTCTAAAGGGAATAAAATGTTGTAAAAACCTATCTAAAATGACTACAAAATAGTGGAAAAAAATATGAAAAACAAGGACTAAAAATGTGGCACACTAGATTCCTCAACTCTGCAAGTCTCTTTCTAAATGATGGAGATGTACTCTAAACCCTAGGGGGATTTTTCCTTCCTCAATGAGAAACTTGTAAGTGGATACAGGCCTAGAGGTGACCCATGAAAGAATAGAAACCATTCCTGACACACACAACACTCTCGACAAAAACTGAAAATTTTGAAAAAATTTCCGAAAAATTGCAAAGTGTAGAAGTTGACCTGAAAAGTGCATTGGGCGGAGTTTACAGGCTAAAATGTGTGTTGGGTGTAGAAAATCAACCAAAAAGTGCACTTTTTTCCTAATTCTCTCGCTTGGAAAATCAGACCCAGATTGTGTTGTCTCCCGCTCGGCTAGTACTTGTGACTTGGGGAAAGATGTGAAACCCCAACAAATGGAGAAAATTTTCCAGAAAATAGAAGAGATCTAAAAATAGAAATTGAGAGGAATGAAAAATTTGAAGAAGCATTGAAATAAGTAAAACAACAGTCACCAAGGTTCTGAATTACTACACCAGTGGAGTCACCATTTGTTAGTGTAAATTTTTCGAAGAAGTGTACCAAAAATTATTCACTTAAATCACTGGTGACAAGTGACCCTAACAACAAAATATGTTGTCTATGCTTCAGATATGCAACAAAATCTAAAGAAAACTCTGTAACATAGCAGATCTTGTAAACCAAAACATATAACAAAAATAAATTAAAGCACAACAACCCAATGGAGGACTTAATCAAATAATTTTATTAAGACACCTAGTGAAGAGGAATTACAACATGGGTCTATAATTCCCCCTCCGTGGGATGGGTCCTTCTCCTTTCCTTGTGCTTCAATGATCTGTTTCTCTCTCTCAACCTATAATGGACATAAAACAAACAAAAATAGCTTGAACTCAAGTGGGAGCTCAAATGTAATGAGACGATAGTGGTGATGATGAGAATGGTCATGGTGAAGAATGAATAGAAAACCCTCTATTTATAACAAAGTATTGAAGCAAATTAGGAATTAGACAATAATAAAATATTATTGACTAAATCAAAATCTAGCCTTTGTGAATACTTTATTATATTTTTGAGAGGGAAAATATATTCAAAATGGTCAAATAAATAATTGATAAAGTGGTTGAAGTAATTAACAAATAAAAATGATTTATTAATCACTTTGTGAGAATTAAGAAAGAATAATTATTAAAGAGGAAAATAAGGGATAAACAAGGAATAATAAATAAATAATTGTTTATTTAATTATTCCAAAGTGATTAAGTCAAAAGTAATAAGAAATGATTATCTAATAATGATTTAATAGTTATTTCTAGAGAATATTAAATAAATAATGATTTTTTCAATTATTCTCATGTGGTTTTCTGGATGTTAATGAGAAATAATTTAGGAAAAATGGTTTACTAAATTATTTCTTATGGTGAAAGTGGGTTTACAATTGTAAAATTTAATCTTACATGGTGTATTTTGATCCACCTAGTAAGAAATGGCTAGGTGATCATTTTTTGGGTGATAACAATTAGGATCTTCATCCTTGTGTTTCTTTGGTACAAGCATGAGGAAGGTTTCATGTAAGGCCTTCAAGATGGATTTTGATTGCTTGGATTCTTCCACTTCTTGCCAAATATCTTTCTCCACTATAAACTGACAACTTTGAAAAAATTCAATTGCAAAACCATCTAGGCTAGGAGTTTCTTTACAAGGCATCGCTTTGATTACCACTTCTACTTCTTCAAAAGATATTTCTCAAAGAAGGGATTCATTTTTCTCCTGAGTGACCAAAGCTGGGATGTGCTTCATTATTTTTTCAATTACTTATTACTTGTTAGGAATGGGATCTGTTAAAATATCATGATAAAAATGATTCATCTCTTGGGCTATATCCCGATGATCTTGCAATTTATCTACTTCTTGATTTTTGAGGGAGGATATACGATTATGGTGGCAATGGTGTAGCATTGTTTTGTGGAAGAATGTTGTGTTTTCCTCTCCTTTTTTGAGCTAGTGTACCCTCTATTTTTGCTGCCATAGGAGTTCCTCTTTCTTTTGATGCTCCTCAATTTTGGTGATAGTGGAGGTTTCCTCTTTGATTAATTATTCTGATCTCCAATGGATGATATATTTTTGTTGTATATTTTCCACCTTCTCTTCCAAACTTTGTTTTTTTAGCAATATATTGCCATATTTTTCTTTTTTCTAGCATTTAACTAAGTCTTGATGTATTTTAGTTTTTTTTGAAGCCTATACATCATTGTACCTCCATCTTGCCATATTATTCCCACTAGGTACTTATTTTGGAGTAAAAATCAGGGTGTTGGATCGAAAAATTTTGCAGACGAAAGGGTCTATTCCTAGTGCAGGTTTTGATATCAATCTTAAGGTTAATAGGTTAGTATCCAAGCCATGGCTAGGGAGGATGGAGGCTTCCAAGAAGATGTCCTAGTTCATGATATTATTTCGATACAACAAACCAATTTAGATTAGAGGCAATTTTTTGGGAGCATCCTCATCTATTATTCTAGGTAAAGACGTCATTTATGGTGTCTAAATCAACAAAGTTTGAGAGCATCATACTATCCTAAAACTGGATGGATTCAGTTTCAAGTCTTCTTAAGCAACCTTTCTTGTGTTTTAGGGATTTTATCATATTGAAATTGTTGCCAAGAATCCAAGGGGATTGGGAGAGTACATTACTAGTTTGTGATTGAATGGAACAAACAAGGTTTATCCTTAGGTAGGTGTGGTCCATAAACATTTGGTAGGAACCATGTTTCCACCAAGCCTATGAGCTGAAATTCTAGAATGTGTATTTTGAATATGAAAAACATGTTTAAAATAAGTACTTCCCAAGCAATCCAAACGATGACCAAGCTAGTAGATTGACCCATATCATTGAGTGTTATTAATTTACAATTTACACCCCATTTGTTCATCATTTTGTTGATTAATTCACTTGAAGATCAAGTCCCATGAATCATCATATAGGTATGATGTTCTAAGAACCATTTTTCCTTGAGAATCATTTGCTTTCATTTTCAATTAATTCCTTTAATGTTCCACAATATGATCTTCAGGGTAGAGTTGTTAGGAATAAACCTCTAATATTAGCATTATTTTCCCTAAATTAACCAAGATATCTCCTTGTTCTTCCAATATCTTATGATTTTTCTAAAACTTTTTATTTCCATCCCTATGTGGTTTAGTGATTTCCTTCCTTGGATGGGTTTGGACTCATAGCGATCCTATTTTAGGTTGACCCGATGAATATTTTGGAGCCTTTTAGCAGGATATAAGGAAGGCTCTACCTAGGATCTTGGCTTGATGATCGGAGGGGGTTTGTATCCTTATATTTCCATGATTTAGCAATTCCCAGAAGGTAGAGAGAGTTTAGATCCATGTCCTTATTAAGGTCAATAGAGGGATCATGTATGCATTCATGCTTTGGCTAGTCTTGTGGAAGGGGATTCGAAAGAGAATATGTTTGAGTGTGTGGCTTCTTGGAGGGGTTTGATGGGGGGTTGGAATCCAAAATTTCAATTTTAGAGGTTCACAAGGTCAAGGAGGGATCAAGTTTGTCTAGGGTAGAGAATAGGTCAAAGCCATTGTTTGTAGGAGAAAATTTCCCATGTTGAGGGTTTAGTGGGGGAGGTTTCTTGGGTCCATAATGCTTTCTTCCTATCTTTGTGAAACCATCCAAATCAGTCACAATAGCATGTTAGGATTGAAGTTAGCACCAAGTGAGGGGAAATTATGATAAATGTATCCTTACTCATGGCATCTTTCGTAACAGAAAGGAATATGTTTGTAGTCAACGGTTTTCTTCCATATCTCATCCCGATAGTAAATATCGATGGACTCTAGGAGGGGTTTTGAAATATTCATCTAAACATAAATTCAGGAATAAGAGATATACTTGGATTGTTTGGTGGATTTTAATGCTTTTACGAATGGATGAGGGCGTTACCAATGTTGGCTAATGTCTCCTTTTCCCAAAATGACCACAATAGTGATAACATTCAGATCCAGACTAGGGATACCATGAAATATTCTTTATTAGGGATAAATATTCATTCAAAAGTAGAGGTCTAGATTAATAGAGTTGAAAAGGTACAATCCATTTTCAAAGACAAGCATATCTATCAAATAGACCTTCAACTTTGATACTAGTTGTTAGAAAATTATATATTACAGAGCAATGGAACACATAAAATATATTGCAAAAATATAAACACAGAAAACACATAAAACAAGAGAGACACGGATATACGTGGTTCACCCAATTTGGGCTACTTCCACGGGAAACATCTAGTCCTTCCTTTTATAATATCCAACAAACTTGTAATATCCCATATCAGGAATATACCCCAAACACAAGAAAACTCCAACCAGAGATGGACTGGGAGGGCATTTACCAAATATGTCACCTCTAAAAAGAGGACGAGATCCAGAGGCTACCTGGCCCTTTCCAGACTCTGTCTAAGAGTATAATAGAAACACACAAGTGGTATAATAGCCAAGAATTGCTCACAGAGATACATGTAACAATGATACTATATATATATCAAATAAACCATAAACAGATACACAAGAAGTGCAGCGAGAAATGCTAAGCCATTTTATTATACTGAGCAATAAATGAGTACAAGAGGTGATTAGACAGATGGCACCTCGACTTGCACAAGGCAAGTCAAGAAATACTCTCAGAATGACAAGAATGGCCTCTCTGCATGGATGTTGTTGTTGTGCTACTATTGATGCCAGAAAACAAATGATGATTTGGGGCTGCTCCCCTCCTCGGAAAAAGTTGAAACTCTAGATTCAAGCTCTACTCAAGAAACCCAGAAAAACCCTGAAAGCGTTTCTGAAATGGCTGACCCTCGAAAATCACCCCCTTGGGGTTCTGCACAGTTCCTCAAAGACGTTGATGAAACTGTTACTGAAATGCTGATGAAACTGCTGCTGAAATGCTGATGAAACTACTGCTGGAATGCCAATGGAAATACCTTGCCCAAGCAGGCACTCGAAGTCCCCCGGGGCTAAGGGTGAGATCTCCGAACAGAGACACTCAATGCACTAAACAGTGCTACAGACTAGATAAACAACCGGCGTGATCTAAGTCGAAATGACTATCACAAATGATCATAACCAGAATGATCCCAAATGAGGGGGTTCCTCTCTATTTTATATCCTCTACCTCTCACAATCCCTAGGCTCACTTTCTCGTACGTGATCCCCTTCTTGCCATGTGTTCCTTCCCTCCATGTGTCTGCATGGGCCCCATTTCTGCGTCCCCCTTTGGCCCCCTCGGTTCCCCCTTAAGTCACAACGTTGTGCTACATAGGAAGTGATCCGGTCCCTGTAGTAGATGATCTCATCGACCACCTTGTACCTGTCATCTGCCCCCTTCCCATCTAGAACCTCACATCCAAATATATCCTTGGAGTACTCTACTAAGAGTCGAGCCCTCCAATCTATATCCAAGCTCATAAGAGACGACATGGCTGGTCTACGTGAAAGGGCATCTGCTACCACGTTGTTCTTACCTTTGATATACTCAATGTCAAATTCATATGCTTGGATCTTACTAATCCACTTTTGCTGCCTCTCCTGTAGCTGCTTCTGCTCCAAAAAGAACTTGAGGCTGTTGTGATCAGTCCTCACCCTAAACCTGTTGCCTACCAAATACTGCCGATACTTAGCCAATGCATACATGATGGCCAACATCTCCTTATCGTATATGGAATACAACCTCTCGTGCGGAAGGAGCTTTCAGCTCTCAAATGCTATAGGGTGACCTCCCTGCATCAATACTGCGTTGATCCCCTCTCCCGACACATCAGACTCCAAAACAAATGGCTGCGTGAAATCTGGCAATGCAAGCAACTCCTAGATAGCCCTCTCAATCTCATCCCAATAGGCCTTGGGGTGCCTATAGGTGGTGGTAATCATGACCTGTATGCCCTGCTCAAGCTTGATGGTGTGCTCAAACCCCTGATCTGGTGGCTATCTTGGTGGAATCTCCCCAAACACTATGGCATACCGATCAAGGATAGACTGTATCTCTAGGTGTACCGTCTGCCCTGTAGTTCCTGCCTCTGATGCATGCAGCTCCAATGCCCACTCTATGTCTCCCTTTCTGAAGACTACTTCCATCCGATGAGCCGAGACAGTCTGAGGTGGATATGTGTGCTGTCCCCGTATCTTCTCATGCCTCCCTATCTTCTCATCATTCCACTCCATCTCCAGGGTCTTCCAATCTGTCGTGGCTTCCCCTAGAGTGATAAGCCACTGAACACCCAGTATCATGTTGGTGTCAGGAATATCGACCATGAAAAAGTGGTCAATCAATGTGTAGGTGCCCATCGTCACTGAAAGCTCTAGAACATAACGAGCACACATCATGGTTTGATCTCCTGGGACCAAGACTGAAAACCCATCGAAGCTCTCTATCTGTATACCTCTTCACTCAACCATCTGGGCATCGATGAAGTTGTGGGTTGCCCCACTGTCAACCAAAAATGATACGCGCTGGCCACGTACTGTCCCTCGTACATGTAGCGTCAGATACTTGGGAACTCCCTGCAACGCTACAAGGGCCCCTTTGGTGGGTGCAAAAGATGCACCACCTGCTGCTAGTGGTGGAGGTGGCAAACTTCCCTATATGGCATGGCTATCTCTTGTCTCCACATCCCCCTCGTCATCCTCTTCTCCACTGCTCTCAGAGAAGACCTCAATAAAATGTGCTTTACCAGCAGCACATCTATGTCTTGGTTCCCATGGCTCCTAACAAGTGAAGCACAAATGCTTCTTCCTTAGCTCCCTCCTGGCACCATCATCAAGCTATACTCATCCTAGATTCCCCTTTGGAGGTGGAATCCTCACATCCTTCCCCTTAGACTAGAAAGTCTGTCTCTGGGGGTAAGGTGTCCGAGTCCTGGGTAAGACATCCTATAAGTCCCGGGTCCTGCTGATAGCGTCCTGGAGCGTAGCTGGTCTAGTGTATCACACTAGACCCTGAAGTGGCTCTGCTAACCCCTCAACATACATATAGACCCTTCGTGTCGTGGAGAGGTCTGGCACCATCATGGAGACCCTCAAGAAATATGCAATGTAGGTCTCTAGGCTCCCTGTCTGTATGAGCCTCATTAGCTCAACGAAATGCTGCTCTGGATCCCTTCGATCAAATCGCTCCATCATTCTCCTGGTAAACTCGACATATGATGTCACTGTGGAGTGCCCCAATGTAACCATCCCATGAAACCACCAATCCTAGGCCTCGCCATCCAAATGCAACATTTCCACCTTGATGGCCTCTGTCTTTGACATCTGGTTAAGCTGGAAATAAATGTACAACTTCTCCATCCAAGACTTTGCCAAACTGTATGATGAGCCATCACATGTCAGCAAGTGGAATCTGCTCGCTACACGGTGGGTGTCGCCATTTTGGTAATGCCGATACCCTCTGTGATGATCGCGGGGTCTGCGATCCCACTGGAGCTTAAAAAAATCTTTGAATGAGAGGGCTTCCCTGAACTCCTGCCCATAGGCCTGGTACTCTACAAAATAATCACCCATATACCTGGGCTCTCCCTCATGCTGGGCTGTGGCCCCCGTGTCTACTCCTAAGAAGGTGGGCAGGGTAGAGTGTGGGGGGGCATGTGAGGCCCCCTTCTACACAGTATCACACTGCTCTGGCAAGTGATGGGATGCACCTGATCCCTCATCAATCTAAAAAACTCGTGGGCTCTCCCGCTGTCTGGCCTCTACTGTCGTGAATCTCTGCCCCATCACCTCAATCTGCCTCAACAAATCCTGCACTGATTTGAGGAGCATATCCACAAATCTCTTCCCGTCCTCGTCTACCATCTGCTCTACGTCCACTACTGGCTCTCTCTGTTTTGCACCTACCAAAGGTTCCTCTTGTTTTGTGTCTGCCACAGGAACACATTCTCCCTCTCCGTAGGTATTCTCCTACCTACACCCAGTGTCTCTGTATCTCTAACCTCTGTAATAGATATAGGGTTTTTCCCCCAGTCTCATAGATTGCTAGCTCCATAGGCTGAGCCAAATCTATGCTTTGATACCACTGTAATATCCCATATCAGGAATATACCCCAAACACAAGCAAACTCCAACCAAAGATGGACTGGGAGGGCATTTACCAGATATGTCACCTCTAAAAAGAGGACGAGATCCGGAGGCTACCTGGCCCTTTCCAGACTCTATCTAAGAGTATAATAGAAACACACAAGTGGTATAATAGCCGAGAATTGCTCACAGAGATAAAAGTAACAATGATATTATATATATCAAATAAACCATAAATAGATACACAAGAAATGCAGCGAGAAATGCTAAGCCATTTTATTATACTGAGCAATAAATGAGTACAAGAGGTGATTAGATAGATGGAACCTCGACTTGCACAAGGAAAGTGAAGAAATACTCTCAGAATGACAAGAATGGCCTCTCTGCGTGGATGCTGCTGCTGTGCTACTACTGTTGCCAGAAAACAAATGATGATTTGGGGCTGCTCCCCTCCTCGGAAAAAGATGAAACTCTGGATTCGGGCTCTAGTCAAGAAACCCAGAAAAACCCAGAAAGATTTTCTGAAATGGCCGATCCCTGAAAATCACCTCCTTGGGGTTTTGCGCAATTCCTCAAGACGCTGATGAAACTGCTGTTGAAATGCTGATGAAACTGCTACTAAAATTCTAATGAAACTATTGCTAGAATGCCAATGGAAATACCTTGCCCGAGCAGGCACTCGAAGTCCCTCGGGGCTAAGGGTGAGATCTCCGAACGGAGACACTCAATGCACTAAACAGTGCTGTAGACTAGCTAAACAGCTAGCGTGCTCTAAGTCGAAATGACTATCACAAATGATCATAACCAGAATGATCCCAAATGAGGGGGTTCCTCTCTATTTTATAGCCTCTGCCTCTCACAATCCCTAGGCTCACTTTCTCTTGCGTGATCCACTTCTTGCCATGTGTTCCTTCCCTCCTACATAGTCCCTCCATGTGTCTACGTGGGCCCCATTTCTGCATCCCCCTTTGGCCCCCTTGGTTCCCCCTTAAGTCACAATGTTGTGATACCTAGGAAGTGACTTTTATTCTAAAGTGAGTTATATTCCCCCTTCCTCACTTTTTATTTACAAATAACTATAGAAGGCAAAAATCGAACAAAATCAAATATTCCAATTAGCCATAGCTAATTAGGAATATTATAAAACTGAAGAGATACGACCTATGGCAGATTTGTTGTAATTCTCTCTTCGTTCTCACACAATCTCCGCTCTCTTTCTCTTTCATAATACAGATCTACATAGATGCAATACAATTCCCTCATATATAGCGAGGGGTTGACTTCTAGGGGAGAAAACCATAAATTAAACATAACTTCTACCATCAGATCTCCACCTAATGAACGCCCCAGATTACCTACGAAATCACAACATTTTAAAAGGCAATTTTACATCTATTTTTTGCTTCGGGGGTGCTACCCTCACCAGGGGGGGCTCCTAAAGATCGTTGTCACCCCCCATGGAACCCCGTTGCAATGAAAATGTTACGGGTGGTATTGCTGCCACATTACGAACTGGGGTCCAATGCGGTTATACCTCTGAATAAAGAAGATAATCAGGCTCCACACCCAACACATCCAATGTTGGCTTCCAATAAATGTACTTTGTCCCTAACAATGCCGCCAAAATGTTATCACGCAAACTAGAACTTGTTGAGATAAAATATGGGAGTTCAAGTGAAATATGAGTGAAACTAAAAAGAGGCCATTTTTAGCTCACTAAACATCTTATCACTTCAATATATCTCTCCTATTATTCAAAGGGTGCTTCCCTAGGTTACGATTACTAGGATTAAGGCAATGAATTCCAAGGTGATATGAATAGTAAATCTAGCAAAATTATTTTGGTAAAATTTTAGGGTATGAGAGTTGATGGGAGGACTAGAAACTAGTGCCTTTTCATTAGACATAGGGGGTCAACCGAGTATAGTTTGAGAAAGTATGAATGGATTCAAGGTGATGACTAACTAACCCTAGTAGATCCACCTTGTAATTTCACATGCTCTAATGTATCTTTAGGGAAATATTTTCCACTAGAATTATTCTCGGGGTTCACAAGATAGGATCTATCCAAGAACGATACAAAGAGAATGCACCCTCACCACTAGATAAGAACATTTTCACTTAACACATTCAACATATAAATCAACAAGAATTAGAGAGACCACTTTCTCAAGAAAACATTGCTCATCCATAAACCCTAGCCATGAATCATCGAGAAATTACAACTTTCATCAAAAAATGATCTTCTTGGTGAGTTGCATTAGCTTTCTGAGACAAAAACCAAAGAACCAAATCCAAGAAAAAAAACCCTAAAAAATTAATAAAATTTGGAAGTTTGTAAGGGATTTTCCCCCAATCAAACCATGAGAAATGATAAGTAAGTGCATATCTATTTATAGGGAGATGATCAACATAATTTTACATACAAATATTAATTTACTAAGTAAAATTCTTATTCTAGCCTATGCCAAGAGGCAGAAATCCCTCCCCTTTAATTAATTAATTTAAAATACAAAAGTATGGCCTTGTCAAGCCACATGGATAATTTTATAAACTAAATATTCCCAAAATTATTAAGTGCCTCCACAAAAGGTGGATGGGATCCAAGATGCACCATTCAACCTCCAAAGGATCCTTAAGGCATGTAGATCTCCAATAATGATCTGAATTGGATCCATAGAAAGACTATCGAGAACCATGACTGAATCAGGTCGAACAAATCTCTAAAGAAATCCAAAACAGTATCAAAAACACCCTGAACCAGTGGCCATGGCAGCCGACATGGAACGATGAGGACCTCGGTCAAAGCATGCTAACCGAGGCCCATGGAGACTGCACAGGAGGCCAAAGTAGCCCCTGGGAGCCCTGGAATGGGAAAAGGAAGAGGTTTTTGATGCATGATTAGCGGCATCGCTAGGCGAACTGGAACCTGAAGGGGGGGAGCCTGAGCACTCGGTCACATCAGGAGCCAGGAAACTGTGGGTGGAAAAAGTGAAAAATGCTCACGTACGAAGGCGAGACCCGCGCACTGGAAAACTGGCGGTATTGATCGGGGTGCCATTGAATGGTAAGAGGTTTTAGATAGAAACAGAGTGATTCCATACACTGATCGATGCTTGGAAAGCGGAGGTGAGAGAAAATTGTCGTTGATCGTGCACTATCAGTCGAGCAAGTCAACCGCGCGAAATGTGTGTATGGTGTCAGATGTGGAGGGCCCAAATTGGACGGCTGAGATTGCATCCGATGGAAAGAAGTGGAATCGACAGGGAATTAAGCCACATTCTAAAGGGATTTGGGATCTGTTTGACTGCCACGGTGGAGGAAGAATGCATCCACAGCGTAACTTAAGAAACGAACCAACGAAGCATGCTGGCGCGTTTAGAGGAGGAATAGTGGCCACTCCCTAAGCGTTCATGATGACACCGAACGCAGGGAACTCCAAGCATAGCTGCAGAAGGAGAATCGACATAGGTGAAAGAGGAACCGAACAGACATAGGGATCGAATGGCTAAAGCCATGAACAGAGATAGTCGAATCAGTTAGAGTCAGATTTGGATTTAGAATTGAGAAGATTCCAAGCGACCAAGAGAGATAGTGAACAGTGAACCCTGAGAGGAGGACTGAACACAAAGAACAGTAAAGCCAAGCAGAAGAGACAGAGGGCTGAGCTGACCAGGGGCAGCGTCGTGCACCAGAGAGCTTGAAGATTCAAGCCTTCCCATAGAGGAATCTGTCCGGACTGAGCATCACATTTGGCTCTTTCCACTGTAGACCAAGGGTCACAGAGTTGGTAGGAAGAATAAGAGTCTGTGTACTCCAAGTGGCTTGGGGAATCCAAGAACCACCCTGCCAAGCAAATTCTGCTTCAGGAGATCTCATATTGAGTCCCTGTATTGTAATTTCTCTGCTTAACGACACAATAAAACAAGGCCACCACTAAAGTTGGACCGGAGACGTAGCCCTGGAGAATAGGGTGAACTCCTTATTAAAACTATTTGTCTTTGTGTTGCTTACTGTATTTCTTTGTTGTCTCTCCATTTTATTATCTGTGTATTAGCAATCTAATTGATCTGTTGTTTCAATAACACAGAACACACACCAGCACATGAGTCTGTAATACCTTTAGTTTAATAAATCTTTAACTGATGGCACTCATAGGGTGAATATCTGATCAAGTGGTATTAGAGCAGAAGGTTGTAAGGTTAGACAAGCTTGTGTTGGTATAGTTGTGAATGCTCACAAGATCAAAGCTCAATTTAGGAGAAGGAGAGTTGGTGGAAACTAATCCTGAAATTGGAAGAGTCTATCCTTGAAAGACCATTTCAGAAGAAGGTTCTATGTGGCTAGACCCTCAATTCATAGAGAGTTTCCTAGCTATAAAGTCTATGGTTGAAGAAATGTAAAGAGACTTTAGAAAGCAAAAGGTGGAAGATGAATCAGGATCTAAGCAAGAGAAAGAAGAAGGTGAGTCTCACTTCCATGACAACTCCAAAGGAAAGGGGAAAGAGGAATACTTTCTCACACCTCCCAATAGCCCTGTACATAGTAAGAAAGCATCTTTGATTAAGTTAGACGTTAAATTTGATTTTACCATATATGATGGAGAGCTAAATGCTGAAAAATTGGACAATTGGATTAGAAAAATTGATGTGTATTGCAGGGTACAGAACATAAACTCAGACAAGAGTAATATTCAGCTGGCTAGCCTATGCCTAGGAGGCACTGCCTTGGTTTGGTGGGAAGGTAGAATCAAAGGTGATATGAAAAGCCATGGTAAGACCATCTCTGTCTGGATTGACTTTGTTTCTGCAATCAAAAAACAATTCTATCCACCTACATGCAGCAGGCCATGATGAGTTGGCAAACTCTTCGGCAGTTGAAGGGGCAAAGTGTACAAGGGTATACTCAAGAGTTCAGAAAGAGAGCATTGACATTGGGTATCTCACTAGACTCACCAGAGACTCTTTTGAAGTACATTGGTGATCTACACAACTACATGAGGCATACCATCCTCATGTTTAATCCCACTAGTATAGATGAGGTATCTGTACAAGCTACTCATCTAGAGGCTAGAGGAAAGAATGGGAATCCAGAAGTTGGAGGACCATCCCAACCCACTGTAAGCAAGAGCAAGGAGAAAAGAAAATAGAAATGGAAGGCAAGGAAGGCTAACACTGCACAAAAAGCTAAAGCTTCATGCACTCACTGTAAAAAGGAGGGGCATGATGATGAGCATTGTTGGATTTTGCATCCAGAGGTAAGACCTAAGAAGTTTGAGGGCAAGAAGAAGAAGACAACTACAACTATTCAGAGAGATTTGGGGTCAGACAAGGGAGATGAAACAACTATAGCAACCACAGGTATAAGAGGTAAGAATTCTAAAGCATCTACTAGTAATTCTGCTCAATCTGTTATTGATGAAGAAAATGAGAGAAAAGACATGAGCTTTTCCATATTCGAGTTATTTCCAAAATTCAAAAGATTGATACTTTGCTTGATAGTGGCTCTCAAGTAAATTTGATTTTTGAAGCAATTGTAAAGAAATTGGGATTAGCAACTACACCTCACAAGAAACCATACCCATTAGGATGGTTGAATGATAAAGCACAACTACAAGTGACTAGACAGTGCAAACTCAAGTTTTCTTTTGGGTCAACATTTGTAGATGAGGTTGAGTTAGACATAATTCCTTTGGATATATGTGGAATTGTTTTAGGAAGTCCTTACTTGTATGATAGAAAAGCTATTTTCTATAGAGCTAAGAACAAGCATCTACTGGTTAAAGATGGAATCGAATACTTTGTAAGAGCTCATAAGCTCAAGAATAATTATACTCTCATAAACTCAGGACAGATGAAAAGAATGATTAATTCATGCAAACAATTCTTACTGATGGTTGTAAAGGAAAAGAAACCTGATAAAACCAATGTATTTGAGGGCTGTAATGCTGAACAACAGGCTGATATAGAAAAGTCTATTTCAGAGTATGATGTCTTGTTTAAAGAACCTAAAGGTTTGCCACCCAAAAAGGGAATAGTACATGATATTATTTTTCAGCAAGATGTTCCATTGCCTAACATTGGGATGTACAGGTTGTTTGCTTTAGAGAATGCTGAAATCAAGAAGTAGGTGCAGGAGTTGCTCAAGGAAGGCTTCATCAGGCCTAGAACATCACCATGTGGGTCACCAATCGTTTTGGTGAGAAAGAAAGATGGCTCGTGGAGAATGTGCATTTATTACCGAGCACTAAATAAGATAACAATAAAAAATTGTTATCCCCTTCCTCGCATAGATCATCTTCTAGATCAATTAAAAGAAGTTGTTTATTTCACCAAGCTGGATTTGCACAGTGGATACCATCAGGTCAGATTTGCAAAGCAAGATGCATGGAAGATTTCTTTCAAAACAAATCAGGGATTGTATGAATGGATGGTTATGCCTTTTAGCTTAACTAATGCTCCTGCTACTTTCATGAGATTAATGAATGATGTACTCAGACCTTTTCTTGATGATTTTGTTATTGTGTATCTCGATGACATTTTGATTTTTAGTAAAATGTGGGAAGAACATTTAAAGCAGTTAAGCAGACAATAGATGTTTTGAAAAGACAAAAACTTTATGTTAAACTCTCAAATTTTGAATTTGGCAAAACATCTCTAAACTACTTGGGTCACATAGTAGGGGGAGGTGAATTGAAAATAGATCCCTCTAAAGTGGCAGCCATTGTGAACTGGCCTAAACCTAGGTCTGCTACAGAAGTAAGAAGCTTCTTAGGAGTAGCACAATATTGGAGGAAGTTAATTTCTAACTTCTCCTTGATTGCAACTCCCTTACATGCTTTAACAAGATTGAATAAGGTGTTTCAGTGGAGAGGCAAACATCAGAAAGCCTTCAACACCTTGAAAGAGAAAATCAGTACAACACCTGTACTCGCACTGCCAGATTTACAAAGGCCATTTGAGATCCAAACTGATGCCAGTGACTATGCCATGGGAGCAGTGTTGACATAGCACGACAAACCCATATGTTATCATTCTGATACTTTTAATCCTACAGTAGTAAACTATCCTACATATGTTAAAGAATTGTATGCATTAGTTTAGAGTGTGAAAAAGTGGAAACATTATTTAATGGGCAAAGAGACAGTAATACATACTGATCATCAGCCACTTCAATATCTACACTCCCAAACTAAGTTGCAACAATCAAGACATTACAGATGGATGGGTTTTCTACAACAGTTTCACTTAGTGATCAAATATAAAAAGGGCATATATAACAAGGTTGCAGACATGTTATCTGGACCCATTATAAATGCATATACCATACTAAGCATAATTCTATGCTACATGAAAGCTACATAGAACAATATGCTCAGGATATGGATTTTAAAGATGTATATGCAACTTTGAGTCAAGGCAAAAGAGTGGAAGAATTGGACTATCATATAAAGGACCGACTCTTATACCATTGTGGGAAACTCTACATTCCAAAAACTGAGAGAGTAAAGATAATTAGGGAAGCACACACTTCTCTGATATCAGGTCACTTTGGGGTAAGCAAAACAGTTACACAGCTGCAAAGACTCTGCTATTGGCCAAAAATGAATGAGACAGTTTCTATATATGTAAGAGGGTGTGCCATGTGTGCTAAAAGCAAGCCCAACAATAGAAAACTATGCTTGTACACTCCATTGTCAGTTCCTTCTCACTCTTGGGAAAGTGTTTCCATCGATTTTGTTAGAGGACTACCTAAATCTAGGAAAGGTCATGACTATCTATATGTTGTTGTGGATAGGTTCAACAAAATGTGTATTTTGATACCTTGTAGTAAACAGATCACAGCTAAACAAACTACAAAATTGTTCTTTGAGCATGTATGGGTTCATTTTGGATTACCCACTTCCATTGTATCTGATCGAGACACCCGATTTGTGGGGAAGTTTTGGTCTAGTCTATGGGAACTGATAGAAACCAAGCTAAAGAAAAGCACAACTTTTCATCCACAAACAAATGGCCAGACAGAAGTAGTAAACAAGACTGTGATCCAGTTACTGAGAAGATATTGCAGTAAACATCCTATGCTTTGGGATGAACACTTGTGTTATGTCTAGCATGCTTACAACAGAGCCAAACACTCTTCTACATAGAGATCTCCTTTTGAGACCTGCTTTGGTTTCACACCGAGGTCTCCTTTGGATTTTGTCTTTGGTAAAGACACCATGGTTGATGGACACAGTGATATGGACAAGGAAACAAGGTTCATTGAACAGATCCAGGAGATCCATCAGGCAGTACAGGAATAGCTGGAAAAGAGCCTGGCCAAGTAGAAGGCTAGGCATGATAAGCATCAGATGGAGCATAGTTTTCAAGTTGGAGACCAAGTCTGGTTGTATATCAGCAAGGACAGGATGCAAGGTGAAGGTAAAAAGCTAAAGCCTATCAGGTATGGGCCTTTTAGGATACTTGAGAAAATTGGTGAAAATGCGTTTCGCCTTGATCTACCAGCTTACATGCACATCTACTCAGTCGTAAATGCGATTGCTTGAGATTGTTTGAACCTTCAATGATTGAGGACCCTAAAGAGCAAATTCAATTGCCTTCTATTGATGACCTGCTACCTGAATACCTCAATGAGTTGCAGGAAGACACCATGTTGGACAGGAAGGTGAGGACAACACGCAGGGGAGATGTTGAGTACCTCAGCATTTGGCTCAAAGGTTCGAAGCCAAGCAATGCAAAGTGGATTGAGATTAGACAAGTGAAGAAATAGTATCCTCACTTAGTCGATGCTTGAAAACCAACTTTTGGTGGTCCAAAATCCTTTCAGTAGGGAGGTCATGATCTGAATTGGATCCATAGAAAGACTGTCGAGAACCATGACTAAATTTGGTTGAAAAAATTTCAAAAGAAATCCAAAACAATATCAAAAACAGCCTGAACCAGTGACCATGGCAGCTGATGTGGAACAACGAGGACCTCGGTCAAAGCGCGCTGACTGAGGCCCATGGAGACCACGCAGGAGGCCAAAGTAGCCCCTGGGAGCCTCGGAATGGGAAAAGGAAGAGTTTTTTGATGAGCGATTAGCGCTTAGCACTAATCATGCATCACTAGGCGAACCGGTCCCTGAAGGGGGGGAGCCCAAGCAATTGGTCACATTGGGAGCCAGGAAACCGCGGGCGAAAAAAGCGAAAAATGCTAACGTACGAAGGGAGGACCCGTACAGTGGAAAACCGATGGTATTGATCAGGGTTCCATTGAATGGTAAGAGGTTTTGGATAGAAATGGAGTGATTCCATACATCGATCGACACGTGGTAGGTGGAGATGAGAGAAAACCATCGTTGATCGCACGCTATCGGTCGAGCAAGTCAACTGCGCTAAACGTGCGTATGGTGTCGGATCTAGAGGGCCCAGATTAGACAGCTGAGATTGCACCTGATGGAAAGAAGTGGAATCGATAGGGAATTAAGCAACGTTCTAAAGGGATTTGGGATCCGTTTGACCGCCAGGATGGAAGACGAACACATCCATGACGTAACTAAAGAAACTAAATGACGAAGCATGATAGCACATTTAGAGGAGGACAAGTGGCCACTCCCTGAGCATTGATGATGACATCGAACATAGGGAACTCCAAGCGCAGCTGTAGAAGGGGAATCGACACAGGTAGAAGAGGAACCAAACAGGCATAGGGATCGAATGGCTAAAGCCATGAACAGAGATATCGAATCAGTTAGAGTCAGATTTGGATTCATATTGAGAAGAGTGCAAGCGACCAAGAGAGACAGTGAATAGTGAACCCTGAGAGGAGGACTGAACATAGAGAACAGTAAAGCCAAGCAGAAGAGGCAGAGGGCCGAGCTGACCAAAGGCAGTGTCGACCACTAGAGAGCTTGAAGTTTCAAGCCTTCCCATAGAGGAATCTATCCGGACTGAGAATCACATTTGGCTCTTTCCACTGTAGACCAAGGGTCACAGAGCTGGTAGGAAGAAGAAGGGTTTGTGTACTCCAAGTGGCTTGGGGAATCCAAGAACCACCCTCCCAAGCAAAATCTGCTTCAGGAGAAGTCATATTGAGTCCCTGTATTGTAATTTCTCTGGTTAAAGACATAATAAAACAAGACCACCACCGAAGATGGATCAGAGACATAGCCCTGGAGAATAGGGTGAACTCCTTATTAAAACTGTTTGTGTCTTTGTGTTGCTTAATATATTTCTCTGTTTTCTCTCCATTTTATTGTCTGTGTATTGGCAATCTGATCGATCCATTGTTTCAATAACACAGAACACACACCAGCACATGAGCCTGTAATACCTTTAGTTTAATAAATCTTTAACTGATGGCACTCATAGGGTGAATATCAGATCAAATAAAAGCCCACATGAGTATAATACAAGATCCAAACGTTGATGTAGGATTCTAAAGTGATTGTTGATGTCTCCAAATAGTAGGACAATCCCTTAAAGTAACTCAAAATGTGAAAAACCTTAACTTCCAAAAGGCTTGTTTCCTTTAAAAAGTGTGCAAGTAAAACCCCCAAATCATCCTCTACATGTGGATGTATAGGCCTCCAAGGTACTACATGCGGCCTTCCAAAACAATCCAAAATGTTAAAACTCTTCTACATCATGTAAATGCGTCTTCCACTTATTTTCCAAGGTGGATGCAATCTCCAGGTCATGGTCAAAACAATTCTAAAATGTTGATCTACCAAATCCACTTCATCATTTATACTTACATAGGTTATCCAGCTTACTTCAAGCCTTCATTTTTAGTTTGTCCCAATCAACATATATTAATGCCCCTGTGTTTAATTTATTAAAATGATATACTCACACTAATGTAAATCTATTTTTTAAGTATGTTCTAAGCAACTTCCCATCACTTCCAAGTTCAAGTGCTTTGATAAAGAATCTCATTAAGGGAATTTTGAGGTTAAAAATGGCCCTCTAAACAAAAGTTGTACTAACAAAATTAACTTTAAGATAACCAATAGAACTCAAGATGATGATTTGATCCCAAACGATAAATATTTTTGAGGGAAAAGAAGAAAACTATTTTTTTCTATTTGTAATTTCAATTTATCTCCTTATAATTTTACTCAAATGTCAAGTGTAGACACTCATTGGATGCAGAATTATTTTTTTCATCCAATGAGTACCCATTCTTCATACTTTTGAGAAGACCCCTATAAAAAACAATGAAGATGCATTAAAAAATGTGTTCAACATGTATTTTTAATGTATCTTGAATTTTTTCTTGATGTTGATCTTTTTATAAGCATGTAGAGTGGGTACTCATTGGCTATGGAATTTAATTTCACATCCAACAAGTGTCTATACTTCACATTTGAGTAAACCTTTAAGGAGATAAGTCAAAAATACAATAAAAGAATGGTTTTATTATTTTAACTATTATTTTATTATTTTCCTTAGGAGGCCCATTTTAGACCTCAAAATTCCCCTGATGTTCCTTCACACTATTAATCCTCATCTTATAAAAATGTGTGACGGTTGCATAATGCAAATGATTAAGAACCAATGCACCCCTCATATGTTAATATTAAGTCTTAAAGGATGATCTACGTTGGTGCATTTCAATTGCTAATTTGCCTTTTTAAAGGTGTCTTTCTAAGCTTATCAAACTTCTTGGACATATGGACTAATAATGGGACACCCTAGGTCTGTCATAAACATTAGATCTATGCCATTATCTTTATCAATTAAGTAAATTATCTCTACTACTCATACATGACCCTAACAATGTACCGATGATTGGAAATATCATTATGTGGTTGATGTTTGGTGTGCTCATATACTTATGATAAAAATTCCAAGATTAAATTTGTTACTCAACCTTGTATCTTACTATCATTCGAGAAACCTACAAGTGTCAATCTATGTCAATGGGGTGATAAGAACTCTAGATGCCTAGTATCAAGTTTCTTTTGTTAGATCCTTCAAAACCTTTCTAAGAGGTTAACAACTATCTCTTTGTATGTTAGTGGATAATAGGGTTAAAAGATATACCAAAGTAAAGGCTATATTCATAATGAAAATAAATGATACATGTTACCATAAAATCTAACATGTTTAGTGCAAAGGCTCACTAAGCAATCCTGTTAGACACACATGGCAGCAACATAATCTGAAAGATAAAACATGAAAATACATTTTTATTAACAAGTGGTATACATTTATAGTACATGGTTTGACCGTTGGGTTGCACATCCCAAGGTCTCTCGGACTCCTTTTGTCTATTCGACTTCCACACTAACCCATTGAGGATTAGGTGTCCAACATTTCCCCCCTTAATCTTAAGGGTTACGTATGAGTCCAAGAAGAGAGCTGTAATACAAAATGTGCAAAAATGCATGGCAACACTAAGCTGAATGTGCTCTTCGAAATGTTGGTATAAAGGGCGGTGGTTTAAGGATGACCACCAACACTGGAACACTTAGTGCAGTTCCCGGAACTCTTCCAAAACTGGAAAGAAGTTGAAGTC
Organism: Pinus tabuliformis; assembly: GCA_031772625.1. Taxonomy (NCBI): domain Eukaryota; kingdom Viridiplantae; phylum Streptophyta; class Pinopsida; order Pinales; family Pinaceae; genus Pinus; species Pinus tabuliformis. Next base: position 83,137,138 of record CM062819.1, on the reverse strand, counting down.
TTCTGCTAGAGGAAGCGCTCCTATTATTTTGAAGAGGGAAACCTTCAACCATGAAAGGGAGGTCTCACCCCGCATAAAAGGGAGAACTTCAACCTGAAAAGGGAAGTCTCAACCTGTGATGGTTTAAGGATGACCAACAACTCTAGAATGCTTAATGCAATTGCTGGAACTCTTCCAAAACTGGCAAGAAGCTAAATTCTTCTGCTAGAGGAAGTGTCCCCAATTTTGTTCCTAGAATTCTTCCGAAACTAGAAAGAAGCTGAAGTCTTATTCTAGAGGAAGTGTCCCAGATCACCAACTAAAGGCATGTTTAGGGGCATCTTTGTTTCTGGTTACAACTTTGAAACTGGTGTGACAGGTTGTGGCTCAGGCTCGCTTGATGTGGCTTTGAAACTTGTAGATGACCACCATTTTCCCCCCTGCCAGATACAAGGTGAGATGATGGAGAAAGCTCAACTGCAAGACTATTCAATACTCTGGAACAATTTCTGACATGTGATTGGAATATCTTCTTGGATGTTGATGCCCATTACCAAGAAGCGATCCATCCAAGATGAATCTTTGTTCTTGCAGGACGTTTGTTTCTGAAGCATCTGTCTGAAGAATGGGTGGTTTTATGACAATGCTTACATGGATGAAGATCAAAATAGTGATCTTTCAAATGGCCAACTCAGTCATAGTGTTAGCGTTTCACAATCTATTGTTGTTGCTGTGGAAGAGGAGTAGAATCTGGAATAGCTGGAGGTGAACTATCATGAAGGAATCCAACACTCTGAAATTGAATGGGATTTGAGTAGTTTGGAATATGAAAGGAAAAGTCCTTCTCATATCCGAGACTAGTTCTGTGTTTGTTATGGACAAGCTCTTCCTAAGGTCTGATGATGGGCTTGGGAAGTGCAAGCTGAACTTCTGCATCTGCATGTAGCCTTGCTGCTTTATGGGATTCTGTTTCAATGTTCTGAACGGAAACAGGTTCAGAAAGACTCCTCTGTTTTAATTCTTCTTGTTGTCGCTGAGATTCGAGCTGCAAAAAATCAATTTCTCTTGTGCATTTTGTAGATAGACCTAAATGTCTGTGAGAGAAACTTTGTTGACTTTTAATGTATCATGAGTAGTGGACAATATGAGAGTTTTGAGGAACTCTAATACCTCATTGATTCTAGACATTTTTTCTTCAATGTTAGAATTACACCTTAAAAACTGATCACAACTACTACTCAATGCAGAAAAGTAATACCCACTCTCAGTACACAACAATACCCTTTATAAATGTGCAGGAAATGAACAGTGTGCAACCAGCAAGCACCAATTACAATCCATATGTATAAAAAATAAGATTTTACTCATGACCAACACTATGTTCTAACAATACAACTGACTAAACTTTTCTCCACAAAAGGTTACTTTTATTTGTCAAAACAATCATTGCCTTTATACAGCCCACCAAACTCTTATGCAGCAGTCGAATCAAGGAATCAATGCATATATATGTAGACAAAAACTATAGTGAGTTTTAAATACAATGCCACAACTGGGGCAACAGCAACTGCAAACTTGCTTGGATCCTTCAAATACTCCTTCACTTTCAAAGTAGAAATGATGGCTATCAAAACTTCAACAACTATAGCACCATGTCATGGACAGGACTTGAATGCTCATATATAAATACTTTGACTAGGGTACGAATCAATATTCTCTGATCTTGCCACTTTCTTCAAAGAAAACAATAGTCCACTGTAAGAAACCCAACCGGAATAACTAAGAGAAAACCACAAAGAGTCCTGAGTTTGTATGGTTTGGTCCACTGTAGTATTTTAACAAACAGTTTGTGTATCAAATGCTGTAGGTGCATTCCTTGTTGTTGGCTCATGTAAATACATAATATGATGGGACAAATACTTGTGGAAGAACATAAAAATATTAATTTAATATCAACTTTAGACCCAGCAAGCATAAATAATACTAATAACAAGTGTAGCAAGCACAAACTTCTTCACTCTTCAATGAAATACATGTTTATAGTTTACACAATGATGTTGTAGATGCTAGAAGCCATTTAACTATTTTAATAGATAGAGCGGAGAGCTAGTACACAAACAAAATATGATATATATATGCACTGTCTATGATGGCATTAACTCACGGTTCGCTTTAGCATTGGAGATACCAGATTTGAGTAAGTTACTGGCGGATTTTTGGCTACCTCTTCAACATATATCCGCACCTCAGTATAAGCTACAACAAGTCAATAAATGCATCCCTTGACTCTGCTAAACTCAGCTCACAAGGGGTAAATCAACCAGCAGGCAGTAAACTTGTTCCTTCTTTCTTCTAGAACAGTGTCCAACTCACCACAGAACCAAATACAATGCTCACAAACAACTTCTAGGGATTTGAATTGAAATAATATTGCAACACAATACCTTCAAAATCTCAACGTACAGAAGTGCTTGGCATGCACAATGATGTTGGAGATTCTTCAACGCAGAAACACAAATCACACTCTACAATTGAATATGTACCTCGTTCCAACCCAAATTCCATAAACGTGCCCGAACATAATCGTTCAATCCCATTTCAAAACATGGCTCTGTTTCTGTATCACATGCATTCATTTCCTCCACAAAAATGTAAAGAATTCGAGTTTACAATTGCACAAAGTAGAACTAACCATGCCAAAACGTTATGGGTGGCAAGCAGCTCATCCAACAACAAGAAGAAGCAGCCTAGACCTCTTTCCTTTGGAGAATGTTTGCTGGATTACATTGAAGGAGGACCAAAACTAAGAAAATGGTATGGGGCACTAGATCAGCTTCCAAGAGATGGACTTGTCGGCAACAAGGAGGATAGATATCAAGGAAACTGTCTTTGAAGTTCGAGATGCGGTGCTGGTTATGGATGGTGATAGAAAAACTGGCCAGATGGGCATGTTAGCAGAAGATGAAAATCTGAAAGGAATAGAACATATCATTCTCTTATCTCAGTTGGTTGTGCTTAGAAGTGGTGGCGACATTCAAGCTTTTATGAATGAAAAAGCTAAAAGGTTAGCTGAGGCAGATGAGATAGCTGTTATAAACTCAGGAGTTCCATACACAATAGTGAGAGCAGGTTCATTGCAAGATAAGCCTGGCAATCAGCGTGGCTTCAACTTCAAAGAGGGTTGTGCTGGGAATGGAACTCTTAGCAGAGAAGATGCCGCAGCAATTTGTGTTGAGTCACTCAACACCCCCGTAAAAATAGGGACTTATATTTGAGTGGTTAATGGGGAAGAGAGGGTACAAAATTGGAACGAACTTTTCAGTTCATTGGCTAACAGTGGCAATCAAGAATGAGAGATATTTTCCTGTTCACATAGGAAGGGAACCATTGAGAAAGCATGTTTGGGTACTGTTACACAGCACAATGCTTCTTCATATTGAAAAGTATCTCATGATATATGAAATAAGGTAAGCATAGTTCCCAGGGTAATTGAAAACCTGATTCCACTTTGGATGAAACACTTGCATGAGCTGATTAAGCCATATTCCAAATGTTTGTGCTACAGATCATATGTTGGCTGCGTTTTAAACTTCTATACTTCGATACCCATATTTGGTCAGAGATTCCAAACCACTAACGGGCGTGCCAACTGTTAGGAGCGAAGAGAAAATGCAGTCGGACAATTATGTACAGCCCAGGGAGCATAGAGGGTGCAGACAATGATTAAAAAACCATATGGCAGAGAGCCCAGAGAGCGCACAAAGCCCAGAGAGAAAATATGGCAGAAAAACTGATACAAGGAGTTACAACTAATTTTAGGAATGCTAAAAATAGGGCTAGAGAAATCATAGAGGTTGCAGCTAGACTTTAGCTAAGTAAATATTCATGAAATGCATAAGTGATGGCAGAAATGACCTACACATAAAGGCCATAGAAGAAATGACTCAAAGTAATTATGCAAGGCAGGAATAAACTTGGCTCTGATACCATGTTACACACACATGGCAGTAACATAATATGAAAGATAAAACATGAGAATACATTTTTATTAACAAGTGGTATACATTTACAGTACATGGTTTGACTGTTGAGTTGCACATCCCAAGGTCTCTTGGACTCCTTTTGTCTATTCGGCTTCCACACTAACCCATTGAGGATTAGGTGTCCAACAAATCCAAGTATTATGGAAAAAACGAGATTAGCTTCCAATTTCACCTCAATGACCTCTCTCCTACTACTTTTTTGTTGGATGTGATCCCAACAAGGTAGGATTCCCTAGCAAGACTTCAAAGGTTAGATGACTAGGGTTCCAAGCTAAATGGCTCTTGAAGTAGCTTGCAGATAAATCCCCTAGACATGTCTTCAGTAAATGAGGGTTCAAAGGTGATAAGAGTCTAATTCTTATGGGATAAGGTACCCAAAAAACCCTTGAAGTCCATGATAATAATTACAAATGTTCAAGCACACTTTCCACCAACCTCAATAAACTAAGGAAAAAATATTATAAGCTATGGTTTTTCTGGTATGCAAGTTTATAGCATGCAATAGCATATAACAACAAAGAAATAACCTCAAACTGATAAGATCAACAAATGATTAAATACTATTAAAGAGGTAAGCAAGGGATAGGTCAAATTTAGTATTTTCATGTAACAACAATAAATAACGAGATGTCAACCCTATTTTAGGGGTAAATCATGCAATTAATGCTAGAATTTTCCTTTTAAAATTTATTAAATGTAATTCTTATCCATAGAATAGTAACATATAGATGTAAAATTGCCATAAAATGTAGATTTAGACCAAATCCTAACCTTAGTTACCAGGAAATAAAGGAACAAGAAATTTTCAAGGTGATTCAACAATTAAGTGCATCTGCTCAATTGGGCAATGAAGTAATTAGGGTGAGAGAAATGATGGAAGAAGTTGGATAAAGAGGGTGGAAGCCTAATTTTATTCTCTTAGAAACCCTAGCGACTTCTTTCATAGGATATTTAAAATCAAAAGATGCACGAAACAAGTTATTTTGATGGATTCTTGAATGGAAATTTCTGTATAATCACATAGAAACAAGATCTCATAAAATATATTGCATTGTATGGTACAAGAGGAACCCTAATTTCATTCAATAATGTGAAAAATGAAAGAAGATAGCATTAAACTTACACAATTTAAGAAAGAACCACTTCATCAATACATAAGATAGTCTCTCCATGCAAAGATATCCTCCCCATACAATTCACATCATCATTTAGACATTGCATCTAAGAGAAAAAGAGAAAAGAGCTATTGTCCACTCAATCAAGAGAAGAGAGATGAGATAGTGTGATGATCCAATGAAAATGACTTCCCCCTATTTATATGAGGGAAAACAAGTCATTTTTATTCAATTTATAATTAAAAGTTCGTAAAATTGTGCTTGAAGCATTCAACTAGGCTAATAGGTCAAAATATTACCTAAAGATAGCTTTACAAATGATAAATCATTATAAAAATTTCATAAAACCTCCACATGTGTGGGAGGAAAAGCTCTCCAACATCAAATCATCCTCCAAAAATGAGATCTCCATCAAGAAAGTGACAAAGAGTACATCATCAAAATGCATGTCTACATCTTCAAGTAACATCTTCTCCACCAAGATATCATCATTAAGAAGGCTTGCATCACCCTCCTAGGGCATGCATGGGTCATGTGGCAAACCTAGGATCAATGTTGGTATCAAAATAGTGTGTGATAGCCCCATAAAAACCATCTCAAGTGATCTTCATAATCATATGGGCTATGGAATAGGGAAATGTCCATTAAGCAAGTTCAATGCCAACATGGGAATGTCTTTGGTCCATATTGACATGTCATCAATCAAACCAATGCCTTGGCTTCTTGGATCAATGTTTTAGCATCTGTAGGTGGGTTAAGGGGCATACAACCATGTGGAGTCTCCTCAAATCCCAATTCTCATCTTAGGAAGGGAAATATTATGGTTGTAGTGTCATATGTGCTCTCAAAGTTGGACTATACATCCTCTTCACCACGACAGAAATGTGTCAACCCATGCCTCAATAGATCTCTACTACATGTGTGACAAACCATCTGAGACATACCCATGATACCAAGTGAGATCAACATTATTAGGGAAAAAACAATTAAAAAGTATCATAGTGGACCATATTCAATTTTAGGGGCATAAAAATACATCATAGAAGCCTCTCCTTCAAATGTCTTTCTAGCTCATGATGTGTAAGATAATTACCAGCTTATTCTAGGAACAGTCATGCAATTATCCCTTTTAGGTGCATCCATCCCCTAAGGGGAAGGGAATTTCACAAGTAGGCCCATCTATCCATAGGTACATATGATGAATGTGGTTATGAAATGGGAAAGACTTCAAGAAATATGTTGACAACCATGTTACCAAGTGAAGGATATCCAAAATATTGAGTATAATGATGATAAGAGGGGTCAATTATGGAGGCATGAGTTATCCCTTTCCTCAATTTTTTTTTCTACCCCACTGGTGCACTTTTTACTTTAATGATGTGTCTTTCTTTTTCCATAGCTTAGGTGACATATATCACTTGATGTTTTTCCAATACCCCTTAAATATCTAGCAGTTTGTTTCTCATTAGTGTTGGGACATTCATAACTTCATTCGTTTAGATAGAGAATGAAATATTTAGGAATCAGGTGATAACAAATGAGGGGGGTAGAGCTCATGCTAGGATTTTACCCACATGCTTATATATGTCCTAACCATCTTTTGCATTTTTCATCTTATTTCTTTTGTGGCTTCATATGCTTTTATATTTCTTTTAGTTGCATCGACCTCTTAGGGAAAATATTCTAGGCCCCAAAACAAAGACGTGGATATAGGTTATAATCCCAATGACCAATGACCATCAACCCAAACAATCGAAGTGGATGTAAGGGATAAATACAAGGTGAAAAGTGTAAATCACCTTAGGCATGCTATATCAATAAGTTCCTCCTATTAGTGAAAGAAAAGGGCCTTAGGGGAGGTCACAATAGACTAAGGAAAAATAATAATATCCTAAGCGAAGTGTTTGAACACGGGTACAATCAAAGGTGCTAAATCATCAAGCATGGATTTTGGTCCATATTTATATGCCCCAAACATTAAATGAAAGCACATGATTATAGAAATTATTAGTGTACCTTTTGATAAATGACCTACCTTCATTATAGAAGTATTCTAGATGGGAAAGGGAACTAACTAGAGCACAGGTGGAGAGATTTGAAGTAACACTATCTATGGATCATCATAGGACTATTGGCTAGTTGGCTGACCAATGAGGATACTTTTTTTCTCCGAGGGGTTACCCACTTTTGGTGGGTAAAATTTGGCTCCAACTTGTTGATGTTTGTAGCTTAGGCAGGTATTTATCTAGAGGCTTGAGTGCTTAGGCACATAGAAGTTTTGCAAGATCTCCTTAAATACTTGGTATGGTGTGAGAAGGTTGTTTTTGTAACTTAGCCTAAGTTAGACCTAGGAAAACATGAGGAAAACCACATATAATTATTATGTTGGCTTATTGAGCTAAAGTAAACTTAGGAAAATTAAAGTAAATTACTTTAGTGAATATGTTTTAATTTCAACCCTTAATCGCAAGTGAGGTGATATCTAATCTACGTAGTCTACGTAATTTCATAAAATATCTTGTCAATGTTAGGTTTTAGTAACTTGTTCTTATTAGTCCCTGCCCCTTCGGAGCTGCAAGGACTATTGTAATCGTTTTTGGGATTTTCATTATTCGCTGCAAATAAATCAAAGTTAATTAATTTAATTTAATCTAATGCTTTTTATTTATATTTTACAATTTTTTTGGTAAACAATTAATAAATTTAATTTAGTCCAATCTTTTATATTTTATGAAGTTTTTTTGGTAAACGTGTAAGTTTGGTACAACTATTATTTCAACAAATACACAACTTAGAGGTCTTATTTGGCCTCATATCAAGGTAAGACTTACTGAAATTTACGATAAATACCAATTGATATAATAGAATTTGGGCTTCAATTAATTAATGCTGACATTAGTTTGCAAACATTTTATGTTTACCAATTAAGAACACAACTTTAAGAGCACAACTTTATGTTTACAAAGTTTTCAAGGGTTTAGACACGGATCACACATCTTTAAATACTTTGTAAACACTTTTCATGCCCATACTCCACTTGTCATTACTAACAAATGTTTGCACAGATGCTCAAAAGCTCAAAATTGTCCCTGTTGTTACATGTGCTTGTGGTTACATGTTGCATTCACAATAACTAAAAAGCTCTCTGGTCCAAATTTACAAACACGACGAAACAAGTGAAATGGTAAGTATGCCACAGTATACAAAATCTAGGAAGGTCAAAGGGTCTTATATATTTTGTGAGTTGCACATGAAATTTGAAATTTCGTCAAAGAAAAGCATAAGCTTGCTTACGTTACCTGATTAATCATACAAAAGTCTTTGTGAAATGATAGTTTTGTGTGAGAAGATAAAGGTATTACTCGTGTTTATGTAGCTAAAATGTCTAGCTACCATTTGCCGCCTCTTTGCAAGTTGAGAAACAACCTCTTCACTGTCTACCTCTGCCCTCACTAAGCGATTTAATTCCATATCTTCCACAAAAGTTTCCTGTAGCTAACATCAATATTTTTTTTTCATTCATAATTGTTATATGTCAAGTGTTAAGTGTTATCGTTCATAATTGTTATATGTCGAGTGTTGAGTGCATCTACAGTTTAGCTAGGTGCATGCATATAACAATTTTAACGAGATAAATTTTAGTCTACAGTATGCCTCTATCCTGCTTTCTTTAAACGAGATTTAAATTTAGTACTTGCTACAAATTCTTGAAAGCAGTAAATAGGTACTCACTGACTTACATTTACCCAAAATTTATGGACGTTGAGTAAGCCAAAATTTCAATAGCAACATGAGTAACAACAAGACCCAGTTGAATTGAAGTAAAACAAATAAGATAGGTGAAAAAGGTCTACAAAGGCGTAAACAAAGGTAGCGGTGCCCCTCGAGAACCAAATTTAGCAAATTGAGCATGAGGTGAATCACTAGTAGCATCATAGGCAACATCTTGTCTAGTCACAATTCTATATCCATAAGCAACCTAGGAGATCCATTAGCAGTTTACCCTAGTAGCATAATAGGCAACATCTTGTCTAGTCACAATTTTATATCCATAAGCAACCTAGGAGATCCATTAGCAGTTTACCCAAGAGTTTAAGTATCCATGGGAAAGGCGGGAGTAAAGGAAGGATTCTTCTTTCTTGTAAATTTTCCTTTTATTTCCATTGTGTATCGTAAAGCATAACTAAATTTCGTTTTTTCTTTTGTAAGTGTCTTGGACTCAGATATTTTGTTTTAAATCATTTACTTCTAATAACTAGACACAAATACTTGTGTTTTCTTTACTAAATGACCCTTAATATCTAAAAGCAAGAAGAAAATGAACAAGATTTTTGTTTTTTTTTATAATAGCTCCTGGACCTTGTACATATTACTCCCTACCACATTTCTCATCCTATTTCTAGTGATATGCGCATGGACATGACTATTGCATTTAATCTTATCTAATTATTGATTCAATTGTCCATAATTCCGCCTATTACTATCTCATTGAAGCCAACAATTTTTTTTATAAATTCATCCATAAATGGAATAGAAAACTCCCGAGACTGTCATCATCATTCATATTCAATAGTAGTGCTCCTCGATCTTGCACAACATCAACTTTTCACACTAAAACTAATGCATGGGATAACATACAAATAGAATGCCATAATATTTAGTGAAAAGACTATACAATACTATAGTAAATCCATATGATATATCGAGGAATACAATAAGGTATCACAAGGAATAAAAAGGAAGACAAGGATGGAATTATTTATCATTGTGATAGTTGATAAGGTTGTTATTTTTTCTTGCACTTACAAGAGTTCTAGTTGCACTAAGTAGAGCTCTCGCAGAACGTAGCTTCTAGGCCCTAACTATTTCTAGTCAATCCCGGTAGGTAAAATGATTATCTTATTCGATTAGTCCACTCATCCCTTCTCTTTCTCTCATATAAAGCTCATACACTAGAAATTAAACCTCCATAGGTATAACCATATGAAACCATAACATACCCTTTGTCGAGTAGAAAGCATGCAAAGGCGAGATACAATCCCTGCTTGGCAGGGGCTTGTTGCATAACAACTGTCCTTGTTTATTCATTCTTTTGGTGTTATGTTTCAGAGAGGCCTTTATAGCATGAAACATAGTTTTTTTAAGAGAGAATTAGTTTTCATGCCTATATACAAACAATGCTTTGCTTTCAAATGTTACAAAAATGCTTTTTAGGGTTAGAGAAATCACAAATGTTGGAAGGTTCAAAGATATTTTTATAAATTAACTATATTTTGCTTCTATGCAATAGGAAGTGATATATATATGTATATGTATACATATACATATATATAGATATTTCACATTGAATATTATATAAATCATTTTATAGTATTTTTTAATTATGTAGAGAGGCAGTTTCCCAATTCAATATGACAAAGATGTTGTAATGTTAATATAAACATTTAACTTAGTCAAAAATAAAATTAATAATTACAATTTTAACTATAAAATTATTGACCCAAGAGGCTTATTCTTCAAGATGATGTGTAATTCTATCCATGGTTGTTAGAAAATTATATATTATAGAGCAATGGAACACATAGAATATATTGCAGAAATATAAACAAAGAAAACACATAAAACAGGAGAGACACAGATATACGTGGTTCACCCAATTTGGGCTACGCCCACAAAGAAACATCGAGTCCTTCCTTTTATATTATCCAGTAAACTGAATAGGTACAACCTATAACAGATCCATTGTAATTCCCTTTTCGCTCTCACACAATCTCTTCTCTCTTTCTCACTTAGAATACAGATCTGCATAGACACAATACAATTCCCTCATATATAGCAAGGGGTTGCCTTCTAGGGCAAAAAAACCTTAATTAAACATAACTTATACCGTCAAATATCCACTTGATGAATGACCCAGATTGACTATGAAATTACAACATTTTACAAGGAAATTTTACATCTATTTTTAGCTTTGGGAGCACTGCACCCGATCCCCCGCCTGGGGGGGCTCCAGAATATTGCAACCACCCCCCTGGACCTCCCTTGCAGCACAAATATTACGAGCGGCATTGCCGCCACATTATGAACTAGGGTCCAATGTGGTGATACCTCTGAATAAAGAAGATAATCAGGCTCCACACCCAATAGTGGTCAAAGTGGAGTTAACATGTGCCCCTTTTAAAATAAAAATAAAATATTCTTTAAATTAAAAAATAGTGTCCACTAAAATAAAAAACAAAGATACATAAAACGCAGTCACACTGTAACTCTATTTTCTTTATTGGTTGTGGATATGGTAAAACATTTTACTCTCACTTTTAATTATAAATAAAATATTTCTATATCCATATGAAATAAGATTATCATATATCAACTTTTAAAATTATTTTTAAGTAATTATTTCAATGTCAACAATTTATATAGTTTAAAATAATAATAATAATAATAATAATAATATGAGCATCACCCGATGCAATGAGTGCTAAGTGAACTATTCAAAAATCATGAGAAATTAGTCAGTTACGACTACCTCTCATGGAAATGGTCATACGTGAATGATCTTACTTAACGCAGTTGAATCCCAAAATGATATCTAATATAATGCACTGCGTAAAAACCCCCATACTTAATAATAATGTTGTCTATATACAGCTTGAGTGGACCTAATGGTTTGGAGCATGTGTTTCCTCCTAAGAGGTCACATGTTCAAAACCAGAGGGGGGTAGAGTATGTATATCTTTGTAGACTTAGAAGTCAAATTGTTGCGTGGAGGTGGGTCCCTTTTCCCACAAACAAGGGGGTCTCATACACCAATTTGGTCTCTCGCTTAGTCATGACCTTAAAATTGGATAATAATAATAATTATATAAATTAATGGAAAAATTAAATTCTTAATGTTATAGCATTTCAACCTATTTTACATTTTGATCCTTTTATTAAGGGTTAATTTTGATTCCATAAAATATTTGTTGGAATTGCATGTTTAACCTATTTTATTCCATGAATTCAAGGGGTTGAATCCATTTATACATTCAAAAATACAATTTAAAAAATGAAAAATTATATATATATATATATATATATATATATATATATATATATATATATATATATATATATATATATATATATATATATATATATATAAAGAGAGAGATTCCTCTTAACCATTATCTATCATGTTTCTAGAGGGGTACAATCTTTGGAGGTGCATTTTTTCTAATTTTTACACTATGAAAATGGTTTGCACATCAAACGTTTTGATCCTTCTTGGCTTCTCCTAGATCAGTGATTAAAATGGATCTGCACTTGTAAATTACAAACTCATGGTATTTTGATCCTCTCAACCTTTAATAAATGTGGATTTAAAATAAATCTAATATGTTGTATATAAAATATTGAATATTGCATAAATCATTTTGAATATGTACATGTTGGATATGTGGTGTTGTGTACATATGATGATATGTACATGTTGTATATGCAGTGTTGTGTGCATGTGGTGTTAGGGTCCCACCCTAACCCCCTTATTTATGTCATGGGATCACGTCATAGTCAAGAGTCAATAAAGCCCATATTAATATGTGTAAGTGGTTAACCCGCAATTAATGACGGGACCACAGTTAGTTGCAAATGGGCCGTAGTATTAGATAGATGGTATTAATAAAACCCATGGTATTGGCCCGTGGTATTGCATGTATGAGTCATATATAAAGGATAGAGACTCCCTGTGAGGAGCATTGTGTCTTATTTTGTAGTCGAGCTCTGCTCTATTGGAGGTTGCCCCCTCGAAGAGGCAAGTGAACATTACTCTCTGAATAATAAAATCATTGCTATTCTGTGTTCTGGGTATCTTTTCTTCGCATATTCTGTATTTGGGTATCATTTTGCAGGTTAAGAGCATAACAAGTGGTATCAGAGCACTTTCCAGGGCCGGTGGGATCTCCAATTCTTAGCAAAAAAAAAAAATCGGCTAGAGACGTGTTCCAGCGTCTTTAAACCACGGGATCTGTCGTTAAGCGCATAAACCTGCGGATTTGGGGAGGCATGCACGCAGGAAATACAAGAGGTGGTCACGTCTGTTGGACTCCCTTGTAACCCCTGTGAGTACCCCTTCGAGTAGTAGCGCATTAGACAGAACCGCGCACGGACTATCTTCCACGTACCCTCTGGGTATATCGGAAGCCCCCTAGGCTCCCTTGAAACCTCGCCATAGATAAACCGTCGGTCGTCTTGTGGCTACAGTACACCGAGAACAGCACTCGGAGAGATTACTCGCCCGTACGATAGGGAAGTCGGGTTGTACGGCTAAGGGTACGGTCGATCCTCCTTAGTTAGAGCCCTAAAACATTGGGTCGAGTACTACTGCCAGACCCTTATGTATATTGCGATCTGTAGCACCTGACACTCCTCACGACCATAGTTTCCTTTTCTATCGGGGGATCACACATCATCTATTCCCGATCCGCGTGTGCAAAGAGGTGCAGCAGCAGCAGACATCAGTCCCGCAGATCCATCAGATCCGCCGCAGCAGTTGTTCCGCCATTCAGATCTCTCAGACCCACCAGATCGGAGTTGTTGTGAAGGGTTCCTATACCGGGGTATACTTTTCGCAGGACTTTTGGCAGCATTGACATTTTGAGGATTTGGCGACTGCAGTATTGATCAAGGAGTAAAACTCCGTTAGGAGTTTTCAAAAAAAAAAAAAAAGTCTGAGATCTTCCGGGGCGCTTATTGGTGATCTAGCCCATCAGAATCAGGACGACGAGCTGAGCAAGGTGGTACCATTCAATTTATTAGTCAAATTTTTTCGGCGGTCCCAATTTTTCATCAGGTTGGTGTATGGTAGAGACTAGAGCTCAAGCGATGGCAAATGAAAGGATGGACAAACTGGAAGACTCCGTGCAATCCCTCCAACGTGAGTTTCAAGGACTAAGTATCCAGATACAGCAATTACTTCCGAAGGGCAAGGAGCAAGCCCACGAGGAGGAGTATAATAGAAATGAATACAATGAGGGTGAGTCTAGCCACTCTCCTCACGTCTGGCACACCCATCCACCACCCAGTCAGCATCCTCCCAAGTTGGATATGCATAAATTTGACGGTTCTCACCCGTCCGCATGGCTAGCACAAATGGAGCAGTATTTCAAATTGAATCATATCCCAGATGATGCGACTAAGCTTATGTTGGGGAGCATGCACTTGGACAATGAACGGTGGCAATGGTGGGAATGGCATCAACATTGCAATGGACCTTTTAGGACTTGGACCCAATTTACCAAAGCTCTTCGAGATCGCTTTGAACAGGAAGACTCTTTTTTGGGTCGTCTCACTAAGCTCTGACAGACGGGTACAGTGGATGAATATATTACCGCTTTTGAAGCCTTAGCCTTCCGCACTAGGGGTCTCACAGATGAGTTCTACACGGAATGTTTTATCAGTGGTCTTAAAGAAGCTATCAAAGCTCAAGTTCTACTTCACCACCCTCCCACGTGGACGGAGGCTTGTCAGGTAGCTCATAAGGTGGAACGTGCATTAGCAGCCCAATACAGTCGCCCAAATTTCCCCGCTAAAGGTCGTCCCCCATAGGCTCACAACACGACTCAAACACTTAAGGTACAAAAGGTGTCACCTGCGGAAATGGTGGAAAGAAGGAAGCAAGGACTATGTTACTACTGTGATGAAAAATACTCCCCAGGTCATAAATGCAAGGAGCCCAATTTTTTTCAAATAGATGCCACTAACTACAGCTCAACAGAGGAAGATCCACCACTTGAGGAACATGAGGCGCTAGAAGAAGACAACCCAAAGGAGAATGTCTCTGATGAACCAGTTATTTCGCTGCATGCGTTGGAAGGGATTTCTTCCCCTCAAACTCTCAAAATCCGGGGTTTTCTTAAACATCGCCCAGTAGTAGTCTTGATTGATAGTGGAAGTACCCATAATTTCATCCATCAAAAAATCGCAGAAGCAGCGCATTGTTTTGTACAAGTAGTTTCTAACTTCCAAGTCCAAATTGCGGATGGGGGCACAATGAAATGTGAAGGCTGCTGTGAAAATGTCAAACTTCAAATGGGGGATTATCAGTTGAAAACCCACATGTTTTCCATACACATGGGGGGTTGCGACATTGTCCTCGGCGTTGAATGGTTCTGACTCTTGGGCCAATCACAATGGATTTCCAGGAGTTATATATGAGTTTTAAGCAGAACAACTCCACACATACCCTCCATGGACTCCAGGCGGGAGCCCCCTCTATCATCAGCTTGCATAGGATGGAAAAATTGTTAAAAAGGGGCCATCATGGAGTGGTAGCTCAATTTAATGCCATCGAGGTAGTCGAAACCATGTCTCTGCCAATTCATCCTGAGATGCAACAGATTTTAAATAACCATCGGACGGTCTTTGACAAGCCTCATGAGCTTCCACCCTCACGAGGGGAACATGATCATAGCATCACCTTGGTTCCAGGGGCCCAATCCCCAAATGTGCGACCATACAGATATCCATTCACCCAAAAGAATTAAATAGAAAAAATCATCAAGGAACTGTTGGAAGCAGGTGTCGTTCGTCCCAGCATTAGTCCTTATTCATCCCCAGTGGTCATGGTGCTCAAGAAAGATGGGGAGTGGCGGATGTGTCCCGACTTCAAGGCCCTCAATAAGTTGAGAGTCAAAGATAAATTTCCCATCCCGGTGGTTGACAATTTGCTGGACGAACTCAATGGGGCTCAATTCTTCACTAAGTTGGATCTTCGCTCAGGCTACCACCAAATTCGCATGAAGGAAGTCGACATTCCCAAGACGGCTTTCAAAACTCATGAAGGCCACTATGAGTTCCTGGTCATGCCATTTGGTCTCTGTAATGCCCCCTCTACTTTTCAGAGCCTTATGAATCACATTCTCAAACCATATCTCAGAAAATTTGTCCTTGTCTTCTTCGATGACATCCTCATCTATAGTGGCACTTGGGCTGCACATCTTCAGCATGTAGATCTACTCTTGCAACTACTCCGCAAGCATAAATTATTTGTCAAGATGTCCAAGTGTTCGTTTCGCATGGAAGAAGTTGAGTATTTGGGCCACATTGTGGGGCGTGAAGGTGTCAAGGTGGACCCCAAAAAGATCCAGGCAATGCAGAATGGCCTCAACCTAAGACCTTGAAGAGCTTGAGAGGATTTTTGGGTCTCACAGGCTATTATCGTAAATTTGTCCGCAACTATGGCCGCATAGCGAAGCCCCTCACTCAACTCCTAAAGAAAAATTCCTTCTTCTGGAATGAGGAAGCACAACGGGCATTTACCGCTCTCAAAAACGCCATGTGTTCCACTCCAGTCTTAGCACTACTTGACTTCACCAAATCCTTTGTCATTGAATGTGATGCTTCGGGTACAGGTATTGGGGCGGTCTTAATGTAGGAAGGGCGACCATTGGCCTTCACAAGCTAACAACTCAGTGGGAGGAATCTGGGCCAATCTACCTACGAGAAGGAAATGATGGCCATCTTACATGCAGTCGAGACCTGGCGACCTTACTTATTGGGGCGACGTTTCCAAATCCGCACAGATCATCACAGTCTTAAATATTTTTTGGAGCAACACCTATCCTCCCCACAACAAAATAAATGGTTAGCCAAAATGCTGGGATATGATTATGAGATCATTTACAAGAAAGGGAAAGACAATAGTGTAGCAGATGCATTATCTCGCCAATTTGAGGAGGAAAGTACTCTACTCACAATTTCCCTCCCCATTCCAGACTGGATTGAAGAGGCTCGCAGGGAATGGTTTTCACACCCCGGGCTCTCCCAACTCATTTCTCAATTGCAGGAATATCCTAATTCCAGCAAGGGCTACTCGTGGTAGAATGATATTCTTCACTACATGGACAGAGTCGCAATATCACCAACCTCCACCCTCAAAAGTCGCATTTTGGCAGAATTGCACTCATCTCCCATTGCAGGACATTCGGGCTTTCAGAAGACGTATGCTCGCACCAGAAGATCATTTTTTTGGACAGGCATGAAAAAGGACATCCTTACTTTCGTAGCAGAATGTGATGTCTGTCAATGCCACAAAGGGGAAACCGTCAACACACCAGGCACATTACAACCATTGCCCATTCCGGCATCAATTTGGACAGAGGTTTCTATGGATTTCATTACAGGTCTTCCAAAGTCAGGGAACAAGTCAGTCATCATGGTGGTTGTGGACCGACTGTCGAAGTATGCTCATTTCTGCGCCCTACCCCACCCGTTTACACCAACTTTGGTTGCTCAATATTTCATGGATCAGATCTTCAAATTGCATGGCATGCCCACTTCTATTGTGTCCGACCGCGACCCGATCTTCACCAGTAATTTTTGGCAGGAACTCTTCAAAATACAAGGCACTCAACTCAAACTCAATACTTCATATCATCCGCAAACAGATGGTCAAACCGAAGCCATCAACAAATGTCTAGAAACCTACCTTAGGTGTTTCACTTCAGAAAAGCAACACCTTTGGGTACAGTGGTTACCTCTGGTTGAATGGTGGTATAACACCAACTATCATGCCACCACCAAAATGACTCCCTATGAAGCAGTATATGGTCAACTTCCACCTTCCCCTACTTCTTATCTCAAGGGGTGCTCCAAATTACAAGCAGTGGATCAACTCCTACAACACCGCGCAAACATGCTCGCCCATCTTAGAGAGAATCTTCATCAAGCTCAGAACCGCATGAAGCAACAGGCCGACCAGCATCGCTCAGAGCGCCAATTTCAAGAAGGGGATCAGGTCTTTTTGAGGCTGCAACCATATAAGCAAACATCACTCAAAGACAAGGGTTGTCAAATGCTCTCTCCAAAATTCTACGGACCATACCAAGTATTTTAGCGCATTGGAGAAGTGGCTTACAAGTTGGCTTTGCCACCTACGGCAAAAATCCATCCAGTTTTCCATGTATCGTGACTCAAGAAAGTGATTGGGAACAATTGCCAAGTTCAAACCAGTCTACCTGAATTGGTCGAAGAAGGGTCAATCTGGCTTCAACCCGAACAGGTTCTAGATACACGCGACAAGCACCTGCGCGGCTGCATGATTAAGGAAGTCCTCGTCAAATGGAAAGACACCTCTCCGGAGGATGCAACTTGGGAACCAGCCACTATTCTTCAGCAGTTTCCGCAGCTTCAGCCTTGAGGACAAGGCTAGTCTTAAGGGGGAGGGAATGTTAGGGTCCCACCCTAACCCCCTTATTTATGTCATGGGATCACGTCATAATCAAGAGTCAATAAAGCCCATATTAATATGTGTAAGTGGTTAACCCGCAATTAATGACGGGACCGCAGTTAGTTGCAAATGGGCCATAGTATTAGATAGATGGTATTAATAAAACCCACGGTATTGGCCCGTGGTATTGCATGTATGAGTCATATATAAAGGATAGAGACTCCCTGCGAGGAGCATTATGTCTTATTTTGTAGTCGAGCTCTGCTCTATTGGAGGTTTCCCCCTCGAAGAGGCAAGTGAACATTACTCTCTGAATAATAAAATCATTGCTATTCTGTGTTCTGGGTATCTTTTCTTCGCATATTCTGTATTTGGGTATCATTTTGCAGGTTAAGAGCATAACCTGCATTTGGATATGTGGTGCTGTGTACATATGATGATATGTACATGTTGTATATGCAGTGTTGTGTGCATGTGGTATTGTGCACACATTGTACATGTAGTGCAGTGTACATATGGCATTGTGCAGGTGGTGTCATATACATGTGTTGTTGTGCACACATTGTGTAGTTGGTGTTGTGTATAGGTGGTAATGTGTACATGTTGTACATATGGTACCAGTGTACATGTGGTATTGTGCACATGTCATACATGTTGTGTTGCGGACATGCGATACTATGTATATGCATTATGCACTCCTAGTATCGTGACATGTGTATTCATTTTGTTGTACTCTGTGTACGTATGTGTATTATGTTGCACAATAAGTGTAGGTGTATGTATTGTGTGGTGGTGTACACCGGATGTAGGTGTATGTATTGTGTTGTGTTGTACATTGGGTGTAGGGTATGTGTTGTATGCCAGGTGTAGGTGCATTTATTGCATGGTGTTTTATCATGCAGGAGCATCCAACACTCCTAGTAAAAAGGAGGAATCCAAAGCGAAGAAGGAGGAGGACGTGGACCATGGAGCTGAACGAGGGACAATTTCTGTTAAAAACAGAGCTTAAATGATGGAATGGATAAGTCTCTAGAAGACTTAATTAAATGAAATCTGCCATGTGTATACGTATAGCGAGTTTAAGGGTTTGTTGAGCAAATCAAGGAGAGGATTGATCGGATCCTTTCAGTGATTTGATCCAATATTCCTGTAACGATGAACCTGCATGTTCTATAAATATATGTAATGAGACAGATAGAGATGAAGAGAAAAATAGATAGAATTTGTATAAACAGAGGTTGAAATGTAGTCGAGAGGAGAACCCGTGCTAAGGCTGAAATGCCTTAGAGTTGTAACTATGTTGTGTATAATACCATAGTGTGTTTAAGTGTTGAATTGTGCCTGTGTGTGTATATCTTATAAACTGTCATTATGTTCTCATGTTACAGGTTTTGATTGACCATTGATTAGTGTCGGATCGATGGCAATCTAAAGATAAAGAGTTAACTGTTTATATAAATGTTGTGTGTGAAGATAGAACAAGGTAGAGAACTATGTTTTAAACAGGAATCCATCAAAGGCAACTAATTCTAGTTTACACTGAGAAATCGTGCAAAAACACTTAGCGGATCCGCAAAGTGGACTTGAAAACTTATAAAAGTTGGCCAATACCCTTATCGGGTCTGGAAATTTGCTCGGATCGGCGCTTTGGAGTGAATGAGGTCCAACCATTGAAAAGACCAATTACGATAGTGCGATGCATCATGGACCGTCGGATCAAGAGTCCAGATCAATGATGCAGATGTGATCGATAGTCGCATATCGGGGAGGTCAAGGACTAATAGTTTATGAATGTTGTGATAGCGCGATGTGGTAGATCATTGATACACCAATAGCGATAAATTGGCGATTGGAGCAATTGGAAGTCGGGTGTCGGTAATCGGAGTTGCAGAAAGGTTGAAAGAGCGGATCTGATCGTCTTTATAGATGCGGGTGTATGAATTTTGAAGTCCGAACTAAGGGTTTGAAGCGGGTTTTCATGGTTTTCCCGTGTGTTTCCCGTATTCCGATAGATGAATGGTTAAAGGGGTTTTAAGACTTAAAGGCCTATACGTAATGCTCCAATTTAGTGGAAGTCCATAGTTGAAAGGCTCAAGGCCTAAAGAAATGCTTTCGATAGGCTTAGTGGGCCATAAACCACAGGCCTCAAGATCGATATTTTTTTTAAGAAAAGGGATATTGGTTAACCCCCAAGATCTCTTTTCATCATTTGGTATCAGAGCAGAAGAAGATTCTATGTGTAAAGGAAGGTTAAAGGATTTCCAAGAGAAGGAAGAAGGAGTGCAAGCAGAGGAGAAAGAGGTACAGTTGATAGAGCTAGAGAGTTATGGTCTTACTGTCGCATAGAGAACGACAACAAAAGGTGAGAAGATTGCAGCAAACCTAGAGAATGGAATGCTCATATGGTTCCAAAGGAGAGAACCTGAAGGATTCCAAAAGACTAAGTGAGGAGAGCTTGGTGAGGTATCATGTAGTAGGAGACTATTACTGTAGCGGCTTGGTTGCAGCTCAAAGAAGATCATGAAGGTAGTTCCGCCGAAGAAGTGAAGTGGGTAGAATTGCTAAAGTCAAGGAGAAGCATATGACCAGGAGGTCATAAAATTTTGTGCCTCGGGAGTATAATGCAAAAGCATCTAGCACTCCTAGTAAAAAGGAGGAATCCAAAGTGAAGAAGGATGAGGACATGGACCATGGAGCTTAACGAGGGACAATTTTTGTTAAAAATAGACTTTAAATGATGGAATGGATAAGTCTCTAGAAGAATTAATTAAATGAAATCTTCCATGTGTATACGTATAGCGAGTTTAAGGGTTTGTTGAGAAAAACAAGGAGAGGATTGATCAGATCCTTTCAATGATCCGATCCAATATTCCTGTAATAATTAACTCATGTGTTCTATAAATATATGTAATGAGACAAATAGAGATGAAGAAAAAATAGATATAATTTGTATAAACAGAGGTTGAAATTTAGTCGAGGGTAGAACTCGCGCTAAGGCTAAAATGCCTTAGAGTTGTAACTATTGTTGTGTATAATACCATAGTGCGCTTAAGTGTTGAATTGTGCCTATGTGTGTATATCTTATAAACTGTCTGTATGTTCCCGTGTTGTAGGTTTTGATTGACCATTAATCACTATCGGATCGATGGTGATCCAAAGATAAAGAGTTAACTGTTTATATAAATATCGTGTGTGAAGACAAAATAGGGCAAAGAACTATGTTTTAAACGAGAATCCATCAAAGGCAACGAATTCTAGTTTAGACTCAGAAATTACGCAAAAACACTTAGCGGATCTGTAAAGCAGACTTGAAAACTTATAAAAGTTGGCCAATACCCTTATCAGGTCTAGAAGTTTGGTTGGATCGGTGCTTTGGAGTGAATGAGGTCTGACCATTGAAAAGACCGATTGCGATAATGCGATGCATCATGGACTGTCGAATTGAGAGTCCAGATCGACGGTCCAGATGTGATCGATAATCACATATCAGGGAGGTCAAGGACTAACATTTTATGAATGTTACGATAGCATGATGTGGCGGATCGCCAATATGCCGATATCGATAAATCGCCAATCAGAGGAATCAGAAGTCGGGTGTCAGCAATTGGAGCTGTGGAAAGGTCGGAAGATTGGACCCGATTGTCTTTGTAGATGTGGGTGTATGAATTTTGAAGTCCGAACTAAGTGTTCAGAGCGGGTTTTCATGGTTTTCCCGTGTATTTCCCGTATTCTGATAGATGAATGGTTAAAGGGATTTTAAGGCTTAAAGGCCTACATGAAAGCCTCGATAAAGTTATATGGCTCCGATTTAATGTAAGTCCATGGTTGAAAGGATCAAGGCCTAAAGAAATGCTTCCGATAGGCTTAGTGGGCCATAAACCACAATCCTCAAGATCAATATTTTTTTTAAGGAAAGGGATATTGGTTAACCCCCAAGATCTCTTTTCATCATTTTATGCCATGTGTGGTTGTATGTGTGTGATGCTCACTATGTGTATGTGCACATGGTCAAGGAGAAGGAACAGGGTGTTTGTCGAGTGTGCTTACAGAATAAATACAAAGGTTGAAGCTAATGATTTATTAAAAGATATGTATCGGTATTTTATTTTAGTTTTATTATGCATGTGAGTTATGATTTTGGTCTGTGATGACTACATGTGATCTATGATTTTGGTTTATGATGGTTACATGTTATTTATGATTTTGATCTATGATGGTTGTGTTTTGAGCTAACCTGATGTGATATGTTTATACATGATGATTTTGTCCAAGATGCTAGTTTGAATTGTTGTGACAGGAAGTGAACAAAATTGGAAGTATACCTTATTAACGGGCCACCAATGAGGTATTATTTGAAGTTATTTCAATATATTTTGAATCTTATGGAAATTATGTGCTTAGTATAGGAAAGCATGAAATCCCTGGTTGGGTGATCGAAACTGATATCAAGCATTAGCAACAAGAACAAAATAAATTGGAATAGACAACAGTATGCTGGTAAAGCATTTAGGAGAAGGTCCATTGTGAGACACTGGTACCCAATAATGTCCATTGATTGTCATGAGCATGCTATGACCAGTATGATGGTTTTGAGGTAGGTATATGCTTTGGTTGTTGACCTTCTGATGTGAGGAAGCCTTGCCAAGGGATGGATTTCCCAGGATAAGGGATGTTAGGGAAATTGGAAGGTGAGTGACGACATGTAAGGGAGTGACCAGATTGCCTGAGGGACTGTGTAACAAAAAAGGGAAGGTCAGGGATGGATTTTTTTTTGTCATTATCATTTCCATATGGAATCAAATGTGTATTGGGAGTGTGCCCTAGAACAATGAGTTGGTAACTGTTCACTGAGAGGACAAGTGGTGTAGGATTATAACGCTAGACATTAGATGCAGATTTGACCTTGCAGTGAATTCTAGACTTCCTGGAAAGGAGGTGAATCCTGGTACTACTTTTGAGGGTCAAGGTGTGAGCCTCTAAATTACCTTGTTGATTGATATGGTCATTGTATCATTTTATTTTTTGGTTGAGAAAATGTGGATATGTGTATATTATTGTAAATATTGTATTGAGATAGTTTATAAAGCTCCATGGACATTATGGTTATTTTCTGGTTGAAGCAAATGTGCTTAAGTATGTGTGGTTGTTATTTTAAATACCATAATGAGTTGTGTTATAAAGCTCCAATAAACGATATGATTGTTATGTTTCAACAGTGATCATTGTAAATACTGCAACAAGTTGCGTTATAAAGCTCCATGGGTAGTATGTTTTGTTTTCACTGTCTTGTTGGTTATAGGTGTCATTAAACACCAAGGATAGTGTTCCCCCAAGGGGGAGGCTTCTACGACATCCATGGTTAAAAAATCCATGTAAAAATATATAATACCATGGTCATGGGACACGTATTCTAAGCTGAATGTTGGGAAAGACATCCTAGTGGGTGTTCATTCAGCTTATTATGACTAAGGAAATTGGGAAGTGCAATGGAAAAGGCATTTGGAAAGGCAAAGTGGCCTTAATTTTCATTTATTTATGAAAATAATGGAAATGAGGAGAAATTGAAGGTGAAAAGTCATAGGTTGCATGTGAGCAGTAAAATGAAGGAAACTAATGGAAATTGAAGAAAATAGAGGCGTCATTGATAAAAATTATTTTAACGATCAGTTGGAAAGATTTTGCTTGGGCTTGGTCAATGTAAACTTTTGTCTGTTCAGTTTTGGATCTCTCTCATTATTCTATCTCTCTCACTCACTCTTGGACACTTAGATGTTTCTTGGAGCACTTTGGCATTGGATCAAGAAAGGAAAAGAAGGCAAGAGGAAGGAAGTATCAAGCAAGGAAGAGCAAGATCAAGCAGTTACAACAATATTCTTTGTAGGTATCAATTTTCATTTGTGGTTTCCTTGCTATATTCAGCATGCATGGTTTTTCATGTTTGTTCTTGGTTCTCCTTCTGTCATTGGCATGGTTTTTTCCAGGTGTGACAATGTTTTTCAAACTAGTCTTGTCAGTTCTGGATAGCCATGGTGTGATGGCATTCTCATGTTTCAATTGAGCTGGATTGCCAGATGGATTTGAAGCTGAGTGAGGTGGATCTCTGAATAAAATAACACATGGACTAGTAACCCTTGAACAAGACTATGGGTTTCAATAAATATGGATTTTGTGTTGCCTCAGTAGGCCTAGGAATCCTTGACTAGTGAATGGCGGGATATAAGGTAAAGCCTAGAGGTGGGTTCTCTCTATCAAGCCTAATAATCCTATGATGGGACATATGGTAAATCATAGAGGGTGGAGTCTCAATTAAGGCCTAGTGATTTGGTGTGCATTGTGGTAAAGCCCAGAGACTAGTGTCTTGGTTATGTCCTAGTGATCGAGTGTGGATTGTGGTAAATCCTAGATAGTAGGAGACAGGAAAATCCCTCACAGTGTAGGTGGAGAAATATGGTGGCATCCATGATTGTTTTGGCATAATGATCTAGTGGAGATCATAGTAAAGTTTGTTATTGCATGTTTATTGTGTTAGCCTGGTGATCCGGTGTGGATTCCAATAAAGCCTGGTTTCTATTGATGAGGGTGAGGTGGTTTAGCCTCGAGATGCCTTGGTTGGTTCTTTTTCTTTGAGTCCCAAATTCATGCTTAGAATATGGCACGACGATGATTGGCTGAAGAGAGATTTGGATCAGCCAATATATGGTCAATTGGAACGTGGTAGTCCCATACCGGGTTGGATTTTGCATTCATTAATAAGAGATTATTTCCTTTATATCTTATGTGTAAATGTATTGGTTTATATGTGGATTATATGGCTGATGTATCCTTGATAATTTTGTTGTTATTATGTTGGTTATAAGCATGTATTATGACAGTGATGATGTATGGATCTCCTCATGATTTGATTTGTAAATGAATGAACAATGTATCTATGACCTAATTGATGATACTGTAGCTAATGACATAAGGGAACAATGCTTCTTAGAGATTCTCAGATAAGTATGAAGACCCTATTCTCATATTTCTTGTTTGAACCTATAAATTACATATTTGTGACATGTTTAACAAAATGTCTGTCATGGCTAGTAGGGGTCCAGTCTAGTCCTTGTTCAATTAATTGCAAATGTATCATTGTTTTGTTGTGTAAATTCATTTATGAAGGTGTCATTGTGTTCTCAGCAGTGAATTAGGCTCTAGGTTTGAAAACGTGGCACAAATATCAGAGTTGCAGGCACAATTCTGACGAGAAAATCCCCAGATGCATGCATACCCATGTTGTGGGAGCGTTTAGAGCCTCCTAGACAAACCCTTGTCCATATAAAGGGTGAATCCAGGGGTTTGATGTACTAAAACTTCAATTAGTCTCAGGGGCTGGTTACCTAAGTGGTTGTGATGGCCCTTGGGAGTTTTGTTACTGATATGGAAGGTCTGTGTGGTGTGTTTTCATCAATTCCACTTCCTTACGGTTACTTAGGAGGTTGAATCCCATTATAGTGGCCTCTCAACACATATTTACCCCGGTTGTCTGGTTACTTGGGTAGATGTGGGATGAGAGTGTTACAATCACAACCTAGGAGCCCGAATTCATTTGATTTTTGAGGATTTCGATTTTTGCAGATTTCACAAACAAATGTTTGCATAGATGCTCAAAATCTCAAAATTGCATCTGCTGTTACATGTGCCTGCAGTTAAATGTCGTAGTTGTAACAAATCAAAATATCTCTAGTCCAAATTCGCTAACATGCCATTTAAAAACACAATGAAACAAGTGAAATGGTAAGTATGCCACAATAGACAAAATCTGTGAAGCTCAAGGGTCTTATATATTTTGTGAGTTTCACATGAAATTTGACATTTCGTCAAAGAAAAGAATAATCATGCTTATGTTACCTGGTTAATCATACAAAAAACTTTGTCAAATGGCAATTTTGCTAGAGAAGATAAAAGTACTACTAGTGTTTCTATAGCTAAAATGTTCAAACTATTATTTTCTGCCTCTTGCTTTGCAAGTTGAGCAATGACCTCTTCACTGTCTGCCTCTACCCTCATGGAGCGTTTCAATTCCATAGCTTCCACAAAAATTTCCTTTAGCTAACATCAATATTTTTTTTATCATTCATAATTGTTAGATGTCAAGTCTTAAGTGCTATCATTCATAATTGTTATATGTTGAGTATTGAGTGCATATGCAGTCTATCTAGGTGCATGCATATAACAATTTTAACGAGATTAATTTTAGTATACAGTCTTCCTCTATCCTTCTTTCTTTAAACGAGATTTAAATTTAGTACTTGCTATGGACTCTCAAAAGCAGTACACAAGTAGAGACCCATTTACATTTACCCAACAATTATGGACGTTGAGTAAGCCAAAATTTCAATTGTAGCATGAGTAACAACAAAACCCAGTTCAATTGAAGAAAAACAAATAATACAGGTAAAAAAGGTCCACAGAGGCATAAACAAAGGTGGAGGTGCTCATCTAGAACCAAATTTAGTAGGTTCGGTGTCAAGTGAATCACCAGTAGCATCATACGAAACATCTTAGCTAGTCGTAGTTATATATCCATAAGAAATCTAGGAGGTCCATTACCAGTTTAACTAAAGGCATAAGTATCCATGGGAAAGTGAGGAGTAAAGGAAGGCTTCTTGTTTCTTGTATATATTCCTTTTATTTTCATTGTGTATCATAATGTTTGACATTCGAACCATTTACCTCCTTCCAAAATTCCTTTTATTTTTGTTTTGTATCATAAAGCATAACTAAATTTCCTTTTTACTTTGTAAGTGTCCTTCGTAGACTCAATTTTTTTTTTTTAAATCATTTAATTCTAATAATTAGGCACAAATAATTGTGTTTTCTTTACTAAATGGCCCTTAATATCAAAAAGAAAGAAGAAAATTAACAAGATTTTTGTTTTTTTTTAATAATAGCTCATGGACCCTATACATATTAATCCCTGCCACATTTCACATCCTATTTCTAGTGATATGCATATGGAAATGATTGTTTCATTTAAGCCTATCTAACTATTTATTCATATGTCCATAATTCCACCTATTACTCTCTCACTGAGGCCAACACAATTGTTATAACTTTGTCCATAAATGGAATAAGAAAATCTCGAGACTGTCATCGTCATTGATAGTCAATAGTAGTGCTCCTCGAGCTTGCATAACATCAACATTAGAGTTTATGTAGGAAAAATTTTCACACTAAAACTTATGTATGGAATAACACTCAAATAAAATGCCACAATCTTTGGTGAAAAGACTATACAATACTATAATAAATCCATTTGATATACCAAGGAATACAATAAGGTATCACAAGGAATACAAAAGAAGACAAGCATGGAATTATTTATCCTTGTGATATCTAATAAAGTTGGTATTTTTTCATGCACTGACAAGAGTTCTAGCTGCACTGAGTATAACTCTCACGGACCATAGCTTTTAGGCCCTAACTATTTCTAGCCGATCCAGGTAGCTAAATTGATTATCTTATTCGATTAGTCCAGTAATCCCTTCTCTTTCGCTCATATAAAGCTCATACGCTAGAAATTAAGCCTCCATAGGTATAAACATATGAAACCATAACATAGCCTTTGTCCTATAAGAAGCATGCAAAGGAAAGATACACTCCATGCTTGTCAGGGACTTGTTACATAACAACCATCCTTGTTTATTCATTCTTTCGATGTGATGTTTCAAAGAGACCTTTATGGTATGAAACATACTTTTGTTAATAGAGAATTAGTTTTCATTCCTATATACAAACAATGCTTTCAAAGCTTAGGAACAATGCTTTTTAGGGTTAAAGAAATCACAGATGTTGGAATATTCAAAAATATTTTTTTTCTAGTTCATTTAACTAGTTTATCAAATTTAAATAGTGTATCCATCCTTTATCTTTATTACAGTGTTAACTAATAATCCATCTCCATGTAAATGTTATAAATTAACTATATTTTGCTTCTCTGCAATATGAAGTGATTTTTTTTTTTCACATTGAATATTATATAAATAATTTTATAGTATTTTTTTTATTATGTAAAGGTAGTTTCCCATTTCAATATCACAAAGATGTTGTAATGTTAATATAAATATTTTAACTTAGCCAAAAATAAAATAAAAATAAAAAATAAACAAAAAATAAAAATAACAAAAAATAAGAAATAAGAGGTGCAAATGTTTCAATAATTAAAATAAATAAAAAATAAAAAAATTAATAATAAATTTTTAACTATAATATCATTTTGCCAAGGGGCTCCGTTATGAAACCAACTCACAAAAAGATACAAAAGAGAGATCCATGCCTTAGAATTCAGCCTCTTCGAGGGGGCAACCTCCTTTACATTACATAAATGAGAAATTCTTCGATGATTCAAATGAAAAAACCTCCTTTCTATATATAGGAGTCTAAGGAGTCACAATATAACCCAGCCGACCTAACAATAATAATATAAAGCCACAAAAATAACAATACAGGGCTTCTATGGGGCACAGTAATAACAATATGGGGACAATAGGGGCACAACAATATTAATAAGGGATACAACTACAATAGTACTGGGGTAATCACTAGTATTATAGGGACCCAACATGCCCCTCTCCTTCAAAAAAGTGTTGTCCTCAACGCTTCAGTAGTTCTGGATGCTTTTGTATAAAATTCTCATCCTCCCATGTGAAATCTTTAGCGGATAAGTTCTTCCACTTGATAAGATACTCAGAAATTGATCGATTTCGTAACTGTCGAGTTCTTGTTTCTGTGACTGCTTCTGGTTCCAATATAATTTTTCCTTCCTCGTCAAGTTCTGGCAATATTGTTTGAACTGGGAGCTTATCGCCTATAACCTTCTTTAAACATGAAACATGGAAAACTGGGTGCAATCGAGAAGCTGCAGCAAGCTCCAATTTGTATGCCATAGTACCAATCTTTTGCAACACCTTGTACGGACCATAATACTTTGGTGATAATTTATTATCCTTCTTAGCTTGCTTGAGGGACATTTTCTCATATGGTTGTAGCCGTAGGAATACCCAATCACCTACATCAAAACTTCTTTTGCTGCGATGTTGATCTACTTGTTGCTTCATTCTATTCTGTGCCAACACAAGGTTATCCTTTAAGAGTTGGAGGACATGTTGTTGATGTTCGATGTGATGTTCCACTGCTTGAACCTTAGAATTTTCCCATAAATATGATGTGATGGATGGTGGCTGATATCCATAAAGTGCCATAAATGGGGTCATTTTTGTTGCTGTATGGAAGGAAGTGTTATACCACCATTCAGCCAGACGCAACCATTTGACCCATTGTGTCTGTTTATCAGATACAAATCAAAGAAGATATCCTTCCAAACATTTGTTTACTATCTCAGTTTTCCCATCAGATTGAGGATGATAAGACGAGCTATGAGCTAACTGAGTAGCAAGACAAGAAAATAATTCTGTCCAAAAATTTCTAGTGAAAATGGGATCTCTATCACTTACAATAATCTTTGGGTTTCCATGTAGCTTTTTAATTGTTTCCATCAATGTAGTAGAAATTGTACTGGCTTTAAATGGATGTGATAATGCACAAAAGTGTGCATACTTCGTAAGTTTGTCAACTACCACCATGATGACACTCTTTCCCTCAAACTTGGGTAAACCTGTGATAAAATCCATTGAAACCTCCTCCCAACGTTGGCTTGGAATGGATAAAGGTTGTAATAGACCTGGTGTCTTAATTGTTTCAACTTTATTTTGTTGGTAAACCAAACATTTTGCCACAAACTTTTGAATATCTGATTTAAGGCTCTCCCAAAAAATTCCTTCTTAACCTTGTGGTAAGTTTTTAAAAATCCTAAGTGCCCTCCTAAGGGAGAAGTGTGCAATTCCATAAGAATCTTTTGTTTTAGCTGGGAATTCTTACAGAGGTATAAGCGATCTTTGTACCATAACGAATCATTTTTCCAGCTAAACGTATCAGACATACTGGAGTCTTGTTGTAACTTTTGAATAAGTACCCACACTTCTTCACATTCTTCCATTCCTCCCTTGCTTCATTTATCCAATCTGGTTGGATAATAGAAATGGCGCACAACAATGCTTCCACATCCTCATCCTTTCTTGAGAGTGCATCTGTCACCAAATTTTTCTTCCCTTTTTTGGACATGATTTCAAAGTCATAACCCAACATCTTTGTGACCCACTTTTGTTGCTCTTCAGAGGATAGTCTTTGTTCTAAAAAGTATTTAAGGCTATCATGATCCGTTTTTACCTTGAAGTGTCTTCCCATTAGGTAGGGTCGCCATTTCTTAAGTGCATGGAGTATTTCCAACATTTCCTTCTCATAAATAGCTTTGTGTAAAAACTTTGCCTTGATTGGACGACTTTCAAAAGCAATGGGTCTTTCATCTTGCATTAAAACAGCACCAATTCGATTTCCTGAAGCATCACATTCCACAATAAATGTTTTTGTGAAGTCTCGTGTAGCTAAGACCGTTGCTTGGCACATTGCCTCTTTAAGATGCTCGAAGGCCTTTGTTTCTTCTAAAGTCCATGAAAATGCATCTTTCTTCAATAACGTTGTTAGAGGTGCTTCTATTCTCCCATAATTCTTAACAAACTTGCGATAATACCCTGTCAACCCGAGAAATCCTCACAGATGCTTTATGGATGTGGGGATTTTCCATTCCTTAATGGCTTTAATTTTGCTAGGGTCTACCTTAACTCCTTCATGAGATACAATATGACCCCGATATTCCACCTCTTGTACTCCAAAGAAACATTTGGATCTTTTTGCATATAATTGTTTCTCCTCCAATAATTGTAGCACCCTGTCAACATGTTCAACATGATCCTTCCAAGATTTTCTATATATTAGTATATCATCAAAAAATACTAACACAAATTTTCTAAGGAATGGTTTGAAAATGGAATTCATCAACCCTTGAAATGTTGAAGGTGCATTGGTAAGGCCAAAAGGCATGACCAAAAATTCATAATGACCCTCATGAGTTCTAAATGCTGTTTTCGGAATGTCTTCAGTCTTCATTCTGATTTGATGATATCCTGAACGAAGATCCAACTTGGTGAAGTAAATTGATCCATGCAATTCATCCAATAATTCATCAATGACTGGAATGGGAAACTTATCTTTAATAGTGAGATTGTTGAGCTCCCTATAATCTGGACACATGCGCCATGATCCATCCTTCTTGTGCACCAATAATACTGGAGAAGAGAAAGAACTTTGACTCGGTTGAATTATACCAGCCTCTAGCATTTACACAACCATACATTCAATTTCACTCTTTTGGGTATAGGGATATCTGCACGGCCTGATGTTTGGAGGAACACTTCCTAGAATCAGATGAATAGCATGATCATGATCACGAATAGGTGGGAGACCTTTGGGAGTCTCAAATACCTTGGAATGATTGTCCAAGACTTTTTGGAGATCTGGAGAAATAGATGATTCCAATGTGGAAACATCTAGCGAACATAATTGTGCAATTACACCTCTTTGTTCCTTTTTTAGAAGCTTTGTCATACCGTTAGAGCTGATTATCTTTCATGGTTTCCCTACAATACCCCTTAATTCAACTTCCTTTCCTTCCATAGAACATTTCATGAAAATTAAAAGCTATTGTACCCAAGGATTGTATCCATTGGACTCCTAGTACAACATCAACACCTCCCATTGGAATGGAAATCATTGGGCTAGTCAATACATATTCTCCCATGGATAGCTTGATATTATGGCACTTTCTAGAGCAATTTATTGTTCCTTCATTTGCAACCATCACTTGACACTCTGGTGCTGGATATAAGAAGTAATTCAATTCTTTTGCCACCTTACAATGAATAAAATTGTGGGTACTTCCTGAATCAATCAACACTATTACCTTTTTCTTCTTGATTTGTCCTTCTATCTTGATGGTTTGAGGAGTGGTAATTCCTACCAATTCATTACAAGATATGGTCGGATTCATTTCTTCTTTATCTAGGCTTTGTTCCTAGAGTATGTCCTCTTCTTTTAGCCTTTCTTGCTCCTTTTCTTCTTCCTCTTCACAATCTATGTAGAATAATTTCTTCTCAGCACACTTATGACCTTTAGTGTATTTGCTATCACAATTGTAACAAAGCCCTTTTGCTCTTTTTGCTTCCAATTGTTGTGGTGTCAGCCTTATAGGTTGTGGAAGACTAGGGGCAACAACACTTCCATCTTTATAGTTGTGAGTGGTATGCTTCCTGGTTGCCATAATTTTGCTTTCCATTTTTCTTGCTAACCTGAATGCCTTCTCTAATGAATCAGGTTCCCAAAGGCGAACATCATGTTGGATATTATCCTTTAAAGTCCCTATGAACACATCAATCCTATGCTCCTCTGGAATATTTTTTACCCTTATGTTCAATTGTTGGAACTCCTCAATGTGCTCCATTATTGAACCCTTTTGTTTGAGACTTATCAATTAGCTAAAAAAAGTGTTGCTTTTTGTATCCTCATAATGTGCTGTCAATTCTTCCGTAAAAATTGCCCAAGTGATAATTTGTTTACGAGAGAAAAGCCATTGATACCATACAAACTGATTTGGTTACAAATATAAAGTTCCAATACGTACCTTTTGTGTGTTTTGCACATTATTGAGATCAAAAAATTGCTCCATCTGTAATATCCATGTTGTGGTATCCTTGCCATCAAATTTCCTCATATCAATTTTTGGAATATGGTGGGTCTTTGATTCAACATTAGATTCTATGGAATCATGATTAACATTTCTTTTGTTCTCATCGTGAGTTTCCTTTACTACCCTTTCACCCTTAGTGACTATTTCTTGTAGCAACTTATTCATATTTATCTTCAATTCTTCCATCTTATCATCCATGCCATCAATTTTAGCGTCCATGCCATTCATCTTAGCTTCCATGCCATCCATCCTAGCTTCTACGCCTTTCTTTAAACAATCCATCTTAGCTTCGACACCTTTCTTTAGACCATCCATCTTAGCTTCTACATCTTTCCTTAAACCATCCATCTTAGATTCTATTGCTTTTTGTGCGAGTGACACTTGTTGCACTTGGTCTCATAATTTTGACATATCATGTTGCATTTCTTCATCTTGTTCATAATTCATGCTAGAGCTTTTAGGTTGCTTACTAGGTGTTTGCATTTTCTTTCCTCGGGGCATCAATTACCAATTCAAACTAACTCTTCAAACCAATCTTATGCAAAAATTTAAAAAAAACTACACACCTTTTTTCACTTTGTAGAAGCTTGATATTGAATCTGATGTATCTCTGCAATTTCAGATCATCCAGTTCTGAAATTGTGACCTGTAATAGCCGTCTGTGACCTCTTTCCAATGCCACCAGTCTGATCCAAGTTGGATTCTCCAAGGAAGAGTTATGCACAATCTCCCAAGATTACCTTCTTACGAAATTTCAATCCGATGCTCAGAGAGAAAGTATGATACTTTTCCCCAGGTCAACTGTTTGGGATGTAATTCAGGAGTCTTCAAAAAGACCAACTTCCTCAGATCATGTCTCCCCAAATATAGCGCGAAAAGCTTTGAAATTCGGACCCGAGATTTAGATCTATTTCTTCTGAAATGGGTTTTATTTTTAGCTTCTGAAACGTCGCAAAAAAAAATTATAGCGAAAATGCCACGATGACCTGTTTGGAGCAACGAAACCCTAGAATCCATAGCTCTGATACCAAATGTTATGAAACCATCTCACAAAAAGATAGAAAAGGGAGATCCACGCCTTAGAATTTAGCCTCTTCGAGGGGGCAACCTCCTTTACATTACATAAATGAGAAATTTTTCGATGATTCAAATGACAAAACGTCCTTTCTATATATAGGAGTCTAAGGAGTCACAATATAACCTAGCCAACCTAACAATAATAATATAAAGCCACAAAAATAACAATAGAGGGATTCTATGGGGCACAGTAATAACAATATGGGGACAATAGGCACACAACAATATTAATAAGGGATACAACTACAATAGTAATGGGGTAATCACTAGTATTATAGGGACCCAACAGGCTCATTCTACAAGACGATGTGTAATTATGTCTGTGGTCAACGTGGAATTAACATGTCTCCCTTTTAAAATAAAAATAAAATATTCTTTAAATTAAAGAATAACGCCCACTAAAATAAATAAACAAAGACACATAAAACGTACTCACACTCTAATTGTGTTTGCTTTATTGGTTGTTGATATGATAAAAACATTTTATTCTCACTCTCTATTATAAATAAAATATTTCTATATCCATATGAAATAAGATTATCTTATATCAACTTTAAAAAGAAAATAAGTAATTATTTTAATATCAACAACTTATATGGTTTAAAATAATAATAATAATAATGTCTATATATTAGATAAAATAATTGAAAGGTTAAATTCTTAATGTTATAACATCTCAAACTATTTTACATTTTGACCTTTTTATTAAGGCTTAATTTTGATTGGAGAAAATATTTGTTGGAATTGCATGTTTAACCTATTCTATTCCATGAATTTAAGGGGTTGAATTCTTAAAAAGGTACAATTCTTGGAAATACAATTTTTCTAATTTTTACACTATGAAAATAATTTGCACATCAAAATATTTAATCCTTCTTATCTTGTGCTAAATCAATGATTAAAATAAATTTACACCAATAAAATACAAGCTCGACCCTCTTAGCTTTTAATAAATCTAGATTTAAAATAAATCTAATCTATTGTATATAAAAATTTGAATATTACATCTCACCTGTTGTATATTAAATAACGAATATCGCATAAATCATTTTTATGCCGATAGGAGCCCCCCTATTAGAATCGGCAAGTTAATCATCTCCTTAATTAATCTTTTTGATCATATGGCGTGAATTGAAAGATGCCAGTATATTCTTGTAGTCGTCAGTAATTCAATGGATGAAATTAGCTACAGTAACTTTCTTGCATGTCTAGAACACATACTTAGACCATACTTAAATTATTTTTTTACAAAGCATGATTAAAAATGTATTGTGCCTCTCGTTGATAACCACGTATATAGGATTAAGAAAAAATGAAATAAAAAAATTACTACCAAACACCTATCTTTCACAGTGGCTTTGAAAGTGGTCTCTTTGCATTCTGAAACATATGCATGGTTGAAGCATAAGGACACGTTGTGATTGATTACAATGACAGTTGAAGGATTTATGCTCGACAATCAGCCATAACCATGAAAATGAGGTATGTAGGCATAAATTCGAGTAATAATGAGATGTTTCATGCATTACAATGAGGGTTGAACCATTTGTGCTCGACAATCATCAATAACCATGAGAATGAGGTATGTAGGCAACCTCCAATAGAGCTGGGCTCAATTACAAAATAAGACACGATGCTCCTCGAGGGAGTCTCTATCCTTTATATAGGATTCATACATGCAATGCCATGGGTCAATACCATGGTTCTTATTAATACCATCTATCTAATACCATGGCCCATTTACAACTAACAGTGGTCCCATCTTTAAATGCAGGTCAACCACTTACAATTATTAATATGGGATTTATTGACTCTTTACTTAACTATAACTATGACTCGATCCTATTGCATAAATAAGGGCATTAGTGTTGGACCCTAACATGCCCTCCCCCATAAGAATAGCCTTATCCTCCAGGTTGAAGCTGCGGAAACTGCTAAAGGATAGTGGCTGGTTCCCAGGTCACATCTTTCAGAGAGGTGTCTTTACACTTGATGAAGACTTCCTTGATCGTGCCGCCGCGCAGGTGCCATTCTCCTTTGTCAAGAACCTGTTCAGGTTGGAGCCAGATTGACCCTTCTTCATCCAAATCAGGTAGACTGGCTTGAATTCGGCAATGGTTCCCAATCACTTTCTTGAGGTATGAGACATGGAAGACTGGATGGATTTTTGCCATGGGTGGCAAACCTAGCTTGTAGGCGGCTACTCCAATGCACTTAAGTACTTGATACAATCCGTAAAATTTTGGAGATAATTTTTGACAACCCTTGTCTTTGAGTGATGTTTGCTTGTATGGTTGCAGCCTCAAAAATACTTGATCCCCTTCTTGAAATTGGCATTCGGAACAATGTTAATCTGCCTGTTGCTTCATGCGGTTTTGGGCTTGATGAAGATTCTCTCTAAGATGGGCTAGCATGTTTGTGTGGTTATATAGGAGTTGATCCACTACTTGTACCTTCGAGCATCCCTTGATATAAGAAGTAGGTGAAGGAGGGAGTTTACCATAAACTACTTCATATGGAATCATTTTGGTGGCGGCATGATAGTTGGTGTTATACCACCATTCGGCTAGAGGTAACCACTGTACCCATAGATGTTGTTTTTCCGAAGCGAAGCACCTAAGGTAGGTCTCCAGACATTTGTTGACTGCTTCAGTTTGACCATCAATTTATGGATGATAGGAAGTACTAAGTTGTAGTTGGGTACCTTGTAGCCTGAGGAGTTCCTGCCAAAATTTACTGGTGAAGATTGGGTCATGATCAGACACAATGGA
Source organism: Pinus tabuliformis (assembly GCA_031772625.1). NCBI lineage: Eukaryota > Viridiplantae > Streptophyta > Pinopsida > Pinales > Pinaceae > Pinus > Pinus tabuliformis. Next base: position 83,100,266 of record CM062819.1, on the reverse strand, counting down.
AGTGGGCATGGCATGCAATTTGAAGATTTGATCCATGCAAGATTGAGCGACCAAATTCGGTGTAAAAGTGTGGGGTAGGGCATAAAAATGAGCATACTTAGAAAGTCTATCCACAACCACCATGATGACTAACTTGTTTCCTGACTTCGGAAGGCCCGTAATGAAATCCATAGAAACCTTCGTCTAGATTGAGGCCGAGATTGGAAATGGTTGTAATGTTCCTGGGGATTTGACTGTTTCTCCTTTGTGGCACTGACATACGTTGCACTCAACTACAAAAGTAACAATGTCCTTTTTTATGCCTGTCCAAAAGAATGATCGTCGAGTGCGAGAATAAGTCTTCTAAAAGCCTGAATGTCCTGCAGTGGGAGATGAGTGCAACTCCACAAAAGTGTGGCTTTTGAGGATGGATGTTGGTGATATCTCAAATCTATCCTTGTAGTGAAGAATCTCATCCTACCAAGAGTAGCCCACTATGGAATTTTGATCCGCTTGCAATTAATTAATGAGTTGGGAGAGCCAGGGATGTGAAAACCATTCCTTGCGAGCCTCTTCAATCCATTCTGGAATGGGAAGGGAGATTGTGAGCAGGGTGCTTTCCTCCCCAAATTGGTGTGATAACGCATCTGCTACAATATTTTCACGCCCTTTCTTGTAAATTATCTCATAATCATATCCAACCATTTTGGTGAGCCATTTATTTTGTTGTGGCGAGGATAGGCATTTCTCCAAAAAATATTTAAGGCTTTGATGGTCTATGCGGATTTGGAAATTCCACCACAATAAGTATGGTGGCCAGGTATCTATTGCATGTAAGATGGCCATCATCTCCTTCTCATAGGTAGATTGTCCCAGATTTTTCCCGCTTAGTTGCTGGCTAGTGAAGGCCAAGGGTTGACCTTCCTGCATTAAGACCACCCCAATACCTGTACTTGAAGCATCACATTCAATCACAAAATATTTGGTGAAGTCAGGTAGTGATAATATGGGAGTGGAACACATGGCATGTTTGAGAGCTATAAAGGCTTGTTGTGCTTCATCATTCCAGAGAAATGAATTTTTCTTGAGGAGGTGAGTGAGGGGTCTAACAATGCAACCATAATTGCGGACAAAAATTTGATAGTAGCCTGTGAGACCCAAAAATCCTCTCAAGCTCTTCAAGGTCTTTGGTTGAGGCCAATCCTAAATTGCCTGGATCTTTTTGGGGTCCACCTGACACCTTCACGCCCCACAATGTAGCCCAAATACCCAACTTCTTCCATGCCAAAAGAGAACTTGGACATCCTAACAAATAATTTATGCTTCCGGAGCAGTTGCAAGAGTAGATCTACATGTCGAAGATGTGTGGCCCAGGTGTGGCTATAGATGAGAATGTCATCAAAGAAAACAAGGACAAATTTTCTGAGATATGGTTTGAGCAGGTGGTTCATAAGGCTTTGAAAAGTGGATGGGGAATTACAAAGACCAAATGGCATGACCAGGAACTCATAATGCCTTCACGAGTTTAGAAAGTAGTCTTTTATGTCTGCTTCTTTCATGCGAATTTGGTGATAGCCCGAGCGAAGGTCGAGCTTAGTAAAGAATTGAGTTCCATTTAGTTCATCCAGCAAATCATCGACAACTAGGATGGGAAATTTATCTTTGACCGTCAACTTGTTGAGGGCCCTGAAGTCTGGATACATACGCCATTCCCCATATTTCTTGAGCACCATGACCACAAGCGATGAATAAGGACTAATGCTGGGACAAATGATGCCTACTTCCAAGAGTTCCTTGATGATTTTTTCAATTTCATTTTTTTGGGTGAACAGATATCTATATGGGCGCACATTTGGTGGTTGGGCCTCGGGGACCAAAGTAATGCTATGATCATGTTCCCCTCTCGAGGTTGGAAGCTCATGAGGCTTGTCAAAGACTGGTAGGTGGTTGTTTAATATCTGTTGCATCTCAAGATGAATATGAAGAGAAGTGGGTTCCAAGGCCTAGATGGCATTAAATTGGGCTATAACTCCATGGTGGCCCTTTTTTAACAATTTTTCCATCCTATGTGAGCTAATGATAGAGGGATCACCCGCCTGGAGTCCGTGGAGGATATGTGTGTGGTTGTTCTGCTTAAAGCTCACATATAACCCCTGGAAATCCATTGTGATTGGGCCAAGTGTGCAAAGCCATTCAGCACCTAGGACAATGTCGCACCCTCCCATGTGTATGGCAAACATGTGGGTCTTTAATTGATAATCCCCCATTTGAAGTTTGAAATTTTCACAGCAGCCTTCACATTTCATTGTCCCCCCATCAGCTATTTTGACCTGGAAGTTAGAAACTACTCTGACCAAAAAACACACTTCTTCCACGACTCTTTGATGGATAAAGTTATGTGCACTGCGACTATTAATCAAGACTACTACTGAGCGATGCTTAATAAAACCTCTAATTTTGAGAGTTTAGGGAGAAGAAATCCCTACCAAAGCATGCAATGAGATAACTGGTTCTTTAGGTACATTGTCTGGTTGGTTTTCCTCGTCTTCCTCCTCTGGTTCCTGAAGTGGTGGGGCTTCCTCCAATGAACTTTGATCAGTAGCATCAATTTGAAAGAATTTGGGCTCCTTGCATTTATGCCTTGGGGAGTATTTCTCATCACATTAGTAACACAATCCTTGCTTTCTTATTTCCACCACTTCCACTGGTGACACCTTTTGAACCTTGAGTGTTTGGGTAGTGCTTTGAGCCTGTGTGGGGCGACCCTTGGCTATGAAATTTGGGTGATTGGACTGGGCTGCTAACACATGTTCTACTTCACGAGCTATCCTGCAGGCATGCAGCCATGAGATAGGGTGTTATAGTCAGACGTGGGCTTGTATGGCTTCTTTGAGACCACTAACAAAACATTCCAAGTAGAACTCATCTTGTAGACCTCCTGTGCGGAAAGCAAAGGCTTCAAAGGCTGTAATATATTCGTTCATTGTTCCTGTCTATTGGAGCTTAGTGAGATGACCCAAAAAGTTAGATTCCTGGTCAAAGCGATCTGTAAGAGCTTTTGTGAATGTCTTCCAAGTCACGGGCCTTCCATGGCAACGTTGATGCCACTGCAACCATTGCTATCTTTCATTTTCCAAGTACATGCTACCCACACTAAGCTGAGTCGCATCATCTCTAATGTGGATCAGTGTGAAATATTGCTCCATTTGTGCTATCCATGTGACTGGATGAGAGCCATCAAATTTATACATGTCCTGCTTGGGTGGTTGCAGCGGGGATTTTTGGTGGTTTCCAAAGAGGTGAAGAGAATGGCTAGACTCGCCCTCAATGTTTTCATTGAGAATACATGCCTCCGTGCATTCCTCCATCTTGCCCTTTGCTAGTGTGTTAGTTAAGGTCTTCAGCGACGACAGTACGTCATTCAATTTTGATTCAAGGCTGTCGATCTTCTCATTGGCCATAGCTTGAGCTCTAGTTTGTACCATGCACTGATTCGATGCACTAAAAATTTAGGACCACCCGAAATGTTTTTGACACTAACAATTGAATGGTGCCACCTTGCTCAGCTCATCGACCTTATTCTTATGGGAAAAGTCTCCTATAAGCATCTCGGGGGTCCCTTTTTTTTTTTTTTTTTACACTCCGAAAGGAGTTTTACTCCTCGCTTAGGAATGCTGCAGTAGCCGAATCCCAGAAAAGTCAATGCTACCCAAAGTCCTGTGAGAATCGCGCCCAGGTATAGGAGCCCACACAAATAGTCAGATCTGTCAGTGAACCCTCAACTGCAGAGTATGAGTAGGAATGTGGCAGTGATCGAACCCCTGCTGCTAGATCTGAATGGCGGATCTAATTGTCGCAACTGCTACAGAACCCAAACTGCTAGATTTGGATGGCAAATCTGATAGATCTGAATGGCGGAACTGATTATTGTGGCTGCGATAGAACCCCACCTGCTAGATCTGATCTGGCAAAGATGATGCGTTATCCAGAGAGAGGCACAGGAACTATGGTGTCAAGGAGTGTCAGGTGCTACAGATAACAATATACATAAGGGTTTGATAGTAGTACTTGGCCCAATCTTTTAGGGCACTGACTAAGGAGGATCAACCATACCCTTAGCCGTACAACCCTACTACCCTATCATACACACAAGTAATCTCCCCGAGTGTTGTTCTCAGTGTACTGTAGCAGCAGGATGGCTAATGGTTTATCTATGGCGAGGTTTCAAGAGAGCCTAGGGGGCTTCCGATATACCCAGAGGGTACTTGGAAGACAATCCGTGCGCGGTTCTGTCTAATGTGCTACTACTCGAACGGGTACCCACAAGGGTTACAAGGGAGTCCAACAAGTGTGACCACCTCTTGTATTTCCTACGTGCATGCCTCCCCAAATCCGCAAGTTTATGAGCTCAATGATAGATCCCGTGGTTTAAAGACGCCGGAACACGTCTCTAGCCAAAAAAAAGTTGCTAAAAATTAGAGATCCCACCGGCCCTGGAAAGTGCTCTAATACCACTTGTTATGCTCTTAACCTGCAAGAAGATGCAAGAATACAAAATATATGAAGAAATGTACCCAGAACACAGAACAATTAAGAAATAACAAGAAACATTTTATTATTCAGAAAGAAATGTTCACTTGCCTCTTCGAGGGGGCAACCTCCAATAGAGCTGGGCTCAATGACAAAATAAGACACGATGCTCCTCGAGGGGAGTCTCTATCCTTTATATAGGATTCATACATGCAATACCATGGGTCAATACCATGGTTCTTATTAATACCATCTATCTCATACCATGGCCCATTTACAACTAACTGTGGTCCCATCTTTAAATGCGGGTCAACCACTTACAATTATTAATATGGGCTTTATTAACTCTTTACTTAACTATAACTATGACTCGATCCTATTACATAAATAAGGGGGTTAGTGTTGGACCCTAACATATATAGATTACACAGGAAACCCGTTGTGAATCATATAAATAGCAGATCTCAAATTTTATAGACTCGCCACTATAAATCCATCGGTTCTGGGTCTCCAAGCCTTTGCATTGCGCAGTGTGATCTGCGCTTCCTGCGATTGCGATTTGTGATCAGATCCTAACTGTGGATCCGATCGGTGATCCGATGCTTGAGATTAAGTCGCGCGATTGCATATCACTCAAACTCAATGCCAGACTCCTTCCACTTCCATACGCCAATCCGATACCTTTATGGACCCGATAGGGATATAAACCATTCCCTATAAAATTTTAAGTCTAGAAGTTAATTCCTACTATGTTTTTTCATCGTTTGTTTATGTAATTGGGTTTTCCACTTGCAATAGTTAAACTGTATAATGAGCCCACTGATGCGATATTTCGCCTTTCCAATTCAATCTGCAATCTGACGGTTCAGATTAGCTCGCGTGATCACATATTGCTTAACCTCAATTCCAGACTCCTTCCGCTTCCATACGCCGATACGATATCTTTACGGACCCCATAGGGACATAAACCATTCCCTATAATATTTCAAGTCCGGCACTTGGTTGCAACTGTGTTTTTCACCATTTCTTAGTGTAATTGGGTTTCTGCTTGGGGGAGTTAAACTATATAATGGCCCCGATGATGTGATATTTTGCCTTCCCAATTTGATCTCAGCCGTTGATCTTCCCAGATCTAAGGGTTCCTAAGCATCTATCTTCGCTCCTGCACTCGTTCCTTTAACTTAGAATTTATGCTAAGTCTTCATTTTTTGCTCTTCTTTAAAGGTTTCGTCCCGTTGTTCCTGTGTTGTCACAATTTCAAATATCAATGTATTATCAATTTTTTTCTGCTGCAATAAATCACTGCTTGTCTCATTTAATAGACATTCTCCATCCTCCTTTACTTTAGAGTTTTTTATCTTCTGAAAAGAACTTTTGCATACTTTTGACAGCTTCAAAAGATTGGTCATCCTCTGTTAGTGTTTGTTCTCCCAGGGTTAAATCGTCTGCATAGGTTCCTTCCTTCTTAAGATCTTTCAGTAGAAAATGGAAAATTGCTTTGCAAAATGGAAAATTGTGTGTGGTAAATTATGTATTTATGTTACTTTTAATTTTATTCAACATTAAATTGTTTTGTTGATATCAAATGCCTTCTTTTTTTTTACTGTTAGGTGGTTTCATTGTTTCATCATGGATCCAACTATTTGGAGTTCTCTTCCATTTGAAGTTCTTGAACTTGTGTTGCTGTGGCTCCCTTTATCGGTTGTGATAAAGTTTGGCACTATGTGTAAAAAATGGAAGAATTCTTTGCAGGACCCTTCTTTAATTTTACGTTGCAAGAATGTCTCCACAAACCAATTTGGATTTCTTGTTCATTTTCTAAATAGTGAAGACAATTATTTTTCTGTGCAATACCTTAATCAGAATGGCCACATATATCAATTTCATTTGGGATTAATAGATTCAAGATACAGAGTAGAGTGTGTTGTTGGACCAATGGTGGTTTTATCCTTACCAACATAATGCTCCCAAACACACAACTATTTTGTAGTGAATCCATTTACAAAGGCATTTAAAAACATAGGGCCAGTACGAATTGGAGAGTCAAGGTTCTTTTCATTATTGGAAAATGTAAGCAGTAGAAAATATGACTGGGTTGTTCTAAAACATATCTATGATGGAATGCAGTCTGAATTTTATGTTTGTATTAGTCTTGATAGGGTATGGGAAAGGGCTGGTGTTCCATTTGGTGGCAGTTCACCCCCCAAGAATGTAGTGTTTTATAAAAGTAAAATGTTTTGGCTATATCTTGACAAGGAGTATGAAGATTATCCTCGGTACGGGTATACAATATAATGGTTTGACGTAATAAAAAATGAGTGAGGTTTTTCATTTGTTCCAATCACTGACATACATTGTATGTCATTAGCAATATACATGAATCAATTGATATGCCTTATCAATGATGGGTCCACTTCTGTATGGTCAACTAAAGAATTAGATCATTTCCAATTTGGTCAACCGTGTTTTGAACGAGGAATTGACTACTTTGAAGATGATTGGGGTTTCAGATGGAAGTTGTTGGAAGAAATTTCTGCAGATATAAATAGCAAATGTCCTGGCTATCTTCCGTTCTGAATAGTCCATGGTCTGGTTCTTATGTGCAACAGCAGTGAAGTTCCTTTCCTATTATATGACATGGTGACTCACATCTGTTTTCTAATAGGTATTGATAGTTCAACTAATGGGAAGATGTCTTAGTTTTGGTACCCAACACAAGAGGACTGCAATGATCTGATTGAGTATGGAGATAATTTTGCAATTGTTGCCCATATGGATTCTGTTGATCAGATTCCACCATTGGATATGGTGATGGATTCTTAGGATATTAGTATTCTTGGGGGTTCTTATAAATATTTCCATTTTATATACTCTCTGTGGTTGTGGAAAATATTTCCATTTTTTCCTCTATACATATTGTGTGTGTTTATGGTAATACTTTAAAATTATGTTTGTATCGATCTTTGTGATGTAAAATATTTAATATTGTTTCCGCTAAAGTTTTCTTATTTACATGTAGATGTTTGTCGATGTTATGCTTTTTTCTTTGTTTGTATAATGATAATTTCTATGATTTATGTTATACATTATATTTGTAATGGTTTTTGTCATTGATTCTCAAACAGTTTTATATGTTTGTGTTCATTTTAATATTTATATTTATATTTTGATAGTATATATAGTTCCAAATTTTTAGATTCTTGTGTCGCAATAGTGTGGGTTCCATTTTGATTATAATATGATACATGGAAATTTAGGCTTCTTTTTTTGTTTGGGCCATTTGGAAGAATTCATTTGTTTTTTTTGCCATTTTGAAATTATTTGTTTTTGTTTTTAGGCATTTGGAAAAAGCCTTATACATTTTCATAAGTTTATATGCTTGGAAAAAAAATATAAGATATACACTTTTTATGTTCGATGTTTATGATTGCATAATGAATACTTATTATTCATTGTAGAAATGTCATCTGAAGGCACAAGCGTGCATGCAAGAAAAAGAACTTTGTCATCATAGTCATGTTAGAGGTCTAATGAAAGCCGTCATTTTGCGGTATCAACAAAATAAGGATGCGATAAATGAGCATCGGAGAGCTACATATAAGAGAGAAACGACTGAAGCCACTCTTCAAAATGATTCTATAGTTCCTTATAAGTATCGTAGTATGGACGTGTTGAGGGCCCGGAAATCGGGTCAACAACAAGGGGGATACCCACCCGGTCCGGAACTTGGTTGGCGGCTCCTTGCCCGTTTGATGTAGCGGGTCCGACTGGGGATAATGGGACCAGCTTCCCAATCTAAAGGGGTGTGTGTGTGTGTAGAGTTTGATTATGCTGATTCTAGAAGTATTTTAGATCTAACTCAAATCTAACTTGTAAACTGACTCTATGCTATTGTAATCTAATGAAAACAACACATCTAATCTACGCTAACCCGGGATATATCTCTTTTATCATGCGATCTAAAAGATTTCATACGATAACTGGTAATAAAGATCATTCAGCTATCATAAGAATATAAACCAATTAAGATGAACCATTCTGCATAAAAAGTTAGGAAAAACAGTTGTGAACAGCATATCGCATAATAAGTTATTCATATGTCAAACACAAACATATGATTCCACCGTACAGAAGTGTCAAATGGTAACCCAGACATTCATACATCAACATATAAACAACTAAAACTGCATATCACTCTAAGAATATAAGCAGAAATCCGTCAAGAGATAAAAGTACCATTTATGACTGATTTTCACTCATAAACCTCAAGCAATAATGATTTATCTCTACTTACTTCTAACGCCTACTAAGAGTACAGAAGTGCAACATCAGTAGCAAACATTAAAATGCAAACATAAATAAATCTCGATCCTTCCATTCATCAAAACCTCCTCTGAGGGTGCAGAAGTGCATGTTCTGAGGACAAGTTTTTGACAAATTTCTGGACCCTTCTCCAATGCAATGAGAAGGGTTAAAATACTACTTCCTAATTCTAATAATAGTATCATTACAAAATTTTAGGATACGGTTTTCAAATGACCGTCCCTTTTCTAATCTAGTAAAAAGAGAAAAAACAACATTCTAAATGAAATCACTTATGAGCTTGGTCTTTAAAGTTGCAAGTGTCCAGCATAGGCTTGAGAAGAGTCGGCTGACTGATTTCTGCGCTGAACTGGGCTGCGAAAACGGCATCTACGAGAGCTGGAGCTAACTTCTCGGCTGCGTTTGTAATGCATTTCACCATCATCCATTGGCTGTGTGGTTTAACCAAATACGTCCAGTAACATTCCCAATTCAGCCTGACCAATGCTTGGATTGCCTTCCCTTTTGCCTGTGCTTTCTGCCTCCATTCTGTTTCCAGTTGCGACCTGTTTGGTAGGTACCCCGGGGTGGTCTCTGCAATTAAATTTGCCCTGTGTAAATTCTCATTCACACAGTCGATAAGAATGCTTGCCTGTGTCGCTGCTGTCTCTGCTGCTTGCTCCGCCCGCGTGATTTGATCGTCCCATTTATTAAAGAGCAACTCTTTATGATTTTCATTAATCCTGGGTGCACCTGCTCTTTTCCCTTCCTCATCATCTTGCCAAGTCAAATATTCTGTCACCCTCTTGTCGTTCTGATCATAGTCGCTCCGCAAATCCACCACTTGACTGGTGATTTTGTCGCTCAGTGCACAATAGTGACTCCACTGTGATATTTTACGTCCCAACTCTTCCTGCTGCTGTAGTAGTTGCTCGTTCAAGCCGATAGATTCTGAGATAAACTCTACCAGCTTAGGCTCATCTTTAAGCGTTTCTTGCAAAGTCTGCAATTGCTTTTCTTTTTCTTCGAGACTCCTTTGATAGCCTATCTGCATCCGTTGAAAGTCTTCCTGTAGCTTTTCAAGCTGTCTGGAAGCTTCAGTGTTCACGTTGGCTTGTTGCAACTGTTGTTGTAGCAGTTGTATATGATTTTCTTGTTGCTTTAATAGTTGCTGAACTTCAGAGGCCTTATCAATAGTTGCAGAAGCATACGCTCCTGCAATCTGGGACAGCTTCGTAAGATTTTCATTCGGATTATTATTGGGGTCTTTCCATAAGACATCCAAATGTTCAGCCTCTTGAGATAGTGTATTTTCAAGCTTTCTTTTCTTTCTCTGTCTCCTTACAACTGCTTTGTGTTGGGGACTATAGAATACATCCAGTGGGGGAATTTCTTCTACGTTAAGTAGAAGTTCTGAGGTTGGAGCGATAGGAAGGTGTTCAGCTTCTGTGGCACTACTGACCATGGTCGAAACGACTTCTTGCACCACCTGTGTATTATTCACAGGTGTTTTTGGGACTTGCCCTTCAAGATTGATCAATTCATTGAAGGTTTCCCACTCTTTATCTAGCTCTATCGTGACAAGTGGTGCTTCGATGACAGGAGGGGGAACATCTCTTGGTGGTGAGGCGATAACTTGCTGCCGAGACATTGCACTTGACTGAGCTGTGTCTTTGGTTGTTTCTTCGTTTTTTTCTTGGTCGTGAACAGACTCTTCAGGATGCTCAGATACTTCTTGCGCGGCGTTGGACTTAGATTTGGAAGTGCTGGAGTTTTCACTGAGGCTGATGCTTGGAGTTGGTTCTCTAGTAGGTAGTCGCAGCCTCTCTAGTGGAATACTGGCCAGCCTTCTTTCTCTGTATAACGTGAATTTTTGGAGGTCATCCGGAGACAACCTCGACTGAGCTTCCCGCAAAATTTCTTTGAGCGAACTTTTACTCTGAAACAGATCATCAAACAGATCTTTCTTTCCAGAGAACACTCTTATCTTGACGTTCGTTGTGAATTCTTGGGCCACATTATTTGGGTCGAATGGCCTCGCTGGGAACTTAAATAATTGAAGACACGTCACATTCTCCACTTCCCCAAAAGCGTGTCCTACATCGAACAAAGAGAAGACCCCACAAGTAACGAGAAATTGAGGCCATATGGCCTTCTTCTTGTCCTTTAGGTCTTTGGTCAGGCCGCCTTCAGAACACGTTTGATAGGCGATTTCCCGGGCCAAAAGTTTATCAGGGACATATAGGGGTAGGACATGGGGAGGTACAGTGCTTCCAAAAACTCTAATGTAAGTAAACCATTCTTCCCCAAACCATCTTGCGATGGGGATGATGTCAATTTGGGCCTCGGGAGAGCACCTTGGGGGGTCCTTATCATATATCATTCTATATAGGGGCAAAATAAGCCCATGGCAAATCTGGTAAAAGTGAGGGGTAAACTGGGAATCCCATAAGACCTTATGATAAACATGGATGGGCAATGGATCTTGGGTAGTCCATTTCCAACCCATAATAGGGAATTCAGATACAAGACAAACAGAATCCATGATATAGGCAGACAAATAAAAAGGAGGATAGACCCTTTGAGACAAGGATCTCTTAGACCGGTAATTGAGAACAGCCATGTATAGAGTATCAGAAAGGATTTTGGCCCAATCTAGGATGTTGGCGTTAGTGGCAGCATCAATCAATGGCAGACATTCAGATGAAAACTTGTTGATATCCGGCATCCCAAATAACCTACAGAGCATGGCCGCAGCAAAACAATATGGAGAGGTGAGGGAACCAGTGCTGTACATACCGTTTTTATCCTTTTTTAGTGGCTCGTCTCTTCTAGACCATTCTTTAGTGGTGTCCGATAGATCTGGATTCTCTGCTGCGAACTTCTTAACAAATTGTGCATTATAGGTCGCTTGCGGTTCAGGAAGATGATACATAAGCTTCAAATCTTGTGCAGCAAACGATCCCACGAGCCCATGTCCATGAACTTTGAATTGCCTATTTTTCAATTCTGCATCATCCAGTATCCACTTGATCATATCTGTGTATGGTAGAATTTTGGGTCTTGTCGCTATTCTGTGAAGGAATGAACATGCCAGGTCCTCCAAGGACGCCTCAGAAGAGCGTGGTGCACCCGCAACAGCAGTTACCTTCATTATTCTAGGCTTTTCTTCCTCTAGCAGCCTGTACATGCCTTCCCATGTTGATATCCCTGCGTCTTTGTTACAGGTTGTGTCTGTGTACAGGGGCGCCATCTCCTTGGTCTTCTCCCTCGCTTCGGAGCTTTGAGCTTTATTTTTCTTTCCCATTTCTCTTTGCGTTTCTGTCTGAGTCGTCTTAGCGTTTTGTTCCTGCAGATTACGAGTGAAATGGAAATGACTGATCCAGAAAGGTGATGGGAGAGTTTTAAATGCAATAGATAAATCAAATATGCCACCTTACGTGAAGCAAATCTCTACCAAGGCACGCGTCTTTAATCCATTTAATAACTGACAACTAATTCATTTACTATCATTAAAAGCGCATGATTCCGGGTCAGATTATAGTAAGTGGTTTTTTCTTTGAATGGCGTGCCCGAAGGATTCGTACCGAAGTGATTTATGATTTGCTGACGTAATCTCATATGTCATGCGATAGCTAATCGCATTATCGCAAATCGCATGGATGTGGTATCGCAGCGATCGCAATATCGCAGATCGTAGAAATTTGATGTTTACCAAATCTTGCCTGGCTCGTTTCTGCGATATGCGATCTAGCGATCGACGTTATCGCAGATCGGCGAATCTTTAAGTTTTTCTTTATGAGCATTACTATTTTGTGATGCGATGCCATTGTTAACGCGAGGATGGTGCGCATAAAAGGGAAATGAAGGTGTTTCCTATCCTTTTGCAATGCGACCTTAAAGGCTTTCTCTTTTATCATAGACTTAATTTTTAAAATATCCAAGAGGCTTTTTCTAAGCGTACGATTGTGACTTCAAAAAGAAACTCTTGTTTTTCCTAAAAATTAACTAAGGGTCCCCATTCATTCAGTATCATGGTTGATACTTAATTGAATAAGGGGGGGGGGGTGTTGCTGGCCACAACAGGACGATATAATGGAAAGAACATTTCCTGTTGATAGTTCATTATCAAGATATGCTCCTCCTCAGTATAGCCTTGTTGTTTGATGCTCATCTGAAAATGTTCATAACATTGGTGAAACATCTTGCAATTGGGAATAACGCCATATCGATATTGTGCATGAAAATGTCCACCCTAACCCTTTTGTGTGTCCAATTGCATGTTCTGATCGCCAAAGGTTGCAAATAAGTGATGGTCGAGGTAATGATGACATTTTCTATGATGATTTGAATGATAGTTTACTTGGCCATTTGTTTGATAATTTGGATTCAGCTGCTCGAAACAAAAGACCTTCAAATTCCGCTTCTCAAAGTAATGCAGTCCCACCAAGAGAATCAGTCATCCCTAATAGCAATTTCTGTGGCACAATGGAGGTAACACAATTATATTATGGTTTTCGCTGCAATAGTAGTTGTTCAGCTACATTCCATACTGATGTAAATTTTCAATGTTTTTTGATTTGCTTTTCGTTTTTTATATTTCTAAATGGTTAGACAATGAATTTGATTTTCTTTGAACATGACAGAAGTCATTCCAATAGAGGCATAGAAATTAACTTCGTAGATGTTACATCTATTGATGTTAAAAGTGAAGAGGAACTATCTCATACCATTCATCCACATCACCAAACAAATGTAAATGTTGAGTGGATTTGATATTTTTCTCATTTTCTCATTTACAGTTGCCTTGAAATTGTGTTTTCTAAAATTTCATGGAGAAACCATGATGTCATCTCGTTAAGTTGGCCAATTGGAATCCAAAAGATCAAATAGTAAAATTATTGTAGATGTATTTGATTTATTTTCAATTTTGGAGTCTTTATTTTTTGGACATTTACCTTTATAACTTATTTTATTTCTTTGAAATAGGAAACAACTCATTTGAATAGAGGCAAAGAAACTACATGCAAAAATTTTCCGTCCACTGTTCTTAGAATCCAAGATCAACCATCTAATAACCCTCATCCACGTGAAGACAGAAATGTAAATTTTGAATGCATTTGATTCTTTTTCATTTTCTTCATTTATAGTTAGTTGCAAATTAAATTTTAAAGTCTTTTATGACAGAGAGACCTTTACATCCTCTCAGATTCGCGAAATGCACACCATAAATTTGGAAACACATTCTCATAGATGCATTCCACGTGGTTCAAATTTGCGAAGGGAATCTCATGTTCTTGAAGATGAAGTAAATGTTAGAAGAGATTTTACTCATCGAAATGGTTTTCAACATGGTTCGGCGAGTAGAGATCATATTCATTTTGATGAAAACATGATTGCAGTGCATAAAAGGTTTCAAGCAAAGATAGATATCCTTTCAGTTGTCCAGATGTGCCACATTTTCAGAGAATCATATCCCAGAATCATTGTTGCTAGACATTCTAAAGGACCTCTTTGCAGACGATGTAAGAGTGAAAGAGGAGCCCATCGTTTTTATCGGTATAATAACATGGATCCTGGTGAGAAACCTCATATTTTAAGAATTCTTACTCAAGTTAAAGAAATGCTAATAGCACGTGTGAATCCCATCTTGCAAGTGACAAATTCTCGAGGTGGGAAATATAAGTATAGTGGTCATACAATTAGCTTTCCTCAAGATATCTTTACGATTGTACGAAGCCTTCCCCGACGTGTTGAAGATATTGACTTTATAATTGTGAGGAGACATGGCACTGAGTCTAAATATTATGAATGTTATGTCAAAAGATCTCGAGTGATGGATGCATTGCTTTTCAAAATCCAGCGTGATCAATACTATCAAGATGTTGTAATTGATTATGATTCACTGAATGCTCTGCCTGAAAGTTCAATAGATGTCTCCTCTAGGCTTAAATTTGTTGATTGTCATATTGAAGAATATGAGGTCAATGAAACTAATAATGAAGAGTTTCATGCTGAGCATTTTCCCTCTCATCCTTCTTCCTTTGTTGCTCACCTACCAAATGAACGCAGAGAAGTGGAAGAAATTAGAGCATTTCTTGATAATGTTCATTCTTCACATGTTCAAGACATGGATTGGCCCACTATTGGAACCTCTCTTGTGAATGAATATAATACAGAGGGGCTGTTTGATATGGCATTCCCGACATTTTTCCCCACTGATGATGCTAATTAATTTCAACCACATGCTTGTAGTGTTGAAGTTCATGAGTATGCATGGCATCTTCTTAGGTACTATGATTAGAGATTTGGAAGCCATCCTCGGTTTCGATATTACCTATTAAACATGATAGTGTGGCATCGGAGCCAAGCAACTGCTACAGTTTTTGCAAAAGAAACATTTACATGATAACTCACCTACAACAATTAAGGAGTTGTGTTACCAGCTATCTGATTTACCAGATAATAAGTTGGTTGAGCATCTTATGCGGTTTGGTTCTTCTCTGAGAGGTACAAGGGCATAATGGACTAATTGTCGATCTGAATTGATGGACATGATTACTCAATTAAGATGTCCATCTATATTTTTTACTTTGAGTGCAGTTGACACAAAGTGGCCAGAGTTGCATAACCTCATGCCCATACATTCACATTCTCATTCTTTAAATGAGCATTGTATGAAAATTGAGAATGTTATCCAGTACCCTCATATTGTTGCGGCATTTATGCACCATAGATTCAATATTTTTCGAGAGGAAGTTATCCAAAAATACCTTAAAGCTAAAGACTTTTGGTACAGGTTTGTGTTGAATTTTCCTTCTATACTTTTTCAACTTTTATTGTGGTTCTATTTATGTTGTTTTAAGTAACTATATGTTCATTTATTTCAAATATGAGTGGCAACATAGAGGTTCAATGCATATCCATGGTTTCCTATGGTTAGAAGGTGCTCTTGACATGGAAATACTTGATTGGTCAAATAGTTCTGATGTACAGCTTGCAAAGATGTTCTTTGACAAATATGTAACTGCATGGAATCTGCGTGACATCCATCATCGCAACATAATGGTTCCACGAGGCCTCAATGATGACCCTTTCCTGTTGAATACTGGTTAGGTTTTCTCTTGTGATCCTCATAATGATTACAAAGAATTGTTAAACCGTGTCCAAAGGCACACAAAGTGTACTGTGGGTTCTTGTTTGCGCAAAAAGGGCACTATTCTAACATGTCGGTACAATGCTCCATGGGCTCTTTGTGGTGAATCAAGATTTTTCGTAGATGATCAGGGAAGAAAAGAATATGAGCCAACAAGAAATGATGGCAGGCTTAATGTACATAACATTGACCTTCTAACAATGTGGCGTGCAAATGTTGATTCCCAACCAGTGCTTTCTCGCTATGCTGTGTTGAAATACATTGCTAAGTATACATCGAAAGCAGAAAAAAGGTATGAAAGTTATCATTATATGTTAACTAGAATTTGAAATTCTACTAGCCCTGAGGATCCTACTTTATATGCATATATAGAAAGTTTCTTGCAGAAATGATTGTTTACTGTGACATTGGAGCACAAGAAACATGCTATATGTTGCTTAAGTTGCCTCTTGTTGTTTGTAGTCGGAAATTTGTTTCCTTAAATTTTGGAAGAAAGGTTTTTAGGAAAATATCAAGGGATGGCTTGCAATGTTCATCTGAGAATACTTTCGTTCAACATTATCAGAAGAGACCCTTTTTCCTTGAACATCTATCTTTGATAGAAACAACAAGATCTTGGACATTTAATAGCGAGCGTAAACAAGATCAATGGAAGGCTAGAGATGTTCATGCTATTGTTCGGGTTTGGCCACGATTTTATTCTATTCCTGGTGAGGCTTCAGAGGAATTTGAAACCTTTTTCTGGTCAGAATTGCTATTGTACAAACATTTCGTGACATTTTTGCAGAAATTGGCCTTTCAGCTGAAGTTATTATTGAAAGTTGGAGGAATTTTCGATATCGATCATGGCATGTTGATCGATAGCCATCAATTATGGACAATATTGAAGATGAAGAAGATGGTGAGTTTTCTAACCACGAAATGAATGTTGAAGATGATTTTCAAGAATGGTAGATTTTCTCTCGTTTGGTTCCACCAAACGATGTGAATGTTTCTAATATTCACACCCTTGGTCGAAGGGACTTTCATATATCCTTTGACTAGGAAATTACAACTATTTTTGATGATGTTGCAGAGGAAGCTACTAATTTTATAAGGATTTCAAAATCAACGGCTGATATTGTTGACCTTTCAAACAGAAAATTTGCATCTCTAGGTTCTTTGTCGGAAAAACAATGACTTGCTTTCGAGATTGTGTTAAGGCACTTTGCTGAATATGAAATTCGTGAAGCTCTTATTATGATTATTCAGGGCACTGCAGGCACTAGGAAGTCTTTCCTTATCCATTGTATTTTTGAAGCTCTTTCTAATTTGTCAAGTGATGGAAGATGCCCTTTGCTTCTTCTTGCGCCAACATGAATAATTTCTTTTAATATACATGCAAAAACAATACACTCGGCTCTAAAAGTCCCAATTAAAGATATGCAGCCACTAACGAGGCAGTCACTTGCAGTATTCCAAGAAGAAATGCAACATTTTAGATATATGTTGATTAGTGAAATGAGCTTTCTGGAATCAAGGTTGTTTATGCAGATAGATGCTCGGTTGCGAGAAGCATTTACAGATAAAAAGAATTGTCCTTGTGGGTGACCTTGGCCAACTGCCTCCTATCAGAGATAAGCCTTTGTATGCAGGTAATACAGTAGGAAAAGTCTTGTGGAACAAATTCAACATTGTTGTCACTCTTGACACAATATTTCACCAACAAGGGAATAATCAGAAACAATCTTGTCTTCATAGAGTCCTGAATAACATAAGAAACATAGAACCTGTTCTTGAAGATTGGGACTTTCTTATGTCTCGGGTTGATATGAGGTTGCATCCTACAGAAAGAGATTTATTTAATGCAACAGTTCACATGTTTCCAACAAATAATTTGGTGTCCTTGCATAATATACATATGTTAAAATCATTAAATTCTCCAACTGCACAATGTGTTTCTGAATATTCAAGGCATTCAGAAATCGGTGGTGTTGATGATGATCAATTGGACCGTGAAGTTTTGTTGTGTCGTGGTCAGCGTGTTATGTTGACATGTAATTTATGGGTTGAAGCTGGCTTGGTGAATGGTGCACTTGGTTTTGTTAAGGATATATTCTATGTGCCTACCTCTAAGCCACTTGCACTTCCAATGTTCACAAGTGTTGTTTTTGATAAGTATGTTGGTGTTCCATTTGATGCAAGCAATCCAAACATTGTCCCTATCACCCCAGTGATAAGAGGAAATCGAAAACAAATTCCTTTGAAGATGGCATGGGCTCTTACAATCCACAAGTCACAGGGATTGACTTTAGAACGAGTGTCAGTTGATATCGGGAATAAAGAGTAGCAAGGCCTTACCTTCACAGCCATATCAAGAGTGAAATCAATAGATGGTTTACACATTGCACCACCTTTTACATTCCAACGTTATGCCAAGATGAAAGATAGTGCATATGTTACAATTAGGAAGAAGGAAGAGGAGCGATTGAAGTCCATATCACTATGAAATACAACTAATAACATTGTGGCCTTCTTTATAGTTTTGAACTTCAATTTTGTAGTGGATTATTTGATGTAGACAAAACAAAAAATATATGTTAAGACTCAATGTTCTTTTTGTGGTTGCAATGTTGGTTAAATTGTGATTATTTTAATGAATGAACTCTTCCTTTTGTGAATGTGATAATGATAAACCATGACTACATTAATAATAACACATTTATATCACTACATTGTAAACAGTAAATAGAATTAAGCCATAAATACATTGATATCAATACATGAATGTATTAATACTATAAATGTCAAGAATATTGATATAAACACCTAGAACATGAAATCACAACAACAATATTATAAATGTAAACAATATTTTCATTTATGGATCCTGCTGAACAAAGCGAAGGGATCCACACAAAAGACCACAACAATCAGAAATGCAAGAGAAAGATATAAAATAGTAACACTACCATTGAAGCAAAGCAACATAAATGAAAAAACACTTCTTTGGACACATTGGATTTAAAGAATAACAACATAATAGGACACTCTAAGACCAGAGATATACAATTATGCACATAAAAACAACACTAGTGTTTAAAATAATCACAATTTAACCAACATTGCAACCATAGAAAGAACATTGAATCTTAAACAGCAAAGTAACATTTAGTTCATTTTCAAGAACATGAGATTGGCTTTGCAAATTTGAAGCATGTGGAATGGGTCTATGACACTGTCTTTATCCTACAAATGAGAAATATATAAATATTCTTATCTAAGCCGGGTGATTTATAAACAATGCAATCTTTGATTATTCCTAAAAGAGAAATAAGCATATAGATGGCTTACTTATCAAATAGAAAGATGCATTCATATAATGGTTTCTTAAACAAAGTAGCTATAAAAACATTGTCGCATTCATAAATATATATATATATATATATATATATATATATATATATATATATATATATATATATATATATATATATATATATATAGATATAGATATAGATATATATATCGCTAACATACGTCCTCTGAAATATAAAAATTCTCAATCTTCAGAAATGATATGATAAATAATTATTTGAGAAAAAATACATATATCAACAATAGAAATTTTTAAACAAGTGTTCATTCACATAAGGAAATAAGACAAAAATAGTGATAGAAGTAGCACGTGCATTTGAATCCTTCCAGTGTGAACAACACTTCGATTCCACTTTGCTATTTGAGAAAAACCTCCAAAAGATGCAAAAGTGCAAGTCTTGAAAAAGCTTCTTGATAAAAATGTGAAACCTTGATGTAGTTTTTGATAAAAAAAATATTTAGAAGTACAGTAGTGCAACTTCCCAAGTCAAAATTTTATACAAATTGAGGACCCTTTCTAAATACATGAAAGGGTCTTAAATACTAAAAATAAAAACTACTATCAAGAAAAATCGCTATAAGGTGTTCAAACTGTGACATGAAAATCTGGGATTTGGTATAAAATTAGCAGTGCGATGGCGGTTGACCTAATTCATTGAATCAACCTCTTCTCTTGTGCTTGCAGCTCACAAATTGCTAGCATTGGCTAGATTTTCGGAGGCTGGCTCATCCTAGAATGTAGTTGGGTTGTGTAGGTGGCATCGAAGAGTTCAAGAACCATGCAGTTGACCACGTCAGACAGGCATTTCATGGCCATCTGCTAGCTATGAGGCTTGACTAGAAAAAACCAGAATGCATCCCATGTCAAGTTTTGAACTTCTACAATCTGTTTTTCTCTGCTTGCCAGCTCCTGTCTCCATTGATGTTCTAGTTCCTTTGCTTTGCGGAGTTTTCCTGGAGAGCAATTGGAAATCAAATTAGACATATATAAACTGTTATTTACTAATTTGATTACAACATTCATTGTAGCTCTGGCTCTAGAAGTTTCCCTTTTGGCTTTCATTAGATGAGATTCCCATTCCGAAAATAGGATTTCCTTATGCGATTCTTGTATTTTTGGCAAATTTGCAGCCATTCCTTCGTGTGAATTTTTCCAAGAGAGAAAGTTTGTTATTTTTTCATATGCTTTCTCCACTTCCAATCTCCTATGAACTACCTTTTCAATCAATGATGCAGAGATGTCGCACAATGGGTCATCCAATGATATATTATGGGAAAGGATGTTCAATTACGGGGACAAGGCTTTGGTTATCTCCAAGGATTCTTTTTTTAATTCAATAACCTGTGGATAACCCTTGTATTTTTCTATCTGTAATTGTAGTTGTGCAATTTGATCATCCTTGGCCTTCTTTTCTTGCTCAATCACTATTTGAAGGCTTCTTAGTTCTTGAGACAACTTCTATTGTTTCTGGAGAGCCTGCTTATCAATTTTGTGTTTCTCTAGATTCAACTGTTCTTTAAGTTGCTCATTTTGTTTCCTTTGTTCTGCTAGTTGTTGTTCCAGCTGATTAATATTTTGTTGTTATTCTACCTATTGCATCTCAAGCTCAGTGATCCTTTGATCTTTATTCCTAATTAGCTGACTGACCTCTGAGGCTTTGTCCATTGTTGCTGCTATGTAAGCCCCTGCATACTGAGATAATTTTGTTAAATCCTCGAAAGGATTGACTTCTGACTTCCATACCACATTCATGATTTCGTTGTGAGGAGTTAAAAGAGGTGCTTGATCAGTTTTCCTCTTTTTCCTCTGTCTTTTAACTACAGCCCTATGCTTTGGACTGTAGAATACATCAAGGGGTGGTATTTCCTCTATTTTTAGTACAATCCCTTCTGTGGGATTTTTGGGAATGATTTCTATATCCTGCTGGATTTTGGGTGGGCCGCTTGTCCCTTCAATCAGAACACTAATAACCTCAGACTATTGTGCTGTGGGCAGTTTTGGTGTAGTGAGGTTTTGGGAGTCCTTTGGGCTTTTTATGATTTGCTCGAATTTCTCCCATTCCTTCATTAAAGTTGGATCAATATTTATATCAGTATGAAGGACCTCACTAGTTCCTTCCTTTGTCCTCTGCCTTTCAGGGCTCTTCTGCTTTTCAGGAATCTTCTGGGTAGTTTTTCCTTCACTTTTCCCTTCATGTTGCAGCGTAGGGGTGGTATTTAATAAGTGCATTGATAGAGTTTCCAACCTCCTTGTTCTGAACTGTAGAAATGATTCTACTCCCTCTGCTCCCAATTTGATTTTTGCAAGTTGTTTTACTTGAGAAAATAAGTCAGCTGAGGTGAAAAAATCATCATAATCATCTTTCTCATGTTCAAACTTGGCAATTTTGACATGAGAGGTGAAGTTATAGGCTATTTCTTTTGGATCATATTGCCTCTTTAGAATGGTTGCTAGCTTTAGTGCTTTTATTTTCTCTGCTTCTTTCTCTACATGTTTGAGTTCATGCAGTGTGAAAGCACCACATGGGAGGGGGAATGAAGGCCACATTTGCTTTTTGGAGTCCTTTAGGTTTCTGGACATCCCTGCTTCTGTGATTTGATAAGCTATTTCCCTGGAAAATAGTTTATTGGGAATGTATAAGGGGAGAACATGTGGAGTAGCAGTGCTTCCAAAAAGTCTAATATAGGTGAAGTTTTCTTCACCAAACCAATTACCAATTGATGTTATGTGAACAGTGGCTTCATCGGATAACCGAGGAGCAGGTTTATTGAATATAGCATAATGAACAAGAAAAAGAAAACCATGACAGATTCTATAAAGATGGTTTTATAATGGGTTTTCCACAATTCCTTATGATAGATGTGAATGGGGTTTGGGTCTTGTGGAGTCCATTTCCAACCTAGAATGGGGTAATCAGAATTGAAACAGATAGTGTCCATAATGTAGGCACTCATATAAAATGGGGGTATTACCCGGGTAGTCACGAACCTATTTCTTCTATAATCGAGGATATGGTTGGCCATTTTATCAGACAAAATGGTTGCCCAATCCATGATATACAAATTAACCACTGCCTCCATTAAAGGAACCATTTCAATTGAAAACCTAGCGGAATCGGAGACTCCAAAGAGTCTACACATCATAGCACCAGCATAGCAGTAAGGAGATGCTAAGGAGTCAACGGAATACATACCCGATGATTCATGCTTGTGTTTGTTTTGGTAATGCCTCCACTACCTTATAGGATATGATTCCATGTCATTTTATTTAGCAAAGGCTTTGACAAATGCCTTGTTGTAACGCTTTTGTGGTTCCACCAAATGGTACATCTTTTTGATATATTTTGCTCTGAACGACCCGAACATCCTTCCATTAGCCATAAAAAATGCTCTGTTTGTAATGTTGATACTCTCGATTACCCATCTAACTAAGTCATTGTAGGGTAATGTTCTGGTGTGGGCAGCTACTCTGTGGAGAAAAGAGTTGGCCAACTCCTTGAGAGTATTCTCTGATTTCTGAGTCGAGTCGGTTGTTCCCTTTTCTTCTTCAATTTCTTCTGGCTCTTTAGCTTCCAATAAATTGTATATGCTTTTCCATGAAGCTCTGCCAGGCCGGTGCAGGTAGTATCACCTATCAAGACCTTCTTTACTGGTTCCTCTTGGGGTAAGACTGGAATCTTTACTTTCTTTGATTTCTTTGACATTTCTGCTGAATTAATGAATTCAAACTTAACCTGCAAAAGAAACAGATGACCGAAATAGAGGATAAAATCCGTTCCAAGATAATGCAAAATATAGAAGACTAGCAACAAATAAGCACAATAAGTGATATGAATTTGATATATTATGTTACCACGGATGAAATCCTTGAAGGATTCAATCATAACTGCTTTATTAATGATTTTGGTAACTACCAATCGTGATCATTAAATGCCATAATGATATGTCACATCACACATATTAATAATGGTTCTTTAAAGTAAATATCATGACTTTCTCGATGAGCGATTAGCAATAATCGCATATGGCAGATCGATAGGCCCAACTTTATGCTTTAGCCATTTTCTTGGTATGGCTCTAATTGCGATAAAGAGTGAGTTGTCATAGGGAGGTGGGATAATGTTTAAGAAATCAATAAATCATTTATTTCTCATTTACTAATGATTTATGCTCTTAAAACCCGCAAGCATTCGTTTAACCGTCCTATTTCCACTTTATTGAAAAGCATGCCTTTATTTATCATGATGAAATCGCATCGACAGATCTCAAATGGGCATTCATTATGTGTTTTGGGACCTTACCGATGCACGATTGCAATCGGCTTGTTGCATCGACGGAGTTGTATGACCCCATGGAATGTTTCCTTAAGAAATTTGCGATATGCACTTTCCAATTGTGTTATCGCATCAGGGAATGCCAAAGGAAACGTTAAGTCCATCTTTTAGCCAAAGGATGTGCGCGATGTGATATGTTTCATTTATAGTTTATCTTATGACAAGGTTTTTGTTTCGCGTTTACATTGGATCGAACCTCATCATAAGGATTTTCATGTATCATATGGATTTTTTTCAAAATGCGATTGTTATTGAAGTTATCCTAAAAGAAAAAAGACTTATTATTTAGAACTATTGATTTTAGCTAAGTTTATTAAAAAAGGGACCCATTTCTTGTTAAAATTTTTATATAAAAATTTTGAAATGGGGAGGGTTGTTGTATAGCACAACAGGTTTCTAATATTTTTCCCTTGGGTTTATTAATTCCCAATGGTTTATAATATCAAATTATTGGTTTTCTTTGTTCTTCAACTTTTTAATATTAATAATTCCTTGGGTTTATAATTCCTTGAGGTTTTATTGTTAATCCCTTTGGTTTATTATTCGTTTGGGTTTATTATATCAATCCCTTGTGTTCATTATTCCTTTAGGTTTATATTATTAGTCCCTTTTGTTTAATAATATTGCCTTAGGTTCATAATCGCTTGGGGTTTTAGCATTAACCCCTTGGGTTTATAATATCAATCGCTTGGGTTTATTATTTGCGAGTCAAACATGGTTTATTATAATGTTGATGATGGCTCGACATGGAATTGTGATAGGAATTGTCTCAATATGTAAATCAGTGATGGTCGATCATGTTTATTTCAATGTTTATAATATTAGTCCCTTGGATTTCATATTATTCCCTTGCGTTCATAATCCCTTGGGGTCTTAGTATTGATCGCTTTGTTTTATTATTCCTTTGGGTTTCTGATATTAATCCCAAGGGTTTATTATTCCTTTAGTTTTATAATATCGATCATGGTAAACCATGGTTGATTCTCCCATTCTGACAATAATTGTCTCACCATCAAACTAAATCATGTTTATTTTGATGTTTGTAGTTTTTAGTATTAATCCATTGGGTTTATTGTTCATTGAGGTTTTAGTATTAATCCCTTGGGTTTATTGTTCATTGGGGTTTTAGTATTAATCCCTTGGGTTTATTGTTCATTTGGGTTTATAATATCAATCCCTTGGGTTCATTATTCCATTTGGTTTATAATATCAATCATTGTAGTATTTACATTTGGGTTTACCATTGTTGGGTTTATAGTATTAGGCCCTTTGGTTTAATATTATTCCATTGGGTTCATAATCCCTGAGGCTTTTAGTATTAATCCGTTGGGTTTGTTGTTCATTGGGGATTTAGTATTAATCCCTTAGGTTTATTGTTCATTTGGGTTTATAATATCAATCCCTTGGGTTCATTATTCCATTTGGTTTATAATATCAATAATTGTAAACCATTTCCGATCATAACCAAACGTGGTCAATCATGGTTGAATGTCGCATTGTGACGAGAATTGTCTCACCATCAAAATAAACCATGTTTATTTTAGTGTTTGTAGTATTTATATTTGGGTTTAACAATGTTAGGTTTATAATATTAGTCCCATTCTTCAATGTTGTTGGGTGTATAGTATTAGGCCCTTCGGTTTAATATTATTCCATT
The DNA here is from genome assembly GCA_031772625.1 of Pinus tabuliformis. Classification (NCBI taxonomy): domain Eukaryota; kingdom Viridiplantae; phylum Streptophyta; class Pinopsida; order Pinales; family Pinaceae; genus Pinus; species Pinus tabuliformis. The sequence goes on along the minus strand of CM062819.1, from coordinate 83,074,951 downwards.
GGGTTCATAATCCCTTGGGATTTTAGTATTAATCCCTTGGGTTTATTGTTCATTGGGGTTTTAGTATTAATCCCTTGGGTTTATTGTTCATTTGGGTTTATAATATCAATCCCTTGGGTTCATTATTGTGTTTGGTTTATAATATCAATCATTGTAAACCATTGTCAATCATAGCCAAACATGGTCAATCATGGTTGAATGTCACATTGTGACAAGAATTGTCTCACCATCAAAATAAACCATGTTTATTTTAGTGTTTGTGGTATTTATATTTGGGTTTACCAATGTTGGTTTTATAATATTAGTCCCTTGGTTGAATGTCGCATTTTGACAAAGATTGACTCACCATGAAAATAAACCATGTTTATTTTAGTGTTTGTAGTGTTTATATTTGGGTTTAACAATGTTGGGTTTATAATATTAGTCCCATGGGTTTAATATTATTTCCTTGGGTTCATAAACCCTTGGGGTTTTAGTATTGATCCCTTTGTTTATTATTCCTTTAGGTTTATAATATCAATCCCTTGGGTTTATTATTCCCTTTGGTTTATAATATGGATCATGGTAAACAATTGTCAATCATAACCAACCATGGTTCAATGTCACATTGCGACAATGATTATCTCACCATGAAAATAAATAATAATCTGTTGGGTTTATTATATCAATACCTTGGGTTTACTATTCCCTTGGGTTTATAATCCCATGGGCTTTTAGTATTAGTCCCTTAGGTTTATTGTTCATTAGGGTTTTAATATTAATCCCTTGGGTTTATTGTTCATTTGGGTTTATGATATCAATCCCTTAGGTTCATTATTCCGTTTGGTTTATAATATTAATCATTGTAAACCATTGCCCCTTGGGTTTATTATTCTTTTGGGTTTATTATATCAATACCTTGGGTTTAGTATTCCCTTGGGTTTATAATCCCTTGGGCTTTTAGAATTAATCCCTTGGGTTTATTGTTCATTTGGGTTTATGATATCAATCCCTTGGGTTCATTATTCCGTTTGGTTTATAATATCAATCATTGTAAACCATTGCCCCTTGGGTTTATTATTCCTTTGGGTTTATTATAGCAATACCTTGGGTTTATTATTCCCTTGGGTTTATAATCCATTGGGTTTATTGTTCATTGGGGTTTTAGTATTAATCCCTTGGGTTTATTGTTCATTTGGGTTTATGTTATCAATCCCTTGGGCTCATTATTCTGTTTGGTTTATAATATCAATCATTGTAAACCATTGCCCCTTGGGTTTATTATTCCTTTGGGTTTATTATATCAATACCTTGGGTTTATTATTCCTTGGGCTTTTAGTATTAATCCCTTGGGTTTATTGTTCATTGGGGTTTAGTATTAATCCCTTGGGTTTATTGTTCATTTGGGTTTATGATATCAATCGCTTGGGTTCATTATTCCATTTTGTTTATAATATCAATCATTGTAAACCATTTCCCCTTGGGTTTATTATTCCTTTGGATTTATGATATCAATACCTTGGGTTTATGATAGCAATACCTTGGGTTTACTATTCCCTTGGGTTTATAATCCCTTGGGCTTTTAGTACTAATCCCTTGGGTTTATTGTTCATTAGGGTTTTAGTATTAATCCCTTGGGTTTATTGTTCATTTGGGTTTATGATATCAATCCCTTGGGTTCATTATTCTTTTTGATTTATAATATCAATCATTGTAAACCATTGCCCCTTGGGTTTATTATATCAATACCTTGGGTTTATTATTCCCTTGGGTTTATAATCCCTTGGGATTTTAATATTAATCCTTTGGGTTTATTGTTCATTGGGGTTTTAGTATTAATCCCTTGGGTTTATTGTTCATTTGGGTTTATGATATCAATCCCTTGGGTTCATTATTCCGTTTGGTTTATAATATTAATCATTGTAAACCACTGCCCCTTGGGTTTATTATTCCTTTGGGTTTATTATAGAAATACCTTGGGTTTATTATTCCCTTGGGTTTATAATCCTTTGGGCTTTTAGTATTAATCCCTTGGATTTATTGTTCATTGGGGTTTTTAGTATTAATCCCTTGGGTTTATTGTTCATTTGGGTTTATGATATCAATCCCTTGGGTTCATTATTCTGTTTGGTTTATAATATCAATCATGGTAAACCATTGCCCCTTGGGTTTATTATTCCTTTGGGCTTATTATGTCAATACCTTGGGTTTATTATTCCCTTGGGTGTATAATCCCATGGGCTTTTAGCATTAATCCCTTGGGTTTATTTTTCATTGGGGTTTTAGTATTAATCCCTTGGGTTTATTGTTCATTTGGGTTTATCATATCAATCCCTTGGATTCATTATTCCGTTTGGTTTATAATATCAATCATTGTAAACCATTACCCCTTGGGTTTATTATTCCTTTGGGTTTATTATATCAATACCTTGGGTTTACAATCCCTTAGGCTTATAAACCCCATTGTGACAAGAATTGTCTCACCATCAAAATAAACGATGTTTATTTTAGTGTGTGTACTATTTATAAACCCTTGGGGTCTTTTCCCACTTTTAATAACATTAGCACAACTGTCGAGGCATACACCTCATCGCAATCGGAAATCGGCGTTTCCACATATATACATTATATTGTTGATATGACGGACCCGCCACAATCATGAAACATAATACATAGGCTTTCAAGTCAGGCCTACCCATATCGTAATCGGCAATCATTTCTATTATAACCTCTTTATAATTGAAATATATAAAATGCGCAATCATAAAAAGACTTTTCAACCTGACGGACCTAACGAGACTTACAACCATAATGAATATACCTTTCGGGTCCGGCCTACAATCGCAAATCACAATCGCTGATCATTGAATGCACCAACATACGTATTCAATGTTTTACGGAGCCACCGGGTTGTTAAAACATAACATAAATATGTTTCGGGCCCAACTTACCCATATCGCAATCAGTTGTTTCCCCATATATATACATTATATTGTTTATATGACGGACGCACCATAGTGATGAAATGTAATACACAGGCTTTCAGGTCCGGCCTACCCATATCGCAAAGGCAATCTTTTCTATTATAATCTCTTTATAATTGAAATATATAAAATGCGCAATCATAAAAAGACTTTTCGACCTACCGGACCTAACGGGACTTGCAACCATAATGAATATACCTTTCGGGTCTGGCCTACAATTGCAAATCGCAATCGTTGATCATTGAATGCACCAACATACGTATTCAACGTTTTACGGAGCCGCTAGGCTGTTAAAACATAACGTAAATATGTTTCGGGTCCAGCTTACCCATATCGCAATCAGCAATCATTGAATGCACCAACATATGTATTCAGCGCCTTACGGACCCGTTGGGCTTTTAAACATAATGTAAATACGTTTCAGGTCCGCCACCATTAATCGCAATCGGAAATCTTTATAAATGTAGATACATATAATTGCGGACCTACCGGGACTTTACAGCAAAATATAAATGTGTTTTGGGTCTGCTCTGCTCATCGCAATCGTGAATCGGTGATTCTTGTGGTAATAAGCTTCTCGCTGCACTTTTGCGATTGCAAATTATTTGCATTAGTAATATATATATATAACTCCACTCCATATAACTTCTTATATTATGAGTTGATTTAATTCTTGCCTATATTATTATAATATTATATTATTATGATATTATTATAATAATATTAATATAATAATCATAAATATATAAGAATATAGTTGTTATTATTTGTATAGTTATTAATTATCATAAATAATAAATAATTGGTCTTTATTGTTCTTCTATAATAATATTGATTATATTATTATTATGATAATAATTATATTTGTATATTGTTGTTATTATTATTATTATTATACTACGATATAATTGTTATGGAAACTCGAGGAGCTCCGATGGCGGTGGGTATGGGGTTTCAATGTTGTGCCTGCATGCAACCCATTGCTTCCGATGACTGCCTGCTATTGCCCCTGTAACTTTCTTTCGATCGCCTACTTATGCTCTCGTTGACCAGTGGGTTTTTTTCGTTGTTCCCTCTAAACCTTTTGATCTGGGCTTCTACCTGTCTGTCCCCCGCTGCTGGTTTTCACCTATCCACCCAGGCTTACCTCCCCTTCTGTTTTCTAACTTTCACCATTTGTTGTTAGTGCACTGTCCTCTTCTAGCGGCTGTCATTAACAAATATTGAAAGTTATGGATGAGTTGGGTGATTTCGAGGAACTTTCAGAGGATGTGCCCATCTAGACACCCACCAAGACCACAGTGGTCGGTTTATTCCCTTTCATGTCTAACCTTGCCGATGAAATTGAGGGCCTCTCTTCATTTTCTCACCCTTGCATCCCACCGGTATCCCTCTCCGAAGACGTTGCCTCTCCCCCTGACTTCATCACCCAGCCCCTCTCATTGTGCACCCTAGCCCTTATCGACCCTCCGTCAAACCCTAGTTGCCCTTCTCTTGGAGGGGTCTCTCCCCTTTTCCCTCCTCAAACTAACCCTATTTTCCCTACTCTCGGTGGTGTTTCTTCCCCTTTCCCCCCTTCGATGGTGAACCCCTACCCCTCAACAAACCATCCCCTGGATACTGCAGTCCTTGGTTTGGTTACACCTGCTTCACAGATCCTTACGACCACCTCTCAGGGGCATTATACATGCATTGGAGTGATTTCTAGTATCTTCGCTGTTATTCCGCAGGCGGTGCCCGAAAACCCTGGGGGTTCTCCTTCTTTGGAACCTGCTCCACCTTCCTCATCTCTGGACACATCGGCTGTGGGGAGCCTTGGGGTTTCAAGGAAGAAAAGGGGTCTCAAGCTTCAGACTGGCACGGTGCCCCTGAACTTTGCAGAGGACATCAAGCTATTGGATGCTATGGACATTGCCGAGAAAGTTCTAGTGGGCCGGGTTCGTGGAAGGCATTACAGTGTGGAAAAATTACAACAATGGGCCTCAGAGGTTTGGAGTGAAAACCTGAAGGAGACCCCAAAGGTTCAGACATTTGTCAAAGGCTGGTTTGCATTGCACTTCAGTAGTTCGGAGCATACGTGCTATCCACTATATGGCACATTGATCAGGCTCCTATTTTACTCAAAATATGGATGCCCCTTTTTGATCCGGAACGGGAGAGAGTCGATGCCAGCCCTATATGGGTTCGATTTTTTGGACTACCTTTGCATTTTTGGACGGAGGACGTCTTCAGACGTATTGGGAATGCCCTTGGCATTTACCTCACTTACGACACCTCATACCAGTCTTCGGGGAAGATGGCTTATGCCAGGATCTTGGTTCATATGGACCTATCGGAGGGTTTGCTCGAGTTCATCAACATTCGATGGAGGAATTATACCAGAAGACAACAGTTGGATTATGAGGGCGTTCCTTTCCATTGCCAGAGGTGCCATAAGTTCGGGAATATTTATAAAGACTGCCCCCTACTAGGTAAATCTAAAAAACAACCCTTGGCACCAGAATCTATGAACCACCCGCACACTTCCCAGGACGTGCATCCTCGGAGCCAGGCTTCTACTGCTCCGCTAAACACGGTTGCTTCTAAGGTCCCGAATGAACATCATAAGACTCTGAAAGTAAAGACTATGGCACCATCACAGCAAAGAAGCAAGGATGGCCTCCCAACCATCCTCATCTGCCTCCTCCTTCTCGCCCTCAGTCGCCTTCTAAGGGCTTGGCCTCAACGGGTATGAATCTTCCACTCAACCCTATTTCCACTTACTGCTCATCTCATATTGATTGCATTTTATCTAGTTCTTTCTCTGATCTACATGCCTTGAACCCATCCTCTGATCATCTGGGTTTGGATCTGGTCTCTGGACCCCCTCTATCCACTCCACTCTCCCGCCAGTTCACTTCTCGCTCCATATTCTCACCCGCACCCTCCACACCTACCCCCTCTCACCTCCCTAGCCCTTCATCTATCCTCCAGGCCCCCCCTCCTGGGGGGTACATGATGCGCTCAAAATCAAAGAGGCAAGCCCAGGACCTTGTCAGGCTTGAGATACTCCAACCTCCCCCTCCCCCTAAACTCCATAGGGGTCGACCTTCTTATCTATCTAAAGCCCAAGGCACTGCTGAAGATGAGATCACTTTGGGGGTTCAATCTACTATCCCAGGGATGCTTAGAGCCAGATAATCCCAATCTATTCCTGCATGAAGATTTTTTCTTACAATTGTAGAGGGTGAGCTAGGCCAGACAAAAAAATAGCCCTTCGTCGTTTGATTACCATTGAACTGCTTGATATCATTTTCCTACAAGAGACTCTAGGACCTACTATAGACATCTCTCAGTCCCTCCAAAACATGCTTCCGGGTTGGATTTTCATTAGGCTTGATGCCCATGGGAGATCAAGAGGATTAGATTTGGGTTATAACTCTTGAACCATCAAGTTTCTCATTTGCTGGGGAGGTTTGGGCCATCTTGGTACAGATATCAGATCCGCTGAACTAGGTATGAATTTTAGGATATTTAATGTTTATGGGCCTTGCCAAAACATGCCTGCTTTTTGGCAAAACCTCCTGAGTACTGATCTATTCTTGACTGACCACCTGATCCTTGATGGTGACCTTAATTTCTCCATCGGATACTCTGAATCCGGGGGGCACAGGGCACAACGAGACTCCCTTTCGGATTACTTTCTATCTGAAATGGAAGCACACCATTTGATTGACATCCCCTCTGCAAAAATGCAAGCAACTTGGAGGAACAACAGGATTGGGGAAGATAGTTTGGCCCGCAGACTTGATCTCTTCCTTGTCAAAGAAAAGGTTATGGACTTGGGTTACAATGTCAGACATTGGGTAGGTACAGGGGGGATCTCTAATCACCTACCCATCTACTTGGCTATAGATGGAAGGAAATATAAGCCTAAAGGTCCCTTCAAGTTCTGCTCTGTCTGGCTCAAGGAAGACTCCTACAAAAGAATGGTCACTGATTTCTAGAAGGCCCACCCCCCTGGGAGGAGGGAAGACAGTATTAAAGGGTTTATTCATAACCTTACAATCCTGAAGAGAATGTCTAAGCTTTGGGCACATAACAAAAGAGTACAGGAGGATCAATCGCTCTGTGGGATTGATTCTGAAATTGTTGCTTTCGAAATTGATCTTGGAGGAATGTACACTTCAGAGGAACACAAGGAAAGGATGGTTTCTCATTATGCTTCTAGAGCTAAAATCCTTAAAGATAAGGAAGAAACCTGGCACCTTAGAAGCAGAGCCATCTGGATGCATGAAGGGGACGAAAACACAAAATTCTATCACAAGTACGCCAATGGAAGAAAGGTGACTAACACCATATGGCAGCTATAGAATGAGCAGGGGCAGATTGTTAATACCTTCCCTCAACTTTCTGAATTAACATCCTCTCATTTCAGGTGCACATACAATGCTCCCAGGGACATCAACATGGCATAAATCATCAAGGTAGCACAACTCTTTCCCAGATATGTGGATCCTGAGGAGGGTGATGATTTAATAAAGGTTGTTACTATGGAGGAATTGGAAACCACTTTAAAGTGGTTCAAAAAGGATAAAATTCTGGGACCCAATGGTTGGTTGATAGAATTCTACTTGGCCTTCTTTGACACCATTGGTGAAGACCTGCTCAAAATTGTTGAGAACTCAACAACCAGAGGGTACCTTGAAACCTCAATTACCTCCACTTTCATTGCGCTCATCTCGAAGATTGATAATCCAGACTCGTTTGAGGATTTTTGCCCCATATCCCTTTGCAACTGTATATATAAGATCATCGCTAAGATCATAGCAAATAAGATGAAACCTATACTTTCTAATCATATTTCACTGGAACAATTCGCCTTCCTAAAGGACAGACAGATTCATGAAGCTGTGGGTATTGCTCAGGAATTTATACATACTCTTCACTCTAGGCGTGGCAAAGGTATGATACTGAAGGTCGATTTATCAAAAGCTTTCGACAGGGTAAATTGGCTTTATATTAGAATGTTGTTAACTCATTTAGGTTTTCCTTACTTATTTATCAAATGGATCATGAGTTGCATTACTAATATCCCTTTCAACATCCTGGTGAATGGTAGTGCCTCTCCATTCTTTACTTCTGAAAGGGGTCTGAGACAGGGATGTCCTCTCTCACCTTTGCTCTTCCTGCTAGTTATGGAAGGACTCAGTAATCTCATCAAAGAGGATCATCGAAGGGGCAAATTAAAAGGCATAAAGATAACAGATGGATGCATCCTGACCCACCTTCTCTTTGTCGATGATATACTTGTATTTATTAATGGTAGCATTGGGGACATTAGTATCATCAAAGCCAATTTCTCCCTTTTTCAAGAGGCAACAGGTATGATCATAAACGACAGAAAGTCCACTTTGACAGTAGCCAAATGTACTCCACATGAGATCTTCTTTGCCCTGCAATGCTTCCATTTCACTCAGCTGCAACTATCTGGTGGTTTAAAATATCTGGGTTACAAGTTGAAGCCACTAGGCTATAAAATCGCTGACTGGACTTGGCTTATCTCCAAGATGGAGAAAAGACTTAATACTTGGTACCTCAAATACCTCTCACGAGCAGGACGTCTCACTCTAATCAAAAGCATCCTAGAGGCCACTCCTGTATATTGGATGTCCCTAGCTTGGATACCCAGAGGCATACTCACTAAAATATAATCCCTTTGCTGCAGATTTCTTTGGCAAGGGAACAAACAGGGCAGGAATTTTGCTTGGGTCAGGTGGGAGGCCCTGAACCTACCAAAAAAATGGGGGGACTGGGGTCTAAAAAAGTTAGAAGACTTCTCATATGCACTTGCTGCCAAACTCGGTTGGCAATTAGTTTCAACAGATAGCCTCTGGACAAGAGTTACATATGCCAAATATATTGCGCCAATGCACATTATTGACTGGATTAGAAGACCTCACCTAAACACCTCGGGCATCTCTATCATCTAGAAGCCATCCTAAAAGATTTGAACCCCATTATAGAGGGCATCACTTAGCGAATACGTTCTGGGAACATTATTCGAATCGGTATCGATCCATGGGTGGGATGTGGGAATATGCACCGTCTTCCTATGGATCTCATACAATACCTCCAGCTACATAAAATTTCTTATATTGCACAAATTGCAGACATTGAGAACACCTCTTTCCTCCAACAGGCATGGAAAATTGCTTTGCATTTAAGCATTCCACCTGTTTGGACACAACTTTGGGAGGCCTACACTCAGGCTCTCACAGATGCCCACATTCGTATCCTTGATGGTGACGATGAGATTATATGGGCCTTATCAAAGAATGGATGGTACTCGTCAAAAGAATGATATCTGATACTGTTGGCACCTAGGAAGCCTCTGATACTTGTTGACTGGTGGAGACATCTTTGGAAGCTTAAAGCTCCTCCCAAAACAAGGCTTTTAATGTGGACTATCCTTCGAAACAAAATCCCAACTGGTGATAACCTCCTCAAACAAGCACAATATGCTCCCCATTGGTGCAACATATGCAAGTAGGAGAATGAATCTACTTCCCACCTGTTTCTAGAATGTACGGCTGTTATTAATATGTGGAATCTTATAATTCCCGCCATCACCCCCTCTGCAATTTGGGCTAGCAATACTATTCTTGAGGCCTGGCAATCCTGGTTCAACACTTCAACATCACCTAAGCTCAAAAACCTCCCCCTTTTGATTTGTTGGACTATCTGGATTTCCAGAAGCCGTCTAATCTTTCAGGACACAGTGCCGAATTGGGCTGTTTGGTGGCCAATGTCATAGCCGATTATTCTCTTATTTCGGATGACCCCCCCCTTGCAGCTCCCATAACCCCACCCTTGTTCAAATCGACCACAACAAACCTTGGGCTTACTTTGATGGTGCGGCACAAAAGCAAGGATGTGGGGGGGGGGGGGGGGAGCCATTCTTCATTTAAATCATCAACATACCTTTAGTATGCTCATAGGCTTTTGAAGAGGCTCTAACAATTCTGCTGAGCTCCTTGCCACCAAAAATATCACTCAATTCGCCTTGGAAAAAAACTGCAGAGATCTACAATTATTTGGAGACTCAAAAATTATTTATGACTCGCTGAACAGAAAAACCAGATGTTCTACTTTTTCATTGATTCATATCTTGGATGAAACTTTGAGAATGATTACTTTTTTTATTCTTTTACATGCTCACACATTTACAAGGAGCAGAACGGGGCTGCCGACAGCTTATCCAAAGAGGTTGTGATCGGGGAGCAGGGCATCTGGTTGATTAGAGAGCGCCATGGTGATACTTTCTACCAGTACTTCCATCGGCCATTCATGGACCTAAATGTTTAATATATATTATTGTATTTGGTTTTGCATAGATCAGGCACATACCAATTTTGTATGTATATATTGACACTGAACAGCTCAGATATCAGTATGATATTTGATTTGGCTTCTGTTATTTTATTGATGCCCCCTGCATGGATCAATGGCGACAATTTTGTTTAATCATGATATATTTATGAACTGCATATGCACCAACATCTACAGAATGTAATTTCCTTTCTTAATGAAATTACAATTTTTCTTTATGGGAAAAAAATATAATTGTTATTATATATCATTTTGGGATTCAAATGCGTTAAGTAATTCATTCACGTATGACCATTTCCATGAGAGCTAGTCGTAACTGACTAATTTCTCATGATTTTTGAATAGTTCACTTAGCACTCATTGCATCGGGTGATGCTCACAGGGGTGAAGAAGTGGGATTGAAACTAGTGAAATGAATCACATAGCGTCAATCATCACTTCCTAGGCTTGCACCCGATAACCAAGACTTCCTGGGAGGTCACCCATCCCAAATCACTTGTTATTATTATTATTATTAGGTTATTTAAATAATATAAAAATAATCTAACATTATTATGAGCTATTTTTATTATTAATTAATATATATTAGGAGTTTATATAATTATTATAATATTAATATAATATTTATATAGTAATATATATAAATAATCTGGTTGTTAATATTTATATAGTTATTAATAATCCTAAATACCCCTAATAATTATTAATGTGGTTGATATAAGCCTATGGACATATATTAATCACATTAGGAAATGTAGTTGATATATATACTTGATATATGCTTATCCACATATATCAACCATATTTACCTTGGTAAATATGGCTGTGCTAGTATATTATCTTTTTCATATATGAAATAATTAAAAATAAAATAAAGTGCTTTTATATTTATAAATTACACGCCAATGTAATTATAATACCAGTCCATTTCTTCATGAATCAATTCACTCGTTTTAATGTTGGTAGTGTTACTGCTATACTATACTAAAATAATAATTTGAAGAAAATATATTGGGAATCAGTTATTTTATTTTATAAAAAGATTTGTGGAATATTCCCGTATGGATACTAACTATAGATTTCCGCGTAAGTAAACATGATTATAATGGACAGCGACCCTTACAATTTCCAAATGGAAAATGTCGCGGAATGAATGTCGTGCGAAGATTCCATGCAAATGGTATATCCTTGTGTGGAGTATTTCTAAATTTGTTTAAATTAATTATTATATTGAAATTGTTTCACCGTAAATGTATGTTATAATATATGTTTTGGTATTTTTTTCAAGTCAAATTTACTATAATTTAATTTTCAAGCTGACAATAAAAATAGTGATTAAGGGGAAGTAGTAAATAATTTAATTTCTAATTAAAAATAATAATGATAGTGATAAATGATTATTATAATTTAATATAAATTGATTCATCATAATTATTTAATAGAGATTGATTCATCATAATTATTTAATAGAGATTGATTCATCATAATTAATTAAGAAGAGTTATACTCGTTGAGAAAAAATAGTGATTAATAGTTATTATTATTTAATGTATATTGATTCGTTATTATTATTTAAAAAAAACCATGTTTTTTAAAATGATTTTTGTATGGTTTTTAAAGGTAAAATGGAATTATGTGTTTTATTTAGTATTTAATTTTATTTTTATTTATTAAACTATATATTATTTTTTGCTTAAGAGGTAAGTAGTCTAATTATATAAGTTAAATGAATGATTCAATAGCCTCCAAAGGGATAATGGAATTATATGTTTTTAATAGCATTTAACTATATTCTCATTCACAAAGCTAAATATTATTTCTTACTTAAGAGGTAACTAGCTCAATCATACAAGTTAAATTGATGATGACCCCATTATTAGTTAAATAACTTGTTAGAGCCTAGATTTGCCGCAAGCTAGAAAGGCAAGGGTCTAGGTCCATATCAAACCACGCTCAGCCTCGTAGCTAGCCCTACGAGGACAGGAGAGGGCTCTTTCCGGGTCGATCTTGGCAAAAGACAAGCGATGGGGCTCAAGATGACTGAAATAAAAGCTAATTTTAGGCTAGGTATGAAGTACAAAGGTTTGATTTGAGTTTTTGGGGGTTTTGCACTGGAAACAGGGAAAGGCAAATTAGGCTCGAGGATGAGGCACAATTTCTGCAGAGTTCTGATTGGGGCAAGGAAGGCAATCGTTTTGATTCTTTAAAGTGAGTGAATGGATAGATCAGACTAGTGAGGAGCTAAGGAGAGCAAGAGAGTCTCAAGAATTCTCCTTAAACAGATGAAAACATGGAAATTTAAACAAATTCAAAGGCAGAGCATAGCAGTTAATGGATTCTACCTTAATCACTCATTTGTTCAAATTTAGAAGAAGAGACAGGAAAATGATACACATAACACTAATGAACTTACAATTACTTAGAGAAGAACACCATCAAAACATAAAGCCACATGGATCCCAAACAGTGCTGCAAAACCCTGGTCTTTCCTTAGCCAAAAATGCAGAGATAGAATGTACAATGATATGCCAAAGCAATCCCTAGTGTCCAACCCTGAAAATGACTTAGGAATTACATGATATAGACTAGCCCAACCCATTCCCTTGCCTCTAGGGGTCGATCTCATCATTCTAGGATCTGTTTCAACCAATTCTAAACAAAGCACTAAAATCTAGGCAATCAAAACAACTTGCCTCTATAAGGTAGGAAACTAATTCATTCATTAAATTTTCACTTTTTAGTGAATGAATCCTCTAGAACAAGTAAATAAGTGCCAAAATTACATCATGTTTATCCAATTACATCAAAATAGATCAAAAATTACATCAAGAAGCAAAATTAGTCAAACTGGCCGAATTTCTGAGCTGGAAGGTGAAAAATTGAGCAAAAATCCTCTATGGGCCGCGCCAAATCCTCTATGTGTTGCGCCACTTTGAGGGTGAGTTTGAGGCACTTCCTGAAGTTCAAATTGAGCCGAAGATATCTCATTGGAAAGCCCTACTTGTCTACTTTCCAACATAAGTGGAATTTTTCAATTTGGATGTTATTTGCCCCTCCAAAACTGCAATCTCCCATGACTACTTCTTGTGTGTCAAAAGAGGGACAGAGAGGTCATTTTGTGAGTGTTTTTGACCTCCTGAAGACTCAAAACTTGCCCAAATTTCTTGGAAATGCACCAAAAACCATGAGTTTTCATGAAAAATCCAGAAATGTAAACTTTTTGCAATTTGGAGCTCCCTAGAAAAAGTGTGCGCCACATGGTGCGACGCATAGGGAGGAAAACCCTGTGTTAAGAATTTTTGTGCGTAGCACATTTTTGCAGACCCGTTTTGAGAGCCTTATCGATGTATAAATTGGGTGCCATATAGCGCGTTTGAAATTTCTTGAGTCTACTTTTCAATGCAACTGTAATTTTTCAATTTGGAGTTCATTTACCCTGTCAAAAGTCAAATATTCCAAGACTGGTCAAAATGTGCCAAATGAGGTTGCCTCAGGGCAGAGTGCTGTTGCAGTCAACCTTTGAAGGTGTTCCTAAACTCCAAATTGAGCTCATGATAGCTCATTGGAAAGATCTTTGTTTCTAGTTATCCTTTGACTCATCAAGAAAGTCATTTGGCCAACCAATATAGGAGAAAAAATGATTTTCCCAAGGTCACGTCAGAGGTGTATCAATTCTCCCAAGGCGACTGTATTTTTGACGTTTCTCTAAAACCCTGACACCTATGTAAAACATGAAGGATGTTTTTCTTCCTTGGTCTGTTGTGGACAAAAACCTCTCTCAGTTTTCCCAAATTCATCTTTGATTGCTCAAAAACATCATTTGAGTAAAACCTACCCCGATGTGTGGAACAGGGGATTTGTTGAAATGAAGCGAAATGAAGGGGATAGGGAGCTTCTAAATTCTTGAGGAAATTTTTAGAAGTAGGGAGGGATGTTAGGACATAGGGGAAAGTGGAATTTCAAAGATTAAGTGAGGGGAAGGGGTCAAAAAGGGAAAAACACAGGCCTAGCCTAGAAAATTGCCAAGTTGTAGCAAGAAACTAGGGTTTGTGCGAAAATGAAGAATTTGGGGGATCTCAGTGATGGGAAGTGTTTAATAAGGTACATTAAGGATAGGGGAAGGTGTATGAACATCAGGATATAAGTTTTGCCGATGATTTGACCATCCAAGAGAAATTGCCTTCAAAACCCTAGGAGAGGGAAATGACCTTACCTAGGCGCAATTGAAGCATGAACAAGGCATAAAATGACCCAGTGAAACTTGGCATGATGATGAAAACCCTCTGAATGATGGTACACTCTGCCGAATGGTGACATGAAGCTCTTGGGACAGCCATTAGGGTTTGGGAATTTTTAACTAGGGTTTGGGATAATTAGGACTAGGGATTTGGGAAAATGGGAATTGGGGATAGGTATGACTAAATATGGGAGTTAGGAAATGGGTGATAAGCTGAAAAAATAAATGGAGGAATGAAAAGTGAAGGAGTGGTAGAAGGCAGCAAAATGACAAGTACAAAACCCTAGGCAATGGCTTTTGAGAGATTGCAAGATATTAGGGTTTGGATTTTCTTTTACACAACCATCATAAACTTTAAGAAAAACTCCTTCACTAGCAAGGAAAAGAGCTTAGCTTACTTGCACATTAGAAGGTTTGAGAAATTTTGGCAATTTGAGGAAGTTTTGACAGTTTTGGGACCCTCTGGCTGTATGCGTCGCGCAGCTCGCCCAATGTGCCGCGCCCCACCTATGCACCATGCCTGTGTAAAAATGCATTGTATGGTCGCGCCCAGTGCGCCGCGCCTCACCAGTGCGCCGCGCCTCCTGCTCAGTGCGCCGCGCCTACAACTTGCAGCGATTTTTTGCCCAAGATTCTCACTTGCTCACCAAATTTTCTCAATCTTGTTTCTCCTTTGCTAATGAGCTTATGACATGAAGGAATAGCTTATAGACCAAGAGCTTTTGAAATCTTGGCTCATGAAACCCACTTTTGTAATGTTGCAGACTTTGGCACTTTCACATAACTCTGTTTTTGCTTCCACTTTGATTTTTGGCTGAATGATGAAACTCTGTCTATTTTTGCAGGGATGATTGGCATGTAATTTCGGCAAAGGATGACCAGGGTTGTGCCTGAAGCACCTCATGACTGAAAAACTTTAAAAATTACATATTTATTACAAACCATAAATTTGATGATTTCTTCTTCAAAACAAAGTTTTGAAGAAGAATCATGATCAAACATATTGACGATGAAATTTTGCAATGAAAACTGATTTTGAACCTCCCTCATGTGCCTGTGGACATTATTAGACTTTTTGAAGGCGAAACCCTAGACCTAATGATTGACATGACTCTTGGGTGACCAAAAGACTATCCATAATGAATGTAAAATTGATTTTGATGAACTTTGATAATCAGACACGAACCAACAGGTACATGACATGAGGGAGTATGGAGACAAGACCCTTCTGTTAGAAGATCGATGCTCCTAATGGAATGCAAATGATTGAGCTGAATGAGACACCTAAAATGAAATGCAACAAAAGAGGTTTTGATCTCTGACGGAGGGCTAAACAGACTGACTCTAATAGTGGCTCCAATGGCGATGGTAGCTCCTTGGAGGTGCCAAGAACGACAGATCTCTGGAAGAGCTAGATAGTGCCTTTGTCCATTGGGCTATGGAGTCATTATTTCGACAAACAACACAAGACTTTGACTCATTTATTGACTGAAACCTGACTCAAACTAACTCGATGCAAACTGAAATGACTGAAAAAACACTTGACTCTAACAAACTAACTCAAAATACGAAGACCTGAACCTTAAAACTTAAAGCTTGGTGGTAGTACATGACCACCTGTGTTTCTTACAAGACAATATACCATCAAACTATATCAAAATGCCAATGTAACCAATCAAGCAGATGCCTTCTTGATTGATTCTCATGATCAGATCTTCTGGTCAACAATAGATACTTGTAACTGGGCATCCAAAAACATAGTTGACCATGGTCTCCTTCATCACTGAACACTGCAATAATCACCTTCACTGCTGACTGCAACAGATTTGCCATTGGATCCTGAAAAACATGAAGATTTACCTCCTGCTGAAGAAACAAAGTGTCTTTTTCTTTTGATTCTAATCTTCCTTCATAATGTACTTCAGTAAAAGTATGTTCCTGGTCCTCAAAAAATTCTGAACAAGTAGATGAGCAGATTTCCTCTTGGAAAAACATTTCAAAACTTGAGGCATATGAAGAAGAATCTGAAAGGGAATCCTGAATGGTCTGATTTTCTGTAGTCTGAATATATTGTAGGTCATCTTCATATGATATGACAGCCAAATTCTCATGTTTCTCATTACATTCATCAATCATGAGAAAAGAAACTTCAGATGATTCTTGAAACCCAATGCTATCATTTCTATCATCTACCACAAATTCATCCAGAGAAACTTTTTCACTTACTTGAACGAAGACCTCATCTTGTTTTTGTTTATGAACTGATTGGATTGCCTCTTTATGAAGGCTTTGTTCTGATGACATGAGAACATTTGGATTCATAACTCTGTCTTTTTTATTCCAGATGTTTTTAGCAGCAGAGTTCTCCTTTGTGAGATTCAGCACAAGGTATTCTTGGTCATCACAATCTGAATCTAGATCTGAAATGGCTGACTTAATGTTATCACATTCTGAAATGGAAACTTGACTTTCATACATGCTGTCATCTTCTATGGACAGATATGAAACGACACTTTTTCTTTCATCACTTTCAGCTATATGGACATCTTCAACCTGCTGATCTATAAAGCTGCTTACAAGACTGTCATCCTTTTTAGAAGAGGAATAAGTTCCACCATCACCTTCTTGACCATGGGCACACTGTAGATCTGCGTTAACTTAAGCTGGAACATGACTGTTCAAGAGTTGATCTATCTCATCTTCAGACAGAGGAGATAATACTTTTTGTTTTCTCTTGCTCAAACAGTGATTGTCTTCATTAATTTCAAGTGAAGGAGTGTACAAATTTTCCTCATACTGCTGATCCATTTCATGTAATTCCTGTTGACTGTCAAGATGCAAAACTCCTTCATCTTCCATCGTACTAAAATCTTGATCCTGCTGCAAATTTTCCTGATCATCTTTATGCTGCTGAAATGGGTTTTCATACAGGGCTTCCATGATCTCTTCATCCATGAAATTATCATCCTCATAATATTTCTCAAGGCTTTCAATAAAAGTAGAAGCATGTTTGCAACAATCCTGGACTAAATTTAATGATGGATAAGAGTCTTTATATCTCTCAATGAACATGGCATGAAAATCCTTTAAACAGTAAATACAAGCAGGTGGCAAACTTTCATACCAAGATAGGGCTTCACCTTCCAGAGTGGCCAGGAATATCTTCATCAAGCAATCTTCAGGAAAATCAACCTTCAACTTGCGAATATGCATGTGAAATCTAACCAGATGTAAAGCAGCATCTTTCCTATTATCATATTTAAACATAGGCAAATTCCTTGACCAATCTACCTTCGGAATTTTATCTGGGAAGCCTAGAACGTGATCTCAACTCATGGGAGCGTATCTTCTTGCAACCCGTTCCATCTTGAAAATCTTAAAGCTACTGATCTCTCTGCAGTGGAGTCACCATGAAGCATTGATCTCTGGATTTTTCAGTGAATGATGTCGCTAGGTGAATGATTTCAGCCTTGCTGTGTTTGATCGTTCTCCACCATCAACAATCAGATCTGAACATGATACATGTACTAGGGTGATCGTTTAGATCAGATGTTCAGTTTATAAACTAGACCGGAGATTGATTGAAGTAGCTTTCATCTACTTTCGCTAATGCGAAGCAAGAGCGTTTTGAAGACTACCTGGCTAACTTCAGGCTCTGTCTATAGCTTATAAAACAAATGACATCAACAAGCAAACCATTTTTCTCCCCAGTATGGTCGCCACTATGTTAGAGCCTAGATTTGTCAGAGGCTGGAAAGGCAAGGATCTAGGACCACACCAAACCACGCTCAGCCTCATAGCTAGCCCTATAAGGACAGGAGAGGGCTCTCTCCAAGTCGATCTCGGTAAAAGACAAGATATGGGGCTTGAGATGAATGAAATAAAAGCTAATTTTAGGCTAGGTATGAAGTACAAAGGTTTGATTTGATTTTTTTAGGGTTTTGTGCTGGAAATAGGGAAAGGCAAATTAGGCTCGGGGATGAGGCATAGTTTCTGCAGAGTTCTGATTGGGGCAAGGAAGGCAATCTTTTTGATGCTTTAAAGTGAGTGAATGGATAGATCATACTAGTGAGGAGCTAAGGAGAGCAAGAGAGTCTCAAGAATTCTCCTTAAACAGATGAAAACATGGAAATTTAAACAAATTCAAAGGCAGAGCATAACAGTTAATGGATTCTACCTTAATCACTCATTTGTTCAAATTTAGAAGAAGAGACAGGAAAATGATACACATAACACTAATGAAATTACAATTACTTAGAGAAGAACACCATCAAAACATAAAGCCACATGGATCCCAAACAGTGCTACAAAACCCTGGTCTTTCCTTAGCCAAAAATGCAGAGATAGAATGTACAATGATATGCCAAAGCAATCCCTAGTGTCCAACCCTGAAAATGACTTAGGAATTACATGATATAGACTAGCCCAACCCATTTCCCCTGCCTCTAGGGATCGAGATCATCATTCTAGGAGTTGTTTCAACCAATTCTAAACAAAGCACTAAAATCTAGGCAATCAAAACAACTTGCCTCTATAAGGTAGGAAACTGATTCATTCATTAAATTTTCACTTTTTAGTGAATGAATCCTCTAGAACAAGTAAATAAGTGTCAAAATTACATCATGTTTATCCAATTACATCAAGATATATTAAAAGTTACATCAAGAAGCAAAACTAGTCAAACTGGCCGAATTTCTGAGCTGGAAGGTGAAAAATTAAGCAAAAATCCTCTATGCGCCGCGCCAAATCCTCTATGCATCGCACCACTTTGAGGGTGAGTTTGAGGCACTTCTTGAAGTTCAAATTGAGCCCACGATAGCTCATTGGGAATCCCTACTTGTATAATTTCCAACCCAAGTAGAAGTTTTCAATTTGGATGTCATTTGCCCCTCCAAAACTGCAATCTCCCATGACTGCTTCATGTGTGTCAAAATAAGGGCAGAGAGGTCATTTTGTGAGTGTTTTTGACCTCCTGAGGACTCAAAACTTGCCTAAATTTCTTGGCAATGCACCAAAAACAATGATTTTTCATGAAAAATCCAGAAATGTAAAATTTTTTCAATTTGGAGCTCCCTAGCAAAAGCGCGCGCCACCGGGTGCGGTGCATAGGGAGGAAAACCCTGTGTTAAGAATTTCTGTGCATAGTGCCTTTTTTCATACCAGTTTTGAGAGTGTTCCCAATGTCCACATTGGGTTTAAGATAGCTTTTTGGAAAGGTATTTGAGTCTACTTTCCAAATCAACTAGAATTTTTCAATTTGGAGTTCATTTACCCTATCAAAAGTCAAATATCCCAAGACTGGTCAAAATGTGCCAAATGAGGCTGCCTCAGGGCAGAGTGCTATTGCAGTCAACTTTCTAAGTTGTTTCTCAACTCCAAATTGAGCTCATGATATCTCATTGGAAAGCTCTTTGTTTCTAGGTATCCTTTCACTCATCAAACAAGTCATTTGGCGAACCAAGATAGGAGAAAAATTGATTTTCCCAAGGTCACTTCATAGGTGCATCAATTCTCCCGAGGCGACTGTATTTTTTACGTTTCTCTAAAACAATGACACCTGTGTAAAACGTGAAGGAATTTTTTCTTCCTTGTTCTATTATAGAAAAAAACCTCTCTTAGTTTTCCCAAATTCATCTTTGATTGCTCAGAAACATCATTTGAGTAAAACCTACCCCAATGTGTGGAACAGGGGATTTGTTGAAATGAAGCAAAATGAAGGGGATTGGGAGCTTCTAAATTCTTGAGGAAATTTTGAGAAGTAGGGAGGGATGTTAGGACACAGGGGAAAGTGTAATTTCAAATATTAAGTGAGGGGAATGTTATAGACAGTTTTGTGCCTTACAGCATGGAGCATGAAATGTCAATAATCTGAGGGATCCAAAGTCCCTAAACATGTTGTTCTTACCCTTAGAGGAACAAGGTCAGCAAACCACAGCACTGCAAATCAGTTCTCCACTGAAAAACACTCAAAAACAGGTCAATTTTGGATCAAAGCAGCTGCTCCACTAAGCATCTGCGCTGAATGTCAAAAGCTCTATGGTGTACCTGCGCTGCATAGCAAGTGCAACAAAGGCTACCTGCGCTGGGCGTACTTTGACATGTGAAGGAATCTTTTCTCAATGTGCCAGTGCCCAGGAAGCTTCCAAAATGACACTTGGATCAAAAGATTCGCCTAATGATGAGTTAAGAGCTTCTAAAACTCCAAGTGGAAGGTAGAAACTCCGAGTGGACTCAAGGACTGAAGAACAACTGGAGTTGAAGAGGACAACAAGTCACACATCGAGCTGACTTATCTTCACTCCAAAACTCTATATAAGGATCTCATCCCATGGGATCTGGAGGCCGGAATTTGGTGCAAAGAATTGTTGTTGGTTTACAGTTGAGAGTATTGGGTGATTGCTTGAGGGAGGTGAAGAGGAGATTTCTTTTCGTCGGGAAGGTGATGCTGGATTGGACCTCTCACGGTTGTATCACCGCCTGAACCTTACTTCCTTATATTAATAAAGCATTTGAGGTTCTTCTATCCGCATGTGTTTCAATGGTGTATTGTCTTACTTGCGTATTTGATTTATGCTAATCCTTGAATCAATTATGAATGCATGCTTCTTGTAGTCTCCTTTTCTTGTCTTGTTCGCAGGATCTCGTGTAGCTGGGCCCGTGAGAAGACTTGGAGCTGGGAGCGAGCGGCAAATAGAGGAGATTGGATCGACCATTTGCGCAAGACATCGGTAAGTGGATCTCTTCCTTTCATCTCTTGCATGTCATAAAGAAGTAACTTTAGATAGCTTTGCTTCAGTTGTTGCTAAGGAACTATCACCCTTAGAGTGGGATAGGGTCATTCCGTGTTGGATACTTTTCCCCACAACAGGGAAGGGGTCCAAAAGGGAAAAACACAGGCCTAGCCTAGAAAATTGCCAAGTTGTAGCAAGAAACTAGGGTTTGTGTGAAAATGAAGAATTTGGGGGATCTCAGTGATGAGAAGTGTTTAATAAGGTACATTAAGGATAGGGGAAGGTGTATGAACATCAGGATATAAGTTTTGCTGATGATTTGACCATCCAAGAGAAATTTCCTTCAAAACCCTAGGAGAGGGAAATGACCTTACCTAGGCGCAATTGAAGCATGAACAAGGCATAAAATGACCCAGTGAAACTTGGCATGATGATGAAAACCCTCTGAATGATGGTACACTCTGCCGAATGGTGACATGAAGCTCTTGGGACAGCCATTAGGGTTTGGGAATTTTTAACTAGGGTTTTGGATAATTAGGACTAGGGATTTGGGAAAATGGGAATTGGGGATAGGTATGACTAAATATGGGAGTTAGGAAATGGGTGATAAGATGAAAAAATAAATGGAGGAATGAAAAGTGAAGGAGTGGTAGAAGGCATCAAAATGACAAGTACAAAACTCTAGGCAATGGCTTTTGAGAGATTGCAAGATATTAGGGTTTGGATTTTCTTTTACACAACCATCATAAAATTTAAGAAATACTCCTTCACTAGCAAGGAAAAGAGCTTAGCTTAGTTTCACTTTAGAAGGTTTGAGCAATTTTGGCAATTTGAGGAAGTTTTGACAGTTTTGGGACCTTCTGGCTGTATGCGCCGCACAGCTCACCCAATGCGTCGCACCTCCTGCTCACTGTGCCGCGCCTACAACTTGCAGCGATTTTTTGCCCAAGATTCTCCCTTGCTCACCAAATTTGCTCAATCTTGTTTCTCCTTTGCTAATGAGCTTATGAAACCCACTTTCGTAATGTTGCAGACTTTGGCACTTTCACATAACTCTGTTTTTGCTTCCACTTTGATTTTTGGTTGAATGATGAAACTATATCTATTTTTGCAGGGATGATTGGCATGTAATTTTGGCAAAGGATGACCAGGGCTGTGCCTGAAGCACCTCATGACTGAAAAACTTTAAAAATTACATATTTATTACAAACCATAAATTTGATGATTTCTTCTTCAAAACAGAGTTTTGAAGAAGAATCATGATCAAACATATTGATGATGAAATTTTGCAATGAAAACTGATTTTGAACCTCCCTCATGTGCCTGTGGACATTATTAGACTTTTTGAAGATGAAACCCTAGACCTAATGACTGACATGACTCTTGGGTGACCAAAAGACTATCCATAATGACTGTAAAATTGATTTTGATGAACTTTGATAATCAGACACGAACCAACAGGTACATGACATGAGGGAGTATGGAGACAAGACCCTTCCGTCAGAAGATCGATGCTCCTAATGGAATGCAGATGATCGAGCTGAATGAGACACCTAAAATGAAATGCAACAAAAGAGGTTTTGATCTCTGACGAAGGGCTGAACATACCGACTCTAACATAACTGATGAATGCCAATACACTTAGGAGACTGAGGGAAGCAAGAAATAAAACTATTGTAACAAGGTTGGTAAGAATTCAAATTTTAGGGATGGAAGTGACATAAGTAGTTAAAAAATCACATATTCATAAGCACATTTAATTAGTTGATCGATCAAATAATGATACACGTATAACTAGATGAGTTCTATATAGAAGCTGTCTTCATCACACAATCAATTAGGTTCGACAAATCCATCCTCACACCACTATAGGGATCTATTTTAATGGAGAATATCTCCCATCCTAACTAGATCTAACAACCTCCTACTCTTTTATGTAGAAAGAATCACACCTAAGAAAAGTAGGAGTTATAACTCTAGCACTCCCCCTTACTGACTACTTATCTTAATCTTAATCAATAGAGTCTCGTTGTGGTCCAATCAAAATTTTATCATCCAAATAAAGGAACAACCATCAATTGGAATGCATGGGTACCTAATCATTGCAATTATCAGTCCACTAAGATGTCCTTTGTGTACATGGTTCGTTCAACTGCCATATCTTCATACATGTATCTATACCTTTAACTCCCTTGCATCACCATTGTCATCATCCTTGGTTTTATCGACTTCCTGTAACCATGATCTAGGTTTTGTTGACTTATCCTCAAACATGCTCTAGATTTTGTTGGCTTACCCTCAACCATGCTTTGGGTGTTGTCGGCTTACCCTCAACCTTGCTCTCAATGTTCCTAGATCACACTCCTAAGGAACCACAACACTCTACGAGAATCCCTATCCAGATGTTCCCTTTCTAGCCTCTACTATTGCTCCAATCGTAATCCTCAATTGTGTTTGTCACAAACACTGTCACATGCTCTCCAAAGATCTCTCTGTTGTATTCAATACCTTTGTGTCTTCCATGCTACAAACACATAATTTAACTCAAAAGGTCCAACCTTCAATATTTGCTTCTCCAACGAGAACAATGGAATTCACTTCCACCCTAAAAAGTTTCCATGCTCCTCCCTTCAATTGAAGAATTGTCATCACATTCCAGCTAGAAACTAAACTACCACAAATACAACAAACTAATTAGGAACCTACTATACTCTAGGACCTAACATAAATCTGACCATGAAGATTGATTCATTGACCTTCTTCTGGTTCTACTTCCATCTATCAAGATACATGGGTGTCATCTACTGTAAACGTCAGTTATCTAGGTAAGTAGTCTAGACATGAGATGTATCCATCTCAGCGTTACAGTCTTTGCACTTGCCATCAAGCATTATATTTCACAAATAAACAAACACTTCACGGAGCAAAAAACAATAGCTAGAGCACCCTTCTAGCTACAACACTTCTTAATTTGTAGACTTCAGAATGATATTTACATAAAAAAAAACATTCAAACACTAATACAAACAACCAACACAATCACAAGAATACAATTTTCCTCACAATCACAAGAACACAATTTTCCTCCTATGTAATTGTTCAAATATTGCCAATCTTTGTCTTCATAATTAGAATTGCAATTTAGTGATTGTCTTCAATCTCCTTATTTTCCCTGTCATTTGTTGGAGTAGTGAATTCTAACAAGAACAACTTTATCTTGACATTCAATTCGCTAATGTCAATATGTTCATTAACTTACATACATCTTCACAATAAAACTACTAAACAAGAAAGCATACACAATCAAATGAGCTAAAAAAATTACCCATTTTGGTACTTATCTGCACCAACCTTAGTAATTCCATGGTCACTGCCACATGTCTCAAAGCATTTCATTGGTACGTTCCTCATTTCAAGCTTGATCACAACACAACCCAAAGACTCCTCCATTTATTTCTCCCTTTTCTAAGGAAAGCCAATCAAAATTAGCACTCCACCAGGGAATTATGTCTCTTATATAATATATTATCTGAGAGTAGCAATGCCAATTATCAAGTCATCACTACCATTGTAGTTGGGCTTGGTAATTTGAAATGGGCCCTACAATCCTACCACATATGTTGACCCAATTTTCTCTAGAAAACTCTCTCAACCACCATAGTAGTCGTCCCCAAATGCTTTGCAGATGATGGGAAACTCATTACACTCACAAATGTAAACCAAATTCAAAATATCCTTCTAAAAACAACACCCACCATAACCAACTCTCGCATTCAAAAACTTTGGACCAATCCAACATCATAAGTAATTTATGTAACATCTACTTTGGTTGCTTTAGATAGGGTTAATATTGCATTCATTGACAAGATTCTATGGGGGAAAACTGCATTTGCAACAAGTTTTAAAATCTCGGCATATGATAGGTTTGTCGAAATATGTTAAAATAGTTAATTACTTCCGCATGAAAAGCAATCTAGATTTAGAGTGCAAGTTAATTTGAGTCAAGTGTGTGTTAGTTCGAGTTTAGTCTAATATTTGGAAAGCTTAAATTTAAGTTTTCATGTTTAAGTTAGCATCAGTTGACTCGTGATTTAAAAGTATAAATACCCCATATTGAGTTCATTGTAATAAAATCAAATTTGTGTGATCAATAAAAAGAAAAATAACTTATATTTTTTGCGGATGTCAATATGTGCCTTTCCTCTTTTCCTCTTTTCCTTTCCATCAAATTGGTATTGGAATGAAGTTTTGTAGAGTTACAAGAAAGCTAAGAGAGAGTGAATCAACAACACTTCGTGAAAGCTAAGAGAGAGCGGATCAACAACACTTCACGAGAATCTATTGATTGAATCTATAATGCACCTTGGAAGTTGTAAGTATAATGTTATAATGCAGGAGTGTTGAAGGAAGCGTTAGAGCATTGATGTTAATTCAACAGAGAGCACTGATTCTAGAGGGGCGAAGTCAACATGCATTTGCTTATTCGTGGGTTTATATGTTGAATGGGTTCAAAAGGGTTATTTGAAACCTTTAGAAGACTTAAAAGATTTTATTATTATAAAAGGGGCATACTAAAAAGAGTTTGTTTATAAATATTTGGTTTGGAGGAGAGTGCTTTATAAAGGTTTTTTTTAATAAAGTTTTTTTATAAAAAAATATTAAAGGATTTATTGAAAAAGGATAATTTTAGGGTTTTATCATTATTTAAAGAATATGTTTTTTTAAATATGGATTCAACAAGTTTCCAATCATAGCTGTCACTATCTATAGTGAATACTTATGATATGTGGGTCATCAATATGGAGACGATGTTAAAGGCTCATGATGTTTGAGATTACATTAGGATGGGATTTCCATAGCTTAAGGATGAAGAAGCATAACAAGCCTTCACACATGCACAAAGGAGCAATTGAGGATACAAAAAAAATAAAAAAATGCACAAACATTGCAAATTATCCAACAAGCAATGGACCAAGCAGCATGCCAGAAGATTATGACCACGTCTTCTGTAAAGACAACATGGGAGACTTAGGTGAAGTGCTATAAAGGTATGACCAAAGTCAATATTGTTAAGTTGTAGAATACTATGAGATATTTTGAAAGTCTGCAGATGGAAATAAAGGATATTGATTCATTCATGAATTGAGTTTTGACTATTGTAAACAAGTTAAAGATTTATGGTGATTATATTAATGATCAAACAATGATTGGGAAGGTCCTTAAATCTTTGTATGATAAAAAAATGATTGAAGAAGCCAAGGATTTGACGATGCTGACAGTTTACGAATTGATGGGATCACTTCCATCCCATTAGGCAAGGATATACAAAAATAATGATTCCTCCTTAGATACCACTTTTGAAAGCCATGTTTTTATTTCAAGAGACATAGGTTGAGGTAGAGGTAGATTGAGAGGAAAAGGATGAGGAAAAAGAAATGATGGTAAGAGAGATGGTAGAGAAGAGCATGAACAAGGAAGTGGAAGCATCAACAAAAGGTTCAATAATAATCAAAGGGTTGAAATTCAAAGGTGATAGGTTATTATTGCAATAAGTTTGGTCACTATGTGCGTGATAGTAGGAAGAGGATAGTTGATCAAGGAAAGAAGAGAGATAATGTAAGTACAAAAAATAGTGAATCCATGTTACTTGCTTGCCATACTAAACACAAACCTTTAGATAATGTTTTCTTATTATACAATGGTTGCAGCAACCGCATGATTGGGAACAAGAATCTAGTTGCAAATTTGGATCAATCGGTCAAGATAGAGGTAAAATTGGAGACTAAATAGACTGTGGATGTAGATGGAAAAGGAGTGGTCAACATTTTGACCAAGTAGGGGGAGTTGAAGAAAATTTTAGAGGTATATTATGTTCCAAGTTTGAAATGTAATATGATAAATGTTGGTCAATTAGTGAAAAAAGGATACAAAACTATTTATGAGGGACAAGATTGTGTTATATATGACAAGCCCCAAAGCAAGTAGCTGATAGCTAAGGTGTAGATGACAAGGAATGAACGTTTTCACCTTATCATGAATTACAAAATCAGTTTAGTTCTTTTAGGATTACATGTTATGCTGATTATTGGTTATGTCACTTTCGGTTTGGACATTTGAATTTCTTTGGTTTGAGATTTTTGCAGTAGAAATATATGGTTAGATGATTACCTCCCATTAAAGAACCCTCTAGTACTTGTTAGTATTGTATCTTAAGAAAGCAAAATTGTGAATTTTTTTCGAAAGGAGTTGCATATAGAGCAAAACAACCACTAGAGTTGGTTCATACAAACTTGTGTTAACCCATGCGTACAAAATCAATTGGTGGAAGTTGTTACTTCCTCACATTTATTGAAGATTTCAGCAAAAATACATGGATCAATTTTTTGAAGCAGAACTCTAAAACTTTTGGAAAGGTCAAAGAATTAAAATCCCTAGAGAACTAGAGTGATCGTTATATCAAAGTATTGAGATTAGAATGTGGTGGAGAGTATGATTCAAAGCCATTTCTTGCTTACTACAAACAACATGGAATCAAAAAGAAGTTTACAACCAAATACACACTTCAACCGAATGGTGTAGCAGAGAGAAAGAACAAAACAATTATGAACATGGCAAGAAGATTTTTGAATTGAAGAAACTTGTAAAATGAGGATTGGGTGGAAGAATTTGCATGTTTTGTTTATGTGTTAAATATATCTCCTATAAATAGTGCGATGAACAAATTTCCACAAGAAGCATGGTCAAGTATGCCTTGTATTGTATCTCATCATAGAGTTTTTGGATGCATAGCATAAGTACATGTACCTAAATATCTAAGAGGAAAGTTAGATGATAAAAGTGAAAAATGTATATTTATTGGTTATAGTGAGCATTCAAAAGCATATAAATTATATAACCCTTTCATCAAGAAGAATATAATCAACAGAGATTTTG
Organism: Pinus tabuliformis; assembly: GCA_031772625.1. Lineage (NCBI taxonomy): Eukaryota > Viridiplantae > Streptophyta > Pinopsida > Pinales > Pinaceae > Pinus > Pinus tabuliformis. Next base: position 83,046,716 of record CM062819.1, on the reverse strand, counting down.
TGTTCAAAGAACGAAAGTCATGGAATGGGAGTGTAGACAAAACAATTGATTCAAGAGTACCACTGTTAGACAAAGAGGATGTAGCAAAAAATGAGCATCATAGGAGAAGACACAAAACATAGTCACGCCAACAATGACTCCAAGATTTTCTAAAAAACACAGATCTTCAAACAGATGAGAAAATCGAAATACTCCCAACTATTGGTTGAGTGATGAATCAAGCAATGGTTAGAGAAAAATGAGAAGTATGCAATCTATTTGTGATGATTTGGATGTTAGTTCAAATTTTTCATTCTTGTCATTTCAACCTTCACCGTTTGAAGAAGCTTTCAAAGATGAAAATTGGGTGCAAGCTATGGATGAAGAAATAGAATCTATTAAGAAGAATGAAACTTGGGATTTGGTTTATTTACCAAAATATCAAAACATCATTGGTGTGAAATGGGTGTACAAGGAAAAGTTGAATGAAAAAGGAGAGATTGACATATTTAAAGCAAGGCTTGTAGAAAAAGGGCTTTTACAGCAACTGGGAATAGAATTTGGAGAAATGTTTGCTCCAATAGCCAAATTGGATACTGTCAGAGAATTCCTGGCAACAACATCTTAGAACAAGTGGAAAATGTATCACATGGATGTGAAATCAACTTTCTTGAATGGTATTTTCGAAGAGGAAATCTATTTGCAACAACCTCCCGGTTATGAAGTTGAAGATCAAGAAGATAAATTTTACAGATTGAAGAAAGCACTTTATAGACTCAAACAAGCTCCAAGAGCCTAGTATAACAGAATTGATAGCTATATGATCAAGAATGGATTTCGCAGAACCAACATTGAACCAACCTTGTACGGGAAGGTAAATGAGCATGATTAAATTTTGATAATTTTTTGGTATGATGATGACATGATTTATATTGGTGATTGTTGAGTTACAAAACTGTCTTTCCCTTAGCTACTTTTCTCATCTTTCTTTCTTTGTTTTTCCATGAAAAATGCATCCTTATCATCAAAAACCATTATACATTGCCTCAAGGAGTATATTTCAGTGATTTACATGTTATACTATTATTTTTGCTATCTGAATAAGTTTTTTTCTTTTAGCTACGGAACACAGCGACATTCTGTAGTTAATTAGCTATTTCGCAGCTACTTCCATGCTTTTGTAGGTTTCAGGTGTCAAGAGGGGAAAAGGAATACATGGGTAGCTTGGAAAACATTAGGGCATGGATCGTATTCTATTCATTTGGCCAAGATCGACAAGGAAGACTCCGGTCAAAGGGAAGTCAAACATAGAAACCTATGGCAAACATGACTCTGTTTTGCACACGTTTCTCAGTGATGGGATCCGAAGCAGTTTCCTAAGGCCACAGACTTCATCTGCCACCTACGCAAACAGAATCCAACAACCATTACCATAAGATTTATGTTTCCAATAAACCAAGGACAAGAATTCCGCATACTTGCATGTCTACGTGTTTTGTTGTAGCTTATTTCTCTCTTTAAAACAATTGTATAATTTCCCTATAAATACCGGTGTGAAGAACGCAAAACAGGTTCATTTTTTGCTTATGTATTAAGTTCAGATTTCTGCTCTGTAGTTTGAAGAACTCATTCTCTATTTTAATATAAAGACTCTGTTTCAATGGATACCTAAAGCATTGTTGGAGTGTTGATTAAGTGCTGATAATCTGAGACCTTTGCAGAGGGCCCCTATGTTGGTCAAGGTTACATTTTATTTCTATTTTGTTTTTCATAGTTAACTGTAAATTCACTGTGTTTTCTCCATAATGTTTATAACCATTTTCTAACTCTGTTCATAATGCAGCTTGTGTCATCTTCTTATTAGCACAAAATAGCTCTTTTTGTTTCACTACTTTCTGGTTTATTATCAATAGCTTGAAGTCGATGTCAGTAGCATAGAGTAATTTAGATTGGCTGATCATTAGTCTAATTTCTTTCATTTGCTATTCATTAGTCTTTAGATTTTGAATTTAACTGATCAATGCCATTTTGTTGTTAGTTTAGTAACTCATGTCGTAGGTGAATGTTTCCGAAAGCCCTTTCAGTTGATGGTTCATCTTAAAACTGAGTGGTGAAATATTTCATTTATGAATGAGTCTTTATCTACATTTTTATGCTTATTTTTTTTCTTAGAACAATGAAGTATGGAGTCCCTCAAAATGCTATCACAAAGAGGTTTTTCTCCCAAAATTGTGTAGCAGAGTGACAAAGCACTTCATTTAGCTTTTATAGTAGATTAGTTGCAATTTCACTTTCACTCTTAGTCATTCATTTAATTTCATTGCAATCTCATTTTCAGTTCTAGAACAATGAAGTATTGAATCCCTCAAAATGCTATCACAAGGAGGTTGTTCTCCCAAAATTGTGTAGTAGAGTGACAAAACACTTCATTTAGTTTTTATGATAGATTAGTTTCAATTTAATTTTCAATCATAGTTTTTCATTTAGTTGCAATTCCATTTTCATTTGTTCATTAAGTTTTGATTCGGCAATAAATTAGACAATACTTGTAATCTTATTTTCAGTATTTTATTTTTGGTTCATCATAGATAGCTGCAATCTCATTTTCAATTTTAATATCTCATTTAAGCTTTGGTTTTGTAATTGATTAGATAGTAGTCTTAAGTCCTTTCATTCCATGTTTTGGAAACAATCATAAGATCAAGAAGAGAAACTCTGTTTTCATTTTCTTGGTTAAAACTTTACTTCCAATTCTGGCTTAAAGAATTTTTAGCTCTCATTTCATTTTCTTAGCAACAATAGATTTAAGATTTTGTTAGGAATTAAAAGATAAAAACCCCAAAACAACTTAAAATTCAAAAACACTGAAGTAGGAAGGGCCATATAGCACATATAGTGCACTACACCTCATCAGTTTACGATACCTGGATTGATAATTTATGTAGAGAAATTTAGGACACTAAATTGACCAAACATTTTGGCACTGCTACCACGAAGTGTAACTAGGTAGCCTTATCTCTTGCATTCATTAAAAAAAAAAAAAAAACAAAAACAAAACAAAACAATGACATGCATAGAGAAAGAGATTCTAGGGGTAGATTTATAGCTAGGGGCAAAAGTTCAATTCCCACAACTCCACCTACTCCACCAAGAATTAGAAAAGACACACCTCCATCCCACACCCATACTCCTAGCTATAGGATTCCTGGAATATAAGGAGCAGAAACTCAATCAAAAGACTCTCCTACATCATCCACCAAAACAGTCCTAGGAGAGAAGAAATTTTTCACCTCCACAGGGGAGCCTATTGTAGTTGAAGAACTAGGAATACCCAGTGAGAAAGAAAAAGTAGGAACTGTTACACTAAAAAATGTCACCATGGCTATTTACAGTTAGTATGGCTCTATCAACAGTCATGCTATCCTCTTAGGCAAGTCTTATGCCTCTTCTCTCCATGTCAAACTCCAAAAAGAGAGAAAGTCTTTATAAATGTATTTATCTCTGGGTACGCAGGTTCTCTCAACCTTACCTGCGGGTAAGCACCCAATGTTCACAAAAGCTGTGTCCTTGGACGCTCTGTATGTAAAGGGGCAGGTGCGTCCCCCTGTAAAGGTCAAAATGCGCAAGTTTCATCTTTAAAAAGTTACTTGTGGTCATTTCTAGAGCATTCTAGAAGGTTGTTCGACGTGTATTGAGCGCCTCCAGATGGTTCATGTACCCCTACCAAAGAGGAACTTCTCCCATCAATAAGGGAGCTATCCCATCCAAAGAGGGGATTATCCCATTGATGGTGGACCTGATTAACTTCCTCTTGAGGACTATAAATACAGGCATTGGGCCAGAAGGAGGAGAGGTTGGAAGCTAAACATTTCTAAGGGTAGATGTTGCAGGAATTAGGACTCCCATTTAGAAGCTTGTGAGGAGAGATTGCCATCTTTGCTTGTTCTATTTCGAAGTGGGTGAGCTTTGTCAAAGTAAAGGAGAACTCTTGATGGACCCTGGGAGGGACTTGCACAACACCAAGGCTCAGGTTGTATTTGTTCCTTTTGTTACCTATTAATGCAAATGAGTCCATTCTTCTCAATAACTTGTTATTTATGAGTTGTTTCATGTACTCCTTGGTCTATGTGTTAAATATGTTTTATTCTATGAGATTATCAAGTGCTATTTAATCGTTTGATTGTTAGTGGATGCAGGTTTCAAAGTGAAGGAGGAGCTCATCCGGATCGGCGGAGCTGGACTGCTACAACAGCGTTGGACTACAGGTAGGATCTAAACACTTGATTTCTTATATAGTAAATGCATGTTTAGAGAAGGATTGCTCTTGTTTGTCTTGTTTGTCACTAGAGAGTCTTAGGCTCCTATGGAGGTTGGTTGTGTCCGCACAATCGACTCTTTCCGCCTGACAAATTGGCGACTCCACTGGGGACTCCATTGATGTGAAAGTCTTTTCCTTTGTATGCAACTTTGCTCTAAGAAAAGTCATTTATTTTCTAGTTTTTGGCTCTCTGACTTTGTTTTTGGGTGGGTTAGCTTAGGGTTAGATTCAATTTAGTTTTTCTTGAATTTTCCAGTAGGATGCACCCTCTGAGTATTGCACAGTGCGTCCCTGCACGCACTGTCGCTGTGTGCACAGAGCGGGCCCGCACCTGTCTTAACGGGTTGCCTGCGTCCCCTGCTAAAATTTAAGAAAATTCCATTTTTTGCATTTTTTCTCTTAGATTTTGCTTTTTCTTAGTTTTTACTGCCCAGATCCATTAGTCTCTTGTCAAAGATCTTCACCTGAACTTGTTTCGATAGCATTGAGTGTTTTAGTGGATTTCATAGAAGTTTAAGCCCTAGGGTTTGATTTTTGAGTAGGTCTTGTAGTGACTTTGGCGGTAGAAGTTGTCAAGCCTTAGATCTCTCTGGTTTTGTCAGCATTCTTAGAAGTCAGACCTATCATAAAGTCTACCTGTGAGAGCAACTTACCATTGAGTTGTCTCTTTGGCAAATTTCGAAGTGCTTGTTGATTGAGTATTGAATTCCATTTTACAAAAAGAACAAAAAGATTTGAGTTTTGTTTTGACTGGTCTTTTGATTCTGCATTAGATGGTCCTTGACTTGATTGTGGTCAAGTAAAACAACCTAGAATCATCTTTGTAGGCTCTTGCCTCGTTAGGTTTGCTTAGTGTAAATTTCTTTTTGATTTGCTTGTGAGTCAAGTTTTCATAGATTTTATAGCTTTTGAGATTGATTTTCGTTAAAATAGATTTATATGCTTTATTAAATAAGAGAAAATACAAAAACATCTCCTTTGAAAAGTTTTGTTTCAAGTAGCTTTGAGGCATTTTGAAAGAAAAAGAGTTTTTCGTGCACGTAAGGAGTGGTCATGTTTGTATGCTTGAAAAGATAAAGAGAATTGTTTCTTTGATTGTCTTTACTAAGAAAGTTGTTTTTTATAAAATTTGCATCTCTCAACTCTCTTAGTTAGGAATTTCATTGAAAGAGAAAAGTAGCATAAATCATCTTAGGTGCATATTTGTAGTGGTTTGAGTCAAGTCTACACACCATTGGTTTCACTTCCGCTACCTTTTGTCTTTAAGAAAAACCATAAAATTAACGCTTAAAGTAAAATCAACGTAGTAACTTTTATTTACTAGGGCTCTGAAACACCAATTTAGATCAGGCTAGTGTCTTGGAGTAGGTGAGTAATTAACTCTCCAAGACAACAAAACCAAACAAGTAGCTTATCTTGTGATAGAATAATTTCAATTGTCTCATTTGTACTTTGGGAAAGCTCCTCTTAAAGGAGAAGCACGAGCTCGTGTCCGAACCAGTGAGGGGATCAATCCCCCCTCGTTGGGAACGACGCCAGACACGCACATATTACAAACGGTAAACCTCGGATTAACCATTGTCGAGGAGCCCGGGGTCACTTGTCGGTAAACCTTGGATTATTGTCAAGGAACCGGCAAGGGGATTGAGCTTGATACTCTTCCCTTGCGTGCTGTTGGAGTGTAGACTGTTCCCCCAGGTGCATTTGTTGCGGTTGGTAACCTTAGTGACCATTATCTTTAGGATTCTACCGAGGTGACGGTGGAGGGAAGATCCCACTGTACCTGGAGCAGACGTCGGCTAGACTCACTTGGATTTTCCGGGGGGTTCACTTCACTTGAGACGGTTAAAGTGGAGGAACTTGTGCCGGTCTATTCATTAAGCAGGTTGCCGGGGTAACTGTTCCACCCGCCACTTCTGTACTGAATCCGGCGATGTTGGGTTTCATCTCCAACTAGCGTTTTCGGTCTGGAAGGCTATCGTTTATGTTTGGTTTGACGCGCTAGATTCTTTAGGCGTGTGATTCAAATTTGTTTGGTTCTTTAGAGACTTTAGGTGGTTTGATTTGAGATTTTATTTTGTTTTCGTGTGTAGTAGTTAAAAGTTTTTAGCTGTGGCAGAATTACCGAGACAGTCCCGTAGACTTCGCGGCCAGTCTCCTGAAGTTGTTTCTGTGGCCGAATTGTTGAGAAGATCCTGTAGACTTCGGGGTGAACCTCCTCGAGACGACCCCAGTAATTTAGAAGGTTTAAAGGTCCTTGTAACTCCTCCTAGTGGCAGTAGAGTAGGTTCACCTGAAGAAGGAGAATCTTCCTTGGTAGTCCATTCAGATTACCAAGGTTTAGAGACAGGTTATAATCCCGAAGCTGTTACAGTTTCTGAACTTGTTGGTAGTTTTTTGTCTGCTAGTGATACAGGTGAAGAACCTGAAATATTTGAACCTGTTACTCCGACTTCTAGTGTTCCAGATTCACCGAGAGTAGAACGAGTTATCACCGAAAATCTTCCTACTGGTCTGATTTCTATTGAAGAACATGCTCCAAAGGAAGAAATAGGCGTCTCTAACCTTGAAGATCAACTTACTATTGATCTAAGGGAGCGTGAATCTATCTTTTATAGTCCTCCTAGAAGTACTACTTGGTACCTTTCGTTAACCAATTATTTAGACAACTCAGGGGTAGGTTTTTCTACACCTCGTACTCCTTTTCCACCTGGAGGTATTTATACTCCTGTAAATATTTATAGTCCTGAATCTTTCTTACACGACGGTCCTTCTGTTCCCACCGGGTATCAATCACTTTCTGGTACCTTTGCGGGGGCATCTCCTCAACCCATTGATCATGGGTTATTTGCTGGAAACAATGGTAATATACCATTGGGTGTAGGAGACATTTACATGATGTCAGGTTCAGTTCCCGTTTCCCAACCTCAAGGTGGCCAATTACCGCCTGGGGGGCAACCTCAGTTAACGCCTGGGGGGCAACCTCAAGGTACACAAATCGTGTCTGGGGGGCAACCTCAAGGTCAGTATGTACCTATGGTGCAATACATGCCTCAAGGTCAACCCCAGCCTCAATATGTACCCCAGGGTCAACCTCAGTATCAATATCAACCTCAAGGATGGCAACCTCAAGGATGGAAACCTCAAGGGTATCAACCCCAAGGGTATCAACCTCAAGGGTATCAACCTCAAGGTCAAGGTCAACCCCAGTATCTGTATTTACCTCAAGGTTATCAACCTCAAGGTCAATACTCGAGTCAAGGTTATCAACCACCTCAAGGTCAGTCATATGTTCCAGGTATGGGAACTGCACCTTTCAATTATCAATCCTATCCTCAATCCGGTTATGGATCTCAGTATCCTTAACCTGTTACGGTTCAATACCCCGGGATGTTAGTGTGGGATCCATCACAAGGTCAACAGGTGTTGCAGCCAAGTTTACAGTTGGTACCTCAAGCTGGACAACCCGTAGTTTCTGGTCCACCCCAACAACCGCAACCTGTCCAGTCAAATGTTCAAACTTCTGTAACTTCGGTAGTTACTCAGCTGCCAATTTCACCTAGTACTCCATCCCAAACGGTTGCTGCAACTATAGCTACATCTGCCGCACTTACTTCTGGAGTATCGACAACTCCGGTTTCTACTGTCTCTGTAACCACTCCTCAGACATCTTTACCGTTGTCCGGATCTACTATTCAAACCACGGTCCAGATGCCTACAGGTCAGCCTGGTATAAGTATGGTTGTCACTACTCAACCTCAATTTGTTCAACAACCGTACCAGGGACAGTACCAACCTGGGCAAGCTGTCCAACAGCCAGTTTACCAGTATCAACCGTATCCTGGGTACACTTATCAACAACCTCAACAACCCCAGTACGGTCCGGTTAATCCTGGTTTTCCAGGAGGATATAATATCCCAAATGCGACTCCTGTTCCTAGTTATCCTGGATATCCTCCTCCTGGGACTGGTCTTGTGACCCAGAGTTTTAGAGATCCTAACCGGCAGTTACCGTTTATCGCAACTTTGGATTTACTAGACTTGACGCACCTAACGAACGATCCAATTCAATATCTTCCGTTCTGGCTGCCAATGCCAAATAAGTTGCCCAGTGATATACCCAAGTTCGAAGGTAAGTCTGGAGAGGATCCGTCCAATCATGTGATGACTTACCACCTCTGGTGTGCTTCAAATTCTATCTCGGATGATTCGATCCGCTTACGTCTTTTCCAGCGTACACTCATTGGTCTCGCGGCCAAGTGGTACATTGAGTTACCACGGGCCTCTTTTTACAATTTTAGCCAGTTAGCTACCTCATCCTTAACTCACTTTCAGTTGCTGGTCAGATACGATAACGGCACGGAGTTATTAACTTCACTAAAACAATCAACGTCCACGTATATTTCTGATCACATTCATGAGTGGAGACGTCGAAGAAGGTTAGTGAAAGTTTTTATCCCGGACCAAATCTTAGCTGAATGGTTTGTTAAATCATTATTACCAAAGATTACTGAAGATGTAGCTAAGGCCGGAGTAGTTACTGAGGAGCAAGTCATTGCTCAGGCGCAGTACCTTGACTTAGTTTACACTCAGTCGGGTACGTTACACGAGAAGATTCCAGATCTTCCAAAGTCGAATCAAATCGCTGCTGCTCCTTCGGGATCTCATGCCGCTGATGGTATGATTGGTATCGTGAATACAAAGAGCAAGAAGAAGTCTTCCAAGGCTTCAACTACTCCTATTATCACTTTGCCTGATTCCCCGACAGGAGAGTCTTCTCCCGAACCTTCCGCCGATATTCATGTTGTAGAGTCATCTACGGCCAAATCAAAAAACGGTGGAAAGAAGAAAGGAAAGAAGAAGGCTAAAGCAGACAAGGCTCCGAAGGAGAAAACGGAAAAGTCGGAAACCAATGACGAAAAGTGCAAACCTCGATATCCTTGTCTTATTTGTGAAGAGGATCATTTTACGAGAGATTTCCCTCATCGGGCCGAGGTTGTGAAAATAGTCAAAGGTTCTCCCACTCCTGCTGTTTTAAAAGATCCATTTCCAAAGCAGGAAAGTAAGATGATAGGTTCTTCCTCGACTGCCAGTGAAGAACCCATTTTGATGATGTCTCATGTGAGGATTGCGACTCGATCGCAAGATTATGGTAGTAAGAATCCTGTTGATGGTAAGGAAGCAGAATCTTCTCACTCTAACCCATCAACCTCAGCTCCTGGTTCCGATCCACTACAGATCGAGAAACCTAACCCGGACCTAGTAATTAAACCGCCCGCCAAGGGTGTACTTCGAAGGTCTGATTTCAATCCACATGCGAGAGCGGCCCAGAATTACAACATTGTTGAGGACTTAGCTATTTCACCCTCAGCAATGTCGGCTTTAGAAGTGCTGCAATCATGCCCAGCACAACGAAAATTACTTTTGTCGGCTATCAGAGCTGTTGATGTTCAGGACCCGAACCTGATAATCTTCGATCTAGAAAATAGTACACCGCGTCTACCCCATCAAATGGCTTTCCAAATTCCAGTGATAGTCAAAAACAGGCCTATTCATCGGACTGTGATTGATGAGGGAGCTTCTACGTGTATTATGTCGATTCAATGTTGGAGATCGCTTGGTTCTCCTTCGTTGAACCAATCCCCGACCATCCTTAAGGCCTTTGATGGCCGTGGGTTCTGTCCGTTTGGTATTCTACAGGAATTACCTATAGGGGTAGAAGGCAAAACCGTTAGTCTGGATGTGGAGGTGGTTGATGCCCCTCTAGACTACAACCTTCTTTTGGGTCGAAGTTGGTCATATGCTATGACAGCAGTCGTTTCATCGGTCTTCAGAGTTATAAAGTTTCCATATAACGATAAGATCGTGACCATTGATCAGCTGACATACTTTTCATCCGACCCAGCCTCTTCAGAGAGTATCCAGCATGTCGGTAAGACGACAATCCCCTATAGGGACGTTGGCGTAGGTTTAGTTAAAGATTCCGGTTTACTGGGAACTTTTCCTTTCCCTCCAATCAACGCAGACCCTTCATTTGCATCAATTCATATGATTACATCAGAAAACATTATTTATGATGATCCTTGGATCGTCCCATCTGAATCTGAGATAGACTCATTCGGTGATGCTATGCCTTTGAGTCCATATGAAATTGCTTATGAAGTTGTCATGTCTTTTACCGACTCGCGTTCAACCGAGCTCGACCAAATGAATGTGGTCAGTGAAGAATCACTTTTCACCTCAACCTTAGAATGGATAGCGTTTCCCGAAGTCGTGTCATCTGACGAACAACTTCGCGAAATCCTAAGTGTAGACGATCTACCATGGGAAGATATCCATCACAGATCTTCGTTTTTACCTAAGGATGATGCTTTTGAAAATGATTTTTCATCTATCTTTACCGCTGAATATGTCAAAGACGCTCAGAATCCAACGAAACATTCTGATTCAGAGTTGAATTTAGGGAATATTTCTCGCACTATTCCCGTTGATATTTCAGTGAAGCCCGGAATCGAGGAAAACATTCATATAGGTGCCTCATGTACAGAAGATGAAATACAAACTTACAAGGCCCTATTCCAAGAATTCCGCGATGTGTTTGCCTGGTCTTACGAGGAAATGCCGGGAATCGACCCTGCCATTGTTGTTCATGAAATAAAGACCTACCCGGATGCTAAACCTGTCCGGCAACGGTTGCGTCAGATTCACCCTCGGAAAGCAGCTGCGATTAAAGCAGAAGTCGAAAAGCTGTTGAAAGCAGGTTTCATTTATCCAATCTCGTTAACGGATTGGGTATCGAATATTGTTCCGGTCAACAAGAAACAAGGAACAATAAGAATCTGTATCGACTATAGAGATATAAATCGAGCTTGTCCAAAAGACAACTATCCTACACCTTATATCGATCAAATTATTGATGATTGTGCCGGAAGTGAAATGTTTTCCTTCATGGATGGCTTTTCGAGCTATAATCAAATCAATATTCTACCTGTCGACCAACCAAAAACGGCATTCATTTGTCCATGGGGGACATTTGCTTATTGCAAATTACCTTTTGGGCTTAAGAATGTCGGGGCCACTTTTCAACGGGCGATGTCTTATGCATTTCATGACATCAAGCACATTGTGCAACCGTACCTCGATGATTTGCCTGCTCATTCTTTACATCGAGCTGATCACCTTGTCCACTTATGAGCAATCTTTATGAGGTGTAGGCATTATCGAATTCGGTTGAATCCTCACAAGTGTGTTTTCTGTATAGAGACGGGTCGATTGTTGGGATTTGTTGTTTCAAAAGCCGGCATTCGCGTCGATCCCTCGAAGGTTGAAGCTATCATCAAATTGCCTCCTCCTTCGAGTTTGCGCCAACTCCAAAGTTTGCAAGGGAAAGCGAAATTTTTACGCCGATTCATTCCAAACTACGCCGAGGTCACTAAAGGTTTTACACGGTTGTTGAAACAGAACGCTCAATTCTTTTGGGACGAGATTTCCCAACAATCTTTTGATGCACTTAAACACGCGTTGACCCATGCACCGTTGTTGCATCCTCCCAACTACAACCAGGACTACTTCTTATACCTCGCAGCTTCGCATTCCACTATTGGAATGGTGTTAGTTCAAGAAGATGAATTCGGAGCGGAACATGTGATATATTATCTTAGTAGGACATTAAACCCCACTGAGCTAAAATATTCGCATGTGGAGAAATTGGCCCTGGCAGCCGTTCAAGCTGTCCAGCGTTTTCGTCACTACATTCTTCTCCGTAAAACTACAGTCATTTTGGATTGCAACCCTATGATTTATATTTTGACAAAACAACTGCTAGGGGGCAAGTACTCTAAATGGATCGTTATCCTGCAAGAGTTCGACTTGGAGTTTGAGAAGTCCAAGTCTAAGAAATCCTTAGTTTTTGCGGAATTGATGTGTGATTTCCCGCATGCTGACACAGAAACTGTGGCAGCGGAGTCCACTGCAGACGAATTTTTGTTTCTTATCAGTACTTTAGATCCGTGGTACGGGGATATAATCATCTATCTGCAAACCAAAACCTTTCGGCCTGAGGCTTCAAAGTCAGAACGTCGAAAAATTCGGTTTCAATCCCAGCAATACAAGATTATTGGAGATACACTTTATCGTCGGGGGGCAGACTTAGTTTTTCAACATTGTTTAACTCACGAAGAGGCTAAGAGGGTTTTGAATGATTGTCACTCTGGAGCATGTGGCGGTCATATGTCTGGGTATGCCACAGCTCAGAAGGTGTTGCGCGCTCGCTACTTCTGGCCATCTATGTTTAAAGATTGTATCATTGCAGTCCGGAAGTGCCACAACTGTCAAGTGTTTGATCGCAAGATGCGCACACCACCTTCTCCTCTCCACCCTATAATTTCCGTGGGTCCATTCGCCAAATGGGGTATCGACTTTATTACTTGTAACCCTCACTCGGCCGGGGGGCATGCGTATATCATGCTCGCGGTTGATTATTTTACTAAATGGGCCGAGGCGATGCCTACATCGACGCAAGCGGAAAAACAGCTGCAGTTTTCGTATTCAATCATATTATAACTAGGTTTGGTGTCCCACAGGCAATCATTACTGACCATGGGAGCCATTTTCGAAACATCATGATGACTGAGCTTACAAGCCAGCTTGGTTTGCGCCACGATAGCTCTACTCCTTATTATCCACAAGCCAACGGTTTGGTTGAGTCTATCAACAAAGTTCTGGTTATCATGATCCGACGAACCATTGGTATTCATCGGTCGAATTGGCACAACATGTTATTTTCAGCGCTATGGGCATACTGAACCTCAGTGAAAACTTCAACAGGGTTCACTCCTTTCCAGCTAGTTTATGGCTTGGAAGCTGTGTTACCCATTGAATGCGAAATCCCATCACTTCAAATGGTTGTCGAATTACTTCCAGCTACTTCCAAAGAGGAGAAACGTTTATTATACTTAGCTAAATTAGATGAGACTCGACGTGACGCTGCATTGGCAATCGAGACTCACGCGAAGCGAATGAAAGCTCAGTATGATAGAAATGTGACCCCTCGAAGTTTTTCGGAGGGAGACCTAGTGCTATTATATGATCAAGCTAACGATAAGCTAGGTGCTGGAAAATTCGTTCCTATGTGGCATGGACCCTACATTGTAAAGCGAAAGCTAGCAAAAGGGGCTTATGAGCTGGTAGATTTTGATGGGGACTCTTTGGGTAAACCCAGAAATGGACTTTACCTAAAGAGGTATTATGCTTAAATGGTGGGTATGGAGAATTTTTAGTTAGGTTAGATTTTCTTTCTAGCTATTGTGTTTGTTAGTTTGGTTAGTGTGCTTAGCTTAGAGAGTGTGTTTTTCGTCGTTATTCTGGCTTATCTTGGTTTTACTCTTGATATTGCAGATGTCGACGCCTCTCCAAACATACATCGGATTTGCTGATGGTGCTTGTCGTAGTACACGGAATATCTCTTCCGCAGCTTGGGTTATCTATTCGCCCTCTGACGAGTTAGTTTCTATGCATGGGGTAAGCCTCGGTCAAACAACGAACAACATTGCAGAATACAGTGCAGTGGTTGAATTATTATCCGAATCTATTTCATTTGGAGTTCGACGTTTGATAGTGAGGTTAGATTCTGAACTTGTTGTATTACAGCTTAATAGAATATATGCCATTAGAAATCCTGTGTTATTAAGGTTATTTTTGAGAGTGCGTCTCTTGGAACGTGAATTTGATTACATTGAATATCAGCATATTCCAAGGTCTTTAAATACATTAGCAGATGCAATTGCTTCTCGAATGTTGGACAGACATTTACGTTAATCATGCAAGTAAATTTAAAAACATTTCATCACATATGTTAAACAAGATAAGCCGGTAATAATGATATATATATATATAGATAGGAGTGTGTCAAAAATATACATCGTCTTCGATCATAGGTTGAAAAACACCTTATGATCGACAAAAATGATAAGTACAAAAAGCCAAAAATGTCATATGTGTCTACAAAAGTGACTAGCCAATCACTGGTGGTGCTCCCTATACGACACCACTGCACGGGCTACCTTACACAAAAATCTCCTAAACGGTCCAGGGACTGCGACTACATAGCGCTGAAGTTTGATAGGAATATCATCTATGGTAGTCTCAGGTATATCCACCGTCAGACGCTCTACATCCTGCTCCAACTCAGCTAGCGACTCTGCAGCCGCGTCTTGTGGGGCCGGTACCGGTGCAACTGGATGTCTCCTCTCAAAAGGTCGGAGGTTGGCTGGGCGCTGTGGACCAACATCTGCATTTTGAAAATTTTTACTGTCAGTTTTGAGACGATATATATAAAAAACAAAAATATATATATATATAATTTGAAAACTTGTGAAAAATAAAGTACCTCTATCATCCCATTGTTCTCCCTGTGGAAGAACCATGTCCGGATCACCTCGAAAATCTACTCCGGCATACGGAAAGTCCTGGATCGAAAAAACCTGGTCCTCTAACCAGTGAAAATAACTATCAGGGAATCGAACAACCGCCGCACCCTCGTCAGGATGCCGGGCCATCACCGTAACCCATCGTATTAGCTTTGGCTCCCGAGGACCCAAGATTTCAACAGTGAGTTGCTGAGGGATCAGCATCGGAACTCTCTCTAAGGCAAAGCTCACAACTAGAGGCCCATATCCAAAGGTCTTCAGTTGTCCGTTCTTTGCCTTAGTCAGTTGGCCCTTCATA
Source organism: Pinus tabuliformis (assembly GCA_031772625.1). Taxonomy (NCBI): domain Eukaryota; kingdom Viridiplantae; phylum Streptophyta; class Pinopsida; order Pinales; family Pinaceae; genus Pinus; species Pinus tabuliformis. The sequence goes on along the minus strand of CM062819.1, from coordinate 83,031,694 downwards.
TTGGCCGACACAGCATCACACCAGTTGAAAATGGTGCCTTGGAAACAGTCAATCGCCATCCGCATTTGGGACCCGGTGGCAATATGTAAAGCGGCTGCACCGCAAATTCTGGTAACCGTGAAAGCTATAACCTTGAGTTCACGCAGAGAGATGTGTTTGATTTCTACGCCTTTCGCATGGTGTGCATTGGGTATGCACCAATCTGCCCGGAGACTAGCAAGGGATTGGCCACCCGGCCTAGTCCCGGCTAGATTGAGTTGCTCGCCCCTATTTGGCAAGCCAGTGAGAAAGTATATGTCAGAGGGCTCTATCTCGAGCTGGTGTCCTCCGATGTAAAAGCATTGCTCATGAATGTTCCATCTCTCAACCAGCCACTCCAAGAATCTCTCCTGAGCCCTCATGCCAGGTATGGCCCAATATTTATATAGTCTGCATGCTTTTAGGGCATCAATGGAAGGTTGATGATTAATTGCGGCTACATCAACGTCTTCGTGCTCTCTTTCTCTCCAATCCAACATGGTGAGTGCCCTACACACCAAGAAACAAAGATTAGAATTAGTTTGGGAAAATTCAAATGGTTCTTTTTGGGGTTTGGGGTTTCAAATTCTGCCTTTCACGGGGGACGTACCCCGCATTTAGGACACAGAGCGTCAGGACGCAGCTGGCCTGAAGGTGGGCTGCGTCCCCCGACCTTTTTCCTGTGTGGGAAAAAGTCGAGGGACTCAGGTCACCCTTAGGGCACCTGCGTACCCCGTAGAGCGATTTTTGAAACCCAAAACCCCCAAAAAATCAAAACTAAAACTTAAAACAAACTTTTAATCAGATGAAATTGAAGAGGAGGATGTTGTGAAATACCTGGAAGAGACGGCGTTTGATTCTGACGGTCGGATTCTCCGCAGCGACCACGGGAAGTTTCTTGCCAAAAGCCCTTTTTTCAACCTCAACAGTAAAATGGTAAAAATGACATGGTAAAAAGTCTTTTTATAGGTTTTTTGGATGAATGAATGCTAGGTTTGTTCATTTTTCACCATGGAAGGATATTTTTCAATGTATTTTTGCCTATCTTAAACAGGTATGAGTAATGTGTCGTTTTTGTGCAGGACAAAGGGATTTAGAGGGAAAATTGTCATTTTTCACGAACCAAAATATCAGAGTCATCTTTTAAGCCCTTTTCTGACTCCTAAAATATGAAAAGATTGCCGAGCGTTTCTTTTACACTCTTTAAAACAGAATTAAAAGACGGTCCCCTTATAGCCCTTTTCTGACCGTAAAAACAGGAAAAGGTTGCCGGGTTTTTGTCATTTCAAACTCGATACTGGAAATAAAACGACGTGTCCTTGATCGCTTTTTACTTTTCAGGTCAGTGGCACTAATTATGAAAATACTCCTTGGTCGCAAGATCAAGCGGTTCCCCCAGGTATTATTTTATACTTTTTCGGGCTTGAGGGACACAAATCTACGAAAAAGTTCAACTTGGAGTCTTCTTAAGTTTTTCAGACTCTCTAAAATTGAAAAACGCCGAGTTTCTCCTATACTGGACTCGTTAAACATTTCACAGTAAAGGACCTATTCAATTACAAACAGGAACGAACCACTCCTTCCTAGGGTTCGAATCAAAACTAGGTTGGACTCATCCGAAGGATGAGCTTATAATCAAGCATATGTTATCCTCCTCAAGCTTGTTAAAAATAAAGAGGTACTTGCCAGAAATGGTGGGGGAAAAGAGAGAAGAATGAGCCTATTTGTTATCTTTTGTCTCAGAAGAAACTTTATTACCACTCTTGAACACGACACTTTTCATTCACCTGGGTTGGGAAATCTTTTACCTCACAGTTGATCAAACCACTTTGAAAGTCTTCAACCGGGTTCCGGGGATTAACTTTGAGTTATTCATCACCAAGCCATTTGTCGTGTCGTTATGTGTTCAAGAGGTCTGCAAGCAAAACTTTCATCTGCAAAATACTTGTCATCCATTTGACCATCCCTGAGTCAGTCCTTACAGCAACATTTCTTCAACTTGAACAATGATTTCATGTTGTGGGCTTGCCTGCAACGGGTCGCTTTCTATCGACATCAGCACATTATCTAGAGAGATGACTTAGAAATCGTCAGTACCTTGAAGTCTGCATGCATCAATGGCAGGTTTCTCGCCTTTGACGTCAGTTTACATCATTGACTTTCGATCGAAGGATTCCATGAAATGTTCGACATCAACTCATTCATTCACATCTCATGGATTGTACTGGGTACTTTGAGAACCATTGACATTACTGGTGGTCTCTCTCACACTTGTTAACAGTTTACATCATCGACTGGTAATCGAGTGGTTTCTACCATGTTCGACATCAACTCATTTATTCGCATGGCTAGAATCGTACCAATTCGGGAAGCGGAAATGAAGACCCTGGATCTAGTTTCCACCATCCAGGCTGCGAGGAGTTTTGTATTCATTATCTAAGTAGACTAATCATAAACAGATGGCTGCGCCCATACTGTGTCTACAAAAGTCTATGATTATGATGTACTACAAGATCATTCCTGTATCAGAGTAGTTAGTCTTTTAGTTAAAGTTTTGATCTGAGTATGGGAATGCCTACCTCAGTGATGATATAATCTTATACATGTATTTTGTGTTGAAAATTGCAGGTTCTGACCAGGCTCTCCACGAGATAATCCTTGAAATGATAAAGCGCTTCACCCTTCCTAGATAATACAAAACCCTAATCTATTACAGGCTTCGCACTTTAGGGGGCAATCTGTTACACTAAAAAATGTCACCATGGCTATTTACAGTTAGTATGGCTCTATCAACAGTCATGCTATCCTCTTAGGCAAGTCTTATGCCTCTGCTCTCCATGTCAAACTCCAAAAAGAGAGAAAGTCTTTATAAATGTATTTATCTCTGGGTACGTAGGTTCTCTCAACCTTACCTGCGGGTACGCACCCAATGTTCACAAAATCTGCGTCCTTGGACGCTCTGTATGTAAAGGGGCAGGTGCGTCCCCCTGTAAAGGTCAAAATGCGCAAGTTTCATCTTTAAAACGTTACTTGTGGTCATTTCTAGAGCATTCTAGAAGGTTGTTTGACGTGTATTGAGCGCCTCCAGATGGTTCATGTACCCCTACCAAAGAGGAACTTATCCCATCAATAAGGGAGCTATCCCATCCAAAGAGGGGATTATCCCATTGATGGTGGACCTGATTAACTTCCTCTTGAGCACTATAAATACAGGCATTGGGCCAGAAGGAGGAGAGGTTGGAAGCTAAACATTTCTAAGGGTAGATGCTGCAGGAATTAGGACTCCAATTTAGAAGCTTGTGAGGAGAGATTGCCATCTTTGCTTGTTCTATTTGGAAGTGGGTGAGCTTTGTCAAAGTAAAGGAGAACTCTTGATGGACCCTGGGAGGGACTTGCACAACACCAAGGCTCAGGTTGTATTTGTTCCTTTTGTTACCTATTAATGAAAATGAGTCCATTCTTCTCAATAACTTGTTATTTATGAGTTGTTTCATGTACTCCTTGGTCTATGTGTTAAATATGTTTTATTCTATGAGATTATCAAGTGCTATTTAATCGTTTGATTGTTAGTGGATGCAGGTTTCAAAGTGAAGGAGGAGCTCATCCGGATCGGCGGAGCTGGACTGCTACAACAGCGTTGGACTACAGGTAGGATCTAAACACTTGATTTCTTATATAGTAAATGCATGTTTAGAGAAGGATTGCTCTTTTTTGTCTTGTTTGTCACTAGAGAGTCTTAGGCTCCTAGGGAGGTTGGTTGTGTCCGCACAATCGACTCTTTCCGCCTGACAGGAACTCCCTCTCATAGTCCGTTGATAGAAGAACCAGAGGAAGAGGGAATAACCTTGCAGGTTGAGCCCTCTACTGACTCTAGGGAAACTATAATGGTAGAAGAAGAGAAAGATGGAGAATTATCATTGTTTGGAGGACAGGGTAGAGGGAGAGGTAGATGAAACAATGGAGGAGGTAGAGGTAATAATGGAGGAGGCAAAGGAAATAGGGAAGTAGATAACTCATTTGGATTCCCTATAGTGGATGAGGAAACACATACCACAATGAAAAACATTTCACCGTCTGTCCTCCCAAACTTTTATGGTTTGAGAAGTGAGGATCCTGAAACATTTTTGTTTGAGTTTGAAGTCTTATGCAGAACCTATGACTATCTAGAAGACTCTCAAAAACTCAAATTTTTCCCTTCAACACTAAAAGGGGCTGCTTTGAAATGGTTTATGGGGTTAGTCACTCAATCCATTAGAACTTGGAATGACATGAAACATGCATTTTTGGATAGATACTTGGATTATTGTATGCCTACCAATCATAAAGATGAGGTGTTCAAAATGATACAAAAGGAAGATGAAAACTTAGAGGATTTTCTTGAGAGATTCAACTATAATTTGAAAAGAGAAAAAATGAACAATCTAGATGAAGAAACTTTGAAAGCTCTTTTGTTAAAGGCCATTAGAGATGAATGGATAGATATCTTTAACATGATGGGGAAGGGAGATATCTCTTAGCTTCCATTGAGTGACATAGTAGAACTATGTGTTCATCTCTCAAGAAGGAAATATAAAACTGGGAAAGGACCAAGAGATCCTTCTCTTGTTAGAGCAAACAAATCTGCAACCAGATCTGTAAGTAGGGCAGAAATTGGCAATATGCTTGATGAGTTTAAAACTGACATTTTAGGGAGCCTTAGTGAGCAACTAGACACCCTTAAAATTCAAAACAAGCAGAAAACATAGGTTGATGCTTTAGCCATCTTTTGTCAAAAATGTAAAGAGAAACATGCTCTAAGGGAATGTCCTTTAGATGCAAAAATTGTAGAAACTTGTATGATTTGTTTAGAAAGTCATGAGACCAAGGGTTGTCCTTCAATCCCAGGTCTTATGGCTGTCTTTCAAGAAGAAATGGTCCCAAATTCTACAGAACCTCTTTGTTTTGTTGCAAGAAGACCTTGGCAGGGGCCACAAAATCAAGGATTTAACAATCCAATGTATTTTCAATCCCCACCAAACTGGAATTCTTGGCAGCAACCTTGGCCTCAACCTCAATCTCAGTATCAATCTCAACCGTGGGCACAAGGGGTACAAAATCCTTATGGGAGATTTGCTCAATATTATCAATATCCTCCATCTTATCAGAGCTATCCTCCCCCACAAAATCAGCAGCAAAATCAGCAACCACAACTTCAAAATCAAAACCCTCAACTTTCATTACCATTTCCACAACAACCTCCACAACAAAGTCAAAATCCTCAACTCTTACTTCCATTTCAACAAAAACCAAATCAGTTACTTGCCCAACCATTACCAAACCCCAATAATAAAAACCCTCAGAATGCTTACATGGTAGAAGGACAACAATTTCCAACTTACATGATTACTCCTCTAGATCTTAATGATGTTCAGCTTAGATCTGGTAGGATATTAGAAAAGGAAAAACCTTCTATAGTCATTCAAGAACAAGATAACTCTGAGGAAGACTCTCTAAAAGTCAATAAAAGTTTTGAGGGAACATCCCTCCAAAACCAAAACATTGAAAAATAAAAACAAAAAGAATCAATAAACACAACTCCTATCATTGAGCAACCAACATCTACGTCTACACCTCCTTTTCCCAAGAGATTACAAATTGATAGAGGGGTAGAAAAACAGATATTGTCGCCCAATTATGATTTTCTAGATGAATTGAAGAATGTTTGTATCAAAACTCCTTTGTTACAAGACATTAGAGAAATTCCAATTCTAGCCAAGACAATAAAGGAGTTGAGCATCAAAAAATCAGGAAGAAAACCAAGAGAAACAAAAAGAATTCACCTGGTAGGAAAGATAGCAGATATCATGATGGGAAAGATTTCCATGTAGAAATATTTGGATCTAGAAAGTCCAATTGTCAAGACACATATAAATGGGATTGAAATTCCAAACACATTGATTGACTTAGGGGCAACAATAAACCTTATGAGTAGACAAACTATGGAGCAACTTAAACTTCCTAATCTTCTTTACACACCTACCTTGCTGCAACTTGCAGATAGATTAGTAATCAAACCAGATGATATGCCAGAAGACATTTTAGTCTCCTTAGATTCTTGGGAATATCCTGTTGATTTCATGATTTTAACTCCTAAGAATAATCTAGGAGGACACCCACTCATATTAGGAAGACATTGGCTGGCCACAGCTGATGCTTTTATTAGTTGTAGATCTAGTGACATGTATATTTCTGATGGTAATTCAACAAAGAAATTTACTTTGTATCCTAGAGAAAAAGCAATCCTAGAAATAGATGACAAGGAATGGATCGATGAAGAAGATGATATTCAACCTCTCTTTACTATGTCAGAAATCAGTGAAGATAGTCAAATTTTGAACACAATGGAAAATTTGGAAACATCTTCAGAATATGATCATGCACAATTCCAAGAAAAATATAATGTTGAATACTTTTCATCTAGGTGGATGTCCCTCTATTCTATGGAAAAGGTTGGTAGCTCTACAATTGAAATTTTTCCAGGTAGGACATTAAACATAAACAAAAACTTGGAAAAACTACAACAAGAAAAGCTAACCAAAATATTACAAAAACATTCTGCTGCATTTGCATGGGAGGACACCGACATGAAAGGCATTGATCCTAAGACTTGTATCCATCATATCTATATTGAGGAAAATAGTAGACCAATCGGACAACCTTAAAGAAGAATGAATCCATATCTTAGGGAAATTGTTAAATAAGAGCTCCAAAAATTACTCAATGTAAACTTCATTTACCCAATTTTAGATAGCCAATGGGTTTCTCATTTGGTAATTTTGCCTAAAAAGAATGGTAAATTGAGGGTGTGCATTGATTACTGAGAATTGAATAAATCAACCTTGAAAGATCACTTTCATTTTCCCTTCATAGATAAAGTGTTAGATACATTAGTAGGTAAAAAGTATTTTTCATTCTTGGATGGTTTTAATGGTTATAATCAAATTCAGGTAGCACTTGAGGATTAGGATAAAACCACATTTACCTGTCCATGGGGTACTTTTGCCTATCGAGTGCTTCCTTTTTCGATTATGTAATGCACCTGCAACATTCCAAAGAGTAGTACTAGGAATTTTTTTTGATCTAATACATGATTGTGTAGAGGTATATATGGATGATTTTATAGTCTATGGTAACACATTCGAAGAAGCTTTGGAAAATTTGTAAAAAGTCCTTAAAATATGTAAAGAAACAAACCTTTCACTAAGCCATGAGAAATGCTTTATGATGTTTACAGAAGGTATTGTTTTAGGACATCATATTTCAGGAGATGGGATTCAAGTTGACAAATCTAAAGTTGAAGTCATCTCTAAGTTATCAATTCCAAATTGCCAAATGGATGTTAGAAGTTTCTAGGATTTACAGGTTACTATAGAAGATTTATAGAAAACTTCACTAAAATAGCATCTCCACTCCTCAAATTGCTTACAAAAGATTGTGAATTCAAGTGGAATCCTGAGTGCCAATTAGCATTTGAAACCTTGAAAGCAAGAATATCTGAAGCATCTATCTTAAGATGACCAAATTGGAAACTTACTTTCCATATTTCTACAGATGCTTCAGATACAGCTCTAGGAGCTGTATTGGGACAAAAAGTTTTGATTCTTCATGCCATTTAATATATAAGTAAAAATTTGACTCCCACTGAGCTGAATTATACCGTGACTGAAAAAAATTCTTAGCTGTTGTTCATGCAATTAACAAGTTTGGACACTATATAATAAGATATGAAACCTTTGTTCATATAAATCACTCTACAATTAGATATTTGATGAATAAACCTATTACTAATGGCAGAGTTACAAGATGGCTTTTACTTTTGCAAGAATTCAACATTACTGTGCTAGATAGACCTGGAAAAAAAACACAGTTGCTGATTTCTTGTCCAGGATTTAGAATATCAAAGAAGACTCCCCGGTTGAAGATAAGTTCCCTGATGAATATCCCTTTGCAGTAACTATTCAAACTCCTTGGTTTGCAGATGTTGCTAACTACTTGGTTACAGGGAAGTTACCTTCACATATATTTCCTAGAGAGAAAAAAAATATTATTCAAGACAGTGCAAGATATTCATGGATCACCAGTGAATTGTATAAAACAGGGCCAAATCTTATGATCAGAAGGTGTGTCATGGAAGATGAAATGCCTGATATTCTCAAAGCATGTCATGATGAGCCATGTGGTGGACACTTTGCTGACAAGAGGATAACCTATAAAATCCTTTCTTTAGGATATTTTTGGCCATCCATCTTCAAAGATGCTAAAGAATATGTTGGAAGGTGCGACCACTACCAAAGGATAGGGAAACCTACTCCCTCAAATGAAATTCCATTACAACCTCAAGTACTTATCAAACCCTTTGAAAAATGGTCTTTAAACTTTATCAGACCTATTAATCCTCCATCCAAGCAAAAAAAGTATATATTGGTATGCACTGATTATGTCACCAAATTGGTAGAAGCCAAAGCATTACTTTTTGCTAACAAAAAATATGTAGTTAGTTTTCTTTTTGAGGATATTTTTACTCGCTTTGGTGTTCCAAGAGAAATTATGATAGATCAAGGACTTAAATTCACATCCAAAATGATAGAGAAGCTTATGGAGGAGTAAAAAATCAAGCATAGGAAATCCACTCCCTATCATCCACAAGCAAATGGTCAAGTGTAGTCTACAAATAAAGTGATTGAAAGAATCCTCACCAAGACTGTGCATCTACATAGAAGAGATTGGGCAGAAATTCTTTCTAAAGCCTTATGGGCCTATAGAACTACATGGAGGAACACAACTCGACATACACCCTATGAACTTGTTTATGAGAAACAAGTCCTATTCCCCATAGAGTTCCAAATCAAAACTTTCAAGATGGCAGTCCGATTGGGGATGGATTTATCAGAAGCTCAAAAGCATAGACTAGAGCAATTGAATGAACGTGATGAAATTAGACAAGAGGTTGTTCAAAGGACTAGTCTATTTTAGCAATAGAGGGCTAAATGGCATGACAAGTACATCAAGGACAAGAAGTTTGAAGAGGGAGATTCTGCACTGTTATTTGATTCAAAGTTTAAAGATTTTCAAGGGAAGTTTCAAACTCATTGGCTTGGCCATATGATATTGAAAAAGTTTTTAGTAATGCAGCAGTGAGGATCAGAAAAATAGATGAAAATCAAACTCCTCTCCTTGTGAATGGTCATAGATTGAAAATTTATCAAAAACCAATCTCAAAGGAGGAGTTCATCAAGATCTTTCAGAACAATTTTGAAATGAAGTTGGTGAAGAAGAATCCTTCTTCTCCACCAACTTAGTCTTTGTTTTTCCTATCTAATATGTATATATATATATATATATATATATATATATATATATATATATATATATATATATTGTATAAGGTTAAAACCCAATCACTGATTGGCATGCTTATAAAGAAAATACAGGGTGAAAATCAGAAGCTTCTGACACCCTATATTTTCCATTTCCTTTTCTGAAAAAAAATGGTGACTCACTTTGCATTCTGCAAAATTCATTATTTTATCTCATTTTCACTCTGTTTTACTTTTGTAAAGTTTCACTTGAATCCATTATCATATTCCACCAATAAATTTTTTCCTCTTCAGCATTTCTTCTATCTCCTCTTCTCATATTTTCACTCATGAAGTCATTTCCATTCCATTCATCCATAAGCCATAATTTTTTCTCTAATTTACATTTTGCAACTGTTTTACATTATGCAGTTGTTTCCACGTTCTATAGCTATTCTTGTTCCATAGCTAATCTTGTTCTGCAGCCAATCTAATTCTGCAGCAATTGTTTGATCATCAGTCCAAGCACAAAGAGGCCAGTTCATAATAATATCTTATATGCAGGTAATGGAGGAGAGAACAAATTTTGAAGACCAATCACATCTAAACACCTATGGAAGCAAACAACAAGAGATTAGCAAGCAGAAGGTATGGTTCTAAAGGTAAAAAAAAAAAACTTATTTCAAAAAGCAATACAAAACATAAGTTGGCATAACTCGTATATTCACATGACTCCTTGATTTATCATTATGAGATTTGACTGCCATGATGATTCCGCCACACCTTCCGTCTTTAATGCTAATGGTCTAATAATGCAATATTTGTTTTAAACTCAATGACTTGTACTTAACCGGACTTCTCCAGCACACATATTAAACGGTTAGATTCATGACATAACCTATTTGAATATGAATTTTCAAAACCCTGATTTTTCATTTATTACACCAAGTTTTTCTCTTATACTACCGTAGCCTTTTTGTGCATACAATCACTACATTTTTCATATATTTCGTGCATACAAACACTCTATTACCTTGTACACACAGTCACTCTGTTTTCGTATCCTCAGTGTATAACAGTCACTATGTTTTTGACATAGTTTATGTGTACAACCACTCCATTTTCATATACCTTGTGCACACTCTATTTCCACACATTTTATGCATACAACTACTCTGTTTTCGTATGCCTTTTATGTACAATTATTTTATCTCATACTCATAGTCATTTTACTTCCATATATTCTGTCATTCCGTCCCCATATCCATAGTTATTTTTTTGTTTCTATATACCAGTTGTTCCACTGCCGTATACAAAGTCCTCTTTATGCAGTCACTCCATTTCTCAAACAGTGAAGGGAATTTTGAAGAATAGCAGAGAACAGAGGTGATGGGGCTCATTGTCAGAACTGAACCCATAGGGATGAAGCACATGGAAGGTTATCCTCAGCTGAAAGGACTGTTGCAGAAGGCTGGTTGGTTGAGTTTCATTGAAAAATTCAATGGTTACCATAAAGAAATCACCAAATCTTTTGCCAGATCGTTCGATGGAATGGATGTGGAAATAGGTGACATAAAATTTGCAGTCACTGAGTCTTTTATTGTTGAAGAAACTGAGCTACCAAGGCTAGGAGAGAGGTGGTTCAAGAACAAAGAATTTCATGATGAAATCTGGAAGGTCATTCTCGAAAATCCAGGTATGGACACTTCAGTTTTTAGGAAAGGGATTCCAATCTCTGCACTTAAGAGCAAATGGAGTAGCATGTTATTAATTTTGCAAAAGTTTATTACATTCGAGGGAAGATTTGGTTCCATGTATGTATATCACATAAGAATTTTGATGAATTTTCTTGAAGATGGAACCCTCAATCTCCCATTTTTCCTGTTGAATAGTTTGAGAAGAATGGCCACTAATGTTCAAAAGAAAATTGAAGCAATAGAAACCACTCTTTATCACCATGGACTAGTAAAAATTTTAGTTGAATATCACTTAAAGAGTGTAGGGGACACATGGGAGGAATTTTTGGTCAGAAACGTCTTCCAAGATGCCCCAGAATTGCCTGAGGGAAGTCCTGCAAAAAGAAGTAGGAGAAGGAAGACCAGTCTCACCATTCAAAACACTCCTGAAACTTCAGCACATAAAAATAATGAAGAAGAGCCCATCTCTGAAACATTAATAGAGATAAGAAAGTAGACAAAGTAGAAAAGAAAATTGAAAGAAAAGGTTGAGGAATCCCACAAAAATATTCCTGAACTTTCATCATCTAAGGAGGATGAACAACTACTTTCTGAGAGACTAGTCAAAATCAGGGATCAACTCAAGAACGAGAAGGAGAAGGGAAAAAGGAAACAGGTTATAGAGGAAGAAATCATAGGCTCCCAAAGTTTGAGGAGAAGTTCTAGACTCAGGGGCAAAGTGAAGAAAGAAAAATCAAAAGAGACCCAGTTCATAGATTTGGTGGAAGAAACTCCAACTCAGTCGCATGAGAATATTCGATATGAGCAAAGCCCGCAGAACTCTCCTCAGCAAAACTTTGAAAGCAGCCCAAGGAGAGCCTCTCTAGGCATTGATCCAATCCAACAGTAGATTTATGACTACATATAGTCATTGGAGAAAAAGGGTACATTAGTGGACCTAGGGACTTCATCTAATCCTGAGCACCCTACCACATCACAAGAGACTTTAACTAGCTCACTTAAACAGGAGATCTATGAGCTAGAAGTTCTAAATAGGCACATCCAAAGAGAAAATGAAGCCTTAAAATAACAGAACAAGTTGGATAAGATTATCCATAATAACACTATGCTTCACTTGGGTTTATGGCACAATAAGAACATAAAACTAAAAAGGAAGAATAAGAAGCTAAACAGGGCACTCGTTAACCTCAAGTATATATTCCTTATAAGGAAGCCTAGGATGGAAATTGGTGCAAAGAAAAGCAAGAAGATGTTGGATGTTTTGGTTGGAGTCTCAGAACAAATGCAGTAGGAGGAGGGAGTTCACAATTGTGATTGCATGGGGACATGCAATAGTCTTGCAGTGGGGGTATGTTGAGTTCCAAAACTGTCTTTCCCTTAGCTACTTTTCTCATCTTTCCTTCTCCGTTTTTCCATGAAAAATGCATCATTATCATCAAAAAACATTATACATTCCCTCAAGGAGTATATTTCAGTGATTTACATGTTATACTATTATGTTTTCTATTTGAATAAGTTTTTGTCTTTTAGCTACGGAACACAACCACATTCTACTGCTAATCGGCTATTCCACAACTACTTCCACACTTTTGTAGGTTCCATGTGTCGAGAGGGGAAAAGGACTACATGGGTAGCTTGGAAAACATTAGGGTATGGACCGTATTCTATTCATCTATCCTATATCGATGAGGAAGACTCCGGCCAAAGGGAAGTCAAACATAGAAACCTATGGCAAACAGGACTCTGTTTTGCACATGTTTCTCAGTGATGGGATCCAAAGAAATTTCCTGAGGCCACAGACTTCATTTGCCACCTATGCAAATGGAATCCAACAGCCATTACCATAAGATTTATGTTTCCAAGCAACTAAGAACAAGAATTTCACATACTTGCCTGTCTACATGTTTTTTTGTAGCTTATTTCTCTCTTTAAAATAGTTGTATAATTTCCCTATAAATATCGGTGTGAAGAATGCAGAACAAGTTCAGTTTTTGCTTATGTATTAAGTTAAGATTTCCGCTCTATAGTTTGAAGAACTCATTCTCTGTTTTAATATAAAGACTTTGTTTCAATGGATACCTAAAGCATTGTTGGAGTGTTGATTAAGTGCTGATAATCCGAGACCTTTGCAGAGGGCCCCTGCGTTGGTCAAGGTTACATTTTATTTTTGTTTTGTCTTTCATAGTTAACTGTAAATTCATTGTGTTTTTTCCATAATGTTTATAACCATTTTCTAACTATGTTCATAATGCAACTTCTGTCATCTTCTTATTATCATAGAATATCTCGTTTTGTTTCACTACTTTCTAGTTTATTATCAGTGGCTTGAAGTTGATGTCAGTAGCATAGAGTAATTTAGATTTGTTGATCATTAGTCTAATTTCTTTCATTTGTTGTTTATTAGTCTTTATATTTTGAATTTAACTGATCAATGCCATTTTGTTGTTAGTTTAGTAACTCATGTTGTAAGTGAATGTTTCTGAAAGCCCTTTCAGTTGATGGTTCATCTTAAAACTAAGTGGTGAAATATTTCATTTATGAGTGAGTCTTTCTCTACATTTTTATGTTTATGTTTGTTCTTAGAACAATGAAGTATGGAGTCCCTCAAAATGCTATCACAAGGAAGTTGTTCTCCCAAAATTGTGTAGCAGAGTGACAAAGCACTTCATTTAGCTGTTATAGTAGATTAGTTGCAATTTCACTTTCAGTCTTAGTCACTCATTTAATTTCATTGCAATCTCGTTTTCAGTTATAGAACAATAAAAATGCTATCACAAGGAGGTTGTTCTCTCAAAATTGTGTAGCAGAGTGACAAAACACTTCATTTAGTTTTTATGATAGACTAGTTGCAATTTCATTTTCAATCACATTTTCAATCATAGGAGTAGGTAGGATGTGGACCCAAATTTGTGGCTATGCTGACAAATGAACTAGCAAGTGCATATGTATCTCTCTTTTTCTTAGTAATTCACTCAACTGCTTGTTGATCCTCTGACTTCATAATTTGAGACTTCCCTCACTGATGGCAGATCCTATGACTACCCTGTTGTTTTATCATTCATTAGTGTCACAAAACTATGTGTTGTTTCCAATCCGTGGTTTTGTTTTCTCTTTCCATGAATTCACAAAACCATGTGTAGTTTTGTTTCTATTACTTTTTCCTTTGTAAATTCATTTTATCTGTATGTAAATTCCCTTCACCCTTGTAGAATACATGGGTTGTTTTGCAAAACCATGTGTTGATTTGTATGGTTGGAAGAGTATTATCACTTTACTCTTTTACTTTCATCTGCACTAAATCTTACATCTGCTCTGTCACCAAATCTTACATCTGCTCTGTCACCTGTCACGTAACTTACATTTCACTTTTTACAGTAAATTATACTAATCCTCTCGTATGTTTTTTGTGTTTTTTAGTAAAAGTGGATTTTAGTAGAAGACATATGTAAAGTACAAAATATTTCCTCGAGAGTAATTCATATTAATTTTGGTCGTTACTGGTGTAAATGTTTTTATTTCTTTTAACCATTTACTGTGTAAATTTTCTCATTCTGTCTCTGATTTGATTTGATTTTCTTTATTTCCTAAGAATTTGGAGCAAACATGTTTTTAACTAGTATAAAAACTGTTTGTCCACGTCTTATATGATCATCTGCAAAAATAAACCAGTAATTAATGAAAAAACAGTTTCCATAGGAATGTAAAAATGGACTTTAGGGAACTAGGAAATCTGTGGATTGAGTCCCAACTCTGGACAGTAATTAATGAAAAAACAGTTTCCAGTTTCCATAGGGATGTAAAAATGGACTTTAGGGAACTAGGAAATCTGTGGATTGAGTCCCAACTCTGGAGGTTTTGATTCTACGTTGCCAATGGTATTTCTAGGTTTATGTATTTCAAATGAAGGTAAGGGAATGGCAGAATCTCTTTTTGTGGAAACTCTGTGATTTTTCACATTGTGCAGGGTAGACTAGCAATTTACTGTACAGTGCAAGGTGGCAATTTATATCACACAATGGAGGAATGGAGAGGTAGTTTTAACACATGCATAGATGAGTTGGCGGTTTATCGCATCGTGGTAGGGTGAAAAAAAAAATTCTTTGCGCAAGAGACCAATGGTTTATCGCAATGTAGAAGGGTGGTTTACTGGTTTTTAGGAATGGTCTATCACATAAAAGCTGGGTGGTTTGGGAGTTTTTCTTGGACGAGTACGATACGATGTGGGAACATCGTGTGGTAGGGAGAGCATTGAACAAAACCACCCATATCACGTGCTTTTCATTGGGTTAATTGTCGGGAAATCGGGGATGCGATATGGTGTAATGGTTGTCTAATCTGAGCGGGGAGATCGGACGGTGGATGGAGTCGGGCTTGGATACGTGGGACCTGGGAATTACTGCGGAGGGGTAAGTTATAAAGATCGTTCTGGGATATTAGATATGCGGGTTAATATAAAATGTGTTAATATATAGGAATGGGTAAATATAATATGTGGGTTAAATATAATATAACTGAGATTTAGGATAAATATATAAACTATAATCTAATATATCATATGGGGTGATGGGAATATGAGAGCGGATGTTAATGTATGTGGGATATAACATCGGGGCAGGGCTTTTAAGCTAGGCAAATGGGTATTTAGTAAATGGGAAAAGGTTTTTTACAAGGGAAATATGTTAGAATAAGTGAAAATGAAGAGAGAATGGATATTTCGAATTAGGAAGCGGAAATTAGTAAGATATTAGTGATAAGAAACAAACCAATTCATGTTTTCCATACCTTGTGAAAGTGTTTCTGCCTACCTTTTATTTACCTTAACTTTTTCTCTTCATTTATTGGGTGCATTTGAGCTTGTTGACCCTCTTATTTTTCTTTGAGAAGTAAACTATCTAATTCTAATCCTATAACATCCAATGGCTCAGATTAAGCTCATGAGCACATTTTTTCTCTACCTAACTAATGATCTGCTAAGATTAGATGGTTTAGTCAGATCATTATTCACTAAGTATTATAACATGAAATTTAAAGCACGAATAATCAATATCAAATTGTATCATTATCATGAATTGTGGCATTTTGGACAAGTTGCACACAATTTTATTTGCATAAAGTAAACAAAGAGGAGTGGCATTTGAACGTGCAACACTTTCAGGATCTATTTTGGTGGGGTTCATTTTTAATATTCTTTTTTGATCTTTGTTTCTTTTTGTCCTTTGATTGTTCTTTCAGGACATACCCTCTTTTCATTTTCTAAATATGGAAAAACATTTGCAGAAAGCAAAGGTGTGTACAATATTCCAAAATTTACATGGTCAATTCAAAATTATAAACCCTATTATTATAGGACGCTAACAATGGCTTCACTTGGGGATGACATCTCCTTGTGATAATTCAAGAACACCATTGACTAGTAGCTTGATCCATTGGGCCATTTCCAAGCTTGCACATGCTTTGTTGTATAATTTCTGTGAATGAAAATCTTGAACTGAAATCACAACCTTTTCTGCAAACTGAAACCTGATCTGAAACTAAAAGATGTTGCAATCTTCAAACCAAACTACTAGATCATCAAGACCTAAGGGCCTTCTTCTCGGTTTTAAATCTTAATGAATTATTTCAACACTTGATGAAAACTGAAATAAACTTATTGTTGAAAACAGAATTTAATCAAACTGAAATCCTACCTAGTCACTCTAATCAGTTGTCTAACTGCTGATTAGGTAAAATGAAACAGCCAATGGAACCATTCAAGCATTATATACATTGATATATTTTGGTGCATTTGCTTGTTTGTGATCAACATTGAGATTCTAAAACCCAATAGAAACTTGTCAACAAATGAGAAGATAAGGAAATACTTGATTTCCTTTGTTGACTCTAAATACTGTTCAAAAGGATCTTCCAAGATATATGCACTATTTTTCAATTAATCTAGGGAAATGTACATCTGTTCTGGATGGCCTCCATGCCATGAAACTAAATTGTTATTTCCCTACAGATTTTCATATAATCTTTGTGATGATATTTCTACTGATTGAAATATTTGTCTGATGAAACCTTTATCATCTTGATCCTGAATGTCATAGTTAGTTAAAGGAGAAAAATTTTGATTTCATTCATCATCTAACATATCAACTATTGGATCATAAAAAACTTGGAAGGATTGCTACAACTTATTGCATATAGGTTTGAATGGAACTTCATAGATTTCTACAATCTTCTCATCCTTTTCTTTAGATATTTTATACCACATTTCATTTAAAAACTGAAATGATTCAAAACATAGTGGTATAGAACTTTCCTATGTCATCTCATCGAGATTTTCAATGAAATTTGATAACTGTAATTGTGAAACTAAAGAATCTTGATCAAGAGTTTTATTGTCTTCTTTGTTGTCGATAACAATACCAAAAGACTGCAGATTTTTTATTGCTTTAAAATTGTCTCTGATAAACTGAAATGAAGCAAAACAAAGTGGCAAAGATCCTTCATTTATTTCAAAAATTTCTGCATTTTCTTCTTCATTTTCATATCTGATATGCATTGGCTTATCATTGTATTCAAGCTGCTAAAACTGAATTTCCTCATTTCCCAAACTAGCTACTAATTGCTTTGTAAAGTTAGCTTGTGTTTGAAGAACATAATTATCATCATACTGATCATACTTAGGAAAATCACTAAAAGAAGGAACGTCATCAAACATACACATTAGATCATCATATTTCTCCTCCACATATTGATCTGTAAATCCATTTTCTGATCTATGGTAGTTGGAATTAGCAGGAATTTTCTCATGGCTATCAACCTCTTCTTTTTGTGAAATAAGTGTGTCATGGTGAACTTGAACAAAAAATTCATCTTGCATGGTGATCTTCTGTATCATTTCCTCTATTTTTCTTACCAAAATGTCAATTTTTACCTCTGCAATGTTGTTCTTCTCTGCTTCTGCTTTCAAATTTTCCTTTTTAATCAGCAGATGAACTTGTACATCTACTGTACTTTTCTACATCTTTTCAAGAGTTGTTGGGTTTCTTTCGCTTAGCTGAAATTCTATTTCTGGATCAAACGCTTTTGGATAATGCAAGAGAGTTGAATCAAGAGGAGGTCTTATATTTGCTCGTATTGAATAATAAACTTGATTAAATCTGTCATAAAATTGTTGTATTGTTTCATTTGGTTGTATTTTCAATTGATTATATTCTTCTATGATCGCAAAAAGATTGACTTTGATTATCCATCTATCAAGGAAAAATTTGACAAACTTTTGGAAATTTGAGATGCTTGCAATATGTAGATTCTTGAACCAACTCTTTACTCTACATTGCAAAGAAAGAGAAAAAAGTCTAATTCTAACATCATCTTCATTAATCTCAAATATGTCTAGATAGTTCTCAAAACCTTGAACATGTTTTTGGGCAATGATACGAGTCTCTCCATCAAAATTGGGGAGATATTTGTAATAGTTATCAGGAAACTCATGGAGTATAAGAGGTAACATGAGGGGATTATATATATTAGGAACTTTACAAGGTACAGGAATATGTACAGGGATTGTAAGATTAGTCTTGATTTCTTGAGGCTTCTCAATTGGAAAATAATCTTCATAAGTTTCATAAAAAAGCTGCTCCAATGGGTAAGGAGATTTTATATTTACAATTTTCAAAGGAAAATAATCAAATACTAATCCAAGATCTTCTCTAAAATACAATATACATTGAAAAACCTTCCTGATGAGAAAGATCATGATGTCTTGGATTGTAATCCAAGTTAAAAGCTTGATATTTCCATATTGTTCTTTCAGGTTCATTCCTACGGTGGAGTCTTGATTGTGAAATTAATTCGAAGCTGGAGTCTCCAAGTAGATGATTTTAACCTTTGTGTGTCTGATCATTGTCCACCATCATAGATCAGATCTGATCTTTGTATAATCTTTCTGAAGAAAATGCTCCCCAATATTGTCGCCACTATGTTATCACTCAGTATTTTCTCAAGGTTAAAGAAAGAAATCACCGAGGTAACCACAAACCTATTTTTGAGATTAGGATTTAGCCTTCCTAATGATCAAAGAGGGCTCTCTCTTAATGATTTATTTTTGTTGAGTTATTTGATTTTAGGTTAGTTATGGTCGTACTTGGGTTTTGGGTTTTGATTTGGGTTTTGGAAGACTATATGTATTCAATTTAATTAGCATCTATTGGGAAATGGAGTCAAAAGATAAACTCGATGGTTGCATCAATTTTGCACAGAGTAAACTTAGGGCAATTTAGGAATATTTACTGGATCTTTCAAAATAACAAGTGGATGATAGCAGAATAATGAAAATCTTCAGCATAACTAAAGAGCAACTAAGAATTATTTAGTGTGGCATTCAGTCAATTAGGAAGAACTAAAGAGCAGTCAAGATTGCAAAAGCAGCGAGAATAAGGTACTCAAAAGTAAATCCTATTCATCACATTTCTATTTTGCAATTGGAATTTAGATGATTATAGTGAAGAGATGATAGTGAAACCTTTAACATAAGAAAAACATCACTAGTATTTAAGCCACAAGAATCCTATGAATGGTCTGCTTAGTATTGATGCTCCAGTGCTTTAAAAAAATATATAATGCTTCAATAGATCACTAATATTTCTGATCTCAAACAATTGGCCTCTAATACTTCAAAAGAAGAAGTATTTATACAAAATTTACAAACTATTTACATTAAATGTTGTCTCTAACAGGCAAGACAATTTTAGACTATAGATGAACTAAAAAGCTCTAATTGTTGCATATTAATAGTTCTAGTGGAATGTGTTGTGCAAATGTTGTCGCTGTGGAAGTGGGAGCAAGTGGGATGTGGACCCAAATTTGTGGTTGTGCTGGGAAATAAACTAGCAGATGCAAATGTATCTCTCTTTTTCTTAGTAATTCACTCAACTGCTTACTGATCCTCTGACTTGATAATTTGAGACTTCCCTCACTGATGGCTGATCCTGTGACTACCTGTTGTTTTATCATTCATTAGTGTCACAAGATATTTTGGAAAATATATAATAATATATATATTTAAATAATATTTTCAAAATATTTTAAATGAAATTTATAATTAAATTTTTACAAAACCATGTGTTGTTTCCAATCAGTGGTTTTGTTTCTATTACTCAATCCTCTCTAAATTCATTTTATCTGTATGTAAATTCCTTTTACCCTTGTATAATACCAGGATGGTTTTGAAAAACCATGTGTTGATTTGTATGGTTGGAAGAGTATTCTCACTTTACTCTTTTACTTTCACCTGTAGCAAATATTACATCTAATTGCTCTGTCACTTGACACAGTAACTTACATTTCACTTTTTACAGTAAATTATACTAATCCTCTTGTGTCTTTTAGTAAAAGTGGGTTTTACTAAGAAACATATGTAAAGTACAAAATGTTTCGTGAAAAGTAATTCGTATTAATTTTGATTGTTGCTAGTGTAAATGTTTTTATTTCTTTTAGCCATTTACTATGTAAATTTCCTCATTCTGCTCTGTCTCTGATTTGATTTGATTTATACACAAACTATTGTTGAATGAGGCCTTTGAAATTGTTTCTTGAGAATCTGGAGCAAAGGTTTTTCACTAGTATAAAAACTGTTTGTCTAAGTCTTATATGATCACCTGTAAAAATAAACTAGTAATTTAATGTAAACACCACAAGGATGTAAAAATGGACTTTAAGGAACTGGAAATCTGTGGATTGAGTCCCAACTTTAGAGGTTTTGATTCTGCGTTGGCAATGGTATTTCCAAGTTTATGTATTTCAAATTGAGGTAAGGGAATGGTGGAATCTCTTTTGGTGGAAACTCTGTTATTTTTCACATTGTGCAGTACAGTGCAGGGAGGCAGTTTATATTGCACAATGGAGGAATGGAGAGGTAGTTTTAACACATGCATAGATGAGTTGGTGGTTTATCGCATCGTGGTAGGGTGAAAAAAAATTCTTATCGCAATGTAGAAGGGTGGTTTAGCGGTTTTTAGGAATGGTCTATCACATAGAAGCTGGGTGGTTTGGCAATTTTGCTTGGAGGAGTGCGATACGATGTGGGAACGTTGCATGGCGAGAGAGCGTTGGATAAAATCACCCTTATGGTGTGCGTTTCATTGTGTTAATTATTGGGCAATTGGGGATGCGATATGGTGTAATGGTCGTCTGATTTGAGCGGGGAGATGTGGATGGAGTCGGGCTTGGATAGGTGGGACCCGAGAATTGTTGTGGAGAGGCAAGTTATAAAGATGGGTCCGGAACATTAGATATGTGGGTTAATATATAGGAATGGGTAAATATAATATAGGGGTTAAATATAATATAGCAGAGATTTAGGATAAATATATAAATTATAATCTAATATATCATATGGGGTGATAGGAATATGAGAGTGGGTGTTAATGTATGTGGGATATAACATCGGGGATGGATTTTTAAGCGAGGGAAATAGGTATTTACCAAATGGGATAAGGTTTTTTACAAAGGAAATATGTTAGAAGAAGGGAAAATGAAGAGGGAAAGGATTTTTGGAATTAGGAAGCAAAAATTAGTAAGATATTAGTGATAAGAAACAAACCAATTCGTGCTTTCCATACCATGTGAAAGTGCTTCTGCCTACCTTTTATTTACCTTGATATTTTCTCTTCATTTATTGGGCACATTTGAGCTTGCTGACACACTTATTTTTCTTTAATAAACAAACTATCTAATTCTAATCTTATAACGTCCAATGGCTCAGATTAACCTGATGAGCACATTGTTTCTCTACCTAACTAATGATCTGCTAAGATTAGATGGTTTAGTCAGATCTTTATTCACTAACTATTATAACATGAAATTTAAAGCATGAATAATCAATATCAAATTGTATCATTATCATGAATTGTGGCATTTTGACAAGCTGCGCACAATTTTATTTGCATAAAGTAAATAAGAGGAGTGGCATTTGAACGTGAAACACTTTCACGATCTATTTTGGTGGGTTCATTTTTAATATTCTTTTTTGATCTTTTTTTCTTTTTGTCCTTTGATTTTTCTTTCAGGACATACCCTCTTTTCATTTTTTAAATATGGGAAAACATTTGCAGAAAGCAAAGGTATGTACAATATTCCAACATTTACATGGTCATTTCAAAATTATGAACCATATTATTATAGGACCTAATAGGAGCTTCACCTCTGATATTCCCAATTGGGAACTCAAAGGTGGTGATAGTGGCATCTGTTTTAGCATGTTATCATTGTTGTCCCCCATGACTAATTATTCTAACCCTTGCTGTAGTAGACGTCCTTCAAACTATTTTTGTGATGGTCTTGTAGATGTGATTAATACCTCAGATACCCTTGGGCCTACTTGTTTCACCGCACTACTTGTATCTGGATATTGATAAACCAACAGGTGCTTTTCCATCTCAGATGTCCGATGTTCCCCTCAGTTTCCCCTTGCCCTTCAGTCCTCAAATTCTAACCACTATCTTCCCCTTCTTTCTCATGAATTGAATGGTCTTGGGGGTATGGGCACTAGCTTTAGAATGATGCGGTCCCGAGATGGAGGAATTAAAGGTTTCTTCTTTCACTATGGGAGTAACAGCTTTCTGCAGCCTTGGTTTCCTTGCATTCCTTTGAGAGTTGGACTGTTCCTTTTCTGCCTTGGAGATTAGTTCCTGGATAAATGTCTTCCTTCCTAAATCTTCACCCTTCCTCTCCTTTTTATAACCCGTTGTTCTTATGACTTATTAGAGTGGGGGTGATTTTAGTATTTTTGTAACTCCTGCAAGTGAACACATGGACCCTATGTGTGTTAAATCACACCCTAAGTGTCTCAATCTTTGACAGTGGTGAGCCCACCCATGTATGTTAGAGTGATGCGCAAGTTCTTACCTTTCCTCTTACTGCCCAACGACTAAAGAGCTGAAGACACAGTAACAAAACATCAAAATGTCTTAAGTGTCATAATAATCACAATGGTAATCCCACCTAGGTATGTTAAAGTGATGCGCGGGTTCTTACCTCTTGTCTTACCACCCAACAACTATGGACTAGGAACACTCTATATAAAACAAACAACATGGCTCACTGTATCATCAACTTCCATCCCAGCAATGGCGCCAAAATGTAGTGTTGTTTTAATCAATCTTAATTGACTGAAACTACAACATTTAATTGTCAACCCAGGGTAGGTCTTGCTGTTTCAATGGAGTTCGCACTGTCTGTGTCGATACACTCCAACCAAGAATAAAAAAATGTAGAAAACTGTAAAAGATGTCATTGATCTAAATTGTTGAATCAAACCATGCGTGTAGACATAAAAGCACTCTACAGAATTAAATCACAACTTGCAGCTATCAAAGTAAAGGCGTGCCACACAGGAACTAATATCTACTCTAGATGGTTACTACCATTATGTTGATTAACTTAGTGTAACAACATAATATAAATGGAAACAACAATGAATGTAATCCACGATTTTTACAGCAACAACGGAAAACTATAAATCAATTAACTAAACTAGAATGTACACTACATATATCGCTGCAATCCCTATCAAAGAGGAGGGCCCTTCCTCCTCAGCAGGGCACAGGAATAACACAAAAGTGATTAATGAATTAGTTGAAGAACAGTAACAGAATCACCGTGCTGATTGATATTAAAAATAAACTCAGAATTATAGAAGCATAGTAACAATACTCTTCTATATGCCCACATTTGCTAGCCTCAGCACAACAACATTGAGTGAATGGCGTTTTGGGATGACACAACATCACTGGCAACAACACTTTTGATGTGACGAGAGATTCTTGTATCAATGCATGCTATAACAACATCCTGTAACAACATCCAATGTGTAATAGCAACCTGTAATAACATCCAATGTGTAAAAGCAACCTGTAACAACATCCAGGGTGTAACATCGAACCGTTCTACCCTTTTTTACAGTTAATCTGTGCTTGATGTCTGCTCCATAGCTTTTTTCTCGAAAGACATCACCTGAAAGGAAGAGCTTCCCAAATTACTTCTTCAATACTCTCCCAGTTAGCCACAAAAAGGAATAAAGCCTTGTATTATTCAGTAAAATACACCAAAGTAACATGACAGTAGAATAGGTTAAAAAAGTAAGAAAATAGGGAATTTGATCATGTAAAGTCATAGCCCTCGAGGACAGAAAGGTCAAAACTAGGGAAAGAATGTGCAGAAAATAGGTAAAAAACCACACCCAACAATTTCCATACTTACTTTGTGCATTCTAAGCAGGATTAACCATTGGTGAGATCCTTCTTAATAATTGTTCCTTCAATTTTTGTCTCATCGCCTCTTGTTTAGAAATGGGCCCTTGGCTCCTCAAGTTATATCGACCATTTTGTTTCTAAGGGGGGATGATCGATTTGAGGCAATGCTTCATCACTCTTCTTGTCAGTAGTGTGGATAGAATCAAAATCATTCATTTCATTTCCAATACCTATGCTTTCATCAACCACTGCAGGTTCTTTTGTTTCTTCTATTTTCTCAGATTGTTCATCTGCTAGTAAGGAATCCACAATTTGTGTGGCTAGAGCATTCATGTTGTGGTTCCACTGTGGGAATGTTTTCTTTGAATGATATTCCTGGCAGAAAGAGGAATATTTATCCATGCCCATACTTTTATTCAACATGATATTTGAACTCTAGGAATATTGAGACGAAACATTGTTGTTATTGTCATAATTCATTTGGAATGGAAAAGAATTGGGGTGCTTGCTACTGGTAGAAGTATCTCCTAACCTTCTATTTAATTCTGAAACCTCATTGGTAAGTTCCTTTAATGCTATAGTAAAGCTTTCAATATCTGTGGAATTATTTTTTTTATCCTTCCTTGAAGAAGGATGAGACTTCCTACCAGACTCGGATTCTTTAAATTCATCATCATCAGTAATAAATCCAATAGAACAAAAGTATTTCTCCATGAATATTGCTTCTACAAAGTTTAGATCCAGTGTCTTCTTTGCAACATTTTTAACAAAAGAGGAAATCTTGGTGGGAAAGGAAGTCGTATAATAGTCAATAGTGATTGCATCGTGAGGTTACATGCCGAAGGGAAACTTGTTCAATATGTGATTGAAATCTTGATTGAAGTATTTTACTTTCTCCTTTTCCCCCATCTTACTATTTTTGAGCTCCTTTAATAACATGGTGGGAGTCTCATGATCAACAGTTTCTCCAGAAATAATTTCTTAAACTCGCTCCAACAATGGACTAAATTTATAGGCAGACTATGGTATGATGTTACTGCTCTACCTTACAATGTAAAAGGAAAAGGCCTACAAGAAAAATCATTGTGGTAATCATCAATCCGATCTTCTACCCTTGTCTTCTTGTTTGGATCAAACTTTGATGAGAACGTTTTTGGATATCTGGGAATTTTGTGAAGGTTATCCAGAAGAGAAAGAGGCCCTTAGGGCATCCAATCTAGGTCTTGGCCAGCCATGTCTTTATCTCTTGGTTCCTCCTCCTTTTCAGAATTTGATGATCTGTCTCCTTCACCATATAAACCTTTTTGAACTCAAAATCAGCTCCAGGATGTTCTTCGTCAAAAAGAACAATGCCCTCCTCATACCCTTCATTAATGGGTGGAAATGGATCTTGTTAAATTGTATCTTTTGAGGACTCTATTAACTCTTCAAGAGTGTCTAAAGCCAAATATTCCACTAATGCAACTAATACATCGGTATGAGTTATTTCTCTCTTCTTAGGATGATGTGGGAGATTATGGGCGACAGGGAGTAAATTGATAGCTTTTACAAACCGACGGGTTATAGGTAAAATTGCACATAGCTGTTTGTAGGTGACCTCATAATCCAACTCTAGACCAGGTTGAGAAGAACCTGCTACTTCAGGAATAGGATTTGGAATGGTGCTTTGAATATTGCTACCTTTTCCAGAAGATGAATTATTAGGATTTGTTGAGTTATTAGCCATAAAAAAATGGCTACCCTCTTTCTAGCACCAAAATTTTGATGGTGTTGGATACCATCAACATATAAGGGATCTCCCCGATATGAGGTCCCAATTAGTCCTCACACCATTTGGTATAGGAGTTCCATCTGAAATATGACTCGACTATCGTTTTCTTAAAGATATGCCTTGGCTTTAGTAGTTAGCATGAGAGAGAGGTGCACATGTTTTTGAATGAGCAAGAGAGTGTGCCTTGTAAATGTTCAATTGCAGATGTACCAATGTTCTTTCACTGTAGAGGGGAAATAAAGTGAGCCTCTAAGAGAGAAGTAATAGTACTACCATAATGGAGACACACATGAATGAGAAAGTCTTGTATAACATCAAGTGTAATAGTTCACATAGATGCAACGATCGTTACAATCATTACAACACATTTTCAATGAGTTAAGAACCAAAGTCACCAAAATAGTTCAATTACTTTAGTACATGTGAAAGTGAACATGAATCAAAAACATTCAAAGAGTAGTCTTAAAACATTCACAATCCACATATGAAAATGTGTTGGCCGGAAGGCTTCAAGTATTAAGAAAAAGTTCCAACATACATAAGTACAATGAACATCAATAGCTCCAATAGTGGAGCATTAGAGCCACTACTTCCTCCCCAAAAGTACTAACTCTATCTCTCTAATTCATTGTGGGAGAAGCCAAGTTCAAAATTCCTTTTCATGAGTAATTAGGATCCTTTTATAACTTTAGGCATGACATTTCACATCCCCATGACTCTTGACTTTCCAATTCCTAATGACCTTTGGACTTCTATGACCTTTGGAATTACATATGACTCTTCATATTACATGTCTTTTGGACTTCTATTTCTCTTTCGTCCATACATGAATCTTGGACTTCCACTTATATTTATTTACAATGATTACATATTACATCATATATTACACATCATCATGTGATGAGTCATGACAAGTAACTATCATTGATGATTCATACTTGTAGTGACCAATGACATGGGCTTTGTTGAATTGGTGACATGAATACCACTCATGTATCCGTTCTGAATGCAATTTTCAATCGTTGATGTCTTCACCCTCCAAAGGGTCTTTGATTTTATGGATTCTTCAGGGTACTTTGATCATCAAGACTTAAATGTGTTCTTATTTTTTAAATGCTTCCTTTGTTTTCCTTCTTTTCTCAATCTTCTTAATACATGCTTGATACAATGTTCCTAAAATACATGTAGCTAAAACCGCTCATGACAATCAACCATCAACTTGAAAATGTCCTATTCTAACATGTTTCATGTAGATTTTATGTTCATGCCTTAACAATGCACTTGGAAGGATAAAGAGAGATTATGAGAACAAGCGTACACATCGAAAGGCTAATGGATTGAAGGGAGGAAGCTTCAGGGCTTAAGGATGCACTCATGCACTCAAGAAAGAGAGGCACTCCAGGAAAGGTGTAGAGCACATGTATGAAGGATGAAGGGTGAGGATTTAGGCCTCCCAAGTGTGTTTTTCGATTGAGGGAGACATGGAGGGTGCATGGAATAATGTTGAAGACTAAAGGGAGAGCCTTCAAGGCCTCGAGGTGTGCTCATGCGCTTAAGAAGATAAAGGAGGGTGCATGGAACATTATTGAAGGGTAAAGGATGATGATTACGGCTTCAGAGTGTGCTCATGCCCTCAAAGGTACAAGGAGGGCGTATGGTTTATTATTGAAGGCTAAAGGAGTTGATATTCGGGTCTTTGGGGTGCGCTCATGTGCTCAAGGAGGGCGCACTTCTTCGAGTCGAAGGAGTGTGCTCAAAGGGAGAATTAGTTTTTCCAAAGGGCGTGGTTAAGAACAAGGAAGGGGAAAAAGGGCTTAGGATTGTGTTATGCACTTCTGGAGGGTGCAAGGAACACTTCCAAACAAGGAATGATTCCCACTTGAGGCTTGAGAGTGCACTTTTGTACTTCTAGCCTTGTCGGTTTCACTTTGAAACGTAAAATTATCTAATTATGGAGGATAAAACAAGGGGCAAACATAACGAGTTTATACTTTTAATCATGTGCGACACATCCTAACTCATCAAGAAAACTTAGACATGCTTGAGAAATGATAAATATACATCAAAATACCACTTTACTTACATTCCCTAAGTGCAACAAACAAAGTGTGTGTGACTATGATCAAAAGTGTTGTTTTACAACAACAAAGGTGTTATGAACATGACATGTGCTAAATATGTTCTAATAAATGCAATGAAAAATAAGGATGTCTATAAATATGGTGATAGAATTGAAACTGCTCAATAAATTGTAATCTAAATTAAGAGACACAATTCTATTCTATTGATCTAGAGAATTCAATTCACAATTTAAAACAACAATCTCATACATGCAATAAGAAATAACACACATGCACAATGTTTTCCTAGGGGAACTCAACTGGGAAAAACCCCTCAAGCCTCTTTACATTAATCAGATGAATAAAGATGTATTACAATTTCTAGCTCTGAATGATATCAACCTACAAGTGAATAACCTATCTCTCTGCTCAATGAGAAGCTCTGACCTAGACTTAATCAATTTCTACCTCTATTTTAGCCCCTATTTCCTTGTGAAAATCCTAGAGAATTAGCCCCTAATTTTTAGGAATTTTCCTCCAATTGATTGTGAAATTCCCAAGGTTTGATCATCTGACTTCATGCAACACCTATACACTCAAACTAGTTTACAACTGCTTATTACACTGCCTTGGAAACTCCACCACAGCTGCGAACTTAAATTCTCTGTATGCACTAGTTATTTTAGGTTGATTGATCAGCTAACTGGATGATCATTGAGTTAGTCTGTTGTCCCAATGCACAAATGACCTTCCACTAGTTTTTCCAATTGTTAGAAGTAGATAAACTGAAGTCAACTAGATATAACTAAACTGGATTACTAAAACTTAGAAATCACACATTATTAACTGAACTCCAAGCCCTATAACTTGAATTTATTAAGCTAACTGAGTGATAATAGCTAGGTCACACAATTTAACTACCTCCAAGTTTTCTATTGATGTGGAAATTTGAATTTTCTCAATTTATCTAAGGCAAAGTCAAATTGAGACTTTCTTGTTACACTTCTCAACCCTCCCTCTCAGCCAGAAAGAGATTATCAACCACCCCTATCTTGCATCTATGTAATTCAAACTTCCCTCTTGACAAATCCTTTGTCAATACATCATCATCTTGTTCCTCTATCAGAATGTATTGTAGCAACGTTATTTGCCTTTGTGTTATAGACATTTTTGTGCCTTACAACATTGAGCATGAAATGTCCATAATCTAAGGGATCCAAAGTCCCTAAACATGTTATTCCTACCCCTAGAGGAACAAGGCTAACAAACCACAGCAATTCACAGAAGTTCTCCACCTGAAACTGCTCAAAAACAAGTCAATTCAGGATCATTTCAGTGGCTACACTAGCTGTTTGCGTTGAATGTCAAAGCCAACACTGGCTACCTGCGTTGAATGTCAACTGGAACAAAGGCTACCTGCGTTGAACGAGAGTGGACAAGTGGCAGGCTCATTTCGCAAGGTGTCAAAACCCAGGAAGCTTCCAAAATGACACTTGCCTCAGGGAATTCGACTGGTGATGAGTAAGAGGTTCCAAATCTCCAAGTGGAAGCAAGAACCTCCAAGTGGACTCAAGAACTGACAGAGGGAGAGGACACTAGTCAGATCTCAAGCTGACTCATCCTCTCTCCAAACATCTATATATGGATCTCTCCTCCATGAGATCTAGGGGCTGGAATTTTGTTATTGCAAAGAATTGCTGTTGGTTTGAGATTGGAATCATTGGGTGCTTAATGCTTTGAAGGGGGTGAAGATAGGAATTCCATTTGTTGGGAAGGAGATGCTGGATTGGAGCCTTCTGGGTTGTATCTCTTCCTGAACCTTGTTATTCATCAATAGAGCTATCTTGGTTTCTCCTATATGCTGATGTATTTTTGATGTATGAATGCATTAGTATGTTTAGTTTATTTCTAATCCTAAACTAGTTATGAATGTGAATATCTGTCTTTGTGTAGTGTTCTTCTCTTGTCGCAAGTAGCTGTTCTCTTGTGATCTTGCAGGAAGTTGAAGCTGGATAAGCAAGAAGGCAAGTAGCTGTGAACTCCCAAAGAGAAGAGAGACCGGATCAAGGGACAAACGGAAGACATCGGTAAGTCCATTTATCTCTCTTCTTTCACATTTCATAAAGGAAGAAACCAGAATAGCTGTCTCTGTTTGTTGCTAAGGCACTGTCACACCTTAGGTGGATAGGATCGTCCTGCATAGGCATTTTTCCCCACAGCAAATTGGCGACTCCGCTGGGGAGATCTGTTTAGTCATTTTATTTGTGTTTCTATCATTGTTTGCATCATAGACTTGACAGCAACAATCGAACTGCACCTTTCCCGGATGCAAAGTAGAAAGTTGCTGCTTTGATCCAATTGCTGGACTTGTCTATGATCTGAATAATGGATTCACAAATGATTTGATGATCCTTGTGATAGATCTTAGTAGCCCTTCAAAGCATCCCTTTGATTACACCTTGCTTGTTGCTTTTATTTGGCCTGAAACAGTGAATTAAAGAGCAATCTGTGACCCAAAACCTGAGGGAAACGAGAGTTTCTCCTTCAGCGCAGACCCAGTGAAGGGATTCTGCATTTCAACGCAGGTCCCGTGAAGGCTACATGCGCTGAATGTCAAAACCCCTGTGTTGAGGTTGCACTGAACCAGTTTGTCCTTGTGCAGCTGGGGTTCTCTGCTCTGTTTTGCCTTGTTTTGATCTCTGTTTTTTGCAGCCTGTAACCAGCATAGGTACCAGTCTGATAACTCATTTTTCTCTGCTTAGATTCCGCCTCCTTTTGTACAAAAAGACTGTGAGTGTTTTTATGTGTTTGTGGCATCATTTACAGTTTTCCTTTGCATGAGTGAAATAGTCATCCTGTAGCCCTTGATTCAGATTTGTTGATTGTGATCTTAGAAGAGAGTTCATTGGCTATTTGCAGATTGATTATACATTTACTTTTGCTTATTGTTTTGAATTTGTCCTTTTTAAGTGTCGAAACAAGTCTTTATTTCGAAAATTGTTAAGTGTTGTAATCTCTTCTACCCTCTCTGATTTCGAAAAAGTAAACTTGTTTGCATTGATCATTTAAAAGCAAATTCAAAGTTGTACAAAAAGCTTTCTTTGTAGGCATCCATACTAAGAAAGCGGAAAACAAACACCTGCATTGTGCATTTGCATTTGACAGTTTGCATGTTGGATTTAGGAAAAGTGCATTAGAGTGTGCTGATTGCTCTTTGAGAAAAGATGGTGTCTTTCTTTTCCCTTAATAGCTAGGATTTTCAAAGTTGAAAAGATATAAAGCTTGCTTATCATCTTTAGACTGCATTTAGGAATTTGTATCATACATCTCGTGGTGAACCTTGAAAGGCAAACTTTAAAAAGATCAACCTAAAATAACCTGAATGAGCTTAACAACGCTTTGCAACATAACGCACAACATAGAGGTCTAGGCTAGAGACGTGTTCCGGCGTCGTTAAGCCTGGTGACTGTCGATCTCGTGGATGGTGGGTGATTCCTCCTGAGGGACGACAGCGCCAGTACGGATTGTGCTCCCACGTACCGTCGCGTATATATTGGGAGACCCCTATAGGCATAAAACCTTTATCCTTAGGAAGCCGTGTCGGCCGCCCTACTGATCGCAATGCACTGAACACAACATTCAGGAAGATCGACCGCCCGTACCCTAAAAAGTATTCTATGGTTTTGCGAAAAGTTTGGCACACCCTCTGCCTAGAACTCCAGAGCAGTTCCTTTTGGCCTTTTTCAGACTCTATAACGGAAAAATTCCATCCGAGCATTTGTCACTTCGGGCTCGTTAAAACATCGAAGGAGACTAGAGTCATCTTTAGCTTTTTCTCGACTCTTTAAAACTGAAAAAGCAAGTTGTGTCTAAGCGTCGTTAAAAATTTATTTTAAACGGAACAATCACCCTTTAATTCCTGCGTTGATCTTTAGGTTGAAAAAATGGAGCACACCAACCAAGGAATTCCCCTTGGTGGAAATCCTAGTCCCTTCTCCTCTTGGGGAGATGTTGGTGCACCCCACATGGCCACATTGTCGCTTCCAGGACTGACAATTGGCCTGCCAGTTTGGCTCTTTTCAACCAATGTCGTTCAGAATACCACCATTCCTGAACAGTCGAGTCAACAGTTAGACCAGACCAGAGTTGCCCACCAGCCTTCTACTTCATCTTCCTCTCCTCCTTCCTCTTCGCTTGACGGAACTGGTAAAACAAAAAACCAAGTTCCTAAGGAGAAGAAGGAAAAGAAGAAGAAAGAGAAGAAGAAGAAGGAGCCAAAGGCGACTGGGGGCAAACAAGTGTCATCTGACAAAAATCCACACACAGCACTGACCAGGCCTAAATCGCCATGTGTCATATGCAAGGGAGACCACTTCCACAGAGATTGTCCCTGTATCCCTAGAATACTAAGGGACTGGTCTCCCCGTTTGCACAATTCGGTAGCATCAACCTCTGATAGCCATGTTGACTACTCACCGTCAACTAGTGAAAGTGAAGTCACAAGACAGAGAGGGAAATCTAGATTTCCCTGCAAACTGTGTGAAGGCGATCACGGCATCCACCGTTGTCCCTTCTTAGACGAGGCTAAAAGAGTTCTGGAAGATCGCCCGATTTTACGAGCGCAACTTCCTCTTGGATATCAAAAACTCCTGCCAAGTCCTTCACTAGTTGAGAACCCAGCTGGCCCGCCCAGGTGGTCAGCTGAAGCACATATCATTGAAGATGAACCGTCTGGATCCATGCTTGACGAAAGTCAAAAGGTTGAGACGACAGTTGACCCGGTTTTGCCTTCAGAGGCTCTATCTTCGAATGATACCATCACAGAGGAGAATAAAGACGACACCGTCCAAATTCTCTTCATCAACACTGACTCTGATGAACAAGGGGGAAATGCCCCCATTCCTTTATCGCAGGAAGGAAGTTCGTCAGAGCGATATCCGAGCGTTTATTCGGTCCCACCACCAAGCAACCTGGTTGTGTCCTTTGACTGGAACCAACTAGGCAGACCCCGGTTGCCAGCAAGCATACCATTCAGAATTATCATTCAAATATACAGAATGGTAATGGCTGGCACTATCATTGATGAGGGGGCATCTGTGAGTATCCTTTCCTCTATTGCTTGGAAAGTGCTTGGCTCGCCAGAGCTTTTGCCTGAAATGAGAAATCTATCAGGCTTTGATAAAGGAACCAGTCGACCTTTAGGGATC
Organism: Pinus tabuliformis; assembly: GCA_031772625.1. Lineage (NCBI taxonomy): Eukaryota > Viridiplantae > Streptophyta > Pinopsida > Pinales > Pinaceae > Pinus > Pinus tabuliformis. Next base: position 82,998,365 of record CM062819.1, on the reverse strand, counting down.
CTCCCCAATGTGCCCATAACATTGAAAGGGAAGACCATTCAAATGAACGTGATGGTCGTTCAAGGACCCTTGGATTATAACCTACTCCTTGGACGAGACTATATATATTGCATGGGAGCTATAGTCTCCTCACTCTTTAGAGTAATGTGTTTTCCGCATGAAGGAAGAGTGGTCAAGCTCGTGGACCAGCTTTCATTTCCCGGATCATGCATCGCAAATAGTCATTTACCATCCCTAAATGGTCTATTCACGTAAGAAGTGTATCAACCCACGGTCCGTCCTCTTGATGAGCGCGAGTAATCCGGGAGGATATGACTGGAACCCAGGGGGCATGCGTCCTGGTCTGCTTCGGCAGGAAAACTTTGGGTATAAGGTAGGTTTCCGCGGGAGAATATGACTAGTCCGTACCCCGTCTGTGATTGGAAGAGGGGTTGTTCTAGAATAAGATTCTTTTGTCAAAGTTATGTGAGTTGGCGGGCATCGTCGCTCACCTTTGTCTATTTCGGTAGACATTGCTGAGGAAGTGTTTTGTTTGAAAGATTAACGAGACAACCTTTGGGTAACCTGAAAGAGGTGAAGTCTCTCTCTTTAAAACAATTGTTTTGAAGGAAGAGAAGTAGAGGTAACCTTGAAATCATACTTTATACCTGGGGGCATGCAAACCTTTTGGAGTGCAAGCAAAGAGCGGTTATTTATCTGTTTTTTGGGTTAGCCATTTCCTAACTTGCATAAAGAAAGGATGCGGAGCAAAGCTTAGTGAGATGAAGCTCCATAAAAAATAGAATCTTGGTGAGACACTCTTATCATATGACTGGGTAATCGAGCAGTTTTAGCACAAAGTTCATGCTCGTTAAAAAATAAACGCAAGATTCGAGCAGTTTTAGCACAAAGTTCATGCTCGTTAAAAAATAAACGCAAGATCCGAGCAGTTTTAGCACATAGTTCATGCTCATTAAAAAATAAACATAAGTTCGAGCAAATGTTTCCACCCGCGTTTAAGCTCGTTAAAAAATGAACTATCCCGGTAAATAACCACTGTGAATGTAGTATCATCAGCCATTAAAGCCTTGGTCGTGTTTGCACCATCACCTCCACTTTTCCATTGGCCGATCGTTCACCTCCATATGATTGTTTACCCATTTTGAGGAACAGCTGCGAAGAGTGATTTCACCTAGCCATCCTTGTGACACTGCCATGATTGGAAAATTCCAACCTGTACCTGGAATCAGCTGCTAACCCTGTTTATCACTCGTTCCTCAAAAGACGAGTCTTCTTTAAGCTCTTTTCAGCTAACTCATAAAATATGAAAACATTGCCGAGTTCTTGGCCTTCCAGCTCGTTAAAGGGACAGGAAGAGCTATCCCTCCTCTAGATTTTAATCTTTTTGGACCTGAGGGATTATTGCACAAAAAGATCGAGCGCTTGTTTTGTTCGGCTCGTTAAAACTATCGAAAACTCATCCCTTTGTTGGTCGCTCTAATTGTTTTCACAATTTGAGCTCCACATAAATTGTCAACCCGAGAAGGTCTTTTTATTTCAAAGATAATAACGCACTGGATATGCTCAATTTCAAAAGCGGAATCGATGTTGTAGTAAAAGAAAGACACACACTTGTTAAATTCATCAATCTACTAATTCAAACTCTACTTAATCAAAGCTGAAGTCAATTAAATTATAGCAGAAATGATTTCTCTGTTACAGCAAAAGAAAATCAATCTACAAGGAAAGAAATCATTCGACCATAGCAGGAACAGGACCCTATTCCTTAGTGAGGAACTTTAGAACCTGATGCCTGGCACTTAATCACACTGTAAGAAAAGTAACTTCAAGAGATCAAGACCCTATTCCCAGGAACAAGAACCTTCAGCACTTGTCCTCTTGTTTCTAATCACACTGTAGGCAAAGGAAAGCAATCAATGGGAGCAAGACCCTATTCCTTTATGCAGGAATCTTCAGCACATGCTCCCAACATCATTCATTCATGCATTCAATACGTGTAGTGCTAAGAAACAGAGTATTGCAAAACTGTGTAACTAGTGTCCAACAACAGAATTAAGGGAAGTGCAAACACATAAAGAAATAAGGAATCTACAGGAACCAAAAGGGTGAATCTTGTGAGGAAGGCGGGCCCTTTCCTTCTCACAAGATTCCCCAAGAGAAAGAATTAAATTGAAACGCTCAAAAGAAGATTTTATTCATCTGTCAAAGTAACTGATACATTACAGAAGGAGACTAGCTCCAGTTCTCACACAATACTCTCCTGTAACTTACAATTCAAACCCCCCCCTCTAATGATGATGTCTCCTCTTTTTAAAGAGGAGACATCTTTTACAATTTACATGAGAGCGAATCTTCATTATCTCGATTCTGTTTTCTTTCCCAAAACAAGACTATTCTGTTCTTTCAAAAAGAGATGCTGTTACAACCGAGACAATAAAAGTGCTATCTTCAGGATGATCCAGGTAACCGTATCTTCGTGCTGCTGCTACTATTCCACAAAAAGTTCTTCCAGAATCGCAAATTACGCATAACAGGATTTGCGTGCTTGACGGCTGTTTCAGCAACTGAGTCAGCTGTTTCAGCAACGGAGTCAGCTGTTTCAGCAACGGAGTCAGCTTTCTCAGCAACGGAGTCAGCTGTCTCAGCAACGGCCGCTCGTTCCCAACAAGGCATATAACTTATCTGCGATCTTTGACTTGTGTTAGCAACAATGCACTTCAATTAATGATAAAATATAAGAGTATTGCGGAATTAAATGTAAGACAGATTAAACATATAATAAAGAAGAGGTTTCTATATACCTTGGGATAAAGTAGATGAAAAAGACAATGAAGTTCATGGTTTAAGAGTAGAGTGGTGTCAAAATATATAGCAAAAATGATACATAGTGGAGTCCTAACATCCCCCCCAGCTAAAAATGTTGCATGTCCTCAGGCAACCCCTAGTCTGAATCAGAGTCTGAGTACTGGGACTGAGCATGCAAATTACTCAAGCAGTAGCTGGAGAAGGGGGCATCTGTAGGAGCTCGGAATCCGCTGTCGGTCTGCAAATGTTGCCATGCCAAGGCTTCCTCTCTGTCAGTCAACTGGTAATGACATTGATATTTGTCTGAAGGCAGCCATAAAATTGGAAAACGGAAATGATACCCGATCCAGTTTACTCCACAATGTTGAATGCAATCAATGTACTTAGGGACCCTGGATAATGCAGCTTGAAGATTGAGAGGGTTAAAAGGATGATAATCCTATCTTTCCTTACATGACTGCTGCCAAAAGATATCATTGGCCTTCAATGCAGCAGTACCCTTCATTCTAATGTGCTGTTGACACTTAAAAAGTATTGAAGCCTGTAATTGCTGCCTGTACTCGTTCATTCCTGGCTTCTGCAAGAATTCATAATATTGTGCTATAAACGTGGCTGGGCCTACAGGCTCTGGTCTAATCCACAGGAGTTTATTCTCCTCATTATGACTGCTTGCAGTGAACGCAGTCTGCCAAGTGAGCTGGTTAGACAAAAATGAAGCAAATGCCCTGATTTGTATATCTCCTGCAATTGGAATAAGATTAACTCTCCTATCTTCGGGAATGGCCTCATTATGAAGGTAGAGTTCGCACAGCAGATGCTGGTCACTTTCAGGGGCCTCCTTAAAGGTCTCAACAAATTTCTCTGAAGTCATTAATTCATATGGTCTGCCATTTGCTATTGCTTTTAATTGGAAATAAACTAATCGTTCAGAAAGAAAGAGAGAGTAGTTTACAGAGGGTTTGCACGTAACCATCAACTTCCGGACTAATGAAAACATCAAGGCTGTCTTTGCCTTAGATTCTCTGGCTTCCTTTTTATACTCCCTGTGCTCTTGCGTTATTTGGTCCCAACTATCCCAGTTGGCATATACATGGTTCTGCAATTGTAACTTATGCTGTCGTAATATTATATCTTGTTCTTCAGCATATTGCTTCTTCCATTTGTTCATCTGTTCCAATTGATTCCATGGCAGAGTCTGTGTCTTGGCATCAGAAGTAGTGGGTTGGGACATTGTTTCCTCTGTCTGGATGGCTGCATCAGAAGTAGTGGGTTGGGACGTTGTTTCCTCCGTCTGGATGGCTGCATCAACCTGCAAAGGATGGGATATCTGTGGTTTGATTTCTTCTTCTTGCTTTATAGAGGGCCCTACTGGTTCTTGTGGAGCAGTAGGGCATTCCTCTTTTATTCCATCTGACGTAGATGCTTCAGGGAGCTGAATTTTAACTATTTTGTAGCCTGCATCCTGGTAAATGCTGCCACACTCCTTGCACATATATTCCTTACATGGCTCCTTATTTTGCATTGAGGCTACGTGTGCTAATGTATGGAGATTCAGTTCTCTTTCAAAAGCCTCTCGAGCCATGGTTAGTTCAGTTTTGTAAGCTTCTAATTCAGACTTCAGGAACTCATTCTCCTCCAGTAGAGATGTCATAGTATGTGAACCTTGTGTGCTGGTTGGCTCTGTTGGGATATTTTGTTGATGCACAGTCGTAGCTGGTTCTTGTACCACAGTGGGTGGTTCTTGTGTTTCATCCACTGGGCAAGAGATGGGTTCTTGTGCCCCAGTGGCTGGTTCTTGTGTTTCAGTCACTGGGCAGGTGACTGGTTCTTGTGTTTCAGTCACTGGTGATTTCCCACTGTCGTCCTGCTTGGTGTATTCTTATACCTCAGTGACTGGTTCTTGTGTTTCAGTCACTGGGCAAGTGACTGGTTCTTGTGGAGCAGTCACTTCTTGGCCCATAAACAATGTCATATTATCCCGGGGCACTGGTTCTTGTGTGGCAGTGCCTTCGGACGAGACGGGTTGGGAAGTTTGGGATGGGGATAAAGGTTTTAGTAGAATAGTGGCAGGGTCAGGGGAAATGGAGGTGAGATTTGTCTCAACAGTCGTTTTCCTTTTTCTTTTTGGTAGGAAGGCAGCAAAATTACTGCCTTTCCTTTTCTTTGAAAGGGAGGGTTTCTTTCTGGGGACAGGGTTTTTCGGAGGAGTAAGAATTTGAGATGTGGACCTTGTCCATGGTCTGGAGACTGCGACTGTTGAGGTTTTCTTCTTTTTCTTAACGGGTGAGGAAGGGGGTGTTAGAGAGTCGTCACTAGGGACCGAAATAGTGGGGGCAGTTGGCTCTGCTAAATGAGGCGAGCTCGGGGTTGGGTCAACTGGGGAATGTGGAATTCCTTCCTATTGTTCTTCATGAGGAATTTCTGGAATGTCATGAGGACTTTCAGATGGTTGGGGCGTTTGGTCCTGCTGAGGAATTTCCGGGATATCCTGAGAATTTTCGGGTGGTTGGGGTGTTGGGGCTTGTTGAGGAATTTCAGGCGGCTGGGGAATTTCAGGCGGGGCGTGCAGAGGGGGATTTTGCTGAGCAAAACCCCTCTGTATCAGCAACTGGCATAAACGGTGATGGGTAAGGGATGAAGTTGGAGATTTAGCTCGTTTACAATAATAAGACATGTTTTTAATACAACCAAGCAGATAATAGGGGATATTAATCAGTCGTCCATTCCTCAAATGATTCATCAAAACAAAATCATGATTGTACACTACCTGATAACGCCCCTCACATGTTAAGTAGTGTTTGATGAACTCTGCCACTGATGGCCATGGTTGAGGAAGTGAGTGCAGACTAACCCCGCGGCCTCTGGGTTCCACTTGCTCATCCGGGTGCAGAAATTCTTGCTGCGCGTTAAGAACGACCTGCTTCCTGCTAAACCAGCGAGTACCCTCAGCTGGCAACCCTGATACCTGAACTATGTCATCCTCTGTCACTGAAATGCGAACCCCTTGGACCACTGAAAAATTGTCTTCAAGGTTTTGTGCAAATTCTAAGACTTGTTCCTGGTTAAATTCCCCCAACCTTTCAAAATATACTGTCCATCCCGCTTGTTGGAAGATCTGATAGACTTCAGGAAACAATTGAAGAAGACTTATGGATCCGGGCTCATGTCTAACGGCCGACCCTCCCATGGCTGTAGCTTTGAGTTTTCCGCAGAGGCACCGACACAGTAAACACAGACCCTGATCGCGCTAGTTGTTGCAACAGAGGCTGCTTAGTCTAAATGACGGCAGAAATAGATATGACAACGGGCGGCAGCTTGGTTCATGCGAAATGATTGTTCTATTTTTGGAATTCCCCCCCCCCTACGTATGGTGTAATAATGATTGGACGTGTGAAGATATGCAATCATTATAAATGAAATCCTCTCTTTAATATGATTTAACCGAATTACATTAAAACCTTATACCTTACATTTTACCTTTGGTTTAATAATTCGAAGTGTCGTTTGCTTCAAAATAGCTTTAATGTACATGGAAGAATCTGTAGATTTTTTAGAACAGGAGTGTAATTGAATCTGGTACGTGCTGAATAATTTTCACCAAAAGGATCTGAAGTATAATCGTGGAGAACCAGAAAGCTCATATAACAACAAAGAGGAATACTGTTTTGATGATAACAAGTTGCTGAAACTGGTGTTTGAGCAACGGGAAAATGAACGATACGTTGCTGAAACAGGTGTTTCAGCAACGGGAGAAATCAATAATATGTTGCTGAAACAGGTGTTTCAGAAACGGGGAAAATCAATGATACGTTGCTGAGACAGGTGTTTCAGCAACGGGAAAAATCTGAGAAATGGGATAAATGAATTAGGTCTGTAAATGGAGAAAATATTTGATAAGGGATAATTTCAGCAGTAAGGGGTGGAAAATACTGACTGAAGGAGGATATTTCAGGGATGGTGGGAGTGGGAATAATGGAAATAATGTGGGTATGGAGGGATATTGCTTTAGGAAAAAGGGTAAAATGATGGGAAGAAGCTTCTTGATTAAAGCTTCAGATCTTCTCATGATGAATCTGTCCTCCTTATTGTTTTTTCCAGAATCTGCAAAATTCAATTGTAATATGCCAATCCTTGACAGGGATTATTAGTGCTAAATCTAATCTAATACTAAAAATATAGTGCAGAAAATTAAGTGCTGTGAGGAGCAGAAGACTCCCCTAGAAAAAGATAATGAATATCAGTCATGCAAGCAGTCTTGAAATCCTCTTTAGAAACAGGGCACTTATATAGACGGAGCCTATGGCCATTGACTAGTAGAGGTGTTTTAGCATCATCAATTGTTACAAGTCTTACCGTTCCGTTTGGAAAAACATCATCTACTTCATATGGTCCAAGCCAACGTGTACGTAGCTTTCCCTGAAAATTTTCAAACCGAGATTCATACAACAAGGCCCAATTACCTTTTTGGAACTGCTTGTGTTTGATAATTTTGTCATGCCACTTCATCCTTTGTTGCTGTATCATGTTTGTTTGATGAATTGCATCTAATCTCTTTTCATCCAACTCCAAAAGCTGCTGCAATCTAGCTGTCTGCACATCATTCAAATCAAGATTAACAGCTAAAGCAGTCCTTAAAGTTTTAATTTCAAATTCCACAGGAAAAACAACATTTTTACCATAAACCAATTCATAGGGAGAAAAACCTGTAGTGTTTCTCCAAGTAGTCCTGTAAGCCCATAATGCCTCCGGGAGCCTTTGGGACCAATCCTTTCGGTTGTCCTTCACTGTTTTAGTTAGAATGGCCTCTAAAACTTTGTTTGTGCTTTCCACCTGCCCATTGGCCTGGGGGTGGTATGGTGTAGTCATTCTATGTTGAATATGATATTTGTGAAGGGTAGATTTAAAACCATGAGAATTGAATGGAGGTCCTCCATCAGTAACTAGCTCTCTAGGAATTCCAAATCTAGTGAAAATCTCTTCAAATAAGAAGGCTAGGACAGCCTCTTCATTGGCTCTAATAAGTGCTTTGGCCTCCACCCACTTAGTCATATAGTCTGTACAGACTAATATATAGGTTCTTTGATTGGATGGAGGGTTAATGGGTCCTATGAAGTCCAAGGCCCATCTTTCAAATGGTTCAGAAACTACCTGGGGGTTTAATGGCATTTGGTCTCTATGATTGGGTTGACCCATTCTCTGGCAGCTGTCACAAGCCCTTACATACTTCTTTGCATCCTTGAATAATGAGGGCCAATAATAACCCATCCTCAGAATTTTGTGTGCTGTTCTTTTATCAGCAAAATGGCCTCCACAAGGGCCATCATGACAAGCTTTCAATATGTCATACACTTCATCTTCTCTAATGCATCTTCGGATCTCCTGATCAAGCCCAGTATAGAAAAGACACCCGCTTATCCAGCTATACCTGGCACTTTGTTGAACAATTCTTCTCTTTTCTCTATATGACAGGTGTGCTGGTAGTTTTCCTGCAACCAAATAATTAGCAATATCTGCATACCATGGAGAGTGAGCAGAAACTGCAAACAAATATTCGTCAGGAAAACTATCATCTACCGGAATATCATTGTCAGTTTTTAACCGTGAAAGAAAATCAGCCACCACATTTTCTTTACCAGGCCGATCTACAATTGTAATATCAAATTCCTGTAACAATAATAGCCATCTGGTAACTCTAGCATTTGTGACAGATTTGTTCATTAAGTATTTAATAGCTGAATGATCAGTGTGCACAAAAGTAGGATAACCAGTGATATAGTGTCGGAATTTATTAATGGCATAGATTACTGCAAGGAACTCTTTCTCGGTAACTGTATAGTTAAGCTCAGCAGGGGTCATATTCTTACTGATAAAGTATATAGCATAAGGAAGATGATTTTCCTCTTGTCCCAAAACCGCTCCAATAGCAATGTCTGAAGCATCAGAAGATATGTGAAAAGGAAGATTCCAATCAGGCCCCCTCAAAATAGGAGCAGTAGACAACTGATGCTTCAGCTCTTCAAAAGCTTTCTGACAAGAATTAGTCCACTTAAATTCAGCATTTTTCATAAGCAATACAAATAATGGGGAAGCTATTTTAGAGAAGTCTTTAATAAATCTCCTGTAATAACCAGCATGTCCTAGAAAACTTCTCACATCAGTTTGAGTTTTAGGAACAGAAATATTTTGAATGACCAATATTTTAGATGGATCTACCTGAATACCTTGAGATGAAATAAAATGTCCAAGCACTATTCCCTCACTCATCATCATATGGCATTTTTCGGTACTTAAGGAGAGGTGAGATTGTATACATATTTTAAGTACTTTCTCAAGGTTTTGTAATGCCTCTTCGAAAGACACACCATAAGGGGTAAAATCATCCATAAATATTTCCATAGAATCATTCAGCATATCGGAAAAAATTCCTATAACAGCTCTTTGAAAAGTTGCTGGTGCATTGCACAACCCAAATGGAAGAACTCTATAGGCAAAAGTTCCCCAGGGGCTGGTGAAAGTGGTCTTGTCTTGGTCTTGGGGTGCAATTCTTATCTGATTATACCCACTGAATCCATCTAGAAAAGAAAAGAATTTCTTCCCTGCGAGACTGTCCAACACCTGATCAATGAAAGGTAAGGGAAAGTGATCCTTTTGAGTAGCTTTGTTTAAAGCTCTATAGTCGACACATACCCTCCATTTCCCGTTTTTCTTAGGAACAATTACTAATGGGGAAACCCATTCACTGTCAGATATGGGGTATATAAATCCTACGTTAAGCAATTTTTGAAGTTCTTCTTTAACAATTTCTCGTAAATTAGGATTCATTCGTCTTTGGGGTTGACAAACAGGTCGGCATCCCTCTTTAATGTAAATTCGGTGAGTACATAATTCAGAAGAAATACCTTTCATGTCCGTGTAATCCCAGGCAAATGCCTCCTTATATTCGTGCAATAACTTCATTAGTTGCTGTGTTTCAGCATCTGTTAGATCAGGATTTATGTTTAGTGTCTTGCCGGGTTCAATTTCAACTGTTATGCTTTTAGATGAGATCGTGGTTAAAGTTTGAGATGAATCTTCAGGTTCAATCTTTTCTTGTGCATCAGTTTCAAAAATTGCAGTTAATTGATTGTGTGTTTCAACAATGACAGAAGAAGGTTCACAAATAAAATTATTGATTATCTCATCCTCTGTATTGTCTTTAAGAGTTAAAGCTTGTCCTATAGTTAGAATAGGCTGAACAGCATTATCATCATAATCCATCCATATAGAATCTTCATTATTGACTACTGGCGTAGCGTGAGGATAAAGAGTTAATTGTTTTGTTTCATAACCATTAGAAATTGTCATTGACCCAGATCTGCAACTAATAAATGCATCAGCTGTGGCCAACCATGGCCTTCCTAGAATTAAGGGATGTCCCCCTAGCTTTGTTTTAGTCTGCAATACAACAAAATCAGCTGGATATTTCCAGGATTCAACTGAAATGAGTAGGTCTTCAACAATTCCTTCTGGTTTAATTGTGGAACGGTCAGCTAACTCTAAGATGGTGGGCGTATCTCTGATTGTGTTATTCAGCTGTAACAATTGTGAAGTTTCCAGAGTCATTATATTAATTGCTGCACCTAAATCTACCAGAACTCGGGGAATCATTGTTTTACCAATCTGAACTGTGACAGTAGGATGGCCAGGATCACCATATTTTACAGGAGGGGCTTTTCCGGACATTAATGCAGACAAGTCTCCCATCACATGTACTATAAGGGGATCCTTGGTTTTCCTACCAGGTTTCTTAACACAAATATCCCTTAATGTTCTGGCATAAATTGGTACATCTCTTAATGCTTGTAAAAGTGGAATTTTAATATACAAATTTTGCAGTTCCCCCATAAAATTAAAAGCAGGTGTTTCAGCTGTTTTGGTTAAAACCAAACGCTCGGGGAATGGTGGTTCTGTTATTTCAACATTTTTGTTAGGAGGTGGTTGAGCTTCTTTTTGTTTCTCGGTTTCATTTTTATCTGAATCAGTTATGTCATCAATAATAGGCTCTACTATTCTTCCAGATCTCAAATGAATATCATTACATTGCATAGTAGGAAATATAGACTGATTCTGAATATCAATGACTTGCACAACTTTATTATTGGGGTTAGGATTTGGTTGCACAGGTAGTTGGGGTCTCATTTGGTTGTTTGGCGGAGCATTTGATGGCAGAGGGAGTGATTGTTGGAATTGAGGCAATTGATTTGGGTACGGGAGTGATTGACTATTCCAATTTGGGTTCCAAGGATTGAAAGGAGGTGGGTGCTGTGGAGGCCAAGGAGTCCACATTGAAGGGTCAACAAAGGGAGGGTTTTGCATTTGCATGGGTGGGAAATTCATTTGATTGAAAAGTGGGTATTGCATTTGGTTGAAGGGGGGGTAACTTGTTTGGCCAAAAGCAGAATAATTGTTCCAATGATTAAATGGCATACCAGAGTTCGTACCTTTCCCTTTAGGTTGCCATTGTCTTCTTTGAGTTAGCAGGTAAACTGCTTCAGCTTCTTCTTCCGTTGGCTGCAACGCTGCTTTTATTCCTGGTAGAGATGGACACTGTTCTGTCTCATGATCTTTCTCACAAAGGGTGCAAATTGGTATTTTATCTCTTGGGCATTCCCTTAGTGGATGTTTGTCTCTACATTTCGGGCAAAAGACAGCCAGAGTTGCTTCTGCTTCGACCTGCTTCTTCTTAACCTGCAAAGTGTCAATCTGCGAAGCAAAAGAACTTAACATTTCGGTTTTAAGTTCTTCAAGTAAATTACCTATTTCTGCTCTTGTTGCTCCTCCATTGGCTGATTTCTGCACCCTTGAATAGGTGGAATCTCTTATTCTGTTTCTTGCAGCTCCCCTAGAGCACCTCTTAGCAAGTTCACAAATCTCATCATATGATTCCTTAGATATATCTCCCTTAGCAAGCATATTTAACATATTTAAACAATCATCCCTTAAACCTCTAAGTAATATTGTTTTACGAATTTCCTTACTTATATCCGGATGATCAGATCTCTGTATGTTGTACTGCAGCCTTTCTATGTAGTCCTCCAGACTTTCATCCGACTTTTGTGCCATATTGAATAGTTCATCCTTCTTCTCTCTCGTCCGGCAGTAGTCTTGATATTTAAGCAAAAAAATTTGTTTCATCTGCTCCCATGTTGTGATTACCTGACTTCCAAGGCTCATGAACCATCTTAAAGCATTCCCTTTTAAGGTGGCTGGAAACAGCTTCAACTTTTGAGCATTAGTAACATAATCATAACTTCTGCATAATATATCAAATTCAAAAATAAATTCGTCAGGATCTTCAGTGGATAAACCATGAAAGTTAGGTAGAGCAGACAATGGAATATTTTTCATTGTTCCTGCAGGGAGATCACTGATGGGAAATCCCAAGGTAGAGAGGGAATTTTCATCCCTTCTTTCTTCTTCAGGACCTGCACGTCCTCCTCCAAAGAAAGCATCATTGTTATCTTCCATTGTTGGCCCTCCTACTGCACTTTCTCGATCGTCAGAATCTTCTATTGGTTCTTCAATGTTCTCTACCGGTCGTTCAACGCTTTCTACTATTTCCTCAATGTGTTCTACTGATCTGCTAATACTTTCCTCTGACTCTTCAGCGCTGACTGTTGGTTCTTCTGTATTTTCAGGACCCACAACTTCCTCTGTTCTGTAATCTGACTGAGGGGAACACTGAAATTTTGATTTCCGAGAACTTAATCTTTGTGATGATTCAACCTTCGATACAATCTCGTCGATAAAAGTTTTTCGTCCTCCCCAGCCTTTGCCACCTGTGCGGTTATTTTTCTTCTGGTTTCCTCGTCCTCTCATACAATCTGCACATTAAAAAGAAAAGATGAATGCTTTTGAAATCTATAATTACCTTCCCCGGCAACGACGCCAAAATGTTGGTCGCTCTAATTGTTTTCACAATTTGAGCTCCACATAAATTGTCAACCCGAGAAGGTCTTTTTATTTCAAAGATAATAACGCACTGGATATGCTCAATTTCAAAAGCGGAATCGATGTTGTAGTAAAAGAAAGACACACACTTGTTAAATTCATCAATCTACTAATTCACACTCTACTTAATCAAAGCTGAAGTCAATTAAATTATAGCAGAAACGATTTCTCTGTTACAGCAAAAGAAAATCAATCTACAAGGAAAGAAATCATTCGACCATAGCAGGAACAGGACCCTATTCCTTGGTGAGGAACTTCAGCACCTGATGCCTGGCACTTAATCACACTATAAGAAAAGTAACTTCAAGAGATCAAGACCCTATTCCCAGGAACAGGAACCTTCAGCACTTGTCCTCTTGTTTCTAATCACACTGCAGGCAAAGGAAAGCAATCAATGGGAGCAAGACCCTATTCCTTTATGTAGGAATCTTCAGCACATGCTCCCAACATCATTCATTCATGCATTCAATACGTGTAGCGCTAAGAAACAGAGTATTGCAAAACTGTGTAACTAGTGTCCAACAACAGAATTAAGGGAAGTGCAAACACATAAAGAAATAAGCAATCTACAGGAACCAAAAGGGTGAATCTTGTGAGGAAGGCGGGCCCTTTCCTTCTCACAAGATTCCCCAGGAGAAAGAATTAAATTGAAACGCTCAAAAGAAGATTTTATTCATCTGTCAAAGTAACTGATACATTACAGAAGGAGACTAGCTCCAGTTCTCACACAATACTCTCCTGTAACTTACAATTCAAACCCTCCCCTCTAATGATGATGTCTCCTCTTTTTAAAGAGGACACATCTTTTACAATTTACATGAGAGCGAATCTTCATTATCTCGATTCTGTTTTCTTTCCCAAAACAGGACTATTCTGTTCTTTCAAAAAGAGATGCTGTTACAACCGAGACAATAAAAGTGCTATCTTCAGGATGATCCAGGTAACCGTATCTTCGTGCTGCTGCTACTATTCCACAAAAAGTTCTTCCAGAATCGCAAATTACGCATAACGGGATTTGCGTGCTTGACGGCTGTTTCAGCAACTGAGTCAGCTGTTTCAGCAACGGAGTCAGCTGTTTCAGCAACGGAGTCAGCTGTCTCAGCAACGGAGTCAGCTGTCTCAGCAACGGCCGCTCGTTCCCAACAAGGCATATAACTTATTTGCGATCTTTGACTTGTGTTAGCAACAATGCACTTCAATTAATGATAAAATATAAGAGTATTGCGGAATTAAATGTAAGACAGATTAAACATATAATAAAGAAGAGGTTTCTATATACCTTGGGATAAAGTAGATGAAAAAGACAATGAAGTTCATGGTTTAAGAGTAGAGTGGTGTCAAAATATATAGCAAAAATGATACATAGTGGAGTCCTAACACCCTTCTGTATTGTTTTATACTTTTTCGGACTTAAGGGATTAGATGACGAAAAAGGAATTTTGGAGTTAAATTTATGTACCTTTTCAGACTCTCTAAAAATGAAAAGGACCGAGTTATCCTTGTCGTTAGACTCGTTAAAATCATTAAATAGCGACAAACTTGTCTTTAGACGAGAACGAGTTTCACTATCGCTAGGCTCGTTAAAACATAGCGATGGGCTTGCCCGAAGGGCAGGTTATAGAACAAGCATATGTTATCCTCCTCAAGCTTGACAAAAATAAAGAGGTACTGGTTAGCAATGACTGGGGAAAAATTGGGAGAAACTAAAGAAAACTTTGATGGTAGCAAGTCGCTCTTGAACATGACACTTTTCCTCCATACCACAATCGGGTTGGGTTGTTTCATTCACCGGTCACATCCATGGTCTCGCCATACCATCCATATTTGGGGTAATGCTACCGATCCATCGTATCAGTGTCGCCATATGTTCAAGAGAAGTCGTTCAGAAAAGTCAACCGTGTCCCATCCAGTGCCATACATTATCCTTCATCCTTTCATGACTGCCACCCTGAATCATATGTCACAGATCATTTTCACCTCCATTAAAATCATTAGCTCCATTCCGTGTCACTGATGTGGGATTCATTAAGGCCCTCCTTTGACGGATCGCTTCTTGTCAACATCAGCTCATTATCCAAGAAGTTGATCTAGGAACAACCCCTTTTGTACTTTGAAGCTTGCATGCCACAATGGCAAGTTTCTCACTTCCGGCGACAGGTATACATCAATGAACTTCGATCGAAAGATTTTGCGTGGTGTTCGACACCAAGTCCTTTATTCACACCACGTGAATTGTACTGCAGTACCTTGAGGGTCATTATCATTATCGGTGATTCCTCTCGCGCTTGTTAACGGTTTACATCATTAACCGGTAATCAAGCGATGTCTTTCCATGTTCGACTTCAGAACATTTCTCACATGGATCGACTTGTACTTAGAGTGAAGATCGAATGAGTTTGAAGACCCTGGATCTAGTTTCATCCATCCGGGCTGCGATATATATTCAGGAAAGATAAAGACATTGACATGTACATCATTGCAGCAGATAATCATCCTACTCAAAGGATGATAATTTCATCAAAATTATCAGTCTACCATTAGACGATTGTCTATTCTATGTATAGAAAAATGGATTTATAAAGCTGAGCATGGGAATGCCCGCCTCAGCTAGATTAGGAAAGCAGTATGAAAAATAATGTATTGTATTGTATCTTATTACAGGTCTCCTCCTAGCATTGGATGAACTTCGGATCCCCCTGATAAAGCATTTCACCCGATAAACAACCTCATACTTTAGGGGGCAACTGTTATAGACATTTTTGTGCCTTACAGCATTGAGCATGAAATGTCCATAATCTAAGGGATCCAAAGTCCCTAAACATGTTGTTCCCACCCCTAGAGGAACAAGGCTAACAAACCACAGCAGTTCACAGAAGTTCTCCACCTGAAACTGCTCAAAAACAAGTCAATTCAGGATCATTTCAGTGGCTACACTAGCTGTTTGCGCTGAATGTCAAAGCCAACACTGGCTACCTGCGTTGAATGTCAACTGGAACAAAGGCTACCTGCGCTGAACGAGAGTGGAAAAGTGGCAGGCTCATTTCTCAAGGTGTCAAAACCCAGGAAGCTTCCAAAATGACACTTGCCTCAGGGAATTCGACTGGTGATGAGTAAGAGGTTCCAAATCTCCAAGTGGAAGCAAGAACCTCCAAGTGGACTCAAGAACTGACAGAGGGAGAGGACACTAGTCAGATCTCAGGCTGACTCATCCTCTCTCCAAACATCTATATATGGATCTCTCCTCCATGAGATCTAGGGGCTGGAATTTTGTTATTGCAAAGAATTGCTGTTGGTTTGAGATTGGAATCATTGGGTGCTTAATGCTTTGAAGGGGGTGAAGATAGGAATTCCATTTGCTGGGAAGGAGATGCTGGATTGGAGCCTTCTGGGTTGTATCTCTTCTTGAACCTTGTTATTCATCAATAAAGCTATCTTGGTTTCTCCTATATGCTGATGTATTTTTGATGTATGAATGCATTAGTATGTTTAGTTTATTTCTAATCCTAAACTAGTTATGAATGTGAATATATGTCTTTGTGTAGTGTTCTTCTCTTGTCACAAGTAGCTGTTCTCTTGTCGCAAGTAGCTGTTCTCTTGTGATCTTGCAGGAAGTTGAAGCTGGATAAGCAAGAAGGCAAGTAGCTGTGAACTCCCAAAGAGAAGAGAGACCGGATCAAGGGACAAACGGAAGACATCGGTAAGTCCATTTATCTCTCTTCTTTCACATTTCATAAAGGAAGAAACCAGAATAGCTGTCTCTGTTTGTTGCTAAGGCACTGTCACACCTTAGGTGGATAGGATCGTCCTGCATAGGCATTTTTCCCCACAACACTTTGCACAAAATCTCGTAAATGATGATATCAAATGTCTATATGCTTGAGTCGATCGTGAAATGCCATATTCTCAAAGAGATTAATGCAACTATGATTATCACAATAGATTATAGTTGGATCCATCATCTAACCAAATAATCCCACACGTATCTTTCTCATCCAGATCGCCTCACATGTTCCTTGACTTGTAGTCATGTATTTTGCTTCTACCAAGATGAGCATCAGAAATCTTTTCTTCCTACTGTACCAGGAAATCATTGCAGACCCAACACTAGAAATTTCGCCTGATGTACTCTTTCAGGCAAATGGACTCCATACCAATCTGCATATGTGAAGCCACACAACTTCACTCCCTCTATCTGTTTGTATCATAATCTATACTAGGTAGTTTTTATGAGGTACTGTAAAACATGCTTGGCTTCCTTCCAATATAATTTGATTGGCCTAACCATAGCTTGGCTCATCTAGTTGATTTCATAGCACATATATGGTCATTTGTTTAGAAGATACATCAGTGAACCCAATAACTTATGGTAAATGGTAGCATCCACCTCTTCACCTGAAGTGGAAGTCTCCTTCCTCCAGTTGGTCCCTAGAGGTGTCTCCATGGGTTTACAACTCTCCATGTGAAATATCTGTAGTATCCCGTTGGCATAATTTCCTTGAGACAAAAAAAATTCCCCATCACCTTACTATACTTCTAGCCCGAGGAAGTAGTGCATGAGACCCATGTACTTCATTTCAAATTCCCTTACAAGATCCTCCTTGCAAGAGTTGATCAGTTTCTCATCACCTATTAATATTACATCATCAAAATATAAAACAATGACAAGCAATTTACCTTGTACCAAAATAGGATAAAGGTTCACATTTGCTTCACTTTTGGTGAAGCCCAATCCTATAAGATCACAATCGATCCTAGTGTACCAAGCATGAGGTGCTTGTTTGAGATCGTACAACGCTCACTTGACTTTGCACACATGAGACTCTCGATCAAATGTCTCAAAACCTTTTGACTTCTCTATGTACACCTGCTCCTCAATAACACCATTGAGATTTTATTTTTTTTACATCCATCTGGTAGATATTACACCCCATTTGTGTAGCCAGTGTAAGAGTTGATCTAATGGATGAACAACTTGCTACAGAAGAAAAGGTTTCCCCATATTCAATTCCCTCAACTTGAGAGAATCCTTTGGCCAAAAATCTAGCCTTATACTTCTTTATGCTTCCATTTGCTACATGTCAAACCTTGAAAATCCATCTCGGACCCATAATTGATTTATATGTTGGTCTTGTAACCACTTCCCAAATGTTGGTCTTCATGATAGATTCGTAGTCGTCCACCATTGCATCAACCCAAACAAGCTGCTCAACTACTTCCTCGAAAGAGGATGGCCCAGTCTCTACAAGCTCGTTCATTAGAACCATGTATCCAATGTACCTTTTATGTGACCTCCTTTGCCTGTGTAAATTTGAAGAGCTCCTGAATTCTCCCTCTCATCCTACACAAGTCTATCAACTTCTCTGGTTCTCTTTTTACCTTCTCTAGATTATTCTGCTTGAGTGGATGTCTCCACTCTCTACTCCTTTATTTATGGCTATTTCACAACTTCTTGAGGTTTCTCCTATGGATCTAAAATCTCTTCTTCTAGTGGTATATGAAGCTCCCTCTCAAGAGAGCATTAAATCACTTTCTCCTCATCAAACTTTACATCCCTATGCACAAATGTCATTCTTTACACCTCGTAATTGTGTGGAGTTTCGGTGTAACCCAAAAAAACTCCCAACTCTGCTTTCAACTCAAGATTCTTCCTCAAATCTTTAGAGACATGGGCACATTCGAATTTCTCCTCGGGAAAGCTTCCTCCAGTGTAGTCATACCAAGACTCTTATGAGGACTTTGGTTTTGTAGGTATACTATTGTGTTACATGCCTCTACCCACAATGCAATGGTAGGCCTTGGTCATGTAGCGTATATCTCACAACTCCTACAATGTTCTAGTTCTTCCTCTCAGCCACCCCATTCTGTTGTGGGTTGTGGGGTGTTGTCATCACTCTTAGAATGCCTTATTTCACATAGAAATCCTTGAAGTCATTTGAAACATACTCACCTCTATTTTCTCTCCTGAGAGCCTTCACCTTCTTGCTAATCTCTTTCTCAACTAGTGCCTTAAACTCTACAAACTTGTATAATGTCTCATCCTTCTTCCACATGAAGAAGATCCAACACTTCCATGAGAAACCATCAATAAAAATAACAAAATATTTGTGTCTAGTAGTGGAGGTTGTTGAGAAATGTCCACAGATGTCATATTGGACTCTTTCCAAGGTTGCATGTACTTTTTTGTCTCACTCATGGAATGTGGATTTCTCATACTTTCCCAAGTTACAGCCTTTTTAGGCATCTTTCTACTTCGATGCTTGTTTATGGAGGTTAGTGGTTATTTTCTACATAATTTTCACACATTCCAGTAGTTAATGATGTTGTAGAGAACATGGTAGAGGGCCTATTGTATCCAGATGTTTAAAATAGGTTTATGGTGTTGGTCCGCTGCCAATAGGCCTAGACAGTACCCTAACAGAGTCACTTCAAGAAATCACAAACATTGCTCCACTGCTAGATAGCTTGGTCAGTACCCCAATGGAGTCATTGCATTATGTCTCCGCACAGGAAGCCTTTCTCACTCCCTTACCCTTTATTAAATTTCATTTTATTTCTTGTGCACATTAGCACTTATTATTGGGCATTAATTGCGCCATGGTAGTTGAGGGATTCGAACTTATTTTATAGGAAAGAGAGGTTGTTTCTTTTTTGACATAAACTAAAAGATATTATGTTTTAGGTTTTCCCTCATGCCAGGCTTGCACATCTCATCTCGAATTAACATGTGAACAATGAAAACAAGTCATTGAAATATTAAAGATCATGCTAGGCACAAGATTTAGGTTATGGGTATAGGTCATTCGAACCGATTAGGATTCCCCACAAGAAACCTATTCGTATTTTCTTTGATGATGAGTTAGACTCGTAGGAAATATGTCCAGGATGTAACTTTGATGACCGGTTCTAAGAGAAGATACCTCTTGGAGTAACCATCACAACCATGCACAATCATTGGGGTTAGGGTTTTAATAATAGGGCAAGGTGACCAAGGAATCTCTTCTAGGGTTTTCAACATGTGTGAAGAGGTCAAAGAAAACTTCCTTTAGGGTTTGAGAATGTGCACACAGGCATTAGAGATCTAGTCACACCACCAAGGGATCAAAGGTTCTAGGTTCGTGAAGGCTCATGTAGTGGCATACAACATAGAGAAAAATGCAAGGCTAGGTCAATGACCAATGTATGCTATGCAAGAAGACAAATGTGTGACGTAATGCAAAAGGCAAGATTATAGTGCAATGCAATGCTATATGAATGCAACTGAGAAATTATCCAATTGCAATTAAAAGACCAATGTAATGCATATGCAGAGATTTCATGAATGCCATGCAACAATGAGCGATGCAAGAATATGAGTGCAATCTTAAATTCCTAACGTCATGCAACAACTGATCAAATATGATAAATAAAACACAAGGCATATCTAAACCATAAAACAAATGCTAAGAACCAAACCTTAATCAACAAATTATTAAGCAAAACCTAAATAGTAAACCCTAGCTAGTCCAAACCCTAAAACCATAATTTAACCAAAGGGGAGGTTGAGTCATGTGAAATCAAAATTCTAATGCAGCCACCACAACAGTTCCCGACCTACAAAAACAAAGATATCAACGATTAGAATATGTAAAAATAATTGTGCAAGAACCAAAATTCTGACCTGTGAAACATGCACAATAGTAAGAAGGTCATGTCTAATTATCGGAAAACATCCAGAAAAGACCATTCCAACAAAAATACATTTCAACCATGACACACATCCATTCGTACGTAATCCTAAATTCAATGAAAGTGAGGCAAGATGTTTCCTACTTGCAGAGACATTTTCCTGATAAGATATTTCAAGCAATTCAACAATCCTATCATGATATTGATGATGGTCAAATTGATGACTTTGTAAAGAGTAGTTTTCACCAAGTGTAACTGAGATACTGATGGATTCAAGCATATAAAAACCCTAATTTTAGAAACCCTAGTTTGAAGTTTTCCATGGATTTCATCGAGGATGTGAGGACCTAACATAACCATCAATGGGAGCTGAAGTGCCTCACCATTCTGACAAACCTCTGAACCTTCAAACAATAGGTCATCAAATATTCATGGTTTTGTAAGATCAACTGGATAATTCCCATGGTCATTATTAGTTTTGATAGGACAACCATATGTGAATAAATTGTTGATTTGATCAGATGCTTGACCACTAATAGATTGGCAGTTCAACAGATCAGATTCTTTAGATTCCGAAGAATGAGGTGAACCAAATGGAAGAGTCTCAGGTAAGAGATAGGTTTGGTGATTGGTACCCCCACATATAGTGGATTGTAAGACATCACTTGCTTGTACCTGTTCACAATCCGTACTAGTTGGAAAACAATAAAAAAGATTTGAGACAATGGCTGATGTACTCCTCTCAACAAACAAATTAGAGTATAGAGGTTAATGCATGTCAACTAATAGGGTATGGAAATATTTTATCAGGTAAACATTACTCGATTCATAGGCTTTCCAAGATGAGCTTTCATTTGTTAATATGATGTTGAGAGGATGGTAGAGCACAAAAGACCCTAATTTCAGAAACCCTAATTTGAATTGATTCAGGGGTCTCATCAGGGTTGTGGGAACCTCACATAACCATTAGTAGAAACTAAAGTGCCTCAAATTCCTGATGAGTCCCCAAGATTTTGAAAGATGAATCATCAAATTTTGGTGGCTTCATAGGATCAACGGATGGATACAAATGACAATCACCATAGGTGTGAGCGATGATATTTTCAATAGAATGAAAATCATTGAAGCCACCAATTTGCTCAGGTTGGGTATCTAGAACATAAGGTTCTTCTTGGATTAAAAGTGAAGATGAATTAGTGAAAGATTCATATTGAATTTGTTGAGATGTGAGGCCTTCTTCTTTACCTATTAAAGACTGTGGATGGAAGATATCAGGAACAAGAGATCCAAAATTCTGATACTGTGATTGTAAGAAATCACCCTCATGTAGATGATGAAAGTCAACACTAGTAGAATAAATATTTGAATGATTTATAGAAATTGTTGGTGTAGTATGCTTAAGAATTAAATCAGGTTATAATGGATGACACGGTTTAGATGAAGGGGCACCAATCAGACTGGGACTCACATCCTACACATTAGTGTCAGCTAGAGGGAGAAATAAATCTGTGTGCACGTCATGGTTCGTGGAATTTATAGGACAATCAAATTTATCTGCGACAAGATCCAAATCATTTCCAATAGGCGAATGAAGTTCAGGAATAGACCAAGGCATATGTTCAACATACTTGAGCTTAGTTTCATTAATAGGGAGAGATGTTATATCAAATTTATCTTCAATTTCGAATTCAACAGGATGTGTTAGAGCTTTGGAGGAAATGCAAGTTGGTTCATTTCCCTGTAAACATTTTTCATCATCCAAACCATTTACGACCAAAATTTCACTAGGTAACACATCAGGAGGAGGATGAGAAACTTCACAGTCAGTAATTTCCTCCTTAGAGGCTTGAGGTTGGTCTTGACTTAGAGAAATAGGAAAGACAAGATTTGGACGATTTGTAACTTTCATATTATCATGATGCTCATAAGAATTAGAATTTGTTTTATATTTAGAGCATTGCAGAGAAACATAAACCAGACACCGGAATTCCTCACTCGAATACATCTAATCAACGTCTCTCTTTGGGAATTCACAACAAAGATGAACGAACCTAATAGAAAAATCTTCTAGGGATTCTTTAGGTTTCATTCTAAGCTCATCTATCCTTTTAAAAACATCTTGAAAATATTACCTATCAAAGGCTTGTTGGAGCTTACCAATAAGTTTCTCAAATGAATGGATGGAAGTTGCAGGTAATGTGTGGCACCACTGCTTAACATGACCTTCAGGCATGAGGGTAAACAACCTTTCGATAACATCTTTACAATGTATTATGTTAGAGTGACAGAAATGAAGAACTTGAAGCATGTGTCCCAAAACCGTTGTTCGACACTTGCCATCAAACTTCCATTGTGACAAGTGATAGATTATTTCTGCAGGGACCGAAAGGTTAATGTTTTCAGAAAAAAAAACCCAGGATAAAGATTTAAGATGGAGCCATTTATATATATGAGACTAACTACAGGCTCCAAGGGATCATCTTTTCATCTGGCCCTCCTTCTAGTGCCAAATCTATTGATGGGCTAGAATGTACCACCAACAGCTAGGGGGTCTCCCCGGTGTGAAGTCCTAAATAGAACTCACATTGTTTGGGATAGGAGCCCCATCCAGTATGTGGGCCTGGCTTCCACAACGAATGCTTCCTCTCTTGGCTATCAAATGAGAAGGTGTGAGAGTGGGACAAGAATGAAATGCGCAAACAATGAAACAAAATCTGCCCAAGATTGAAAAACTGCATAAAGAGGTACAAGAAAGTCTCAGCATCAATAAGAAGGTGTATGCCATGAGAGGGATCAATAAGCCAAAACGCAATTAGACATAGATGAACATGAACATGCCAGAGGTTAATTGCAAATTAATTCACAATATATCACCGACATGGCGAGAAATAAGTCAACACAAATTTAATTTTAGGTCCCTATATTAGTAGTGTAACCCCTTATTGTTATTAGTGGAACCCGCTTAATATATTTGTGTTCCCATGTAGTCCCCATATTTTTATTATTGTGCCTCATAGAATCCCACTATTGTTATTGTTGTGGCCTTACATTATTATTGTTATGTCGGCTTTGATTATATTATGACCCCTTAGACTCCTATATACAGAAATGAGGTCTTGTCAATTGTATCATCCAAGAATTTCTCATTTGTGTGATGTAAAGGAGGTTTCCCCCTCGAAAAGGATGATTTTGAAGTTGTTGATCTATCCTTTCTATTTTTTTGTGAGCTGGTTTCATAACATTTGGTATCAGAGCTTTGGATTCTAAGGTTTCTCTGCTCCAAACAGGTCATTGTGGAAGTTCCGCTATAAAGTTTTCCCTATGAAGTTTCAAAAGCTAAAAACAAAACCCAATTGAGTCGAAAGCATTATCAACCTCACGTCTAAATTTCAGATATTGGTGCGCCACATTTTCAGAGATATGATCTGATGAAGTTAGGGATTTTCCAAGATCCATAATTCCATATCAAACAGGTCATCGTGGAAGTTGCGCTATAATTACTTTTTCTACAAAGGTTCAAACTCTAAAATGAAAACCCATTTGAACCGAAAGGTTGATGAATCTCGGGCCTGAATTTTAGATCTTTCTTCGCTATATTTTCGGAGATATGGTCCAAGACATTTAGGGTTTTTTTAGGCTCCCGAATTACATCCCAAGCATGTGACCTTGGGAAAATCGTCATAACTTTCTCTCTAAGCATCAGATTGAAATTTCGTAAGTTATAGAAAGAGGATAGATTGTATGTTTGTTTGTATCATTTGAATGTCTGAATGTTGAAACAGAGATAGGTGATATGTTGTACATGTCCGCTCTCCTGAAAAATTATATAATCAAGCCATCTTGGTAGATTGGGCATAACCCTTTCTTGGAGAATCCAATTTCAATCAGACTGGTGGCATTGGAAAGAGGATGCAGAGGGATACCATAGATCACAATTTTAGAACTTGGAGATCCAAAAGTTCAGAGATACAATAGATTCAAGGTCGAGCTCCTAAAAGAAAGAAAAAGAATGACTCGAATCAAGAAAATAGAAACACCTAGTAAGCAAAATTGGAGAGATGTTTTGAAGAATGTGATCGACGATATGATCAATAAGATAAATGGTATATATGAAAAATTGAATGGAAACATGGAAGATTTGAAGAAATACATGGAAGGTATGAAGCAAGGTGGGACAAAGTCACTACAAGAAAGGCTTCCTACTGCCGAAAAGGTAGTAGAGTAAACTCATCATGAGAACAAAAGAAATGTTAATCTTGATTTCATATACTCTAACATTGGATTGAAGACCCACCGTATTCCAAATATAGATATGAGTAAATTTGATGGCAAGGATACGTTAACTTGGATGCTACATATGGAGAAATATTTTGATCTACATGATGTACAACCGCCACAAAAGGTACGTATTGCATCGCTATATTTAGAACTGAATCAATTTTTATGGTATAAAGGGATTTTTTCTCTTAAACCACTTTTCACATGGTCAATTTCACGGAGGAAATGATAGCACATTATGAGGATACAAACAAAAACACCTTCTTTAGCCAATTTATAAATCTCAAACAAAATTGTTCAATGGCGTAGCACATTGAGGACTTCCAAAAATTGAATATAAGGGTAAATGATATTCTAGAGAAGGAAAGGATTGATGTCTTCATAGGGAGTTTAAAGGATAACATTAAACATGAGGTTCATCTTTGGGAACTTGATTCATTGGAGAAGGCATTCAAGCTAGAAGGAAAAATTGAAAGAAATATTATGGCAATAAGAAATCATACCACTCATAATTATAAAGATGGAAGTGTTGTTTCTCCTAGCCTTACACAACCTACAAGGTTCATACCACAAAAATTGGAAGAAAAAGGAGAAAACCACCTTTGTTATAGTTGTGATAGAAAATATTTTACATTGATTGTGAAGAGGAGGAAGAAAATGATCAAGAAACATCAAAAGAAGAGGATATACACTAGGAGTCAAC
This sequence comes from Pinus tabuliformis, assembly GCA_031772625.1. Lineage (NCBI taxonomy): Eukaryota > Viridiplantae > Streptophyta > Pinopsida > Pinales > Pinaceae > Pinus > Pinus tabuliformis. The sequence continues at coordinate 82,972,924 of CM062819.1, read as the reverse complement.
CCTAAAGAAAGAAGAAATGAATCTACCATATCTTGTAATGCATTGGAAAGACTTACCACTCCTCAAACTCTTAATATAGAAGGGCATATCAAGAATAAAAAGGATAACCTCACTTTTATGCAAAATCGAATGAAATAACAGGCAGATCAACATCACAACAAAATAAGTTTTGATATAGGGGATTGGGTATTTTTACGAATACAACCAGACAAACAAATGTCCCTCAAGAAATCTAAGAAGGATAATAAATTATCACCAAAGTACTATGGCCCTTACAAGGTGTTGCAAAAGATTGGTACTATGGCATACAAATTGGAGCTTCTTACATCTTCTTGAGTGCCCCTAGTTTTCCATGTTTCATGCTTAAAGAAGGTTAGAGGTGATAGGCTCCCAGTTCAAACAATATTGTCCGAACTTGACAAGGAAGGAAAAATCATATTGGAACCTGAAGCAGTCATGGAAACAAGAACCCGACAGCTACGAAATCAATCAATTTCAGAGTATTTCTCAAGTGGAAGAACTTACTCGTTGAAGATTACACATGGGAGGATGAGAATTTTATACAGAAGCATCTAGAACTACTCAGGCATTAAGGACAGGACTTTTTGAAGGAGAGGGGCATGTTAGGTCCTTATAATACTAGTGTAACCCATTATTGTTATTAGTGGAAACCCCTTATTATATTGTTGTTCCCATATATTCCGCATATTGTTATTATTGTGCCCCATAGAAGCCCACTATTGTTATTGTTGTGCCCTTACATTATTATTTTTAAGTCGGCTCTGATTATATTATGACCCCTTAAACTCCTATATATAGAAAGGAGGTCTTGTCATTTGTATCATCCAAGAATTGTTCATTTGTGTAATGTAAAGGAGGTTTCCCCCTCGAAGAGGCTGATTTTGAAGTCATTGATCTATATTTTATATGTTTTTGTGAGTTGATTTCATAACATTCAAAAGTAAACATACATACAACAACTATGAACTAGTCCATAACATATTCCATGTATGAATTCACACATACAAATGTAGTGAAAATATCAGATAGCCAATACAACCAGTATGAAAAAGCATGGGAATCAGTGCCATAAATGAAGAACATATTATTATTATCGTTTTAAATACAAGGACATATCTTGCAATTTTTCAAATCCTAATAGTGGAACATGGGTTGCTCATACCATTGCCTAATGAAAAACCCTAGCCTCACTGCAGCTCATTCAGCTAGCTTCCAAGAGCTAAGTTCCTCTAGCTATCATGAACGAATCAAATATCAATTCCTAGCCTCAACTCAAGTGTTAAAGGTCCTCATACAATGAGGCATGAGGGAAAATTTATAGAAATGTGGAGGGTGACCCTTCACCTCCTCTTGTGACCTTTCAGCTAACCTCATGATTCTTGAGCTTACTCACTTCTTTCTTAGGCCTAATGATGCTTACATGCTTAAATCAGTCTTAGCTTAACTATTTACATTATGGTGAGTGATATTTACATTATGATGAAGGAGAAGAGGAGGATGTAGAGGGTTCTTGGATCCCATAGAACGCTTGTTGCCCATATGCTGCAATGATGTGGATTCTTGGTCCTGAGATGGGCCTATTTTCTTACCACTATGCCTCACTTGCATTCATCCATCTTTCGGTAATGCTCCTTTTAAGTTATTGAAAGGTTCTTGGAGCTTGTATGGGACCATCTTGCTTGCTAAAGGAAACCCTAGTTATGTAAGCTTTATGAGAAACCCTAATCCCTTTGCATAGAACAACATCTCGTTTCCTTTCTTCTACCTGCAGGAAAATAACATTGGTAAGACATAACTTTAAACAAAGAATAATACAATAAATACAATCAACTAATTGAATGAATGGCATTAATGAATAATTAATTTAGACCCCTATGTGGTCAATTGTGGTGCCACTGTGTTACTAGAGAGAGTGGATTTTATAGGGTCTCCTTGCACTTCTTCAATCAATTTTTTTTCTATGGGCCTACTATGGAATGAGTGTTGAATGTAGCTCCACTTCTTTGCAAAGCCAAGGGGCATCATACTGTAAAAAAGATGGATGATATCATTTTCCTTGTCTTCAAGCTTCCTTAGCTAATTCCAATTGTTAATCATTTTTTATAAGAGCCTCAAGGGTTTGATCACTTCCATCTAAGTTTCCTAAGTAGGTATAAGAATCATCCACTTCTTTAGTTGATTCCTATTCACAAAACTTGAGACAAGAGATAGAGGTTTGTTGTAGTGGCTCCCGGGAAAATTTCGAGGATGGGAAATTATCTTAAAGTTTAAAAACATTGGCGAATCTCACTAGTCCATAATATGTAAACTATAAAATTCTTATTGATATATTTGTAAAATTATTCAAATATATAATGATTATATATATATATATATTCTCTATATAATATTGGCAATTTTTAAGGTAAATTAATTTTATGTTGTAAAATTTGGCCGAATCATTTTTAGAAAAAATGGAAGTTGGCGAATCGGTTTTTAGAAAAATCATGGAAAATTAGCCCACGTATGAATATTAGCACCTAAAAGTTTCCATGAGTGGCTCCTCTTGAAAATGCAACAAGAAAATACTAATTTAATTTGTCCTTGAATTAAATTATGAATTAAATTGTAATTCCACATCTCATGACAAATTTTAATAGTTAACTAAGTTAATTTGACTTAGTAGCTTAGTTATTCATGTTGGGAGTCTAACTAGAATCATGTAGAGTGTCTCCTACAATTAGGAGAAATAATTGAGTTTATTTTAAGTTGTAATTATTTAATTCAGTCTAACTGAGTTAAATTTAGTTAAACTAGTTCCAAATGATGGAGAAATTAGTGGGAGATCATAAACGGTGGGGTGTAACCAACATTAGTGGGGTCTAACTTACTGTAGTGGGGTTTAACTTACTATAGTGGGGTGTGACTAACTGTAGTGGGGTGTAACTCACTATAGTATGGTGTAACCTGCTGTAGTGGGGTGTAAGCTATTGTAGTGGGGTGTAACCAAGACTGATTAGTAAATTGAAGATTCACTCATAATTAACTCTTGCATGTCAGATTAGAGAAAGACCCCGCTGAGATTAGAGTTCAAGGATAGTGTACTATAAGGTGTATAATCATCTTAATTGTACAAGTGTTGCATGCAATCAGAGGAAGGCTTATGAGGATTGTGCAATTCATAATTGTGGGATTTCCCAATTAAATGTGGGCTAATTCACAAGGGAATAGTGCAAGGAAATAGGAGCTTGGTAGGCAACATAATTGGCTAAGTATTGGGTTGAGATTGTTTGTGAAGTAGTGAGATAGATAGAGATAGTGCACAGGTTGCTTGGGCTTGAGGAAAGAATTGCATTCTTCTCATATTTTCTTATTAATGCAATATATAGATAACATGGGTGTTTAGCTGTGGATTTCCTGAGAAAATCATTGTGTTATGTGTGATTGAATTCTTTCTCTTATATGTTTCGTGATTTCATCGATTGTTTATTGTTTCTGCTAATGAGTAGAGTAGATTCAATTCAATGGTTTTAGCATATTACAATCTACAATTTTAATCTACAAGGAATTTCTACATTGTATCAGAGTTCAAATCACTATAGAAGATGTTAAACACAAACATGGCAGCAACGGAGTATAAATGATAAGCATGAGAGTATATCTATTATTAAAAAATGATATACATTTATAGTACATTCATATGACCTTTGGTTTCATATTCCAAGGTCTCTTAGACTTCTTTAGACTATTCAACTTCCACACCAACCCTTATAGGATTAGGTGTCTAACATTCCCCCCCTTAATCCAAAGGGTTATGTAGAGTCGAAGAAGAGAGTTGTAATACCAAACGTGCAAAAATGCATGGCAGCACTAGGCTGAATGTGCTCTCTGAAATGTTGGTATAAGGGGGGTGGTTTAAGGATGACCACCAACACTGGAACGCTTAGTGCAACTCCCATAACTCTTCCAAGTCTGGCATGAAGCTGAGATCTTCTGCTAGAGGAAGTGGCTTTATTTTTTGAAGAGGGAAACCTTCAACCATGAAAAGGAGGTTTCACCCTACATAAAAGAGAGAACCTCAACCTGAAAAGGGAGGTCTCAACCTATGATGGTTTAAGGATTACCAACAACTCTGGAATGCTTAATGCAATTCCTAGAACTCTTCAAAAACTGGAAAGAAGATAAAGTATTCTACTAGAGGAAGTGTCTCCAATTCTTTGAAGATGCATCACCAACTGAAGGCATGCTCAAGGGCATATTTGTCTCTGGCTACAACTCTAAATCTGATATGGCAGGTTGTGGCTCAGGCTCACTTGATGTGGCTTTGAAGCTTGTAGATTACCACCATTTCCCCCCCTGTTAGATACAAGGTGAGATGATGGAGAAAAATCAACTGCAAGACTATTCAATACTCTAGAACAAGTTCAAACATATGACTGAAATATCTTCTTAGTTGTTGATGCCCATTTCCAAGAAGGGATCCATCTAAGATGAATCTTTGTTCTTGCAAGAGGTTTGTTTTTGAAGCATTTGTTTGAAGAATGACTGGTTTTATGACAATGCTTACATGGATGAAGATCAAAACAGTGATCTTTCATATGGCCAACTCAGTGATAGTGTTGGCATTTAGCAACTTGTTATGGTTGATGTGGAAGAGGAGTAGAATCTGGAACAGCTGAAGGTGGACTGTCATCACGGAATCCAACACTTAAAAGTGAATGGGCTTGGAGTCATCTGGAATATGAAAGGACACGTCCTTGTCATATTCAAGACTATTTCTATGCTTTTTATGGACAAGCTCTTCCCAAGGTCTAATGATGGGCTTGGGAAGTGTAGACTGAATTTTTGCATCTACATGTAACCTTGCCGCTTCATTGGGAAATGGATCTGAATCAACTGCAACATTATTGACTTGTTGTTGATGGGTTGTTGTTTCAATGTTCTGAACAAAAATAGGTTTAGAATGATGTCTGTTCTGTTGTAACTCCTCTTGTTCTAGCTTTGTCTCAAACTGCAAAAACTCAATATTCTCTTGTGCATTTTGCAAACACATTTTAATATTGGAAAGAGAGGTTTTGTTGATCTTAACCATCTCATCAATAGTGGAATGTATCAAAGTATTTAACAACTCTAATGCATCATCAAGTCTGGTCATTTTCTTCATTATCAAACTTACACTTTAAAGAAATTGATCACAAATATTAGCAAATGAGGAAGAAGCAACAATCACTCACAATTCAATGTTATTGCAATATCCTCTGTTCTAGAAAGTCACATAATATTTCTTACTTATTTTGTGCTCTTACATTGATAACCTACTGTTATAGAAATTTTTGTTCCTTACAACATTGAGCATGAAATGTCCATAATCCAAGGGATCCAAAGTCCCTAAATGAGTTGTTCCTACCCCTAGAGGAAAAAGGTCAACCAAAGACAACTTCTCCCAGAAGTTCTCCACCAAAAACCACTCAGAAATGGTCAAATCGGGATCAATTCAATAGCTCCACTAGCTGTCTACGCTGAAATGCAAAGTCTGCACTGGCTGGGTGCACTGCAACGCAGGTAGAAGCACTACCAGGGTGCGCTGAGCGGGAATTGACAAATGGCAAGTTCATTCAACGAGGTGTAAAGACCCTGGAAGCTTCCAGAATCTTCCTCAATGACACTTGCCTCAATGAATTCGACTAGTGATGAGTAAGAGGTTCTCAACCTCCAAGTGGAAGCAAGACCTGACAAAGAGAAGCCACAAGTCAAAACATGAGCTGACTCATCCTCTCTGCTCACATCTATATATGGATCTCTCACCCAGAGGTTCAGGAGGCTGGAATTTGGTATTTTTGCAGAGAATTGTTGTTGGTTTGAGATTGACATTAGCACATTGGGTGATTTATGCTTTGTTGGAGGAGAGGAAGGGATTCCATCCCTGGGAGGTAGATGCTGGATCAGAACTTACTTGGTTGTATCTCTTCTCAGACTTTATTATCTTATCAATAAACTATTTGAGTTTCTCCTACATGTTGTATACCAATGATGTTTTTTTATGCTTACATGTTTAGCTTAATATGATCTTGAGCTTTTTATGAATGTATATCTGTATCTTTGTGTAGTTTCTCTTTCTTGTGATCTTGCAGGAATTCAGTGAAGCTGGGCCAGTGAAGGAGCAAGAAGCTGGAAGCTACTGAAGAGAGGAGTGATTTGGATCGACAAACTAGCGGAAGATACAGGTTAGTTAGATCCTTCTTCCTCACTTGCATTCCATAAAGAAGAATACTCGAATAAGTTTACCTGTTTGTTGCTAAGGCACTATCACCTCTTAGAGTGGGATAGGGGCATTCCGTATTGGATACTTTTCCCAACAACAAATTGGTGACTCCGCTGGGGAACATATCTTGTTGGTTTATTTGTGTTTCTGGGCTTGTTCTTCTCATAAACTCAGGAGCGCCGAATCGAAATGCACTTGCTATTTTCAAGTGCAAAGTAGAGATCTGCTACTCTAGTCCACTCACTGGGCCTGTTTATGATCTAAAAAATGGATCCAAAAGTGCTCTAATAGCCCTTTGTGATAGATCTTAGTCCTCCTATAAATCATCCTCCTAATTGTACCTAATTGATAGCTTTGATTTGGCCAAAAACTGTAGAAAAAATTGCAAACCGTAACCCAAAACCCAGAAACAACTCTCGTTTCTGCTTCAGCGCAGACTCTATGAAGAGGTTCTGCATTTCAACGTAGGTCCCGTGAAGGCTACCTGCGCTGAATGTCAAAACCTCTGTGTTGAGAGTGCACTGAACAGTCTTTGCCTTGTGCAGCTGTGGTTCCCTGATTCCTTTTGCTCAGTTTTATCTCTGTTTTTTGCAGCCTATTATCAGTCAGTGTACCTATCTGAAACCCCTTTTCTTTGCCTCAATTCCACCTCGGTTGTATAAAGAAACTGTATTTGTTCTTTGTGTATTTGTTACATCATTTGTTGTTTCCCATTACAAAAGTAAACTAGTCATACTGTCGCCCTTAGATCTAGACCTTGTCGTAAGTGTCGTTTTGATCTTAGGAGTGAGTTTGTTTGCTGTTCACAGTTGATTGAGCTTTTACTTTTGTCATTTGGTTTGAATTTATGCATTTCTAGTGTCGAAACAAGTAAATCATAAAGTGTCGTAATCATATTTTTGATTTTGAAAAAGGAACTTGTTTATGTTTTCACTTGAAATCGAATTCAAATTTGTACAACAGCTTTCTTTTTAAGCATCAATATTAAGGAAGCGAAAACAAATACATGCATTTGTGCATTTGCATTTTGGTAGTTTGCATGCTTTGATTTAGGGAAAATTGCATTATAGTGTGCTCTATGCTCTTTGAGAAAAGTTGTATCTTCCTTTTCCCCTTGTAGCTAGGATTTTCATTGTTGAAAAGATATAAAAGCTTGCTTATCATCTTTAGACTGCATTTAGGAATTGTATCATACATCTCGTGGTGATCCAAAAAGGCAAACTTCTAAGAAAGATCAACCTAAAATAAATTGAATGAACTTAACAACGCTTTGTAACTTAACGCACAACATAGAGGTCTGGGCTAGAGACGTGTTCCGACGTCGTAAAAGCTGGTGACTGTCGATCTCGCTGATGGTTGGGTGATTCCTCCTGAGGGACGACAGCGCCAATATGGATTGTGCTCCCACGTACCGTCGAGTATATATTGGGAGACCCCTATAGGCATAAAACCTTTATCCTTAGGAAGCCGTGTCGGCCGCCCTACTAATCGCAATGCACTGAACACAGCATTCGGGAAGATTGACCGCCCGTACCTTAAAAAGTATTCTGCGGTTTTGCGGAAAAGTTTGGCAAACCCTCTACCTAGAACTCCAGAGCAGTTCCTTTTGGCCTTTTTCAGACTCTATAACGGAAAAAGTCCATCCGAGCATTTGTCACTTCGGGCTCGTTAAAACATCGAAGGAGACTAGAGTCATCTTTAGCTTTTTCTCGACTCTTTAAAATTGAAAAAGAAAGTTGTGTCTAAGCGTCGTTAAAATTTATTTTAAATGGAATAATCATCAGCTTTCCCTTGTTGATCTTCGAAGTTAGTCTCCCTTCATCACAAGTTCTTGTAGAATCGCTAGGAAATCTTTTGGATAGACTAAATATGTCTGAACAACCGTCGACATCCAGGACTGTGTCGTCCGACACAGCAGTGGCACAACCTCCTACTGCTACTCCAACGATGTTCAATGGTATACCATCTGTCCTGGCAAGTTATCAACAACAAGGCGGAGTCCCATCAGGGGCTGCTTCGACGACATGGTTAGTTCCTATTTCTTCATCCGGATTATCATCTGGTATTTCTTATGTTGAAACTCAACAAATTGATCCAATGTGTCTTCAAAGGCCAATCTACCCTTTAAGTACTGGATTTCCACCATATGGAGGGCAGTATGCCTTTTCATTGTTCCCCCCTGGAGAACAACCATATGGGAGTTTACAACAAAGTTCAGGTCAAACTGGAATTACATCCAGCGGATGGGTACCAATACTGCCTCAGCAACCAAGGGTTGCATATTCAATGCAACCAGTCCACCCTGTGTCGAATGTTGCCACTATACCTGGTATGGTGATTGCGTCGCAAGTACAAGCGCTACATGTTGCATGTCAACCCCAAGTTTCTCAGGTTGCCATACAACAGCCCCTTGTCTCGACAACTCAATCACAACCTCTGGTTAGTGCCTCCTTATATGGAGCGACTCAGGCTCAAACAAGTACTATGACTCCTCATCTTGGTCAATCATCCAGTATTGGACAACAACAAATGGTCCAACAACCAGAGCTAGTTCAAACTCAACTACCCGCATTCCAGCAATCATATCGAGGACCTGAGCAACAAGTCTTTGTAAGTAATGGGCAATCGCATTTACAAAGCGGTTACCAACAACCATATTATAATGGTTATGCCCATCAACCTTGTCAAAGTTGCCAACATCAAATACATTATGTTGGTATGCAAAGACCCACTGCTCAGGCGATTCCATCTTATCCTGGGTATGCTTCGCCTAACCTGAATCAACAGTTGCCCTTTGTAGCAACTCTAGAATTACCAGATCTAAACCGGCTGACGAATGACCCAATTGCTTATGCCCCTTGGTGGCCAACGATTCCTCACAAACTTCCATCAGATATTCCTAAATTTAATGGAAATCCAGGTGAAGACCCGTCGAATCACGTGATGACATTTCATCTATGGTGTTCATCAAACACCCTAAACGATGATTCGATAAGGCTTCGCCTTTTTCAGAGGACGTTAACTGGTCTGGCAGCAAAATGGTATATCGAATTGCCTAGAGCTTCATTCGACAACTTCAGTACCCTAGCCACAACCTTTTTAACCCATTTTCAGTTACCGATAAGGTACGAAACGGGAACCGAACTTCTTACCAACTTCAAACAAACGATGGCCACTCACATATCTGATCATATACATGAGTGGCGACGTCGTCGTAGGATGGTAAAAACGTACGTTCCCGATCAGTTATTAGCTGAATGGTTTATCAAGTCGTTACTTCCTGCCATAACGGAAGATGTTGCAAAGGGGGGAGTCGTAACGGAAGAGCAAGTTATCGCTCGTGCGCAATATCTAGACTTGGTCTATACTCAATCTGGCACACTCTACGACAAAATACCTGACGCCCCTAGACCGGAATTCTCAATTCCTCCTCCTCCTAAATCAAACAATGACTCTCATGCCATCGATGGCGTGATTGGCGCGACAGACACGAAATCGACAAAGGCTACATCTAAAAAGGCCCGTAAGATTTCCAGTCAAAATGCAAATGAGGAACTTCTTGCCTTGGAAGTAAATGCCATGTCGACGGACAAGGGCAAACAACTGAAGCAACTAGGGGGCAAGAAGAAAAAGAAATGGAGAAAAAGGAAACCCCGTGCAGGGTGTCATATATGCGATGAGGATCATTGGACGAGAGATTGTCCACATATAGCTGAAGTTAAGAAACTCTTTAAGAGTTCAAAAACCTCAGCAGTATTGACTGATCCGTTTCCAAGCCCGGGAACCAAACTGGTTGCTAATCAAAATGCTTCCCAATCCCAAGTGCTTATGTTGTCTATCTCAAAGCAGCAAAATGATGCTTTGGCAAGGAATAAAGATTACGGGAATCCACAGGTGTCGAATAACAAGGCTAATGAACAACCTAGTAGTTTGACAACAACTTTGACCAAAGATGTGCCACCCATCATTCCTGAACAAATGATAAAGTCGCCAAAGGGAGTAGTGCACAAATCGACATTTAATCCTCGTGCAAAAACAACACAGAATTATAATATAATAGAGGACCTGGCACAATCGCTGTCCGCTATGTCGACACTTGAGGTACCGCAAAATTGCCTCTCCCAAGAGCAAGCTTTATTATCAGTAATAGGTGGGATTGACCCAATGGATTCCAATCTTGTGGCCTTTGATCATAAAGGATATGACCCTCAGTTACCAGCTCAACTAGCTTTCCTTATTCAAGTGGAAGCCCTCAACAAAACTGTTCATCGAAAAATTATTGATGAGGGGGCATCTACATGCATTATGTCGATGAGTTGCTGGAAAACTTTAGGATCTCCAACCTTGTCGCGGTCTACGACGACGTTAAAAGCATTTGATGGAAGGACATATACACCATATGGTATCCTAAGTAACTTGAAAATTGAACTAGGAGGGAAAACAGTAGAAATTGATGTTGAAGTAATCGACGGAAACCTTGATTACAACATCCTATTGGGAAGACCCTAGATATATGCCATGGTCGCAGTTGTGTCGACCTACTTCAGGAAGATTGCATTTCCCTTCCAAGGAGGAATTACAATCGTCGACCAACAAACATTTCTCCCAACAGTTCACAAGTTACGGGAAGCATTCCAATGATCCATGGAAGCAATCATTCGCTCCAAAATATCGGAATAGGTCACCTAAAAGACCCTGCCTTAATGGGTACTTTTTCCCTACCGCCTCCGAGTAATCTGGCGGAAGTAGCCACAGTGGAATATGAAGCCTTCTATATCTAATGGATTTGGACATCCGAGGACGGTTCTTATCTCGTGTCAACCTCGTTAAAAAATGAAACAAGGGGTCATGAGGATAGTTCTTTTGCTGTGTCAACCTCATTAAAAAATGAAACAAATCCCCTTTTCAAATCTCAAAAGTAAACCTTCATTCCAACCACCGAGTTGAATGCAATGAAGCTTGGGGAGCATGCACCTCGATTTGCGTTATTATGCTGGGGCATGCAAACTTATCATCGAGCAGTTTTAGCACATAGTTCATGCTCGTTAAAAAATAAACATAAGATCGAGCAGTTTTATCGTATAGTTCATGATCGTTAAAAAATAAACATAAAATCGAGCAGTTTTAGTACATAGTTCATGCTCGTTAAAAAATAAACATAAGATCGAGCAAGTGTTTCAATCCGCGTTTAAGCTCGTTAAAAAATGAACTACCCGGTAAATAACCACTGCGAATGTAAATTATCAGCCATTAAAGCCTTGCTTGTGTTTGCACCATCACCTCCACTTTTCCATTGGCCGATCATTCACCTCCATTTGATTGTTTACCCATTTTGATGAACAGCTACGAAGAGTGATTTCACCGAGCCATCCTTGTGACACTGCCGTGATTGGAAAATTCCAACCCTTACCTGGAATCAGCTGCTAACTCGTTTTATCACTCGTTCCTCAAAAGACGAGTCTTCTTTAAGCTCTTTTCATCTGACTCGTAAAATATGAAAAGATTGCCGAGTTTTGGCCTTCCAGCTCGTTAAAGCAACCGGAGGAGCTATCCCTCCTCTAGATTTTAATCTTTTTGGACCTGAGGGATTATTGCACAAAAAGATCGAGTGCTTGTTTTGTTCGGCTCGTTAAAACTATCGAAAATTCATCCCTTCTGTATTGTTTTATACTTTTTCGGACTTAAGGAATTAGATGACGAAAAAGGACCTTTGGAGTTATCTTTACGTACCTTTTTAGACTCTCTAAAAATGAAAAGGGACCGAGTTATCTTTGTCGTTAAACTCGTTAAAAAACATTAATAGCGACAAACTTGTCTTTAGACGAGAACGAGTTTCACTATCGCTAGACTCGTTAAAACATAGCGATGGGTTTGCCCGAAGGGAAAATTATAGAACAAGCATATGTTATCCTCCTCAATATTGACAAAAATAAAGAGGTACTGGTCAGAAATGACTAGGGAAAAATTGGGAAGAAACTCAAAGAACTTTATTGGTAGCAAGTCGCTCTTGAACATGACACTTCCACTCCGTGCCTGAGTCGGGTTGGGTTGTTTCATTCACCGGTCACATCGCCATGGTCTCACCAATACCATCCATCTTTGGGGTAAATGCTACCAATCCATCACACAAGTGTCGCCGATATGTTCAAGAGAAGTCATCCAGAGAAGTCAACCGTGTCCCATCCACTACCATACATTATCCTTCATCCTTTCATGACCGCCACCCTGAATCATATATCATCAGATTGTTTTCACCTCCATCAAAATCATTTGCTCCGTTCCATGTCACTGATGTGGGATACATTAAGGCCCTCCTTTGACGGATCGCTTCTTGTCGACATCAGCTCATTATCCAAGAAGTTGATCTAGGAACAACCCCTTCAGTACTTTGAAGCTTGCATGCCTCAATGGCAAGTTTCTCACTTCCGGCGACAGGTATACATCAATGACCTTCGACCGAAAGATTTTGCGTGGTGTTCGACGCAAAGTCCTTTATTCACACCACGTGAATTGTACTGCAGTACCTTGAGGGTCATTATCATTATCGGTGATTCCTCTCGTGCTTGTTAACAGTTTACCTCATTGACCGGTAATCAAGTGATGTCTTTCCATGTTCGACTTCAGAACATTTCTCACATGGATCGACTTGTACTTAGAGTGAAGATCAGACGAGATTGAAGACCCCGGATCTAGTTTCATCCATCTGGGCTGTGATATATATTCAGGAAAAATAAAGACATTGACATGTACAACATTACAGCAGATAATCATCCTACCCAAAGGGATGATGATTTCATCAAAATCATCAGTCTACCATCAGACGATTGTCTGTTCTATGTACAGAAAAATGAATTTATAAAAGCTGAGCATGGGAATGCCCGCCTCAGCTAGATCATGAAAGCAGTATGAAAAATAATGTATTGTATTGTATCTTATTATAGGTCTCCTCCCAACATTGGAAGAACTTCGGATCCTCCTAATAAAGCATTTCACCCGATAAACGGCCTCATACTTTAGGGGGAAACTGTTATAGACATTTTTGTGCCTTACAACATTGAGCATGAAATGTCCATAATCCAAGGGATCCAAAGTCCCTAAATGAGTTGTTCCTACCCCTAGAGGAACAAGGTCAACCAAAGACAGCTTCTCCCAGAAGTTCTCCACCAAAAACCACTCAGAAATGGTCAAATCAGGATCAATTCAATAGCTCCACTAGCTGTCTGCGCTGAAATGCAAAGTCTGCACTGGCTGGGTGCACTGCAACGCAGGTAGAAGCACTACCAGGGTGCGCTGAGCGGGAATTGACAAATGGCAAGTTCATTCAACGAGGTGTAAAGACCCTGGAATCTTCCAGAATCTTCCTCAATGACACTTGCCTCAATGAATTCGACTAGTGATGAGTAAGAGGTTCTCAACCTCCAAGTGGAAGCAAGAACTGACAGAGAGAAGCCACAAGTCAAAACATGAGCTGACTCATCCTCTCTTCTCACATCTATATATGGATCTCTCACCCAGAGGTTCAAGAGGCTGGAATTTGGTATTTTTGCAGAGAATTGTTGTTGGTTTGAGATTGACATTAGCACATTGGGTGATTTATGCTTTGTTGGAGGAGAGGAAGGGATTCCATCGCTGGGAGGTAGATGTTGGATCAGAAATTACTTGGTTGTTCTCTTCTCAGACTTTATTATCTTATCAATAAACTATTTGAGTTTCTTCTACATGTTGTATACCAATGATGTTTTGTTATGCTTATATGTTTATCTTAATCTGATCTTGAGCTTTTTATGAATGTATATCTGTATCTTTGTGTAGTTTCTCTTTCTTGTGATCTTGCAGGAATTCAGTGAAGCTAGGCCAGTGAAGGAGCAAGAAGCTGGAAGCTACCAAAGAGAGGAGTGATTTGGATCGACAAACTAGCGGAAGATACAGGTTAGTTAGATCCTTCTTCCTCACTTGCATTCCATAAAGAAGAATACTCGAATAAGTTTACCTGTTTGTTGCTAAGGCACTATCACCTCTTAGAGTGGGATAGGGGCATTCCGTATTGGATACTTTTCCCAACAACACCTACCTCTACCTTTGTTCAACATGGATGGAAGTCAACTTTGTAATATCCTTCTTAGCCAAGGATAGAACCAACCATAACAATTTGATGTCCTCGTTCGAGATATTCCTCCTATATTGACTGGAATAACACAGAAAGAACAAGTGGAATCTTTCTTTAGGAGGTTGTACCCGAAAACGTATGAAGGATCTGTGATTTTCACTAACATAGAAGAGATGTTTGAAATTTCAGTTAATCTTATCCTTCTCATTGATGTTCTTGCTAACAATTTTCATAGAGGCCAGAAATTATTTTCCTACTGTGTCATGTATGGTTGAATGAAATAGACTTTTGTACATTAGTGAAGGGGTCCACAGAATGTTCGGTCAAGTCTGGTTATTTAGAGATCCACAAATAGCAATGGAATGTGGCATCTTTAGGAGTATTTCGTTCTGATGAACAAATCATTGCTGCTATGGAATTGCGGAGATAACCGGGTCGTATCTCTGCACGTTATCGTAGAGCTCAAACAGTGGAACAATAAGCAGGTTCAAAATGCAACCAATGTGGCGGTGAAATGTGGTTGTATGCAACTTCATAGGGTAGATCGTTGAAAGAAGAAATTCATTTGACTTGTATGACCATAATTAAAATAAAATTTAATCCTCTTTCATAACATATTGGGTCACAACAGTTCCATTAACCCATGCACATGTTTATGCACGATTATCATCCAATCAATCAACTAATGAACAGTCATGATGGTCAGAACTCAACGAGGTTTTAATCCTGTTTTATAAAACCTTATCACATCCATTTCTAACATTAACCTACGCGCACTTTCAGAAGCAATATGCGTCCGATCACCCATTCATCAAACAGTCTAATCACTCTGAACCTTAAATGATCTGCGGCTTAGATACAAGGTTTGGTGACTTACTATCACAAAGCATAGACCATATATGCAATTATAATACACATCCACATAGGTCCTAATACCATTCATGTTGGAATTATGATACAAGTATTGTCCCTGATGGAAACTCTACAGGTCAACTCAATTTTGATTAGAGGCTAACAATAATATTTAGAGGCAATAGGTTAGTGGTACAGAGGATCAGGAAGATGGAACTAAGGCCTATTGATCAGAATAAAGAAGTTGAAGGAAGAAGATGATGTAAGAGCAGTTTAAGAGATACACACAGGTTCACTTAGTCCAAGAAGTGTATACACGCAAGTACTCAGAACAGAAATAGCGTATAACATACACACGCACTTCCACAGAAGGAAAAGCGCGTACATGTTGAAAACCATGATTTTGGTCTGAGGTAGTTTGTCCAAGGTATCTTTGGACCATGATATTGACCCTAGGTATTTAGTCCGAGGTATTCGATTTGTGGTATTTGATCCAAGGTATTGGTCTTAAGTGGACTCGGTCCATGGTATTGAGAAAGGCCAAAAACTATATAAAGAAGAGAGGATCATAAGGCCATATGTGTAAGTGAATAAAATCCTAAGGAATACTTCTATCCAAAGTACATTTTATGTTGCAGGGTTATTTTTCAGACTTGATCTGAAATATTTATGTGCACCTTGAGTTTAATATTGGATCAGGACCATGAGACCTGAAATGACTTATTATTGAATGATCGGATATTGGTTGGGGCTAAATTTGATGTTTTGCATTATCTATCATGATCTGGGTTTTTCTGAAGTCTAGAATTGCAGCAAATTTTTGTACGCATGTTCACCTCGGAAAAAGAGTGTATACACACAGGTTTTGTTCTTTCAAGTAGCGTATACAAAAAAAAGGCTTGATGTTCAAAGATGACTGATTTATCAGATCAGTATTGCTGATTTATTGTTGCTGCTATTTTACTGTTGTCTGTCAATGAAGTCTTCTTAGATCTGAATGCATAAGGAGGTTGATATTTGATTGATTTTATAAGTGAGAAGAAGTGTTTTTTGTTGCCTTCCTGTGTAAAGTTTTGTAAGTTGACAGTAGATGTTCAGTACACTGCTAGTTGGTATAGTTTGTGATTCAAAGATTTTATGATTCAGAATCTTTAGAGGTATACGCAGGTTGGGCTGAAGGAAGTAGCATATACACGCAAGTTTTTATTCATTGAAGTAGTGTATACAGTTTGACACATGAATTTTTGAGGTTTCAGTTGGTTCTAAATGTTGATACAGGTTTCTGGGCTCAGCACAGTGTTTTGATGACAGTGATCTGATTGTTTCAGATTAATTACATGTTGGTTGATGAAGTTTGAGTATCTAAATTTCTAATGGGTTATTGATGAGCCAAGTTCTTCATATGTCTTGATATGTGCCAGGAGAATCTAGTCTAAAAATTCATGAAACGTGGTCCCTGGTGGAAGAGTGGAGTTTCCTGTAGGCTGGAACCTACGTACTAGTAAACATATTAGCTAGTACAAGAGCTAGGGTGTTGTAGCTCCCTTCTAGTAGAAGCTGGAGAATGAGAGAAGGTTGTAACCTTTTGTAGGTAGAAGCCTGTGTACTGGTATGAGTCTGCACCAGTAAAAGATTGTAAATAGATTTTCTTATTATTAAAAGAAGACAGAGACGACAACAACCGGTGGTTTTCATCCACATTGGGTTTCCACCTTAAATCTTGGTGTTCATGTGTATTTATTATGTGTAATGGTTTATTATGTTTATACTACACATGGTTACTATTTAATGATTGATGAACTACTGATGCACTGATTAAAGATCAACATATGATGAATTCACTGAATCATAAGTTTACTGCATAAACGTTGGTTGCCTTAAAGATAGTTGTGTGTACACGCTAGTTCCCCTCTCTGAAGTAGCGTATATAAATTTGATTATGAAAAAGAAAAATTCTTGATCTGATAATATTGATTCATCCCACTCCTCTCAGTATTATTTCCAACAATTGGTATTAGAGCCAAGTTCTTCGGAAGAAGCTTGATCGCTTGAAGGAAGATCCATCCAGATGAATAATCACGAAAGCATGGGATCCATTAGACTACCAATCTTCGATGGGAGCAACTTTGTTTATTGGAAAATAAGAACCACAACCTATCTACAATCTCTTGAAACATATTTCTGGGAAATTGTGGAAGGAGGATATAAATTTCCAACAACAATTCCTACAAATACAGCAGGTAAAAAGCAATATGAAACCAATGCCAAAGTTGTCAATACTTTATTGGGAAGTTTGTCACAATCAGAGTTTGTCAAAGTCATGCAACTCAAATCAACCAAAGAGATATGAGACAAAGTCATTCAAATCTACGAAGGAGACTCTCAGGTAAAACGTGCTAAGCTTCAATCTCTCAGAATTCAGTATGAAACTCTTAAGATGCATAGTGATGACAATATAGCTAGTTACTTTTTACGTATAGATGAGGTTGTTAATTGAATGAAGAATCTAGGTGAATAAATAAAGGAAGTTACCTTATTTGAGAAAATTTTTAGATCCTTGTTTGCTAAATCTGAATCAAAAGTGTCTACCATAGAAGAAAAACAGGATCTGCAAAATATCACTATGACACAGCTTCACGGAATCCTAACTTCTTTTGATATAAGAAAAGGAGGTCCATCAAATATGAGAGAAGTCGCATTTAAAGCTTCAGAAAAAGGAAAATAAAAGGGAGAACATGATGAATCAGGACACATTTCAGAAGAAGAAGATGAGGTAAATTTTATCAAGAAGCTTCAACAGGGTTTTGGAAGGTTCAAAGGTAAGCTACCTTTAAAATTATTTTCTTGTGGTATAGTCGATCATTATGTTTCCAGATGTACTCATAAAGATAAATATGAAAAAGGAAAGGAATGTGCAAAAGGGAATAACATACAATTTGTGAATAGAAGGAATTATTATGCTCATGAAGATAGTGATGGTTTATCTAATAGTGATGAAGATGAAACTGGTGATGATTATAGACTTCTCATGGCTTATGAAAATGATGATTTTTGGGATGATTTAGAAGAGGAAAGATTTCATGAAGAAATCTCTAAACTCAAAATCTATTTAGAAGAAAAGAATATGATCATAGATACCTAGACATACCAACTTGCTGAAAAAGAAAAACACAATGAAAAACTAGAATGTGAAATTGTGGGTCTAAGAAAAGATCTTGAGAAAACAATATATCTCAATCTTAGATTTTCTAAAGTATCAGAAAATTTAAATGAAATTATCAAAGTTCGGTATTCTCCTCTAATAAAGACAGGTCTTGGATATACTGAAGAAGCATCTCAATCACAAAAGTTGTCAACCTCCACCAAAAGCTATCTTGATGTAGCAAATACCAGTGAAAAGTATGACAATCATCAGCAAAGGCATAAAGCTAATCACCAAGTAAATCATACTCAATTTTCTCCAAGGATGAATATCAATAGAAGCCACAAACAACCTCAGGCAAATCATACTCAATTTTCTCCAAAGATGAATATCAATATAAACTACAATCAACAGGTAATTAGATTCGATAGTCGTAGAAAATTCTTTAATGGGCAATGTTTTTCATGTCATAATTTTGGGCACAAAGCTGCTCAATGCATTGCTTACAAAACCATCATGACTAGAGAAGCACGAAATCAGAGGAATGTAACAGGGATCAAGAGAAGTTCCTATAATAACTTTTCTCCTCTTGAAAATGAAATAGAATGCTCAATTTGTAACAACTTTGGTCATGAAGAATCTGAATGCGGGAGAAAATTTTGGCAAACACCTCAAAAGGAGCAAACGCCATTAAATCCCAAGAATCTCAAATAGAAATATGTGGTATAGCCTTGTATGCAAAAGGACAAGAAAATCAGTGGTACATCGATAGTGGATACTGCAAACATATGACAGATGACAAAGAGAAACTTCACCCATATAATGCCTTAGAAAAGGAAAAGAATGTCTCAATTGGAAATGACACTCCAGCTATCATAAAAGGTAAAAGTTATGTTTTCTTGAAAGAAAAGGTTAAAGCTAGAAATGTTATGTAAGTAGTTGGTTTAAAACGTAACCTGTTGAGTGTCATTCAAATGTGTAATCAAGGAAATGAAGTGGTGTTTCGATCAAACAGATGTGTTGTTTGTGAGCTTGATATAGGAGAGACCATGATGAAAGGTACAAGAACTCCAAACAACTTATGCATACTCAAAGGAGGACAACAACACTGCTATCTAAGAAAAAATGATGAAAAATGGTTGTGGCATAGAAGATTGGGACATCTAAGCTTTTCTCAAATAAGAAAAGCATGCAGACTCAAGGTTGTTCGTGATCTTCCAAATATCAGCATCCCAAAAAATACAATATGCAAACCATGTCAAATCGGTAAGCAAACCAGAGTTCACTTCATGGAAAAAGAAGGGTCAACTAGTAAGCCTCTTGAACTTATCCATACTGATTTATGTGGACCAACAAGGAAAAAGTCACCTCATGGAGAAGAATACTTTATTTTGTTCATTGATGATTTTTCTAGAATGTGTTCGATAGTTCTTCTAAAGCATAAAGATGAAGCATTTGAAAAGTTCCAAGCCTTCAAAGCTTTGGTTGAAAATGAATCAGATCTAAAAATAAAATGCGTCAGATCTAATCTAGGATGGGAATTTATATCGGATGAATTCTTTGACTTTTGTGAACAACATGGAATAAAAAGGGAATTCTCCATAGCAAGAACACCTCAGCAAAATGGTGTAGTAGAAAGGATGAAGAGAACAGTTAAACAAATGGATTGAACCATGCTAGATGAATCTAGAACTCTTGCAACCTTCTTGGGTGAAGCTGCATTCATTGTTGTGACTATTCTCAACAAAGAAAATGTCTGGGCAAATATCACTAAAACTCCACATGAACTTTGGTATGGTAAGAATCCTACTATAAAATACTTTAAAGTTTTTCGAAGCAAATGTTTTATCAAAAGGACTAATGAAAAACTTGGTAAGTTTGAACCCACAGTAGATGAAGGGATTCTTCTTGGTTATTCTTCCAAAAGTAAAGGATATAGATTTTATAATAAAATACTTGGGAAATTTTTTTAAAGCATTGATGTTGTAGTTGATGAAGCATGCAGAAATCCAAAACAGATAAAATCAATAGAATATTATGACAATGAGGAAGATGGAGATTAATTTCCCACATCAAATCAAAATTATATTGAAGAAGAAACCAATGAAGCACCAGAAGAAGATATAATGGTAGAAGAAAATACTTTTTCCACGTATGTTTAGAAAAGTCATCCAGAAACTCAAATTTTAGGAGAAAGGGAGGCTAGTGTATAGAAAATAAGAACTATTACAGGGACCTCAAGCTATCTAGCATTACTATCCTCCACCGAACCTTAAAATGTAAATGAAGCATGCAAAGATGAATGCTGGGTCAAGGCCATGGATGAAGAACTTGAGAAAATTGAAAAGAATGACACTTGGGAATTAGTTCCTAGACCTCATGATAAAAATATTATAGGAACTAAATGGATATTCAAGAACAAGCTGAATGAAAATGGAGAAGTCATTAAAAACAATGCCAGACTTGTTTGTAAAGGGTATGCTCAACAAGAAGGTATAGATTTTGAAGAAACTTTTGCACCTGTTGCCAAACTTGAATCCATAAGAATTTTTCTTGCTCTTTCCAGTTTTCAGAAATTCAAAGTATACTAAATGATGTAAAATCAACCTTCGTTAATGGAGATTTAGAAGAAGTTTATATTGAACAGCTAGAAGGATTCATTTTTGGAAATGATGCAAAACTTGCATGTAGACTCAAAAAGGCTCTCTATGGTCTGAAACAGGCTCCAAGGGCTTGGTATTACCACCTAGACAAATATCTACACCCACAAGGTTTTACAAAAGGTTCTACAGACAACAATTTATATAAAAAGATTGAAAATGATAAATTGCTAATTATTATTGTTTATGATGATGATATCATTTTTGGTAGCAATGAAGAATCCATGAGTCAAAATTTTGCTTCAGTAATGCAACAAGAATTTGAAATGTCCTTTCTTGGTGAACTTACCTATTTTCTTGATCTACAAGTTCAACAAACTAAAGATGGTATTTTTCTTTCACAAACCAAATATCTCAAGCAGATCTTGAAAAATTACGGAATGGAAGATTCTAAACCTCTATGTACTCCAATGGTAATAGGATGCAGTCTCAGCTCAAATGATGAATCAACAACAGTACATCAACCAACCTATAGATCCATGATTAGCAGTCTTCTTTATCTAACAGATACCTGACCTGACATCATGCATGCAGTAGGAATAGTTAGAAGATTCCAAGCAAATTCAAAGGAATCACACCTTTAGGTAGTGAAAAGAATTTTCAAATATCTTCAGGGAACTCAGGACTTTGGACTGTGGTATCCTAGATATGTAAATCTTACTCTTCATGCATATACAGATGCAGATTGGGTAGGAAGTGTTGATGATAGAAAAGGCACTAGTGGTGGTGCATTCTATATGAGTTCCAGGTTAGTGTCTTGGTTCAGCAAGAAGCAAAGTTCAATTGCTTTATCTACAGCTGAAACAGAATATGTGGTTGCTGCATCTTGCTGCACACAACTACTTTGGATGATGCAAAATTTGCAAGACATTCAGATCACATGTACTCCACCCATCTCCATTCTATGTGATAATACAAGTTCCATCAATATTTCAAAGAATCCTGTCATGCACTCCAAGACCAAGCACATACCCATCAAGTACCATTTTCTACGAAAACAATTGCTTGAACAAAAGGTCAAATTGGAGTATATCCCCTCCAAAGAATAGGTTGATGATATATTCATTAAACCACTGCCCATAGAAACATTTGAATATCTCATACAAAAGCTGGGAGTTGTTGTTGCATCATCCTACTGTTAAATCCAGTTTTTCAAAGGAAGTTTACTACACACTGATTTCATGAAGTATATGCATGGGTACACGTGGGTTTCCTTGGCTAAAAGCGCGTATATGTTTTTATAAAAAAAAAAAAATAGTGGTACCACAAGTTCAGGGGGAGCATTCACATTCCACATTGTTGCCATTATGGTTGTTGAACTCAGCTATTTCTTAGTTGTATCAGTCATTAGTGTGATATAACTTCTTCTATCATGGTCTATATTTCAATGAGTTCTATTGGTCATATGACGTAATTTATTTCCCCAATATCCTTGGGATGGATGATGCAATAGTTGTTGTATTTCTGTCATGTATAAACTTTGGTATATCCCCACTTGGTTGGGCAGATGAGTCAAATATGGTGTATCCCCACATGGTTGGGTGATTGATGTATGTATGAGTTCGTGGTCATAGGGAGATCATACTCACTTTGTTGAGTTATAGTGTCATGTTATTATATTGAATCAGCTCTCTGAAAACTTGGCATGTACTCAGGGGGAGTATGGATAACATCATGCAAAGGAGGAGAGTAGAGTGGTCCTCCCTTTTCCCTTTATGTCAAAGGGGGAGAGTATTTTGGTATTTTTGTGTTGTATGGTATCTCTAACAGTATTTACAGCTTGCAGTAGTGAACACCATCATGTTTGCCATCAAGTCCAAAGGGGGAGATTGTTGGTATTATGATACAAGTATTGTCCTTAATGGCAACTCTACAGGTCAGCTCAGTTTTGGTAAGAGGCTAACAGGAATATTCAGAGGCAATAGGGAAATGGTACATAGGATCAAGAAGATGGAACTAAGGTCTATTGATCAGAATAAAGGAGTTGAAGGAAGAAGACGATATAAGAGCAGTTTAAGAGATACATGTAGGTTCACTTAGTGCAAACAACGTATACACGCAGGTACTTAGAACAGAAATAGCGTATAAAGTACACTCAAACTCCCACGGAAGACAAAGCACATACATGTTGAAATCCATGGTATTGGTTCGAGGTATTTGGTCCAAGGTATCTTTGGACCATGATATTGACCCTAGGTATTTAGTCCAAGGTATTCGGTCATGGTATTTGATCCAAGGTATTGGTCCTAAGTGGATTCAGTCCATGGTATTGAGAAAGGCCAAAAACTATATAAAGAAGAGAGGATCATAAGGCCAAATGTGCAAGTGAATAAAATTCTAAGGAATACTTCTATCTGAAGTATATTTTATGTTGCAGGGTTATGTTTGGGACTAGATCTGAAATATTTATGTGCACCTTGAGTTCAATATTGGATCAGGATCATGAGACCTGAAATGACTTATTCTTGAATGATATGATATTGGTTGGGGCTAGATTTGATGTTTTTCATTATCTATCATGATCTGGGTTTGTCTGAATTCTAGAATTGCAGAAAAGTTCTATATGCAGGTTTGTCTTAGCAAAAGAGTGTATGCAAGAAATTTCTGTTCTTTCAAGTAGCGTATACAAAAGAAAGGCTTGATGTTTAGAGATGACTGATCTATCATATTAGTATTGCTGATTTATTGTTGCTGCTATTTTACTATTGTTTCTCAATGAAGTCTTCTTAGATATGAATGTAAATCTGAATGCATAAGGAGGTTGATATTTGATTGATTGTATAAGTGAGAAGAAGTGTTTTCTATTGCCTTCCTGTGTAAATTTCTGTAAGTTGAAATTAGATGTTCAGTACACTGTAGGTTGGTACAATTTGTGATTCAGAGATTTTATGATTCAAAATATTCGCAGGTTGGGCTGAAGGAAGTAGCGTATACACACAGGTTTTTCTTCATTGAAGTAGCATATAAAGTCTAACACGTGAATTTTTACAATTTCAGTTGGTTATGAATGTTGATATAGGTTTATGGGTTCAGCACAGTGTTCTGGTGACAGTGATCCGATTATTTCAGATTAACTACATGTTGGTTGATGAAGTTTGAGTGTCTAAATTTCTGTTGGGTTATTGATGAGTCAAGGTCTTCATATGTCTTGATATGTGCCAAGAGCATCTAGTCTGAAAATTCATGAAACGTGGTCCCTGATGGAAGAGTGGAGTTTTTTGTAGGCTGGCACCTATGTACTAGTAAACACATTGGCTAGTACAAGAGCTAGGGGGTTGTAGCTCCCTTCCAGTAGAAGCTAGAGAATGACAGAAGGTTGTAACCTTCTATAGGTATAAGCCTACGTACTGGTATGAGTCTGCACCAGTACAATATTGTAAACATATTTTCTTATTATTAAAAGAAGACAGAGACGACAATAGCAGGTGGTTTTTACCCACATTGGGTTTCCACCTTAAATCTTGGTGTTCATGTGTATTGCTCATGTGTAATGGTTTATTATGTTTATACTACACATGGTTACCGTTTAATGATTAATGAAGTACTAATGCATTGATTAAAGATCAACATATGATGAATTAACTGAATCATAAGTTTACTGCATAAACATTGGTTTCCTTAAAGACAATTGTGTGTACACGGTAGTTCCCCTCTTTGAAGTAGTGTATATAAATCTGATTATGAAAAAGAAAAATTCTTGATTTGATAATACTGATTCACCCCCCATCTCAGTATTATTTCCAATAATTCAGACAGATATATTAAATCACGGAGGATAACTGGGAAAATGTCAATCTACAAATCAGAAAGAAGATATGGAGACTCGACTGATGTTTTGATCATTTATTAATATTTCAGCAGTGGAAGGATTTTCTTCTAGACTAATCCGCACATACCCACAGTATGCATATAAAATGCATGTCATATACATGTCCCAAGAATTTTAATATTCATGTTTAGTAAAACCTTCCATAACCCAAGGCTTAACACTCTTTAATTAAATGGTTAAGTGGAAGCTAATAAAGCACATATTAATCAGATTATACCTATGGATCTTCTTACCGTCTGATTCACAACAAACCTGACCAATCACTGTCAACCGTGTGTCGCATAGCTGACATATTTATTTCAACGTTTGACCTTTGTACACCCAAATCTCCACCATCAATCTGTTATGTCTGATCCAACGGCTATCGCATCACTCGCTCACTAACTAGGTTGGCCGATCTCCATTGTCGATCAATCCCGCGTGATCCAACAGCTATCGCGTAATCTTATGTGAATTCTTGCATGACCAATATTAGGCCAAGAGCATGCTAGAAAAGTGGTTTTCTTGTGCTACGTGTCAAGCCCTCAGGTTAATCACGTGAATTTGCAAAATACCATTTACAACTTTTAGGGTGCACAAGATACTGCTTACCACCTACGAAGATCGCTCCATTATTCTACATGTTTTCCACCCATCTGTCAACATGTGCCTAGACGTGATCCATCCATTTCTTGACTTAATCTCTTGTGATAAGATCTTCATTTCTCATCTTCCATTAACCATGTCCATTGATCCGACTGATCCAATGGTTACTGTGCACTGTCACCTGATTCACTAGACCTCGAGCTGGAAGGATTTCCAACCTCCAGCAAAGTATCAATTCAGCCTATTCAGCTTCCTAGCCCACTTAAGGGTTTCAGTCTTGGCTTCGAGCTTCTTGGGAAGTCACCTATGGACGAGAAATTTGTAGTCCATAGATCTTCTAATGTGGCATCAGGGGCAACATTCATATAACTGGATGGTGTAAATACTAATATGTTTAAGGGAAACCAGAGTCACTGTGTATAGTCGTGGTGTACATGCCAACACAATTTCACTGATAATTTCACTGACACAGAGGAGGTATTATGGTGCGGAGTCAGGAGTATTAACTGTGTGGAAGGATAGGCATTAACCAAGAAACAGTCATGGTAATGCAGTATTATGAACACAATAGTACTGCATGAGAATCACTCCATGTCAAGCAACACAATGTTCATCCAAAAACCGTCAGCACATTACCATTCAACGGAGAATACCATTCAATGCAGAGTAAGTATCAAATATGTATGGCTGAAATACATACTTACTTCACTCATGGCACTTACTATGGTCATCTCAGTCTTCCATGCAACACAGACTTTAAAGGTCGTTTGATTTTCTATCAAATGCAGAGCGTTTAGGTGCAGAGTCTAGGTGGGTGCGTTTTTTCTATTTGAGGCAGTGGATAAAGAACTAAGCACAAATCTAGCTAAGAGAGGTCAGCCTGACAGTGTGAAGAATGAAATAGGCATACACACAACAATAGCAGTTCTATCCACAGGAATGCAAAACTAACAAGAACATAGAGGCCACAACACAAGTGGCTCAAATTGGAGCAGGGCAGGAGTACGCCTGCTCTGAGACCATTTTAAACACATACATGGCAACAATAAAGTATGAATGATAAGCATGAGAATATATCTATTATTAACAAATGATATACATTTATAGTACATTCATATTACCTTAGGTTTTGTATTCCAAGGTCTATTGGACTTCCTTAGACTATTTAGCTTCAACAACATCCCATAGAGGATTAGGTGTCCAACAGAAGAGGAGAATATGAGTTTGTATTTTGCAAGAGAAATCGAATTTGTAGTATCATACTTCAGATCCAGCAATATGTCATTCTACATATTGAGGCTTTAATATTCCCTTAAGGGTAGTTCGAACTATATTTATTGGAGGGATAGGATGGAGATAATGTTGGAAGACAACATGCTTGAGGAATTCATAGATAACGATATTCCTAAGCCAGCTGATGCTAAGGATCTGGTAGAGTGGAGAAAGTGTGTGGCAAAGGTGAGAAGGATTACCCGAAAAGGAATTTGAGATCATATTGTCTCGAACCTTCACGGTAAGGAAACTCCATTTGCAATGTGGAAGGCCTTGACAAACATGTTTTAAAACAGCAATGAACACAGGAAGTTTGCACTGAAGGACAAGCTCAGAAAGATAAAGATGGAGAACGGAAATTCAATACCAAAGTACTTGACCAAGTTAACCCAATCTCGAGATGAACTTTGAATTGTGGGTGTTACAATTGCTGAAGATGATATGGTGAGCCTAGCACTATGCCTTCCCAAGAGTTGGCATAACTACTAAGTGTTATCGGGAAAACTAGTGTCCATTCAGAGCTGCTAGTCCCACTAAGATGGGTGGCTATCTTAGAAACAAACAAACTAAAGTCACTTGTGTTTTCCTTTATGAGAGATAGATGAGAGAGAAGCAGAGAGTACCAACCTCAGTCTTTCGCTAGTCTCCTTGCTCGTTTCCTCTCTCCCTTGATAGAGCTTTCACCACTCCTTTCTGACTTGTCCCGCTTCAAAGAACACCTGTAGAGTTAAGGCAGCAAAATACCATCAAAGCATATAGATCTATAACCATAAACAATGTAGGATCAGATGCACATTAACCATATAAATGCATATACAAATACAAGATTCAGAGATATACAAGCATATGGAGGAAAACTCAAATAGCTTTATTGATAGAAGTAGTAGAAGAGAGGATTACAACCAAGTTGTCTGATCAAGCATCATCCTCCCGGCATGAAAGCCCTCTTCACCTCATACAAAGCAAGATCACCCAACAATGTCTTCAAAGAGAAACCAACAACACTTCCTTACAAATTACAAAATTCCAGCTTTTGGATCTCTAGGATGAGGGATCCATATATAGATGTTTACAGGAGAGTGAGTCAACTTCTGGGATTTTGATTAGTGTCATTTCACTGATAGTCCTTGGTTCCACTTGGAGATTTCAGATCTCCTACTCATCCATGGGCGAATTCAGAGAGGCAAGTGTCATATGAGCAGTTTCTAGAAGATTCTCTGGGTTTCCACCTAGCAAACTGCTTTTGCCATTTGTCTAATCTTGCTCATCACACCCTATAGAAGGGATTTCCAGTATGCATCACACCCACCATCTGTAATAGGTGAGATACATCACACCCTATGCATGGAGCAGTTAGTACGGTCTAGTTTTGACCAGTTCTGAGTAGTTTTTCATGGAGAATTTCTGGGAGATGATGTAATCATCTGACCTTGTTCCTTTAGGGTATGAAACAACACTTTTAGGGGTTTAGAATCCCTTGGTTTATTGACATCTGTGATTGGGGTTGCAGTGCCCAAATATCTCTGTAACAGTTTCCCCCTAAAGCATGAGGTCGTAAATCTTTTGATGTCAGGTGAAATGCTTTATAATGAGGATCCGAGGTTTTTCAAATTGGAAGGTGACCTGTAATAAGATATAATACAATACTTTATCTTCACAATATTTTCATGATATAGCTAAGGTGGGCATTCCCATGCTCAGCTTTATAAATTCATATTTATGTACATAAGACAGATAACCGTCTGTGTGGCAGACTGATGATTCTGGTAGAGCCATCATCCTTTAGTTTGGATGATTATCTGTGCAGCTGTGATGTACATTTAATGTCTTTATTTTCTTGAATATATCGCAACCCAGATGGATGAAACTAGATCCATGGTCTTCAAACTCATTCAATATTCGCCCGAAGTACAAGTCGATCCATGTGAAAAGAT
This sequence comes from Pinus tabuliformis, assembly GCA_031772625.1. Taxonomy (NCBI): domain Eukaryota; kingdom Viridiplantae; phylum Streptophyta; class Pinopsida; order Pinales; family Pinaceae; genus Pinus; species Pinus tabuliformis. The sequence goes on along the minus strand of CM062819.1, from coordinate 82,944,281 downwards.
GTTCTGATGTCGAACATGGAAAGACATTGCCTGATTACCAGCCAATGATGTAAGCTATTAACAGGCACGAGAGGAATCACTGATAATGATGATGACCCTCAAGGTACTACAATACAATTCACGTGGTGTGAATACATGATTTGATGTCGAACACCACGTAAAATCTTTTGGTCGAAGGCCATTGATGTAAACCTATCACCGGAAGTGAGAAACTTGCCATTGAGGCATGCAAGCTTCAAAGTACTGAAAGGATTGTTCCTAAGTCAACTTCTTAGATAATGAGCTGATGTTGATAAGAAGTGACCCGTCATAGGAGGGCCTTAATGAATCCCACATCTACGACACGGAACGAAGAAAATGATTTTGTGGAGGTGAAAACGATCTGATGATATAAGGTTCAAGGTGGCAGTCATGAAAAATGGAGAGTGAAGGTATTGCAGCAGATGAGGCATTAGCTAGGTTGGTGAATTCTCTGATCGACTTCTCTTGAACATATCGGCAACACTGAAATGGATTGGTAGCATTAACCCCAAGGTGGACGATACGGTAGACCAATGGTGATATGACCAGTGAATGGAATAACCCAACCCAACTCAATCATGGTGACGGAGTGAAAGTGTCATGTTCAAGAGCGACCTGCTACCAATGAAGCTATTCAAGTTTTCTTCCCTTTTTCCCCAGTCATTGCTGACCAGTACCTCTTTATTTTTTTCAAGCTTGAGGAGGATAACATATGCTTGTTCTATAATTTTCCCTTCGGGAAAACCTGTCACTATGTTTTAACGAGCTTAGCGACAGTGAAACTCGTTCTTGTCTACATGGACAAGTTTGTCGCTATTGTTTTAACGAGTTTAACAACAAAGATAACTCGGTCCTTTTCAATTTTAGAGAGTATAAAAAGAGATGTAAAGGAAATTCCAGTGGTCCTTTTTCATAATGTAATCCCTTAAGTCCAAAAAAGTGTAAAATAGTACGAAAGGGATGAATTTTCAATAGTTTTAACAAGCTGAACAAGACAAGCGCTCGATCTTTTTGTGTAATGATCCCTTGGGTCCAAAAAGATTAAAATCTAGAGGAGGGATGGCACTTCCAATTGCTTTAACGAGCTAGAGAGGCCAATTTCTCGGCAATCTTTTCATATTTTATGAGTCAGATGAAAAGAGCTTAAAGGAGACTCATTTTTTGAGGAACGAGTGATGTTTTTGGATAGCAACTGGTTCCAGGTAAGGTTTGGAACTTTTCAATCACGGCAGTGTAAAGAAGGTGGCTAATAGAATCACTTGTCGTAGTTGTTCCTCAAAACGGTAAACAATCAAATGGAGGTGTATGATTGGCTAAAAAAGAGTGGAGGTGGCGATGAGAACATGACCAAGGTTCAAAAGCTGATAATTATGTCTCGCAATGGTTATTTATCGGAGGGGGTTCATGTTATAGCTCCAAATCCCACTCTTGAGGTTTGTGATGCTGCACTCATGGCCTAGGGCAACCCCTCCTTCCAAACGTGGTCCAAAAATTTAAAAAACAGTGTTTTATTCCCTATACGCGACATCGCCCTGAGTTAAACGCATGTATACGTGGGTCTGTGTATACCAAACCCGCGTATATGTCTTAAAACACTTAAAAAAATAAATCTCCTTAATTTCGGGTGGATATCACGGGTTTTACTTGCTGATTACCTGTTAGTGCCCGTGGCCCAACTGTTCCCAACGAATTCCCAACTAAAAAACTACTTTGGAAGAAGTATAAAAAGGCTTCAATGGGAAGAGAGAAGAGAGAGAAAGGTTATTATGCTAAGATTTCCCTGACCAGGTCTGAAGATCCTTGTGCCTCCTGTACTCCCCCCTACTTACATGAAACCCTTATTTCCTTGTGTGATGATGTCTATTTACTACTTGTGATATCATGGAGTAAGTCATGGAAGGAGTTTGTTAAAGGCTTGAGACTGGACGAATCCGGAGGACAGTTCCGCTTGGAGCCTGCGAAAGGATGAATCAGGTGAAATTATTCCTTTCTATACTTTATTTGTCTATAATAAAAGAAACACGTGTCTTTGTTCCTGATATAAATATTCTTCATGTTTATGATATCCATGTTATGATTCATATATGAAAGGTTGTTTAATTTTATATCTAACTAATTTTCAATATACTATGAAGATGATTTCTTTATAATGTTTAGTCCAAATACTATTGTAATTTCTAGGATTGATTGTTTTGCAGGTTGAAGGAGCAAAAGGAACTCCAAGAAGGGTTTGGACCCTGGAAGACTCTTCTCAAATGAAGAACCCCTAGGTACGCCCCTTATCATATAGTTTGCTTATATTTGCATTATGGCTGTATGGAATGTGTGTTTCTCTATATAGACAACCTCTGATTTGCTAGGGTTTCAACCCAAAGACCCTAGGGGAATTTGTTCCTTAACAGTTCATTTTTTAATGAGCTTAAACTTTGGGGAAACATTTTCTCATCGCTAGGTTTATTTTTTAACGAACTTGAACTTTGCATAAAACTGTTCATGGCTAGGTTTATTTTTTAACGAGCTTGATCTTCGTGTAAAACTACTCGTGCTAGTTGTATAATAAGGATGTCTCATCAGTAGGTTCATTTTTTAGGGAGCTTGCCCCATGCGCAACTTTGCTCCTGAGCCTTTCGTTATGCAAGCTAGGAACAACCAACCTACGAGTTTAAAGGGTTAAGAGTCTACAAACTATGAAAATAAATGGTCATTTTTCACTTGCATGCTAAAAGGTTTGCATGCCCCCAGCTATAAAGTAGAGTTTCAAGGTCACCATATGGAAGTTCTTGCATTAGCAAGATTGTTCCATCCACATTGCAGACAAAACACTTCCTTGGCGATGTCCATCGAAATGGACAAAGGTGACTGTTGTCAGTGCCAATCACATAACCTTTGATGGGGGAATCCTTTTCCTGTCCGAATCCATTTTCCTAAACAAACAGGGGTATCAAACTAGTCATATTCCTACGCGGAAACCTACCTTATATTTGGGTTTTCCTACTGAAGCAGACCAAGGCACATGCCTCCTGGGTTTCAGTCACAATCACCGAATCACTCATGATCATCAAGTGGATGGACTGGACATTGATCAGACATTCCTTGTGTAAAAAGACCAGTTAGGGATGGAATTTTACAAATAGCTGTGTTTGAACTAGGGAATGAAAGCTAATCAACTTCATGGACCACTCTGCCTTCATGTGGAAAACACATCACTCGGAAGAGTGAGGAAATGATAGCTCCCGTGCTATAAATGTAGTCATGCCCAAGGAATAGATTGTAATATAGAGGTCCTTGGAATACCATCACATTTAGATGAACGATTTTCCTTGTCAAAGTTATAGGCAAATTTGGAAGGATCCCTAACGGTCGACTGGTTCCTTTGTTGAAGCCTGTAAGATTTCGAATCTCAGGCGGAAGCGATGGTGAACCATGCACTTTCCAAGCAGTTGAGGAAAGTATACTCACAGAAGCCCCTTCATCTATAATAGTACCAACCATGATCATTCTGTAAGCTTGTACTATGATTCAGAATGGTACATTAGATGGTAGGCAGGGTCTACCTAGTAGATTCCAATCGAAGGAAATGACTAGATTGCTTGGAGGCGGGACCGAATAAACGGTCGGATACATCTCTGACAGAATTCCTTCCTGTAGTAAAGGAATGGGTAGATTGCCCCCATGTTCATCGAAGTCTGTGTTTACGAAGAGAATTTGAACGATGTTTTTCTCATTCTCCTTGGTGACAGTGTCATCTAAAAGTGAACCCTCTGAAGACAAGATTGGGTCGACTGTCGTCTCGACTTGTTGACTTTGTTCCAGTGTGGACTCAGAGGGCTTATCTTCAATGATAGGTGCTTTGATTGACAAAAAAGGTGTGTCAGTGAGATTTTCAACTAGCGATGGACTCGGCAAGAGTTTCTTGTATCCGGGAGGAAGTCACTGTGGTGATGCAGGACGGTTATCCAAGACTCTCTTAGCTTCATCTTAGAAGGGACAATAGTGGAGGGCATGATCACCTTCACACAGTCTACAAGGAAATTTGGATCTTCCTTTTTGTCCATTGACTTTGTTTTCACTAGTTGATGGTGTGCTCTCAACATGATCGTCAGCAGTTGGAGACACCGGATTGTGCAAGCGGGGAGACCAGTCCCTCAAGATCCGTGGGATGCAAGGACAATCTCGATGATAGTGGTCTCCCTTGCAAATGACACATGGAGATTTAGGTTTTGAAGGTACAATGTGTGGATTTTCACCAGATGATGTACGGTTGCCCCCTTTTGCTGTTGGATTCTTCTTCTTCTTCTCCTTCCCTTTCTTCTTCTTCTCAGTTACTTGGTTTTTAGCGTCACTAGCTTCACCAAGCGAAGAGGAAGAAGGAGAGGGAGAAACAAACGAATTAGAAGGTTGGGGAGAAACTTCATTTGATTGCTGATTGGATTGCTGAGGAATTGAGGTGTTTTAAACGACAGAGGTCGAGAAAAGCCACACTGGCAGGCCAATTGTGAGTCTCGGAAGGGACAATGTAGCCATATGTGGAGCACCAAAATCTCCCTAAGAAGAGAAGGGACTAGGACTTCCTCCAAGGGGAAATCCTTGATTGGTAGACTCCATTTCTCAACCTAAAGACCAACGAGGGAACAATGACATTATTCCGATTAAAATAAATTTTATGACGCTTTGACACAACTTGCTTTTTCAATTTTTAAGAGTCGAGAAAAAGCTAAAGATGACTCTAGTCACCTTCAATTTTTAATGAGCCTGTAGTGACAAGTGCTCAAATGGACCTTTTCTTTTAAGGAGTCTAAAAAGGAACAAAAGTGACTACTCTAGAAATCTAGACAGAGGGGATGCCAAACCAATCGCAAAACCGCAGAATACTTTTTACGGTACGACAATCAATATTCCTAAATGTTGTGTTCAGTGCATTGTAATCGATTGGGCGGCTGACACTACTTCATAAGGATAAAGGAGGTAGCCTATTGTGGTCTCCCAATATATACTTGACGGTACATGGAAGCACAAGTCTGTACTGGCACTTGTCTCAAGGAGGAGGAATCACCCAACCTACGATGAAAGCAATAGTTACTACGCTTTACGACACCGGAATATGTCTCTAGCCTAGACTTCTAAATGTTGTGCGTTAGGTTCCAAAGCATTTTTATGTTCATTGAAGTTTATTTTACAGTTGATCTTTCTTAAGAAGTTTGCCTTTAAGGTTCACTGTGTGATGTAGATATAGCTTTCCTAAATATGCAACCTAGGATGATAAACAGTCATTTATTTTCTTTTTGCAATGAAAATCCTAGCTACTAAGGAAAGAGAAATGAAATTATTTCAACGTAGAGTAGAGAGCACACACTAGATGCACTTTTCCTAAATCAACTTCAACATCCAGTCTTAATGCAAATGCACATGTATGTATTGTTTTTCAGTTTCCTTAATGTGAGATTGACAAAAAGAAAACTAAGTATAGATCTAAACTATCTTCTTTCAAAGCGACAGTACTAACAATTTTCCTTTCAAAAAACGAAAGTAAGGTCAAGTGGACACTTTGCGATTTTGAATTTAAAACTGCTTTCGACACTTTCAATACTAATGATTCAAATCAAATACAATGGCAAAAGTGTAATTGATTATCTAAAAGAGCAATGCTTTGCGACAGTCTTTTTCTTGACTGAAAACGACACTTGCGACACTTTCAAATCAAAGGACGGCAATTTGATTAAGCTATTATATGCAAAGGAGAACTGTAAATGATGAAAAATACATTAAAAAACATTCACAATTCCTTCTGATGGAGGTTGAATAATGCAAAAGAAGATGGTTTCAACAGAGATATACTGATTATAGATAGCAAAACTACTGTATAAAGCTGAAGACAATGAAGAAAAAACCAAAATCTGGAGGCAGAAACAGCCTCACTCAATCATTGCACCTATAACATAGGGAAATAGGGATGCATCTCACCTACGACACATAGGAGGCGCGATGAATCCAGGTTGCCAAGAAGAGATAGTGCGATGGGTAAGGGATGAGACTGAGCTTGATTTTCACTCACATTTTGTAGCTAAGTTCAGGGGTTTAGGCTGAGCTAATGATTGTCAGTAAACAAAAAGTATAGGGGCTGATCTAATGAGGTTATTTGAGCTACCACCAGGGCACTTAGGATGTTCTCAAGCTAGATGTTCAGTTCATAAACCAACCTGGAGATTGACTAAAGCAGCATTGATCTACTTTGTAGTTGCATAGCAAAAGAAGTTAGAAGGCTAGCTGGCTTGACTTCAGGCTCTGTCTGTGGTTTATAAAGCAAAAAACAATAACAAAACAAACAAACTATTCATTCCCTAGTGGAGTCGCCATTTTGTTATAGGGAAAACTAGTGTCCATTCAAAGCTGAGAGTCCCACTAAGACGGGTAGCTATCTTAGAAACAAACAAACTAAAGTCACTTATGTTTTCCTTTATGAGAGATAGATGAGAGAGAAGTAGAGAGTACCAACCTCAATCTTTCGCTAGTCTCCTTGATCGTTTCCTCTCTCCCTTGATAGAGCTTTCGCCACTCCTTTCTTTTCTTCCCATTTCAAAGAACACCTGTAGAGTCAAGGTAGTGAAATACCATCAAAGCATAGAGATCTATAACCATAAACAATGTAGGATCAAATGTACATTAACCATATAAATGCATATACAAATACAAGATTTAGAGATATACAAGCATATGGAGGAAAAATAAAATAGCTTTATTGATAGAAGTAGTAGAAGAGAGGATTACAACCAAGCTGTCTGATCCAGCATCATCCTCCCAGGATGAAAGCCCTCTTCACCTCATATAAAGCAAGATCACCCAACAATGTCTTCAAAGAGAAACCAACAACACTTCCTTGCAAATTACAAAATTCCAGCCTTTAGATCTCTAGGATGAGGGATCCATATATAGATGTTTATGGGAGAGTGAGACAGCTTATGGGATTTTGATTAGTTTCATTTCACTGATAGTCCTTGGTTCCACTTGGAGATTTCAAATCTCTTACTCATCCCTGGGCGAATTCAGAGAGGCAAGTGTCATATGAGCAGTTTCTAGAAGATTCTCTGGGTTTCCACCTCGCAAACTGCTTCTGCCATTTGTCTACTCCTGCTCATTGCACCCTACAGAAGGGCTTTCCAGTATGTATCACACCCCCCATGTGTAATAGGTGAGATGCATTGCACCCTATGCATGGAGCAGTCTATATGGTTCAGTTTTGACCAGTTCTGAGTAATTTTTCATGGAGAACTTCTGGGAGATGATTTAATCAGCTGACATGAAACAAAAATTTTAAGGGTTTAGAAGCCCTTGGTTTATGGACATCTGTGATTGGGGTTGCAGTGCCCAAATATGTCTATAACACCAAGACTCAATTAATGGGAGGGATAAGCTATGAGAGTGTGTTATAGACATATTTGGGCACTTCAACCAGAATCTTATATGTCAATAAACTAGGGCTTTATAACCCCTAAAAGTGTTGTTTCATACCCTAAAAAAAGCATGGTCAACTAATTACATCATTCCCAAAAATTTCCACCTAAGAAACCATCCAGAATTGGCCTAAACTAGACCATACTAACTGCTACACTGGCCAAGTGTGATGCATACTGAGTGATACACTACTTAGGTGCAATGCTTACTGTTTGGGCCTTCTATAGGGTGTGATTAGCGAGGATGGACAAATGTCCAGGACAGTTTGCTAAGTGGATGCTCATAGAATCTTCTAGAAACTTCCCTTCTGACACTTGCCTCTCTAAATTCGCCCAAGGATGAGTAAGAGATTTGAACTTCAGTTATCTCCCCTCTTGTGGAACCAAATGTAACAAGTGGAATGACACTAATCAAAACCAAGAGATGACTCACACCCTTGCACACATCTATAAATGGATCCCTCATCAGAGCGATCTAGAGGTTGGAATATTGTGCATTGCATGTAGGTGCTGATAGTTTGTATTTGAGAAAGAGCATTGTATTGTTGGGTGATCTTGCTATTTCATGAGGTGAAGAGGGCTTTAATGCTAAGAGGATGATGCTGGATTAGACAACTGGGTTGTAATTCTCCCTTCTACTTAATAAAGTTCTTTGAGTTTTATTCCATATAACTGTGTAATTGTGAATGTTATTATTTGTGAATGCCATCGTATGTTCATTATATTTTTGATTTCGTAATGATTATGATATAATAGATCAATATGCTTTGACGGTTCTTTATTACTGTGTTTCTACAGGTACTCTCCAAGCGAGATAAGTACAGAGAGGAGTTGCAAGTTCTATAAAGGGGGAGAGAGATCAAACAAGGAGTTAAGCAGAAGATCCAGGTTGGTTCTTTTGTCTTTCTCTTATCTATTATATATAGAAGAAATCACGAATTGCTTTAAACTATTGTTTCTAGGATAGCTGCCAAACCTAGAGGGCTATTCGATCGAAAAGACACTAGTTTTCCCAGAAACAAATTGGCAACTCCATTGGGGATAGAATAAATGTTTGTTTGTTGTTATTGTTTGTTTTGTAAACTATATATGGAGCCTGAAGTCATCCAGGTAGCCTTCGAACTGCTCTTGCTTTGCAATTGCATAGTAGATGAATGTTGCTTCAGTCAATCTCCAGTTTAGTTTATGAATTAAACATTTGACTTACAAGCATTCTAGATACCATTTTGGTAGCTTAGTAACCTCTCAAGATCATTCCTCTATACTTTTCTCTTTACTGTCCATCATAGCTCAGCTTTACTCATTGAAAACAACTGCACATCTGAGCCAAAACCCACTTTAGTTGCGCTCCCTAGACCATCGCACTGTCTGTCACTGTAACCCAGTATGCATCACACCTCCCAAGTGTAGTAGGTGCGATTCATCTCTATTTCTGTGAAGCCTAAGTGCGATGACTGATTGAACCTATTTCCATTCTAGAAATTGGGAGTTTTTGTCCTTGTTTTCAGTTCTGCTTAGCTGATTTGCTACTTATGAAGAGTGCCTCCTTACTGAAGCCTCCTTAAATCACATAGATCAACATCCATTGATTAGGATTAGTAAATGTTTTTATGTATTTGTCCATCATTTACAATCCTTTGTCGAAAAGTTGCTTAAATCGATCTATCGTTTTGGTACAAAAAGTGTTGTAACTGTCATTTTGTGTGAAAAAGATAAGTTTCGTTGAGTCTTCCTTCCCTGGATAGTCGATTGAACTTTTTGTCAAGCATTTGATTTGATTTGTTGATATTTGAAGTTTTGAAATCATTTTCTATTCGAAATTGGAAAGTGTCATTTAGTCTTCCTTTCTATTTTAAAAAAGAAATTGTTGAAAATGTTGCTTTGAAAGAAATATTTCAAATCTTTGCTATACTTAGTTTTCCTTTTTGGCATTTTTTCACATTAAGGGAATGAAAAACGAATACATGCATTTGCATTTGCATTTAGTTTTTGTGCGAAAGATGATTAAAATGCACTAGTGTGTGCTCTTTGCTCTTTGTTTGAAAGAATTGTAATCTTCTTTCCCTAGCAGCTAGGATTTTCATTGGTCAAAATAAGCAATCATTGTTTATCATTGTAGATTGCATTTTAGGAATTTCAAATCAACATCACATGGTGAACCATTGAAAGGAAAAATTTAAACAAGATCAACTTTAAAATATATTTCAATGAACTTAACAACGCTTTGGAACTTAACACAACACATCTAGAGGTCTAGGCTAGAGACGTGTTCCGGCGTCGTAAAAAATAGTAACTATCATTTTCATCGAAGGTTGGGTGATTCCTCCTCTTTGATATGACAAGTGATAGCACGAACTTGTGCTCCCTGTACTGTCCAGTATATATTGGGAGACCACAATAGGATTATATCCGTTATCCATAGGAAGCTGAGTTTGCCGCCCTATCGATTGAAATGCACTAAACACATCATTCGAGAAGATTGACTATCATACATAAGTCCTTGGTAATTTATCTTTAATTTATCACCAAGGTGTATTTTGCAGTTTTGTGATTGGTTTGGTAATCCCTCTGTCTAGATTTCCAGAGTAGTCACTTTCGTTCCTTTTTGACTCTTTAAAAGAAAAGGTCCATTTGAGCACTTGTCACTTCAGGCTCATTAAAAATTGAAGGGGACTAGAGTCATCTTTAGCTTTTTCTCGACTCTTAAAAATTGAAAAAGCAAAGTTGTGTCAAAGCATCATTAAAATTTATTAATTTGGAATAACATTATTTTCCCCTTAATTTTGAGTTGATCAAGTAATCCGCAATCGTGGAAGAAAGTCAATCAAAACCCTGTCGTTTGCGAAGACTAGCGAGTTAACCGTCTTTGACTCCGGAAACGAAGCCATTCCAAGAAAAACGGTCTCGTTTAACTGAGTCCAATTCATCTGGTTTATTTGAAACTTTTGTTTCAACATCGTCAGAGACTACAATTACTCTGATTATTTCTGATACATCTGCCTTTAGAGAAGAAGTTATGTTGTTACAAGAAGACACTATAATTGATCCTAGTGTAATGGTAGACACTTCTATACATGAAACAACTCCATCTAGAGTTGATCCAGAGACTGAAGTTCGCTTACCTAAACATCTACAAGTTGAGTTCCAGAATTCAAAAGGTGTCACCCCTCCGGTATCTATCACTGTAGAAGCTATGCCTTCTTCATCTCTAGAAATATTTTATGGACCTGACGGTCTACCTCTTCCACCTGGACTGATTGCTATAGAGGAGATAGTAGAAGATCCTCCATCCAGTACCCTGTTACATTTTGGAACTGGGATTCATCTATACCCTTCTACTCCTGAAGTTGGTCCTTTTAATAATCCTTCATCGCAAGTTCCTATCGAATCGCTAGGAAATATTTTGGATAGACTAAACATGTCTAAGCAACCATCAACATCTAGGATTGTGTCATCTGATACAGCTACAACAGAACTTCCTGCTGCCATTCCTACAATGTTTGCTAGTATACCATCTGTCCCAGCTAGTTATCAATCACTAGCTGGAGTCCACTCAGGGATTATTTCGATGACATGGTCTGTTCCTATTTGTTCATCTAGAGTCCCATCTGGTATTTCTTATGTTGAAACTCAGCAAGTTGATCCTACATGCCAATATCAATTTGGGCAAACCAGTCTTCAAAGACCGATATATCCTTTGAACACTGGATTGCCACCATATGGAGGGCAGTATGCTTTTTCATTGTTCCCTCCTGGAGAACAACCATATGAGATTTTACAACAAAATTCAGGTCAAACCAGAATTGCATCGAGTGGTTGGGTACCGATACTGCCACAACAACCAAGGGTTTTATATTCAATGCAACCAACACAACCTGTGTCGAATATTCCCACTACACCTGCTATTATGACTGTGTCACAAGTACAAGCACTGCCTGTTGTGTCTCAACCTCAAGTATCTCAGGTTGCAATACAACAGCCTCTTGTCTCTACGGTTCAATCACAACCTCAGGTTAGTTTTTCCTTACCTAGAACGACTCAGGCTCAAACAAGTATTATTACTCCACATCTTAGTCAATCTTCTAGTATTGGGCAATAGAAAATGGTCCAACAACCATGGCTAGTACAATACCAACAACTGCAATTCCAGCAAACCCAACCTTAGCTTGGGATTGGTCAATATCAAACCTACCAAGGACCTGAGCAACAAGGCTTTATAGGTAATGGACAACTGCATTTTCAAAATGGTTATTAGCAACCACACTATACTAGTTATGTACAACAACCTTATCAAAGTTACCAGCATCAGATACATTATGATGGTATGCAAAGACCTACTGCTTAGGCAATTCCATCTTATCCTGGGTATGCTTCACCTAACATGAATCAAAAGTTTCCTTTTGTGGAAACTCTAGAATTACCAGATTTGAACCGGCTGACAAATGATCCAATTACATATGCCCCTTGGTGGCCAGTGATTCCTTATAAACTTCCCTCTGATATTCCTAAATTCAATGGAAATCCAGGTGAAGATCCATCGAATCATGTAATGACTTTTCATTTATGGTGCTCATCTAATACCCTGAATGATGATTCGATTAGGATTCTCCTTTTTTAGAGAACACTCAATGGTCCAACAATGAAATGGTATATTGAATTGCCTAGAGCTTCGTTTGATAACTTCAGTGCCCTTGCCACCACTTTACTAACCCACTTTTAGTTACCCATAAGGTACGAAACAAGAACAAAACTTCTTACCAACTTTAAATAGACCACGACCACTCACATATCTGATCATATTCATGAGTGGTGACATTGTCATCAAATGGTAAAGAAGTATGTTCCTGATCAGCTTTTAGCTGAGTGGTTTATTAAGTCCTTATTGCCATCTATAACTAAGGACGTGGAAAAAGGAGGAGTTGTCACTGAAGAGAAATTCATTGCTCGTGCCCAATATTTAGACTTGATCTATACTCAATCTAGCACACTCTACGACAAAATTCCTGACGCTCCTAGACCAGAATTTTCCATTCCACTCCCTCCTAAATCAAATAGGGACTCTCACGCTAGTGATGGCGTGACCGGTGCCTCAAGCACGCAAACTGCAAAGGCTCCATCTAGTAAAGCCCTTGCAGTTTCTAGTAAAAAAGAAAATGACAAACCTCTTGCCTCAGAGATTAATGCCATGTCATCTAACAAGGGCAAAAATCCAAAGTAACCAGGGGGCAAGAAGAAAGGGAAAAATAATAAGAAGAAATAGGAAGATTCAACTCCTAAAAAATATTCTGAGAACCCTACTGGGCAAAAGAAACCTCGTTATCCATGTTACATATGCAACGACAAGCATTGGACGAAAGATTGTCTGCATCGAGCTGAGGTTGCGAAATTTTTAAAAACTTCAAATACCTCAATAGTGTTGACTGATCCATTTCTGAACCTAGAAACTAATCTGGTTGCTATCGATAATGCTTCCACATCCTAAGTGCTTATGTTATCCATCTCAAAACAGCAAAATGATTCTTTGATATCGACAAGGAATAAAGATTATGGAAATCCACTCTCGTCGAACAACAAGGCTACAGATCAACCCAGTAGTTCGAAAACGACTTCACCTGAAGTTGTTCAGCCCATCATTCTTGAATTGACGATAAAGCCACCAAAGGGAGTCATACATAAATTAACATTTAATCCTCGTGCTTGAGCTGCACAGAATTATAATATAGTGGAGGATCTAGCTCAATCGCCATCCACTATGTTGACGCTTGAAGTACTACAGAATTTCCCCTCCCCAAAGCAAGCTTTGTTATCAGCAATGGGTGGGATTGACCCAGCAGATTCCAATCTTGTGGAATTTAACGATAAAGGATATACACCTCAGTTACTGGCCCAACTTGCTTTCCTTATACAGGTAAAAGCCCTCAATAAAACTATTCATCGAACAATCATAAATGAGGGGGCATCTACCTGTATTATGTCAATGAGTTGCTGGAAAACTTTAGGTTCACCACCCTTGTCACGATCATCAATGACATTAAAAGCATTCGATGGAAGAACATACACGCCGTATGCGATTTTAAGTAATTTGCAAGTTGAACTGGGGGGAAAGATAGTAGAAATTGAAGTTGAGGTCATTGATGGAAACCTCGATTACAATATCTTACAGGGAAGGCCCTGGATTTATGCTATGGCTGTTGTTGTGTCTACATACTTTAGAAATATTGCATTTCCCTTCCAAGGTGGAATTACAATCGTTGACCAACTAGCCTTTTTTCCTAATAGTTCACAAGCTACTGGAAGCATTCCATTGATCCATGGAAGTCATCAATCACTTCAAAATGTTGGAGTAGGTCTCCTAAAAGACCCTTCCTTAATGGGTACTTTTTCCCTCCCACCTCCACCTGGACTTGTGGAAGTGGCCACAGTGGAAACCTGTCATATGATCTCTTCTACATCACCTAAGATTAAGAAGAACTCTGACAATTTTGATAGTTCAGATCACAACGAGGTGTTGCCTCCAAGCCCCATAGAATCTTTGTAGCAATCAATTTTCTAGGCCTCGGTGCCAAACCAGAATCAACACTCAAAGATTATTTGGATTGATAGGTATTTAGAGTATGGTAGGTCTTCTGATCCTTGGTCTCATATACATTCTATAGATGAAGGAATCGTCCATTCAATAATGATAGGAGAGACATCGTGGGAATATTACCACCATCGTTCCCACTTTCAATTAACAATGAAGATAATTCGAGCGACCTTAACCATCCTTCAGTTTTTGATTTTTTATCAAATACTATAAATATGATAGATTCTGAGCGAAATCTATTCAATATTGAAGAAACTATCACCATTAATATCTTGACCAAACCTAATGTTGTAGAGAATATTCATGTGGGAAAATCTTGTTCTCCATCAGAACTAGAAATTTACTGTGCTCTCTTTCGTGGATTCAGAGATGTCTTTGCATGGTCATATGAAGAAATGCCAGGTATTGACTTGATAATTGTTGAACATGAAATTAAGATGTATCCAGATGTCAAACCAGTACGACAATGGCTTCAACCTGTCCACCCAAAGAAAGCCGCTGCCATTAAAGCGGACGTTGAAAAACTTTTGCATGCTGACTGATTGGGTATCAAATATTGTTCCTGTAATGAAGAAACAAGGAACAATTAGAGTGTGCATCGATTATAGGGATATAAATCAGGCATGTCCGAAGGACAACTATCCTACACCCTTCATCGACCAGATAATTGATGAATGTGCCGGGTGTGAAATCTTTTCATTCATGGATGGATTTTCTGGATACAATCAAATCAATATCCGCCCACAGGACCAGCCGAACACTGCATTTATATGTTTGTGGGGTACATTCGTGTATCATAAATTACCTTTCAGTTTGAAGAATGCAGGGGCGACTTTTCAAAGGGCAATGAATTACGCCTTCCATGACATCAAAAACATTGTTCAATAGTATCTCAACAATTTACTGGCTCATTTGTGAAAGTGGACTGATCATCCGTAGCATTTGAGAGCCATGTTTTACGTTGCCGACACTACAAGATACGACTAAATCCGCACAACTGTGTGTTTTGTGTTGGTTCTGGTCGATTACATGGTTTCGTAGTTTCTAATGACGGAATTCGACTTGACCCATTTAAGGTTTAGGCAATCCTTGACATGCCTCCACCTTCAAATTTACTTCAGATACAAAGACTCCAAGGCAAAGCTAACTTTCTGAGGAGGTTCATTCCACATTATGCTGAACTCGCTAAAGGTTATACACGTCTTTTGAAAAAAGGAGTACCCTTCCACTGGGATTAGGTTACGCAAGCTTCCTTTGATGCTTTAAAAGATTCCTTGATAAAAGCATCATTAATGTACGCTCCTGACTATCAAAAAGACTTTAACCTGTATCTCGCCATTGCAGATACGACCATCGCCATGGTTTTAGTGCAAGAAGATAGTGGATTTAATATCCAATATACTATTTAAGTCGCAACCTTAATGATACAAAAAGTAGGTACTCTTATGTTGAAAAATTGGCTTTAGCAGTCGTTCAAGCAGACAGAAATTTTGACATTATGTTCTCTTTCGTAAAACTACCATTGTGTCAGATTGCAACCCTATGACCTACATTCTATCGCGTCAATTGTTGGGGGCCAAATATTCCAAATGGATAGCTATTTTGCAAGAGTTTGATCTGGAATTCACCAAATCCAAATCAAAAAAATCTCTCTTTTCAGAGTTACTTTGTGACCTTCCCTCGTCATCCAACAATTTAACGTCCAAAGCAACAATCGTGGATGAGACTCTGTTTCTGATATTGTTAAGCGATCCGTGGTATGGAGATATACTGGTCTATCTCCAAACCCAAAATTTTAGGTCTAACACATCTCGCTCTGAACAACAACGTTCTTGATACCAAGCCAAAGACTACCTAATCATTGGCTATACGCTTTACCGTCGTGGTGCCGATAAATTTCTACGAAGGTGCCTCACGCATGAGGAGGCCGAAAAAGTTTTGAATGATTGTCATTCAAGTGCTTGTGGAGGGCATCTATCTGGTTATGCTACTACACAAAATATCTTACGAGCAGGTTACTTCTAGCCCACCATATTCAGAGATTTCATAACTGCAGTCAGAAGTTTCCATGCTTGTCAGTTTTTTTATCGCAAAACCAGATTACCACCTGCACCACTGCATCCAGTAGTTGTTATTGGGCTATTATCTAAATGGGGCATTGATTTCATGACATGTAACCCCACCTCGGCTGGGGGGCATGGGTATATTATAGTTGTTGTCGACTATTTTACAAAATGGGTGGAGGTGATGCCTACATTAAACAACAGCAGTGAAACGGCTGCTATT
The DNA here is from genome assembly GCA_031772625.1 of Pinus tabuliformis. Lineage (NCBI taxonomy): Eukaryota > Viridiplantae > Streptophyta > Pinopsida > Pinales > Pinaceae > Pinus > Pinus tabuliformis. Next base: position 82,927,940 of record CM062819.1, on the reverse strand, counting down.
TTCTTTTTTAATCATGTAGTGTCTAGATTTGGTGTTCCACAGGCTATAGACACAGGTCATCGGTTGCATTTTCGCAATGACATGATGAGTGAATTGACTACCAAATTAGGATTGTCCCACAATAGTTCTACTCCATATTATTCACAGGCTAACAGATAGGTTGAGCCAATCAACAAAGTCCTTAAGCGCATGTTGCAAAGAATGATTGGAGTCCACAAACGGAATTGGCATTTAATCCTATACTCAGCTCTGTGGGCATATAGGACTTCGGTGAGAAAAGCGAACGGATTTATGCCTTTTCAGTTGGTGTATGGTCTGGAAGATGTCTTGCAAATTCAGTTCAAAATCTTGTCCCTCAAGCTTGCAATTGATCTGCTTCCCAAAACTTTTGAAGAAGAGGCTTGTTTCTTGGAACTAATCGACCTGGATGAAGCCCGTCATGATACTACGTTGGCTAACGAAGCACATAAGAAATGTTTCAAGGTGTAATTTGACAAAAATGTCAAGCCTCGTGTCTTCTTAGAAGGTGACCTAGTCTTGCTTTACGATCAGGACTCCGACAAATTAGGAGCAGGTAAATTCGAACCATTATGGATGGGCCCCTACATTGTTAAACGGGTATTGACAAAAGGAGCCTATGAGTTGGTCGATTATGATGGGATTCCATTGTCACAGCCTCGAAATGGGTTGTATATTAAACGTTACTATACTTGATTAAGTATAGTAAACTCATTGTACATATGTTTTTATTGCATTTTTGGGTTTTCTTTTAGAGTTGTCATTTTGGTTAGGTAATCCACTTTGCATTTTGTTGCAGATGTCAAACTTTTTGGAAACATTTGTTGGGTACACCAACAGAGCTAGTCGTAGTGTGTAGAACCTATCTTCTACAGCCTGGGCCATTTTCCCTCCAAGCGGCGAGTTAGTGAGTTTCAAGGGGATATGTATTGGTCGATCAAGGAACAACATCACTGACTATAGTGCATTGATTGAACTTCTCTTTGATTCCATTTCACATGGTATACGCTGACTCGTTGTCAGGCTAGATTCACAACTCGTCATTCTACAGCTTACTGGCGTTTATTCCGTTCGGAACCTAGCTATTTATCGCATGTTCCTAAGAGTCAAGATTCTGGAAAGATAGTTTGATTCCATTGAATATCAACACTTTTCCAGAAACTTAAACACATTGACAGATTCATTAGCAAACTATGTGTTAGATAGACATTTGCAACATTTGTAAAGAAAGCATTTTATATCAATAACTTAACCAAAATAAAACTCTGAAAATCAAAAATATATAGTTGTTTATAGTTTTTACAAAATGTTTTGTGTCCAAGAAAAAATCGGTCATCTGACCAAGAAACTCAAAATGAATGCAGAAAAGCATCCTAGACTAATGATGCTGGTGATAACATGTCACCGCCTATGCGATCATGCACAAGAGCCTGGTCCATCGACTCGGCACACCAGTAGTGTGGCGTTGTAACCTCAAAGGTAACTCATTGGTCCTGACATCCTAAATACCGAGATTGAGGCCCTCGATCTGATCCTGCAACACTGCCAGGGTCTCCAATATGTCTAGATCCTGAAGGACAGCCCTCCCTACAGCCTCTCCTGCTGGAGCGTCGTCTGCTGTTGGTGGGTGTGCCACTGGTCACACTGGGCCAATATATGCACACACATATTAGTTTGATTAGTCTTGATAACATTAAAAAACACAAAAAAATGATAAAACTAATAAAAAAAGATATGGTCGAGACATTTTACCTATAGCACTCCACTACTCGCCAGCTGGTAATGCCAAATTCGGGTCACCTCAGAAATCTATCACGATGTATGGATATTCCGCAAATACCATCTACTGACGGTTGAACCACTCAAAAAAGGCATCAGAGAAGGAAATATGTGACTGACTGGTATGTCTGGCCATAAGATCAACCCATCTTTGCATCCGTGGTTCCCTCGGTTCTGGAAATCCCAGTGAAATGTTCTGAGGCTGCATCAGTGGAATCCTTTCCAAAGAAAAAGAAGTCAATATGGAATCGTAGCCAAAATTCTTGGTTCTTCCATTATTTACTTTGGAAAGTTGTTCTTTTATGAGAGGAGGTATCGCCTCACACCAGTTGAACACCTTCGGTTCCAGGCATTCTAGGGCATACTGCATGTAAGATCTGTTTGCCAAGTGTAAAGCCGCGGTACCAGCCAATCTAGCAAAGGTAAAAAAAATGGTCCTCAAGGGTCAATCAGTGATGTCCCAGATATTGATCTTGCCATCTCTACTAGGCTAAGATCCATCTCTCCAGAACTCACGAATATAGTCTTTCACAGATTCACCTCCACGAGCAAATCCTAATAGTGAAAGAGGGGCACCACACCTCGACAAACCCATCAGAAAGTAAATGTCCTTGACTGTCAATGGAATAGATTTACCTCTGATTTGGAATACCTAGTCAATCGAATCCCAAGCATCGAGAAAACACTGCAACAAACAGATCTGTTGCCTCATGCTGGATATGCGGAAGAGCTTCAGCAAGCCACAGTTTCGTGATGCAACAATTGTGCCCTAGTCATGTAAAGCAATCATGTCCTCCTCTTCATGTTCTTGTTCATGCCATGTGATGACCATATTGATCCAACAAATGTCTGAAATGAAGACAAAAGATGAGTTAGGATCCAAATTTGAGCAAAAACAGGCAAAAATTTGATGAAAAATCATTGTGTAAAGTTTCCTTTCTGCGCCCATCACACCTTGCCTTTGAGCAAGGTGGGATGCATACTGACTGGCCTGTTCGTAGCTTAGTATGAATGGCACCTTTCAATATAGGCTAGGTGCGATGATTGGGGAACGAGATATTCAAACCCCAGGGGCCTAGAAATATGGAAAAACTAGCTCAGAATCAAGAAAAGATGGAATGAAAATGAAGAGTTTAGGGTTAGCTCCTACCTGGTCCTAATGGCGCAGAAAATAGTCCACCGGATCTCTTGAAATCAAATGGTGAAATTTAAGGGGGAAAACCACTCCAGAGCTCCAAAATCCCAAATTTGAAATGAAATGATGAAAATGAAAGGTGAAACTACTTTTTGTATTTACTATTCACGTACTTCAAGTAAAATGTTAGTTTTAGTTCATTTTTCCTACATATATGTGTATTTATAATCAATTTGATGGAGTGATTGAGCAGGTTAAATGACCGTCGAAAAAAAAAACTCATGTGCTAAACAGTGAATTGAACATCTCTGACCAACTTGATCAAGCATATGTTTGTTTGTTTCAAGCTTGTAAAAACAATGAAACCCAAACTGAGCATAGTTCCCCTAGGATTCAAGCTCATTAAAAAATGAATCTTCAAGTACATAACTTTGTGATTGCCATCAACCTTTTGAGCCTTGGTTGTGTACCTCTCATCACCTCCATTCTTTTGGCCAATCATACACTTCCACTTGGTTGTTTACCATTTTGAGGAATAGCTACGACAAGTGGTCTTGTTAGCCAACCTCTTCCCAGAAGTTACCATTTTTGAGAAGTTCCAGCTTACCCGAAACCAGTTGCTACCCTAAACACCACTTGTTCCTAAAAAACAAACCTTCTTTAAAATCTTTTCAGACTCATTAAATATGAAAATATTGTCGAGCACTTGTCTTTTTCGGCTCAGAAAAGTGATAAAAAAGTCATCCCTTTTGTATTATTTTAATATTTTTTAGACTTAAGGGATTATCCTATGAAAAAGAACTGTTGGAGTTTCCTTTTCATCCCTGTTCAAACTCTCTAAATATGAAAAGGACTAAGTTATCCTTGTCGTTAAACTTGTTAAAACAATAGTGACAAACTCATCCAGACGAGACAGAGTTTCATTTTCATCCCTTTTCAAACTCTCTAAACATGAAAAGGACCGAGTTATATTTGTCGTTAAACTCATTAAAACAATAGCAACAAACTTGTCAACCCAGACAAGAACAAGTTTCACCGTCACTAGACTCATTAAAACATAGGGACAGGTTTTGCCGAAGGGCAAATTATAGAACAAGCATATGTTATCCTCCTCAAGCTTGACAAAAATAAAGAGGTACTGGTTAGCAAGGACTGGGGAAAAACAGAAGAAAACTTGAAAACTTTATGGTAGCAAGTCGCTCTTGAACATGAAATTTTCACTCCATCACCATGATTGAGTCAGGTTGGGTTATTCCGTGCACCAGTCATTTCACCATTGGTCTTTCACACCATCCACTTTTGGCGTTAACGCTACCAATCCATCTTAGTGTCACCGATATATTCAAGAGAAGTCATTTAGTTGAGAATTCACCATCTAGTTAATGCCTCATCCACTACAATACCTTCAACCTCCATTTTTCATGACAACCATTCCTAAACCTTATGTCGTCAAATCGTTTTCACCTCCTGAAAATCATTTGCTTTGTTTTGTGTCATAGATGTGGGATACATCAAGGCCCTCCTATGATGAGTCACTTTTTGTTGACATCAAATCATTATCCAAGAATTTGACTTAGAAACAACCCTTTCAGTGCTTTGAAGCTTGCATGCCTCAATGGCAAGTTTCTCGCTTCCAGTGACAGGTTGATATCAATGGCCTTCGACCAAAAGATTTTGTGTGGTGTTTGACATCAGATCATATATTCACATCACGTGTATTGTACTATAGTACCTTGAGGGTCATCATCATTATCAGTGATTCCTCTTGCATCTGTTAACAACTCACATTATTGGCTAGTAATCAGGCGATGTCTTTCCATGTTCAACTTCAGAACATCCTTTCACATGGATCGACTTGTACATCAGGCGAAGATTGAATGAGTTTGAAGACCCCAGATCTAGTTTCATCCATCTAGGTTCTGATATATTCAAGGATATAAAGACATCAAATATACACAGAAGTTGCACAGATGGTCACCCAAGCCAGGGAGGATGACTCTACATATGAAGAATCACCAGTCTGCAACTACAGACGATTATCTGTTCGATGTACATGAAATGAATTTATAAAGCTGAGCATGGGAATGCCAACCTCAGCTAGATCATGAAAATTATATTATGATGATGTATTGTATTGTATCTTATACAAGTCACCTTCTAGTTTCGAAACCTTGAATCCTCATGATAAAGCATTTCACCCGACATCAAAGATTTACGACTTCATGCTTTAGGGGGAAACTATTATAAACATATTTGGGCACTTCAACCCCAATATTATATGTTAATAAACTAGGGATTTTTAACCCCTAAAAGTGTTGTTTCATACCCTAAAAGAGCATGGTCAACTGATTACATCATTCCCCAAAAGTTCCACCTAAGTAACCATCCAGAATTTGCCTAAACTAAACCATACTGACTGTTACACTGGCCAGGTGCGATGCATACTGAGTGATACACTACTCAGGTGTGATGCATACTATTTTTGCCTTCTATAGGGTGCAATGAGTGAGGATGGACAAATGTCAAGGACAGTTTGCTAAGTGGATGCTCATAGAATCTTCTAGAAACTTCCCTTCTAACACTTGCCTCTCTGAATTTTCCCAAGGATGAGTAAGAGATATAAACTTTAGTTATCTCCCCTTTTGTGAAACCAAATTTAACAAGTGTAATGCCACTAATCAAAACCCAGAGATGACTCACACCCTTGCACACATCTATAAATTGATCCCTCATCGGAGAGATCTAGAGGTGGAATATTGTGAATTGCAAGTAGGTGCTGATAGTTTGCATTTGAGAAAGAGCATTGTATTGTTGGGTGATCTTGCTATTTCATGAGGTGAAGAGGGCTTTGATACTGGGAGGATGATGCTGGATCAGACAACTAGGTTGTAATTCTCCCTTCTACTTGATAAAGTTCTTTGAGTTTTCTTCCATATAACTGTGCAATTGTGAATGTTATTATTTGTGAATTCCATTGTATGTTCATTATATTTCTGATTCCGTAATGATTATGATATAATAGATCAATATGACTTGATGGTTCTTTGTTACTATGTTTCTACAGGTACTCTCCAAGCGGGATAAGTACGGAGAGGAGTTGCAAGTTCTGTCAAGGGGGAGAGAGATCAAACAAGGAGTTAAGAGGAAGATCCAGGTGGGTTCCTTTGTCTTTCTCTTATCTATTATATATAGAAGAAAACACGAATTTCTTTAAACTGTTGTTTCTAGGATAGCTAACAAACCTGGAGGGCTAGTCGATCGAAAAGACACTAGTTTTCCCAGAAACAAAGTGGGAGCAGTTCTGGTTTGGCCTGGTACAGGAAGAGATTCATTAGAATAGCAAATATGGATCCTCATCCAAACACGGTGACGAGGAGAATTTTTCCTTAGCTGGAAAGGAAAAGAAAGTGGATGGGAAGTCATTACATTTCAAATCAAATTCTAGTAAGGGCGGAAAGAAGAAGGACTTGTTGAAGATTAAACGTTTTCATTGTCACGAGCTGGGACAATATGCCACAAAGTGTCTACACAAGAAGACTAGTTTGAAGACCTCAAGAGGAGTGGCAGGTGAAGCTCTTACTTCACAATTCAAGTTGGATTTCACCCTCATCACTTACATGGTGACATTGGTGATGGGTAGTGTGTGGTACCTAGATAGTGGAGCCTCATTCCATATTAACGGAAACAAAGAGTTCTTTAGTGACTTGGAGGAGAAGGACCTCTAAATGCACATCCAGATGGGATATGATGGGAGGTATAGTGCGACTGACATCAGTATTTTTACCTTTCAAAGGGAGTCTGGTACTCCTCTCACAATAAAAGATGTCATGTATGTTCGAGGTTTGAAAAAGAATTTGGTTTTAGTTTCCATGTTGGAGGATGAACTACGATGTGATATTTAGTAAGGGAAAGGCTTTCCTTTTTCACATTTCCTCGGGACAGGTGAACTAAATCAGGGTTCGGGTGAAGAACCTCTACAATTTGGATGTAGAATATTGTGTTGTGTCGAGCACAAAAGTAAAGAAGGTGCAAATTTGAGACATCAGTGAGTTGTGGCATAGAAGATTGGGTCACTTGCACTACAGATCTTTGAAGATCATACAACAAATTTCTATAAGACTTCCCAAGGGTACACTAGAGTATAGAGACACATGCAAATGGTGTACATTGGGGAAGTACACCAAATCTTCCTTTCATGATAAGGATAATCGAGTGCAAGCGATCCTTGAAAGATTTCACTTAGATGTTTGTGGACCGTTCTCGACAACCTCCACCGCCAAGCATAGGTATTATGAAATATTTGTTGATGATTTTTCTCGTAAGTGTTGGATTTTATTGATGCAGAAGAAAGATTAGACCTTTGCTAAATTTTTTTAATTTAAACCACTTGTTCAGAAGGATACTGGCAGGAAAGTTAAAGTTGTCAAAAGCGATAATGATGGAGAATATGTGTCGAATGAATTCAGTAATTTCTATGCTTGAAAAAGCATTCGATGAGAGTTAATAGCACCTCAAAACCCACAGCAGAATGGGGTGGATGAAAGGAAGAACATAAGTATTGTGGGATCTTGGCGGGCAATGTTACATGATCAAGGCCTTCTATTTCACTTGTGGGCTAAAGCATGCAACACACCTATTCATTTGCATAACAAAAAGCCTCATCAAATTCTCAGGATGAGTACACCAAAAGAATATTTTTTAGGTAAGAAACCATATGTGGCACACTTTAGGATCTTTGGTACATCAGTCTACTATCATGTTACCAAGGATGCATGGAGAAAGCTAGAGCCAACAACTGAGTTGGCCATATTTGTGGGGTACACTGATACACCTCACAACTATCAGGTGTACCTAGGATCCAACAGTATGACTATGGTTTGTAGATATGTGAAGTTTGATGAAGAGAAGGCCATGAGATGTTCCCTTGAGAGGGAGCTTCAATTACGTGTAGATGTGGAGATTTTAGCTCCAAAGAAGGAATCTTGGGATGAAGTGGAGTAGCCACATGCATAGGAGCAGAGAGTGGAAGCACCCACTCATGCAGATACTTCCAGAGATGGAAGGAAGCACATCAGAGAGGTTGAAATATTGATGCATGATGCTATATAGAATGTGGGAGCACCAACATCATAGCCCAGGTAGAGGAGTTCACCAAATTGGTACATTGGATACATGGCTCTGATGAGCGAGAGTGTAGAGGTTGATCCATCCTCATTCAAGGAAGAAATGAAACAACTAGTATGGGTTGATGCCATATTTGAGGAGTATAAACCCATTATCAAAAATAGTTTTTGGGAAGTGGTCCCAAGACCAGCAGACAAATCAATGTTGAGTTCCATATGGCTTTACAAGGTAAAGCAGGCAACATATGGGAGTGTGGAGAAACACAAGGCCAAATTCGTGGACAGAGGACTCTCTCAAGTGGAGAGAATTGATTATGATGAGACCTTTGATCCAGTAGCAAGGTATTCTTCAATAAGATCTATTCCATTACTGTCAGTGCAGATGGGATGGAAGATACATCAAATGGGTGTGAAGACAACATTCCTCAACGATATGATTGAGGAAAATTTGTATTTTGAGTAGTCAGAAGGATTTGAGACCTTCAACAGAGAGTCACATATGTGCAAACTAAAATGAGTGTTGTATGGACTAAAACAAACACCCTGTGCTTGGTAGACCATGATTGAAAAGTATTTCACTGGGTTGGGTTTCACCAAAAGTGAAGCAGATGCAAACCTTTACCATATTGTGGTTGAAGGTCATCTTTTTATTTTAGTAGTATATTTCGATGATTTGATTCTAATAGTTGATGAGAAGATGATAAAATCTTGCAAGACAAATAAAAATGAAGAACATGGGGCTCATTCATTACTTTCTTGGTACGGAAGTATGGCAAGGAGATAGGGAAATGTTTGTATCTTAGGGAAAGTATTCCAATGAAACACTGAAGAAGTTCCACGTGGAGAGAAACAAACCTATGGAGACTCCTCTAGCATGCAATTGGAGGAAGGAACATGCTATTTCAGGTGAAGTAGTGGAGGCTACTATTTATAGACAACTTGTGGGTTCACTTATGTATTTAGTGAACACAAGACCGAACATCTGTTTTTTAGTTAACCATCTTAGTCAAGACATGATTAAGCCAATGAAAACTTATTGGAAGGAAGCTAAACATGTGTTGAGATACCTCAGAGGAACCACTTAGTTTGGTCTTTGGTACATATGGACAGAGGGAGTGATGCTTCAAGGCTTCAGAGATGCAGACAAGGTAGAAATTTCATACGACAGAAAGAGAACATCAGGAGGGATCTTCAGTATTAGGTCAACAAAATTTTCCTGGTACATCAGGAAGTAGAGATCAGTTTCACTCAGTTCAATAGAAGTAGAGTACATGGCTGATATTCAAGCATCTTGTGAGGTTTTCTGGATGAGGATCATCCTTGTTGGGTTATTCGATTAGTAGATTGATCCTACAATGATTTACTGTGACAATCATATTTGTATCAAACTCTATGAGAATCTTATTTTTCATGACCAGTTCAAGCATATCGACATCCGGTATCACCATCTACGAGATTGTGTGCAGAGGAGAATCATGTTGTTGGAATACATTCCTACATAGGAGCGGGATCCATATATTTTGACAAAGGCATTGTCAAGATGCAAATTCAAGTTTCACAGAAGCAGGATGTAGCATATAATCCCTTTCTTGTTGAGAGGGAGTGTTTAAAATTCAAAAAGAAAATACTAATTTAATTTTTCCTTGAATTAAATTAGGAATTCAATTGTAATTCCATATATCATGAAAACGTTTAATAGTTAACTAAGTTAATTTGACTTCGTTGGCTCAGTTAAATTTGAGTTGGGCATCTAATGTTATTTAAATTATTTTATATTTGTAGCGATTAGTTAAAATAGGAAAAAGGGCATGATCACAGATCATGCTCATTCACCAACAGGCACCCAAGGCAATATAAAGGCAGGGGCCTCCGACAAATTGTATCATCATCTATCTATTTTTTAATAATAAAATATGCCTTTGTTGAATCGTTGAATTCTTCTACTTCGTTTGGTATGAGAGTCGTTCAATCCTCTGGAAAGATCAAGCACTGCACAAGAGCCTCGTTCTCCGATCTAGGTCTTTGGCCATAAAAATCAACTTTATTTCTATTGTGACTGACGCATTCACTACTGCAAACTTGGAGTTTCTCCATCATTGATTTCATCACGGGCCATAGAAAATAATAATAATAATAATAATAATAACAATTAGGAGCACTAGTTGAGTTTATTTTGAGTTGTAATTATTTAATTCAGTCTAACTGAGTTAAATTTAGTTGTGAGTAGTTCCAACTGATGGAGGAATTAGTGGGAGATCTGAAACCGTGGGGTGTAAGCAATAGTAGTGGGGTGTAACCAGGATCAGCAGGGTGTAACTTATTGTAGTGGGGCGTAACTTACTATAGTGGGGTGTAACTTGCAATAGTGGGTGTAACCTGTAGTATTGGGGTGTAACCAACATTGATTAGTAAATTGAATATTCACTTATAATTAACTCATGCATGTTAGATTAGAGAAATACCGACTTGAGATTGAAGTTCAATGACATTGTACTATCAGTTGTATAATCATTTGATTTTTATAGGTGGTGCATGCAATCAGAGGAAGGCCTATGAGGATTTCTCAATCCATAATTATGGGATTTGCAAATTGAATATGGGTTGATTCCCAAGGGAATGACACAAGGAAATAAGAGCTTGGCAAGCAACATAATTGGCTAAGTACTAGCTTGAGCTTGTTTGTGAAGCAGTGAGATAGATATAGATAGTGTAGAGGTTTCTTGGGCTTGCGCAAATAATTGTAATCTTCTCATATTTTCTGATTAATGAAATATACAGATAGTATAGGGGTTTTTACCTGTGGCTTTCCCCAGAAAACCATTGTGCTATGTGTGATAGATTTCTTTCTCTTATATGCTTGATGATTTCATCGATCGTTTATTGTTCCCATTGATGAGAGAGCATATTTTGTTGGAAATAATACTAAGAGGGGGGGTTGAATCAGTTTTTACAAATCAATAACGTTTTCTATTTCATAATTAGATTTATATAAGCTAATTAAGTGAAGGGAACTCACGTGTGCACGCAACTGTTCTTAAGGAAACCATCGTATATCCAGTGAACTTATGATTCATTTAATTCATAATATGTTCATCTTTAATTAGTGCATAAGTGTTTTATTAAACATTAAATAGTAAACATGTGCACTAATAATAGAATAAACCATCACACATAAGAAACAGACATGAACAACAAGATTTAAGGTGGAAACCCAATGCGGGAGAAAAACCACCTGTTGTTGTTGTCTCTGTCTTATTTTTAATATAAAGAATAAGTTTTTTACAATATTTTACTAGTGCAGACTCATACCAATACGTAGGCACCCACCTTCAGAAGGCTACAACCTTCTCTCGTTCTCCAGCTTCTATTGGAAGGGAGCTACAACCGCATAGCTCTTGTATTGGCTGATATGTTTACCAGTATGTAGGTGCTGACCTACCATCTTCACTTGTTTTCCAGTTTCTACTAGAAGGGAGCTCCAACCCCCTGATCTAATCACCAACCACTAATGGCAGGAGTTTTGACTTCCTCAGTGAAGGCTTCAACCCTGAGTATCCTCCAGGGACCACGTTTCATAAATTTTAAGACTGGATACTCCTGGTATAGAACAACACACTATGAAGGCCTCATTTCATCTAATTTTCACACTCCACCCATCAATAACATTGAAGCTCAAAATCAATCACCATTGCAATAAATCCAACAAATACATCTGCATCAACCAATCACTGAAACCCAATCATGAAACTCTAATATAACTGAAATCGAATCATCAAACTCTGATATACCTGAAACCCAATCATCAATATTTGAATCAACCATAATTGAATCAATCAATCATTGAAACCTTTACCATACTGAATCAAACAATCATTGAACCTCTGACACAACTGAATCAACCATTCATTCAAAACTTAATCAAAGTTCAACCAATCAACTAGAACAGATAGATCATTATAACCAGCACATAGATCTAAACCCAGAACATTGCATCAGCAACCAAAACCAACTGTAACCTCAAAAATCATGTGTCAAAATGTATATGCTACTTCAATGAAGCCAACCTGCATGTATACACTACTTCCTTTAACAAAACTTGCATATACCTCCAAAATTACTGAACCATAAAAACCTCTAAACCAAAACTGTACCAACCACTAACAATCTGAAGATCTATTGTCAAATTACAGATATCTAAATAGACAACAGCAAAGATCACCCTTCTCACTTAATCAACCAATCAATCAGACTCAATCTCCTTATGCATTCAGTTCTACTTTTAGATCTAAGAAGACATCATTGAAAGAAAACAGTAAAACAACAACACTAATCAGATAGACTAGTCATCTCTGAACAACATGCTTTTCTTTTGCATACGCTACTTGGAAGTGCCAAACTAGCGTGTATACATGCCTTCACCAAGGCAAAGAAGAATACAGATCTGCAAATAAAAACTTATAACTTCATAGCTATTCCAATCTTCAGATATATCCATATCATAGCATTTAAAGCACAAAACATTTGCTAGCACTCAAATCTAGCCTATCCATTGTCAAATCTCATAATGATAAGTCATTAATGTCCTGATCCATCATTAAATCTCATCCATCATCAAAAACTCAGGTGCATACTTAGTCTAGATCAAGCAAAGCATTAGAAACCCATAGCACACATACTTGCTTTTGATCTAACACTTCATAAGATATTCATTACTTGTGCACTTAGACCTTTGATCTTCTCCTCCTTATATAGTTTTAGCCTTTCTCAATACTTCAAACCAAAATAACACTTAGAACCTGTGGTATTCTTAGACGAGATCAAATAGTCGTTAGTTGGCTCAATATTGTGAGCTAATACCATGGTATTGACCCTTGGTATTCTTTCACCTTAATTTCCCTAATTTTTCATCCTATACGTGCTTTTCCTCTTGTGAAAGTGGTCCATACGTACACGCTCTTTTTTTACAGTGAACCCATGTGTATACATTCCTTTTGTATAGTGAACCCGCATATACAACTTAACATGCCTGAAACATCATTTTTCTTCAACTTATTGATTATGATCGGTAGTCCTTTGTTCCAACATCCTGTTTACCTCTGAATTGACCTGATATAATGTGATTTGCCATCATACATTACTTTTGAACTAATTTCTTTGAATTTCCCTGCATTTTGTCACATATGTAAACACAACTTCCATGCATTATGTCAAATTCTTTTTATACTTTTATCAATTAGTTCATTCATCAAATATCAAGGACAACACACACTACCAATCTCCCTATATCAAACCTTTGACCATTATTCCCTTCCATAATTTTGTCACCTCTGACCTGTAGATTCATCTTTGTTCCATCATTTTGTCACCTCTGATCTATCATGTAGATTCATATAGTTTCCATATACTTGCTATGCTACAAGTGGGTTTCCATCAAGTACAGCACATGCATCATAATGCCAACAATCTCCCCCTTTGGACTTGATGAAAACTAATTTCGTGTTTAGTCACCACAACCTATAATAACAGCAAGTTGTTCTAAACATCAAGCTACTCTCCAAACACAACTCTCTAAACACCAAGCTAATATCCAAACACAACTCTCTAAACACCAATCTACTCTCTCCCTTTGACATCAAGGGTAAGGGGCTGACTGACGAATGCTAAATGAAGACTTCCATATTTAAAACTGAATATGAACATTGATCATGCTCGCCCTAGGCACATACTAAATTCTCTCATTAAACTCCCCCTTTATACATGTTGATATGCACTATACCATCCATTATCCCCCTGAGCACATGCAGAGTCTACAAAAATATTTTCAAAAGAATAACATGACTCTATAACTCAACCATGTGAGTATGGCCTTCTTATCACCAAGTGGGGATACACCAAATTTGACTCATCCACCCAACTAGGTGGGGATATACCAATTGTTTATACATGACTGAAATATGAAAATTATTACATAATATGTCTTTACATGACCTTTACATCAAATGATATACATGAAATTTATAGCAAAGATCAAATATCTAAACAAGACCATGAGAGTCATCAGCAACTATCATACACCATATATGATATGCACCATAAGCATCTGTCAGCAACATCCAGACCAACAACCTATATATGTCATCATTAGTTCCCAATATATGAAAATGTAAATATCATCAACCTATGACAAAGTATGCCACATATAGATATCAACTCATCTTCTTGATCTCATCAAGATCAACTTGCTATGTTTCCTTAGTAGACGTAGCCTTATCATAACCTTCCATGAATCAACTAAGCATATGTCATATCTCCAAGAAGTAACACAAAATCATTCAAATCATATTGTATGTATGTGAAAACACCATAGTCATAATCTGTGATCATAAGATCATCATCAAGAACTACATGATCTTTCCATAAGAACCATCAATATATCAACAAGGTATCATCACTAGGGAATATCCCACATCTGATAAGAATCAACCATGATAATCAACATACGTGAGTATCAAACCTATCATCATAAAGTAAGAAGTCATCATCATTATGTGACTAAGAAAGCCATGTATCCAAATATCCATGTCTTCAAATAGTTATGTCTTCATGGGACCTGCAATAACACCATTCTCTTGGCCAACCAATAATATTTATCAATATGCAACTTAAGTAATCATCCATGTATCCAACATAATGTGTATCCATCAAAGAGATAGCAATATGTATCTAGAAAACCATGAGCTCATAGTCATTTTTCAAGCTTTTTTTATGCCATCAACATCAGCAATCCTTAACCATGTGAGAGCCAGGATCTATATGATTGCTCATCCATAATGCACCATATGAAGTTTATGCATATTTGAAGGCATGATGACAACAACATAAAAGAAATGAGACTTATCAAATAATGAAGTTGTGTACTCAATCTCTGTTCTTCCCTTGTCCTTATGAAGATCACCATGTATGCAACATACCATATGTACTGTATGCATCATCAAAAGGGTCATCCACAATCATCCATAAATTTGATCTGAATAACAACTATGTGGCTCAAGCAATATAAGTATCATCTGAGATTTCATCATAGGAAACTCATGACTGCATCATAGCATGATGTATCATTTAAACACTTCAACAAAATAAGCATCCTCACCATTGATAATAATCTTTATGTATCGAATACTTCTAAACATAATGCTAACAATACATTATTAGAAGCATAGCATATTATCCCCCTGAACTTGTGCCAACTGTTCACTGTCAGAGCTAATCATTTCATATATCAATAAGGATCATCAGGGCATCATCATCAACTAGTTATACATCAAGTCATCAACAACTTATGAGGGTCAAAATCACTTCTGAGTAACATCCACAGGTTGTAGTCATCAATCATCTAGATAGAAAAGATAATTGATAATTGTCTGAACCAGATCAGACCCTTTTTCTCTGATTCTGTCCTACTGTATCTTCATCAAACCAACATATACGCGACTGTGCAACTTCTAACTCATGTATATACGCGACTTGTATTTATGATAACTGTGTATGAGAATTAGAACACTGAAATTTCATACTTTCAGTTCCTCATGAGTTTGTTCTATCAGTATACTGAGTTATGGCACATTTTTCAGATGGTAGTTCCTTCTTCTTCCATACCTTGGAGTGTTATCAGGAAAACTAGTGTCTATTCAGAGCTACTAGTCCCACTAAGACGGGTAGCTATCTTAGAAACAAACAAACTAAAGATACTTGTGTTTTCCTTTATGAGAGATAGATGAGAAAGAAGAAAAGAGTACCAACCTCAGTCTTTCGCTTGGCTCCTTGCTTGTTTCCTTTCCCCTTTGACAGAATCTCACCACTTCTTCCTTAATTGTCCCACTTCAAAGAGCACCTATAGAGTCAAAGCAGCATAATACCATCAAAGCATAGAGATCTATCACCATAAACAATATAGGATCAGATGTATATTAACCATACAAATGCATATATCAATACAAGATTCAGATATATACAATAATATGGAGGAAAACTCAAATAACTTTATTGATAGAAGTAGTAGAAGAGAGGATCACAGCCCATTGGTTTGACCCAGCGCCATCCTCCCAGCATGAAAGCCCTCTTCATCTCATACAAAGAAAGATCACCCAATAATGTCGTCAAAGAGAAACCAACAACACTTCCTTGCAAATTACAAAATTCCACCCTTTTGGATCTCTGGGATGAGGGATCTATATATAGATGTTTGTAGGGGGTGAGTCAGCTTCTGGGATTTTGATTAGTGTTATCTCTCTGATAGTTCTTGGTTCCACTTGGAGATTTCATGATCTATTACTCATCCTTGGGCGAATTCAGAAAGGCAAGTGTCAAATGGGTAGCTTCTAGAAGATTCTCAAGGTCTCCACCTAGCAAACTGCTTGTGCCATTTGTTTGCTCTCACTCATCACACCCTACAGAAGGGCTTTCCAGTATGCATCATGCTTTTTTCATGTGGCAGGTGAGATGCATCGCACCCTTAGCACTGGGCAGTCTGTATGGTCCTTCTTTGACCAGTTCTGAGTAGTTTTTCATGGAGAACTTCTAGGAGATGATGTAATCAGCTGACCTTACTCCTTTAGGGTATGAAACAACACTTTTAGGGACTTAGAAGCCCTTGGTTTATTGACATATGTGATTAGGGTTGCAGTGCCCAAATATGTCTATAACAGTTGCCCCCTAAAGCATGAGGTCATAAATCTTTTTGATGTGGGGTGAAATGCTTTATCATGAGGATCTAAGGTTTTTCAAAATGGAAGGTGACCTGTAATAAGATACAATACAATACATTATCTTCATAATATTTTCATGATCTAGCTGAGGTGAGCATTCCCATGCTCAACTTTATAAATTCATTTTCATGTACATAAGACAGACAACCGTCTGTGTAGTAGACCGATGATTCTGGTAGAGCCATCATCCTTTGGTTTGGATGATTATCTGTGTAGCAATGATGTACATTTGATGTCTTTATTTTGCTGAATATATCGCAGCCTGAATGGATGAAACTAGATCCGGGGTCTTCAAAACTCGTTCAATCTTCACCCAAAGTACAATTCGGTCCATGTGAAAAGATGTTCTGATGTCGAACATGGAAAGACATCGCCTGATTACCAGCCAATGATGTAAGCTGTTAACAGGCACGAGAGGAATCACTGATGATGATGATGACCCTCAAGGTACTACAGTACAATTCACGTGGTGTGAATACATGAGTCGATTTCCAACACCATGCAAAATCTTTCGGTCGAAGGCCATTAATGTAAACCTGTTGCCGGAAGTGAGAAACTTGCCATTGAGGCATGAAAGCTTCAAAGTACTGAAAGGGTTGTTCCTAGGTCAACTTCTTGGATAATGAGCTGATGTCGACAAGAAGTGACCTGTCGTAGGAGGGCATTAATGAATCCCACATCTACGACACGGAACAGAGCAAATGATTTTGTGGAGGTGAAAATGATCTGATGATACAAGGTTCAGGGTGGCGGTCATGAAAGAATGAAGCATGAAGGTATTGCAGTGGATGAGACACAAGCTGGGTAGGTGAATTTTCTGAGCGACTTCACTTGAACATATCGGCGACACTGAATGGATTGGTAGCGTTAACCCCAAAAGTGGATGGTACGATGGACCAATGGTAAAATGACCGATGAATGGAATAACCCAACCCGACTCAATCATGGTGATGGAGTGAAAGTGTCATGTTCAAGAGAAACTTGCTACCAATAAAGTTTCTTCAAGTTTTCTTCCCAATTTTCCCCAGTCATTTTTGACCAGTACCTCTTTATTTTTGTCAAGCTTGAGGAGGATAACATATGCTTGTTCTGTAATTTTCCCTTCGGGCAAACTTGTCCCTGTGTTTTAACGAGCCTAGCGACAATGAGACTCGCTCTTGTCTGAATGGACAAGTTTGTCGCTATTGTTTTAACGAGTTTAATGACAAGGATAACTCAGTTATTTTCAATTTTAGAGAGTCTAAAAAGAGACAGAAAGGAAACTCCAATATTCCTTTTTCGTAATATAATCCCTTAAGTTCAAAAAAGTATAAAAAGCTTCAAAGTACTGAAAGGGTTGTTCCTAGGTCAACTTCTTGGATAATGAGCTGATGTCGACAAGAAGTGACCCGTCGTAGGAGGGCATTAATGAATCCCACATCTACGACACGGAACAGAGAAAATCATTTTGTGGAGGTGAAAATGATCTGATGATACAAGGTTCAGGGTGGCGGTCATGAAAGAATGAAGCATGAAGGTATTGCAGTGGATGAGACACAAGCTGGGTAGGTGAATTTTCTGAGCGACTTCACTTGAACATATCGGCGACACTGAATGGATTGGTAGCGTTAACCCCAAAAGTGGATGGTATGATGGACCAATGGTAAAATGACCGATGAATGGAATAACCCAACCCGACTCAATCATGGTGATGGAGTGAAAGTGTCATGTTCAAGAGAAACTTGCTACCAATAAAGTTTCTTCAAGTTTTCTTCCCAATTTTCCCCAGTCATTTTTGACCAGTACCTCTTTATTTTTGTCAAGCTTGAGGAGGATAACATATGCTTGTTCTGTAATTTTCCCTTCGGGCAAACCTGTCCCTGTGTTTTAACGAGCCTAGCGACAATGAGACTCGCTCTTGTCTGAATGGACAAGTTTGTCGCTATTGTTTTAACGAGTTTAATGACAAGAATAACTCAGTTATTTTCAATTTTAGAGAGTCTAAAAAGAGACAGAAAGGAAACTCCAATATTCCTTTTTCGTAATATAATCCCTTAAGTTCAAAAAAGTATAAAAAATGCGCAAGGGATGACTTTTTGATAGTTTTAACAAGCCGAACAAGACAAATGATTGATCTTTTTGTGTAATAATCCCTCAGGTCCAAAAAGATTAAAATCTAGAGGAGGGATGGCACTTCAAATCACTTTAACGAGCTGGAGAGGCCAATTTCTCGGTAATCTTTTCATATTTTATTAGTCAAATGAAAAGAGCTTAAAGGAGACTCATTTTTTGAGGAACAAGTGATGTTTTTGGATAGCAGCTGGTTCCAAGTAATGTTTGCAACTTTTCAATCACGATAGTGTAAAGAAGGTGGCTAATAGGATCACTCATCGTAGTTGTTCCTCAAAAGGGGTTAACAATCAAATGGAGGCGTATGATTGGCTAAAAAGTGTGGAGGTGATGGTAAGAACAGGACCAAGGCTCAAAAGCTGATAATAATGTGATTGCAATGGTTATTTATTGGAGGTGGGTTCATTTTTTAATGAGCTTAAACTCTGGTGGAACATATGCTCATTGCTAGGTTTATTTTTAACGAGCTTGAACTTCGCGTAAAACTGCTTAGGCCAGTCGTATAATAAGGATGTCTCATTGATAGGTTCATTTTTTAGGGAGCTTGCCCCATTCGAAATTTTTCTCCGAATCCTTTCATTATGTAAGCTAGGAATGACCAATCCTACAAGTTTAAAGGGTTAAGAACCTACAAACTAAGAAAATAAATGGCCGCTTTTCACTCTCATGCAAAAAGGTTTGCATGCCCCCAGGTATAGTGAAGTAGAGTTTCCAGGTTACCCTTCAATTTTCAGACAAAACATTTTTTCTGCTGGGAAAGGCATACCGTCTGATAGAGGTATCTTATTCCAGTCTAATCCCATTTTCATAAATGGATGGGTGTGTTATACTAGTCATATATCCTCTGTGGAAACCTACCCCATACCTGGAGTTTTCTTGCCAAAGCAGGCCAGGGTGCATGTCCCCTGGGTTTCAATCACAATCATCGAATCACTTGCGCTCATCAAGTGGATGGATTGGTGATTGATGAGACATTCCTTGTGCAAAAAGACCAGTTAGGGATGGAATTTGACTATTAGCTATGTGTGAACTGGAGAATGAAAGCTGTTCTACAAGCTGGACCACTCTGCCTTCATGCAGAAAACACATCACTCGAAAGAGTGAGGAAACAATAGCTCCCATGCCATAAATGTAGTCACGCCTAAGGAGTAGATTGTAATCTAAAGGTCCTTGGACTACCATTACGTTCAGATAAATGGTTTTCCTTCTCAAAGTTATAGGAAAATTTGGAAGGATCCTTAACGGTCGACTGGTTCCTTTTTTGAAGCCTGTCGGATTTCGCATCTTAGGCAAAAGCGATGGAGAACCAAGTGCTCTCCAAGCAGTTGAGGAAAGGATACTCACAGAAGACCCTTCTTCTATGATGGTACCAACCATGACCATTTTGTAAGTTTGCACTATGATTCAGAATGGTACATTAGATGGTAGATGGGGTCGGCCTAGTAGATTCCAATCGAAGGAGACGACTAGGTTGCTTGGAGGTGGGACCAAATAAATGGCCGGATACATCTCTGACGAACTTCCTTCCCACGGTAAAGGAACAGGTAGATTGCCACCATGTTCATCAGAGTCTGTGTTTACGAAAATAATTTGAACGGTGTCATTCTCATTCTCTTTGGTGACTGTATCATCTGAAGGTAAATCCTTTGAAGACAAGATGGGGTCGACTATCATCTTGACCTTTTGACTTTGGTTCGATGTGGACTCAGAGGGTTTATCTTTAATGATAGGTGCTTCAACCTATTCTCACCCCAAGAAAATCTCCTAGGTTGTATATCAGAGATGCTCGGGAACATTACAAACTCAAAAAAATGTTGGATAAAATGGTGGATGAATGTAAGAAATGCTGCATATTCAAGCCAAATAACCACTTTTACTATGCTTAACCCGAGACATGGGTGAACACCCCCAGACTACAAGGCTTTTAACCACCAATTAATCACAGTTTTAAAGAAAATGTTATGATGGAGAACAATGATCACACCAACAGATGCACAGGACCCTGTGATGGCCAGCTGCAACCCGTTTAAAGGTCTGTAAATATGTTTCTAATACATAGACAAGATGACAGCTTTCTGGCATTAAAATAACAAAAACTTGCAAACAAATTCAATGATACATGCTAAATCCTAACACAGAGGTGGGATGATAGCCCCTCTAATGCTAAACATTAACAACACATGAATAAATGAAAAACAGGCACAGCCTGGAACAAGAAGAAGAAGTGGACAATGAGCAATTAACAGCAAAAGAAGCTTACATTAGCTGAAAATGAAGACCAGACACTGCAAGTATCACAATAGTTACAATCTCCAGAAGTTGAACCTTACAGAAAAATAACACTCATCAACCTATTACATCATGCTTTCTGGGTATATACAGAATCTGTTTACAAAAATTGCTCTGCTGCTAAGCGTGGAGTGGTCATAATTGACCACCAACCACATTTACAGTTAGATATGGGTCTCTGATAACAGTTTGATTGTTTTTAATGAAAAAAATGGCTCTTTCTGTACATTGATGTCCTTCCTGAACAGGTGAAATATTAACTGAATAAATTTCCATAACTGCTGCAGTCATTAAGCTTCTCGAGGGTGTCCTTTTTGTCCTTCGGCCATTCTGTCTTTAAAAGCAGTTGGTTGCAGATTAAATGTGTTGAGTATTTAACCATGAACTCCTTTTTTCTTCGGGTGCGCAAGACTGCTATAAACATGAAAATTACATTGGAAACTGGTGGGAGACGATGAAAGACACAGAGGCAGATTAAACAACGGAACAAATCCGAGTCGTCGGATGATAAAATCAATGGCGGAGATTGCACGAGAGGAGCTATCAGCAGATGATAAAGCAGATGCAATGAGGGGTGTCGGATTGTGAATGAATGGTGGAGATTTGATCTAAGAGGCTGTTGGGCGCGTATGCGAAAAGGAGGATCGTGGGCCATCAGATCACAGCGGGAAAGGTCGGATGGCTATCGGCAGCGGGAGCTGCGCACAGGTTAACGAGCGGGGAACCGTATCGGAAGGGCGGTAAGCGATTTCCCTGCACCGCTTTCAGTGCTCGATGGTATCCATATGAGGGCAAGCGATGCAATGAAATAATGACACGTGGCCGGTAGGAAACCACTTCCCCATGGGTTAATAGTTGAGCAGGTTGGCAGAGAGAGGGCTACGATAATCGTTAGATCTCCGGGAGATGATCGGACAACCGCGAGTTAATCGCACATATTTGGTTGATATGACAGGTGATGTGACAGGTTAAAGAACCACCAGGTTATGTATTTTTATTATATCCACGTGTTATAAAGGGTTAGGGCCTTAGCACCGGGGTTTAAACAAAAATGGATTAATACGAGGTTTTAAGAGGTTAACGGGATTTATAGGTTTTAAACAAAACTAAGCCTAGGAGCCCGAAAAAGGGTTTAAAGGAGAGTAAAAAGGATATAAGGAGATGGAGGAAATGGAGGTGTTGGAGTTATAAGGAGAAAAAGGGAGAATGAAAGGGAAGGATAAAATAAATAGCTGCAAACCCTTTGCAACCCAAACCAACACTGTCTGACTTGATTTAATCCATCAAATGCTGCAAACTGTAGCAGAGCTAACACTGGCTCCTTTTGGGGATGAGATCCTCGCTGTGAGGTCTCAAGAACTTGTAGATCAATGCCTTTCTAGCTGAAAACACATTAATCAAAATTCCTAGTGTTCCATTGGGCATGGAGTCTACTTTGCCTACATAGAACTGATAAAAACAAAATATTTATAGCCCTTAAGGCCAAAAGACCTTAAACAACATAAACTTTCAAAAACCACCCATTAACTGGGTCATCAAAAACTGTCTCTCCTCCCATACTTTTCAATATGAAGGTGTTGTTCCCTTGAACCTATGAAATGATGAAAGGCCCTGTCTAGAAAGCATCAAATTTCCCATGATTGCCTTTCTTCTCCTTTAATGCATCACATTTCAAAACCAAGTCACCAATCTGAAAATTATTTGTTTTTTCCTTTTTGTCAAAGGCTTCCTCGATCTTTTTCTGATGTGTTGTAGCCTTTTCAACCAGCTGTTCTCTAATCTGATGTATTTATGCTAGATCAGTGATCCTCTTTGCCATTTCTTCTTCCTCATCCTATTCTGTTTGAAGGAATTTTGCCACAGGGAGAGTTAGCTGAATTGGAAATACAGCCTCAATGTCATATACCAGCTTGAAAGGAGAATTGCCTGTGGATTTTTTAATGGTCACCCTGTCAGCCCATAGTGCATACTTGAGCTTTGAATCCCAATTCTTTTTATTTTCCTCTAACAACTTTTTAATTATCCTGATTAGACTTTTATTAGAGGATTCTACCAGACCATTTCCTTGAGGATACTATGAGGTGGAATGAACAAGTTTAATACCCATAGAATCACACATTTCCACCAGCTCTTTTGCCCTGAAGGCTACTGCATTATCTGTTATTAATTTATATGAACAACCAAATCTGCTGAAGATATTTTCTGTCAAAAACTTCATGACCACATTATGATCAACCTTCCTTGTAGGGACTACTTCAATCCACTTGGTAAAATAATCAGTGGCTACTAATATTCATCTATGCTGGCCACTGGAATGTGGATTGATTTCTCCAATAAAATCCAAGCCCCACTGCTGAAAAGGTCCTTTTGCAATTATTGGTTTTAGGGGCAGGGATTTCAACTGCTGTTTTCCTTCAAATCTTTGGCACCTGTCACAAGATTTAATAAAAGAAAACACATCAGAAAATAAAGTGGGCCAATAGTACCCAGCTCTGAGAATTTTATGGGTTGTGGTTTTCCAATAATGGTGCCCTACACACATGATGTTATGAAATTGCTGCATAACTTCTTTTGACTATTCCTTGTCCAGACACCTCAAAAATATTCCAGATGGATCCCTCCAGTAGAGCATATTTTCATTAATGCAAAATTTTGCTGCTCTAAGTTTTAAAGTTCTAGCTTGACTTTGAGTAAATCCTGAAGGGATTTCTAGCTTCAACAAGAAATTAATTATTCCAGCATACCAATTACAAGAAGCTAGATTCTCAGCCACTAACTGCCTACTCTCTGTTTCAGCTGTTTTTTCCTCTTCTGCCTGACTATTTTCTGCAATTGTGCACAAGAAATCAATATCTAAAGACCTGCAATTTTCTTCAACCAATAATTTGGCAAGCCCCTGACCTCTGACCAGCTTGGTGGGATTCAGCTCAATATTAAATTCTATCATTTTTGCAATCCACTTTTCCCTTCTTCCATCAACATCAGGTTGTGTTAAAACATCTTTAATTGCAGCAAAGGGTACATATGCAGCTATCTTTGAATGCAAGATATAAACTCTGAAATATTTTAAGGATTTGATAAGAGCATATGCCTGTTTTTCTATAATATCATACCTTAGTTCAGCATCCCTCAAGTTCTTGCTGAAAAATGCTACTGGATGTTCTGAACCTTCTTCATCTACCTACAATAAAACTACTGCAATGGTGTCTTCAAAGGCAAAATAAAATATGTGAAATTCCTTGTTGTAGTCTAGACTTATCAATGTGGGAGCCTCCATAATAGCTTTCGTAATTGACTCAAATTATTTCCTTGCTGTATCAGTCCATTTGATTTCTGCCCCTTTCTTCAACATGGAGGTAACATGCTTTACCAGCTCTGCAAAGTTTGGAATAAACCTCCTTACAAAATTTATTTTGCCCAAAAAAGATTGAATATCCTTCTTTGATCTAGGGACAGAAAAAGTTTGAATTGCTTTGACTCTTTCTGGATCAATCTGAACACCTGCAGTAGACACAATATGTCCTAACAGCTTGCCTTCTTCTAAAGCAAATTGTGATTTTTTGGGATTGACTGAGATTCCAAACCTCCTGCACTTCAAGAATACTTTTTTCAAATGTTGTAAATGATTTTGATGGCTGCTAGAGTAAACTGTTATATCATCAAGATAGATAAGCACAAATTTATCCTTCTCTCCCACAAATGCTATATCCATAGCTCTCTGAAAGGTGGCTCCAGCATTCATCAATCCAAATGGCATTTTGGCATACATAAAAGTGCCCCAAGGAGTGGTAAATGCAGTCTTTTCTTGATCATCTGGGTGCACAGAAATCTGATTAAAGCCTGAAAATCCATCCAAGAGAGACATTACTTTAGCTCCTGAGACTTTTTGCAACAAATGCTCCATCTTGGGCAGAGGATAGTTGTCTTTCTTGGAGCATTTGTTTAAATTTCTGAAATCAACACAAAGTCTGATTTCTCCACTCTTCTTCTTCACCACCACCAAATTGGATACCCATTTCGAATACCTGAGAGGTACTATGATCTTGGCAGCCAACAATTTTTTAATTTCTTTCTCAACTAGAGGAAGAAGCATGGGATTTATCGATCTCATCTTCTGTTTGAAAGGCATAGTATCTTTCTCCAGAGGGATTTTGTGCTGAATTATGTTCTTATCATATGCTTTCAGATCACTATACTCCCAGGCAAACACATCAGCAAATTGCCTCATTAAATTGCAGTATTCAGCACTTTGATCAGCAGACAAATGAGTGGAAAAATTCACATATTTAGGCTAACCTAGACTTCCTATATCATGCTTACAAACTGTAGATTGGTCTTCTTTTAGGGCAGCTTTGTAAGACACATCATTTTGGTCAAACCGTCTTTCAAGAGGAATTAGACCTTTAGGAATATGATTACTAGGACGCTGGACAATGCTGTCTTTACCAATTTTATTTCTAAGCTGGGACTGGGGGTTTTCTAACAAGACATCATTTTCTTGGTCAATTTGCATTTCAGAGAACTCATCAATGACTTGAAGGAACCTATTTATCTCATCATCATCATCAAAAACTTTCCAATGGTGGACATTATCAGGCAAGGAAGGTCTGTACTTCACTTGGACTTCATACACTAGTTTGGGAGGCATTAGAGGGATAAATAGACTGGCAGACACAACAAGGGAATCAACAAGCTGATTTTGGGCTCTAGGAATGTATGAAATACATAAATAATCAAAAGAATCTTTGATTCTCCATACCTCATCTCTGTATGCTTTCAACCTTGGGTGCTTTTCCTGAAATGTTTTACTAACTTGTTGGATGATCACATTAGCATCTCCAAACACCTTCAGATTCTTGATTCCTCTGTCTTTGGCTGCATTAAGGCCCAACAACAGTGCCTCATATTCTACTATATTGTTTTTCACTTGAAAACCCAGCTTAAAAGATAGTTGAATGCTTTCGTTTTGTGGAGATACTAGCACCACCCCTGCTCCTACAGTCTCTCTGGAACATGCTCCATCAAAGAACATCTCCCAAACCTAACTTCCTTGCTCTTCTTCAGCTTGAACTGTTGGTTTCCTGATCTGCATTACAACCTTATAAGACTCTTCTATTTGGAGAATACATGCTCCAAAATCAGTGTCCACTGCATATATAGGATGATTTGTAGGACTCTTTTCATCACAGATAATATATGCCAACTGTGCTTCTCTATATAACCTCTTGCTTTCTCCTCCAAAAACTGGGAAAGTTGCATAAGAAAGATCATTCTGCAAGGTCCCACCTAATCTCTTAATCCACCCTCTGGACAGTAGCATGCCAAACTTAGGAGGGACATCTACTACCACAATATCCATCATCATACTCTTCATGGGCAGCTAAGTTAAGGTAATGGCCAGATCTTTAATCAATCCAAGACATTTCACCTTCCTTGAATCAAAATAAAATAAATCATGATAGGGTCTAGTGATATCAAGGCCTAACTCTTCCATAACAGCTTTAGGCATTAAATTGTGGCTAGTCCCTATGTCTAGCAAGCAATTGTGGAGGTCTTTATCATGAATGGTCAAGGAGACATAAAAAGATGGGGAATTATTATCAAGAGGCTCAATCATGGGGCTAAGCACAATGGTAGACTTGTCATCTTGCAAATTGACAGAGT
Organism: Pinus tabuliformis; assembly: GCA_031772625.1. Lineage (NCBI taxonomy): Eukaryota > Viridiplantae > Streptophyta > Pinopsida > Pinales > Pinaceae > Pinus > Pinus tabuliformis. The sequence goes on along the minus strand of CM062819.1, from coordinate 82,901,058 downwards.
CAGTGGAGGTTTGTCTGGTTTCTAGCTCAAGGGCTTCAAGGATAGGCTTTCTAAATATTTCATTTTTCACCAACTCTACCAGAGGCATTGCTATTTTCAATTTTTGAACTTCTGACTCAAAGTTGAACGAAGAAGATGATTTATCAGAACTTTTTACCTCTTGAACTGGATCTTTGAGGATGACTGGATCAGCTGCTAGTCTTCTCTGCTTGGTATTCTGTGGTTCTATTTGGAAAACAGCTCTTTGTGCAAGATTTTCTTTGAAATTCTTTACATTCAACCTTAGGTTATATCTCTTCTACTTTTCACTAGTTTGTAGAAGAGCTCCTCTATCCCATTCTTGATTGTCTTGTTCCTACAACAATAATTGTTCATACTCAGCCAATGTCAAAATTGCAGTGTTGCCTTTATCTTCCATGCAGTGAATTTCATCCTCATCTTATTCAAATTGTTCCTCCTCCATGACTACATTTTGGAAAGGAGCTTTAACTTTTTTATATTCTTTTGATTCTTCACCCCTCTGCATTATTTGTAACTGCTCATTTTCTCTTCTGAAAGGATTTTGATTTCTTGGAGCAAATATGTTCTGTTGCCTTGTTTTCCCTAAATTCTGTTCAACTTTCAGCTTAGAAATTTCAGCAGCAAATGACTCTATCATCTTAGTCATTTTGTCCAATTTAGGCTCTGAAGATGAAGAAGAAGAAGTAGAAGCCTGATTTCTCTACCTTCTTCTGTCAACTTGACTTTTGAGCTTTTATGCTACCATAATATTGGATTCTACTTCTAGTGTTGCATCCTGCATATTAGCTAGAGTAGCACATCTTCTCTCTCTCAATAACAAGTAGAAATTAGAGCCAAAAGCATTGGCATAAGTAATTTTGGTAGATGTAGGAGTATGCTTTACCACAGTTGGTATCTTACTATACATTCGATTGAATCTTTTATTAAAATCAGGCAAAGATTCACTATTTTCCTTCTTCAGATTACCAAACTCAGTATGATAATATAGAAAGTCTTTTTTATCTCCCCATTTCTTCAAAAACGCATCATCTAATGCTTCAATATCTTTTATTGATCTCTGGGTGTTATAGACATTTTTGCGCCTTACAGCATAGAGCATGAAATGTCAATAATCTAAGGGATCCAAAGTCCCTAAACATGTTGTTCCTACCCCTAGAGGAACAAGGTCAGCAAACCACAGCACTTCAGATCAGTTCTCCACTGAAAAACACTCAAAAACAGGTCAATTTTGGATCAAAGCAGCTGCTCCACTAAGCATCTGCGCTGAATGTCAAAAGCTCTACGGTGTACCTGCGCTGCATAGCAAGTGCAACAAAGGCTACCTACGCTGGGCGTACTTTGACATGTGGAGGAATCTTTTCTCAATGTGCCAGTGCCCAGGAAGCTTCCAAAATGACACTTGGATCAAAAGATTCGCCTAATGATGAGTAAAGAGGTTCTAAAACTCCAAGTGGAAGGTAGAAACTCCGAGTGGACTCAAGGACTGAAGAACAACTGGAGTTGAAGAGGACAACAAGTCACACATCAAGCTGACTTATCTTCACTCCAAAACTCTATATAAGGATCTCATCCCATGGGATCTGGAGGCCGGAATTGGGTGCAAAGAATTGCTGTTGGTTTACAGTTGAGAGTATTGGGTGATTGCTTGAGGGAGGTGAAGAGGAGATTTCTTTCCGTCGGGAAGGTGATGCTGGATTGGACCTCTCACGGTTGTATCACCACCTGAACCTTACTTCCTTATATTAATAAAGCATTTGAGGTTCTTCTATCCGCATGTGTTTCAATGGTGTATTGTCTTACTTGCGTATTTGATTTATGCTAATCCTTGAATCAATTATGAATGCATGCTTCTTGTAGTCTCCTTTTCTTGTCTTGTTGGCAGGATCTCGTGTAGCTGGGTCCGTGAGAAGACTTGGAGCTGGGAGTGAGCGGAAAATAGAGGAGATTGGATCGACCATTTGCGCAAGACATCGGTAAGTGGATCTCTTCCTTTCATCTCTTGCATGTCATAAAGAAGAAACTTTAGATAGCTTTGTTTCAGCTGTTGCTAAGGAACTATCACCCTTAGAGTGGGATAGGGTCATTCCGTGTTGGATACTTTTCCCCACAACAGACTGGCGACTCCACTGGGGAGTGGGTATTGTAGGATTAGCCGATACCCAGCTTGCATAAAGAGAGGATATGGAGCAAAGCGTAGGGAGATGAAGCTCCTTAAAAAATAGCAATCTTCCAAGAGACCTTCCTACTTTATGACTGGTAAAAACGAGCAGTTTTGGCATAGTTCATGCTCGTTAAAAAATAAACGCAAAACCGAGCAGTTTTAATGCGGACTTCATGCTCGTTAAAAAATAAACATAAGCATGTGAGCAAGATTCCCCCTAGAGTTCAAGCTCATCCAGAAAAAATGAACTGGTAAATAACCATTTGAGCCAGTAAATTCATCAGCCATAAAAGCCTTGGTCGTGTTTGTGCACCGTCACCTCCACTTTTCATTTGGCCGATCATTCACATCCACTTGATTGTTTACCTATTTTGAGGAACAGCTGCGAAGAGTGATCCCACCTAGCCATCCTTGTAATACTGCCGTGATTGGAAAATTCCAACCTGTACCTGGAATCTGCTGCTATCCCTGTTTATCACTCGTTCCTCAAAATACGAGTCTTCTTTGAGCTCTTTTCACTGACTCGTAAAATATGAAAAGTTTGCCGAGTTTTCGCCTTCCAGCTCGTTAAAAAGACCGGAAGAGCTATCCCTCCTCTAGATTTTAGTCTTTTTGGACCTGAGGGATTATTGCACAAAAAGATCGAGCGCTTGTCTAGTTCGGCTCAATAAAGCTATCGAACATTCATCCCTTCTGTATTGTTTTATACTTTTTCAGACTCAAGGGATTAGATGACGAAAAAGGGCCTTTGGAGTTAACTTTATGTACCTTTTTAGACTCTCTAAAAATGAAAAGGACCGAGTTGTCTTTGTCGCTAGACTCGTTAAAAACATTAAATAGCGACAAACTTGTCTTTAGACGAGAACAAGCTTCCCTATCGCTAGGCTCGTTAAAACATAGCGATGGGCTTGCCCGAAGGGCAGGTTATAGAAAAAGCATATGTTATCCTCCTCAAGCTTGACAAAAATAAAGAGGTACTGGTCAGAAATGACTGGGGAAAAATTGGGAGAACCTCAAAGCTTAATGGTAGCAGGTCGCTCTTGAACATGACACTTTTGCCTCCGTAAACATCGGGTTGGGTTATTATCATTCACCGGTCCCTTCACCATGGTCTCGCCATACCATCCATACATGGGGTAATGCTACCAATCCATCACATCAGTGTCGTCATATGTTCAAGAGATGTCATTCAGAAAGTGTCAACCGGGTCCCATCCACTACCATACATCATCTTTCATCCTTCCATGACCGCCACCCTGAATCATATTTCACAGATCGTTTTCACCATCATCACTAGCTCCGTTCCGTGTCACTGATGTGGGATTCATTAAGGCCCTCCTTTGACGGATCACTTCTTGTCGACATCAGCTCATTATCCAAGAAGATGATCTAGGAACACCCCCTCAGTACTTTGAAGCTTGCATGCCTCAATGGCAAGTTTCTCACTTCCGGCGATAGGTATACATTAATGACCTTCGACCAGGAGACTTTGCGTGGTGTTCGATGTCAGATCCTATATTCATGCCACGTGAATTGTGATGCAGTACCTTGAGGGTCATCATCATTATCGGTGATTCCTCTCGCGCTTGTTAACAGTTTACATTATTGACTGGTAATCAAGCGATGTCTTTCCATGTTCGACTTCAAGAAATTCTCACATGGATCGACTTGTACTAGAGTGAAGATCGAACAAGTTTGAAGACCTCGGATCTAGTTTCATCCATCCGGGCTGTGATATATATTCAGGAGATAAAAACATAGACATGTGCAACAGATGATCATCCTACTAAAAGGATGATAGTTAAAAGCAGAGAATTATTAGTCTATTATCAGACGATCGTCTGTTTATGTACAACAAATGTATTTATAAAGCTGAGCATGGGAAATGCCCGCATCAGCTAGATCATGAAAAGAAAGTATGAAAAGATAATGTATTGTATTGTATTTTGTTACAGGTCACCTCCCGACGATTGAATGAACTTCGGATCCTCCTAATAAAGCATTTCACCCGATAAACGACCTCATACTTTAGGGGGCAACTGTTATAGACATTTTTGTGCCTTACAGCATAGAGCATGAAATGTCGATAATCTAAGGGATCCAAAGTCCCTAAACATGTTGTTCCTACCCCTAGAGGAACAAGGTCAGCAAACCACAGCACTTCAGATCAGTTCTCCACTGAAAAACACTCAAAAACAGGTCAATTTTGGATCAAAGCAGCTGCTCCACTAAGCATCTGCGCTGAATGTCAAAAGATCTATGGTGTACCTATGCTGCATAGCAAGTGCAACAAAGGCTACCTGCGCTGGGCGTACTTTGACATGTGGAGGAATCTTTTCTCAATGTGCCAGTGCCCAGGAAGCTTCCAAAATGACACTTGGATCAAAGGATTCGCCTAATGATGAGTAAAGAGCTTCTAAAACTCCAAGTGGAAGGTAGAAACTCCGAGTGGACTCAAGGACTGAAGAACAACAGGAGTTGAAGAGGACAGCAAGTCACACATCAAGCTGACTTATCTTCACTCCAAAACTCTATATAAGGATCTCATCCCATGGGATCTGGAGGCCGGAATTTGGTGCAAAGAATTGCTGTTGGTTTACAGTTGAGAGTATTGGGTGATTGCTTGAGGGAGGTGAAGAGGAGATTTCTTTCCGTCGGGAAGGTGATGCTGGATTGGACCTCTAATGGTTGTATCACCGCCTGAACCTTACTTCCTTATATTAATAAAGCATTTGAGGTTCTTCTATCCGCATGTGTTTCAATGGTGTATTTTCTTACTTGCGTATTTGATTTATGCTAATCCTTGAATCAATTATGAATGCATGCTTCTTGTAGTCTCCTTTTATTGTCTTGTTCGCAGGATCTCGTGTAGCTGGGCCCGTGAGAAGACTTGGAGCTGGGAGCGAGCGGCAAATAGAGGAGGTTGGATCGACCATTTGCGCAAGACATCGGTAAGTGGATCTCTTCCTTTCATCTCTTGCATGTCATAAAGAAGTAACTTTAGATAGCTTTGCTTCAGCTGTTGCTAAGGAACTATCACCCATAGAGTGGGATAGGGTCATTCCGTGTTGGATACTTTTCCCCACAACAGACTGGCGACTCAGCTTGAATGACCCTATCCCACTCTAAGGGTGATAGTTCCTTAGCAACAGCTGAAGCAAAGCTATCTAAAGTTACTTCTTTATGACATGCAAGAGATGAAAGGAAGAGATCCACTTACCGATGTCTTGCGCAAATGGTCGATCCAATCTCCTCTATTTGCCGCTCGCTCCCAGCTCCAAGTCTTCTCACGGGCCCAGCTACACGAGATCCTGCGAACAAGACAAGAAAAGGAGACTACAAGAAGCATGCATTCATAATTGATTCAAGGATTAGCATAAATCAAATACGCAAGTAAGACAATACACCATTGAAACACATGCGGATAGAAGAACCTCAAATTCTTTATTAATATAAGGAAGTAAGGTTCAGGCGGTGATACAACCGTGAGAGGTCCAATCCAGCATCACCTTCCCGACGGAAAGAAATATCCTCTTCACCTCCCTCAAGCAATCACCCAATACTCTCAACTGTAAACCAACAACAATTCTTTGCACCAAATTCCGGCCTCCAGATCCCATGGGATGAGATCCTTATATAGAGTTTTGGAGTGAAGATAAGTCAACTCGATGTGTGACTTGTTGTCCTCTTCAACTCCAGTTGTTCTTCAGTCCTTGAGTCCACTCGGAGTTTCTACCTTCCACTTGGAGTTTTAGAAGCTCTTAACTCATCATTAGGCGAATCTTTTGATCCAAGTGTCATTTTGGAAGCTTCCTGGGCACTGGCACATTGAGAAAAGATTCCTCCACATGTCAAAGTACGCCCAGCGCAGGTAGCCTTTGTTGCACTTGCTATGCAGCGCAGGTACACCATAGAGCTTTTGACATTCAGCGCAGATGCTTAGTGGAGCAGCTGCTTTGATCCAAAATTGACCTGTTTTTGAGTGTTTTTCAGTGGAGAACTGATCTGAAGTGCTGTGGTTTGCTGACCTTGTTCCTCTAGGGGTAGGAAAAACATGTTTAGGGACTTTGGATCCCTTAGATTATTGACATTTCATGCTCTATGCTGTAAGGCACAAAAATGTCTATAACAGTTGCCCCCTAAAGTATGAGGTCGTTTATCGGGTGAAATGCTTTATTAGGAGGATCCGAAGTTCATTCAATCGTCGGGAGGTGACCCGTAACAAAATACAATACAATACATTATCTTTTCATACTTTCTTTTCATGATCTAGCTGATGCGGGCATTTCCCATGCTCAGCTTTATAAATACATTTGCTGTACATAAACAGACGATCGTCTGATAATAGACTGATAATTCTCTGCTTTTAACTATCATCCTTTTAGTAGGATGATCATCTGCTGCACATGTCTATGTTTTTATCTCCTGAATATATATCGCAGCCCGGATGGATGAAACTAGATCCGGGGTCTTCAAACTTGTCCGATCTTCACTCTAGTACAAGTCGATCCATGTGAGAATTTCTTGAAGTCGAACATGGAAAGACATCGCTTGATTACCAGTCAATAATGTAAACTGTTAACAAGCGCGAGAGGAATCACCGATAATGATGATGACCCTCAAGGTACTGCAGCACAATTCACGTGGCATGAATATAGGATCTGACATCGAACACCACGCAAAGTCTCCTGGTCGAAGGTCATTAATGTATACCTATCGCCGGAAGTGAGAAACTTGCCATTGAGGCATGCAAGCTTCAAAGTACTGAGGGGGTGTTCCTAGATCAACTTCTTGGATAATGAGCTGATGTCGACAAGAAGTGATCCATCAAAGGAGGGCCTTAATGAATCCCACATCAGTGACACGGAACGAAGCTAGTGATGATGGTGAAAACGATATGTGAAATATGATTCAGGGTGGCGGTCATGGAAGGATGAAAGATGATGTATGGTAGAGGATGGAACCCGGTTGACACTTTCTGAATGGCATCTCTTGAACATATAACGACACTGATGTGATGGATTGGTAGCATTACCCCATGTATGGATGGTATGGCGAGACCATGGTGAAGGGACCGGTGAATGATAATAACCCAACCCGATATTTACGGAGGCAAAAGTGTCATGTTCAAGAGTGACTTGCTACCATTAAGCTTTGAGGTTCTCCCAATTTTTCCCCAGTCATTTCTGACCAGTACCTCTTTATTTTTTTCAAGCTTGAGGAGGATAACATATGCTTGTTCTATAACCTACCCTTCGGGCAAGCCCATCGCTATGTTTTAACGAGCCTAGCGATAGGGAAACTCGTTCTCGTCTAAAGACAAGTTTGTCGCTATTTAATGTTTTTAACAAGTCTAGCGACAAAGACAACTCGGTCCTTTTCATTTTTAGAGAGTCTAAAAAGGTACATAAAGTTAACTCCAAAGGCCCTTTTTCGTCATCTAATCCCTTAAGTCCGAAAAAGTATAAAACAATACAGAAGGGATGAATGTTCGATAGCTTTATCGAGCCGAACTAGACAAGCGCTCGATCTTTTTGTGCAATAATCCCTCAAGTCCAAAAAGATTAAAATCTAGAGGAGGGATAGCTCTTCCGGTCTTTTTAATGAGCTGGAAGGCCGAAACTCAGCAAACTTTTCATATTTTACGAGTCAGTGAAAAGAGCTCAAAGAAGACTCGTATTTTGAGGAACGAGTGATAAACAGGGATAGCAGTAGATTCCAGGTACAGGTTGGAACTTTCCAATCACGGCAGTATTACAAGGATGGCTAGGTGGGATCACTCTTCACAGCTGTTCCTCAAAAAAGGTAAACAATCAAGTGGATGTGAATGATCGGCCAAATGAAAAGTGGAGGTGACGGTGCACAAACACGACCAAGGCTTTTATGGCTGATGAATTTACGGTCTCAAATGGTTATTTACCAGTTCATTTTTTCTGGATGAGCTTGAACTCTGGGGGGAAGCATGCTCACATGCTTATGTTTATTTTTTAACGAGCATGAAGTTCGCGTTAAAACTGCTTGGTTTTGCGTTTTTTTTTTTTTTTTTAACGAGCATGAACTTTGCCAAAACTGCTCGTTTATTTTGCATGCCCCCAGCATCATAATAACGCATGTCAAAGGAGGGTGCCCCCCAAGCTTCATTGCATTCAACTTGGTGGTTGGAATGAAGGTTTACCTTTGAATTTTGAAAAGGGGATTTGTTTCATTTTTTAATGAGGTTGACACAATAAAAGAACTATCCTCATGATTTCTTGTTTCATTTTTTAACGAGGTTGACACGAGATAAGAACCGTCCTCGGAGCCCACTGTATTTACAGTATTTCCATTAGGGCGATGATCCATGCTGACAAAATGTTTAGGAATCTTCCGAATCCATTAGATATAGAAGATTTCATATTGTAGGTTTCCACTGTGGCCACTTCCGCCAGATTATTTGCAGGTGGTAGGGCAAAAGTACCCATTAAGGCAGGGTCTTTTAGGAGACCTACTCCAATATTTTGGAGCGATTGATTACTTTCATGGATCATTGTGCTGCTTCCCGTAACTTGAGAACTGTTGGGGAGAAATGTTTGTTGGTCGACGATTGTAATTTTTCCTTGAAAAGGAAATACAATCCTCCTGAAGTAGGTCGACACAACTGCAGCCATGGCATATATCCAAGGCCTTCCCAGTAGGATGTTGTAATCGAGGTTTCTGTCGATTACTTCCACATCAACTTCTACTGTTTTGCCCCCCAGTTCAACTTGCAAGTTACTTAAAATCCCGTATGGAGTGTATGATCGTCCATCAAATGCTTTTAATGTCGTTGACGATTTTGACAAGGGTGGTGAGCCTAAACTTTTCCAGCAACTCATCGACATAAGGCATGTAGATGCCCCCTCATCAATAATTGTTCGATGAACAGTTTTGTTGAGGGCTTTCACTTGAATAAGGAAAGCTAGTTGAGCTGGTAACTGAGGGTCATATCCTTTATGATCAAAGGCCACAAGATTGGAATCCATTGGGTCAATCCCACTTATCGCTGCTAGTAAAGCTTGCTCTTGGGAGGGGAAATTTTGCGCTACCTCAAGTGTCGACATAGCGGACGACGATTGGGCGAGGTCCTCTATTATATTATAATCCTGTGTTATTTTTTCACGAGGATTAAATGTCGATTTGTGTACTACTCCCTTTGGCGACTTTATCATTGGTTTAGGAACGATGGGTGGCATGACTTTGGTCAGAGTTGTTGTTGAACTACTAGGTTGTTTATTTGCCTTGTTGTTCAACTGCTTTGGATTCCTGTAATCTTTATTCCTTGTCAAAGCATTATTCTGCTGCTTTGAGGTAGACAACATAAGCACTTGGGATCGGGAAGCATTTCTATTAGCAACCAGATTTTGGCTTGGATTAGGAAACGGATCAGTCAATACTGCTGGGGTTTTTGAACTCTTGAAGAGTTTCTTAACTTCAGCTATATGTGGACAATCTTTCGTCCAATGATCCTCATCGCATATATGACACCCTGTCGGGGGTTTCCCTTTCCTTTTCTTTTTCTTCTTGCCCCCTGGTTGCTTCAGTTGTTTGCCCTTGTCGGTCGACATGGCATTTACTTCTGAGGCAAGAAGTTCCTCATTTGCATTTTGACTAGAAATTTTGCGTTTGCCAGTCACGCCATTACTGGCGTGAGAGTTAGTATTCGATTTAGGAGGGGGAGGAATTGAAAATTCAGGTCTAGGGGCGTCAGGTATTTTGTCGTAGAGCGTGACTGACTGAGTATATACTAAGTCTAAGTATTGAGCACGAGCAATGACTTGCTCCTCTGTTACGACTCCTCCCTTGGCCACATCTTCCGTTATAGCCAGAAGTAATGACTTTATAAACCATTCAGCTAACAACTGATCGGGAACGTAAGTTTTCACCATCCTACGACGACGTCGCCACTCATGTATATGATCAGATATGTGAGTGGCCGTTGTCTGTTTGAAGTTGGTAAGGAGTTATGTTCCTGTTTCATACCTTATCGATAATTGAAAATGGGTTAAGAAAGTCGTGGCTAAGGAGCTGAAATTGTCGAAAGAGGCTCTTGGCAATTCAATGTACCATTTAGCCGCTGGACCTGTCAATGTCCTTTGGAAGAGGCGAAGTCTTATCGAATCATCGTTTAGAGTGTTCGATGAACACCACAGATGAAAAGTCATGACGTGATTCGACGGGTCTTCACCTGGATTTCCATTGAATTTAGGAATGTCCGATGGAAGTTTATGCGGAATCGCTGGCCACTAAGGGGCATAAGCAATTGGATCATTCGTCAGCCGGTTTAGATCTGGCAATTCTAGAGTTGCTACAAAGGGCAACTGTTGGTTCAGGTTAGGCGAAGCATATCCAGGATAAGATGGTATCGCCTGAGCAATGGGTCTTTGCAGACCAGCATAATGCTGACAACTTTGACAAAGTTGATGGGCATAACCATTATAGCATGGTTGCCCATTACTCACAAAGACTTGTTGCTCAGGTCCTTGATATGATTGCTGGAATGGCGGTTGTTGAGATTGAACCAGCTCTGGTTGTTGGACCATTTTCTGTTGACCAATACTGGATGATTGACCAAGATGAGGAGTCACAGTACTTGTTTGAGCCTGAGTCGCTCCAGATAAGGAGGCACTACCCTGAGATTATGATTGAGCCGCTGAGACAAGAGGTTGTTGTATTACAACAGGTAGCGCTTGTACTTGCGACGCATTTGCCATAGCAGGTGTGGTGGGAATATTCGACACAGGGTGTACTGGTTGCATTGAATATGCAACTCCTGATTGTTGAGGCAGCATTGGTACCCGACCGCTGGATGTAATTCCAGTTTGACCTGATCCTTGTTGTAAACTCTCATATGGTTGTTCTCTAGGAGGGAACAATGAAAGAGCATACTGCCCTCCACATGGTGGAAATCCCGTACTTAAAGGGTAAATTGGCCTTTGAAGACACATTGGATCAATTTGTTGAGTTTCAACATAAGAAGTACCAGATGATAATCCGGATGAAGAAATAGGAACTAACCATATTGCCGTCCCTGATTGGACTCCGGCTTGTTGTTGACAATTTGCCGGGACAGATGGTATACCAGCGAACATCGTTGGAGTAGCAGCAGGAGGTTCTGCTGCTGCTGTGTTAGACGACACAGTCCTAGATGTCGACGGTTGTTCAGACATATCTAGTCTATCCAAAAGATTTCTTAGCGATTCTACAAGAACTTACGATGCCAAAAGACTAACTTCGAAGATCAACGCAGGAATAGGAGGTGACTATGTTCCGTTTAAAATGAATTTTATATGACGACGCTTTAGACACAACTTGCTTTTTCACTTTTTAAGAGTCGAGAAAAAGCTAAAGATGACTCTAGTCTCCTTCGATGTATTAACGAGCCCGAAGTGACAAATGCTCGGATGGACTTTTTCAGTTATAGAGTTTGAAAAAGGCCAAAAGAAACTACTCTGGAGTTCTAGGCAGAGGGTGTGCCAAACCTTTCGCGAAACCACAGAATACGTTTTACGGTACGAGTGGTCGATCTTCGTGAATGCTTTGTTCACTGCATCGCGATCAGTAGGGTGGCCGACACGGCTTCCTATGGATAAAGGCTTTGTTCCTATAGGGGTCTCCCAATATACGCGACGGTACGCGGGAGCACAAATCCGTATTAGTGCTATCGTCCCTCAGGAGGAATCACCCACCTTCGTAGAGATCGACAGTCACTATGTTTAACGACGCCGGTTCACGTCTCTACCTAGACCTCTACTGTGTTTCGTTATGTTTCAAAGCGTTGTTAGATAAATTTAGTTCTATTTAGGTTGATCTTGATTAGCAGTTTGCCTTTATGGATCACCACGTGATGTATGATACAACTCCTAAATGCAGTCTAAGAATGATAAGCAAGCTTTTTTCAATTCTTTCAAATTATGAAAATCTTAACTACTGAAGGAAAAGAAAGACATCATCTTTTCAAACAGATCATAGAGCACACACTGATGCACTTTTCCTAAATCGACATGCAAACTGTCAAAATGCACATGCACAATGCAAGTATTTCTTTTCCTCTTCCTTAATGTTGATGTATTACAAAAAGAAAGCTGTTGTATAATTTCGAATTCAATTTCAAGCGAAAGCAAACAAATTTTGTCCAATAATCAAAAGAACACCTTAAGATTCACTCGTTTCAACACAAGAAATACTAAAATTCGAACCATATAACGAAAGCAAATGATCAAGCAGCTATGAACAACAATAAACTAGCTCTTAGAATCACAACGACACTTTCTCATAGGTCTAGATCCAAGAGGTCATAGCAAGACTAGTCCACTTTTGCTACGGGAAACTGTGAATGAAAGCAAGAAATACAATAAGAACAATCACAGTTTCTTCATACAACTAAGGCGGAATGAAGGCAAAGAAAAGTAGTTTCAACTGGGTATACAGGTTGACAACAGGCTGCAAAAACAATACTGAAAACTGGGCAACAGACAGTGGGGAATCCCAGTTGCACAAGGCAAAACTGGATCAGCGTAGGTGCTGCACTGTCAATCTGACATGCAGCGCAGGTAGCTCCTTCGGGACCTGCGTTGCAGCGCAGGTAGCCTTTGCTGCAGCTGCACTGAAGAGACAACTCTCGTCTCTCTCAGATTCCGGGTCACAGTTTGCTCAAAAATCAATGGTTTTTGGCCAAATCAGAGGCTATCAGTCAAGTATACACTAGAGGATGATTAAAGGAAGATGAACACTATCACAAAGAGCTAAAAAGAGTCCTTTTGGACCAGCTCTTCAAATCATAAACATGCCCAGCACTGGGCTAGAGTAGCTGCCCTCTACTTTGCATTTGAAGGACTCGAATGCAGTTCGATTCGGTACTCCCTTTGTTTAAGAAGTGAATAGCAAGAAACACAAGCTACCAATAAGACACGATCCCCAGTGGAGTCGCCAGTCTGTTGTGGGGAAAAGTATCCAATGCGGAATGACCCTATCCCACTCTAAGGGTGATAGTTCCTTAGCAACAGCTGAAGCAAAGCTATCTAAAGTTACTTCTTTATGACATGCAAGAGATGAAAGGAAGAGATCCACTTACCGATGTCTTGCGCAAATGGTCGATCCAATCTCCTCTATTTGCCGCTCGCTCCCAGCTCCAAGTCTTCTCATGGGCCCAGCTACACGAGATCCTGCGAACAAGACAAGAAAAGGAGACTACAAGAAGCATGCATTCATAATTGATTCAAGGATTAGCATAAATCAAATACGCAAGTAAGACAATACACCATTGAAACACATGCGGATAGAAGAACCTCAAATGCTTTATTAATATAAGGAAGTAAGGTTCAGGCGGTGATACAACCGTGAGAGGTCCAATCCAGCATCACCTTCCCGACGGAAAGAAATCTCCTCTTCACCTCCCTCAAGCAATCACCCAATACTCTCAACTGTAAACCAACATCAATTCTTTGCACCAAATTCCGGCCTCCAGATCCCATGGGATGAGATCCTTATATAGAGTTTTGGAGTGAAGATAAGTCAGCTCGATGTGTGACTTGTTGTCCTCTTCAACTCCAGTTGTTCTTCAGTCCTTGAGTCCACTCGGAGTTTCTACCTTCCACTTGGAGTTTTAGAAGCTATTAACTCATCATTAGGCTAATATTTTGATCCAAGTGTCATTTTGGAAGCTTCCTGGGCACTGGCACATTGAGAAAAGATTCCTCCACATGTCAAAGTACACCCAGCGCAGGTAGCCTTTGTTGCACTTGCTATGCAGCGCAGGTACACCATAGAGCTTTTGACATTCAGCGCAGAAGCTTAGTGGAGCAACTGCTTTGATCCAAAATTGACCTGTTTTTGAGTGTTTTTCAGTGGAGAACTGATCTGAAGTGCTGTGGTTTGCTGACCTTATTCCTCTAGGGGTAGGAACAACATGTTTAGGGACTTTGGATCCCTTAGATTATTGACATTTCATGCTCTATGCTGTAAGGCACAAAAATGTCTATAACACTGGGGTAATTCTCTAAACCACTTCCTAACCTCTCCATCAAGGCTCTAGACAAAAACTCTCATCCACACATCATTTTCATTTATATCTAAATTATCAGCATAACTGTAAAAAGCTTCAAGGTGTTATTTTGTTGTTACTCCCTCTGTACCAGTGAATTTAGGCATATATTTTTTATATTCTCCCACAAGCACAGGATTTAAAGGCACAGACAATACGAATGGTCCATATCTGGCAGCTACAATTCTTTCTATCCTCGTAGGTGCTTGTTGTCCTGCCATGATTGGAATATTTGGAAGAATACTAGCAGATTGAATGGTAGGGAGTAATGTGATGGATGGCAGAGATAAAGTGATGCTTTGGACTGAATGGGAAGCTTTCTTTGGACTGAGATTCAAAGGGGAACTAACTGCACAAGGGGCTGAACTAATCTCTGAAGGTTTTTCCTTATTAACAGTGTTGGGTTCTAAATCTTCGAACTGTAAATCTTCAGCTATGACTTTGTCTTTCAGAGATGAATGAGATTTCTTAGGCTTACCTAATCCTGATGCCCCTTTCTGTGATTCTTTTTTGGATTTGACAGTCCTCTCAGGGTCAGGAACTGGTTCAACTAGTGATTACTGAGGATTTCTTTGAGTATGTCTCACAAACTGAGCTAGAACTTCAATGTGGAGTCACCAAAGGCTAGTCTTCCTCCAATGGAGTCGCCAGATAGATGATTACAACCAGAAAATATGTTTAAACCTTGTCTATCATCAAAGCTTGAAGCTGTGTCGTTCTCCTAGGGAAGCTGAGCTTCAATCTCCTCTCCCCATCAACGGCGCCAATTAATGTTATCACCCCAAGAAACTCTCCTAGGTTGTATATCAGAGATGCTCGAGAACATTACAAACTCAACAAAATGTTGGATAAAATGGTGGATGAATGTAAGAAATGCTGCATATTCAAGCCAGATAACCACTTCTACTATGCTTAACCCCAGACATGGGTGAACACCCCCAGACTACAAGGATTTTAACCATCAATTACTCACAGTTTTAAAGAAAATGTGATGATGGAGAACACTAATCACACCAGTAGATGCACAGGACCTTGTGATGGCCAGCTGCAACCAGTTTAAAGGTCTGTAAATCTGTTTCTAATACACAGACAAGATGACAGCTCTCTGGCATTAAAAGAACAGAAACCTGCAAACAAATTCAATGATACATGCTAAATCCTAACATAGAGGTGGGATGATAGCCCCTCTAATGCTAAACATTAACGGCACATGAATAAATGCAAAATAGGCACAGCCTTGAAGAAGAAGAAGAAGTGGACAGTGCGCAATTAACATCAAAAGAAGCTTGCATTAGCTAAAAATGAAGACCAGATGCTGCAGGTATCACAGCAGTTACAATCTCCAGAAGTTGAACCTTATAGCAAAATAACACTCATCAACCTATTACATCATGTTTTCTGGGTATATATAGAATCTGTTTACAAAAATTACTCTCTGCTAAGCATGAAGGGGTCATAATTGACCACCAACCACATTTACAGTTAGATATGGGTCTCTGATAACAGTTTGATTGTTTTTAATAAACAAAATGGCTCTTTCTATACTTTGATGTCCTTCCTGAACAGGTGAAATATTAACTGAATAAATTTCCATAACTGCTGCAGTCATTGAGCTACTCGAGGGTGTCCTTTCTGTCCTTTGGCCATTCTGTCTTTAAAAGTAGTTGGTTGCAGATTAAATGCGCTGAATATTTAACCATGAACTCCTTTTTTCTTCGGGTGCACAGGACTGCTATAAACATGAAGATTACATTGGAAACTGGCGGGAGAGGATGAAAGACACAGAGGTAGATTAAACAACAGAACAAATCCCAGCTGTCGGATGATAAAATGAACAGCGGAGATTGCGCTGGACGAGTTATCGGGAGATGACAAAGCAGATGCAATGAGGGGCGTCGGATCATGTGAATGAACTGTGGAGATTCGATCTGAGAGGTGAAAAGGAGGATCGTGTGGGAAAGATTGAACGGCTATCGGCAGCAGGAGCTGCGTACAGATTAACAAGTGGGGAACCATACTCAAAGGGCAGTAAGCGGTTTCCCCGCACCACTTTCGGCACTTAGCACTATTCATATGAGGGCAAGCGATGCAATGAAATAATGACATGTGGCTGGCGGGAAATCACTTAAACATGGGTTAACAGTCGAGCAGGTTGGCAGAGCGGGGGCTGCGATAATCGTTAGATCTCTGGGAGATGATCGGACGGCCACGGGTTAATCGCACATATTTGGTCGATATGACAAATGATGTGATAGGTAAAAGGCCTCCCAGGTTATGTATTTTTATTATATCTGCGCGTTATAAAGGGTTAGGGCCTTAGCGCGAGGGTTTAAACAAAAATGGATTAATACAAGGTTTTAAGAGGTTAACGGGATTTATAGAGGTTTTAAGGGGTTTATAGGTTTTAAACAAAAGGAAGCCTAGGAGCCTGAAAAAGGGTTTAAAGGAGAGTAAAGAGGATATAAGGGGATGGAGTAAATGGAGGTGTGGGAGTTATAAGGAGAAAAGCGGAGAATGAAAGGGAAGGATAAAATAAGCAGCTGCAAATCCTTTGCAACCCAAACCAGCACTGTCTAACCTGATTTAATCCATCAAATGTTGCAAACTGTAGCAGAGTTAACACGACCGACAACAAGGGTGTGTAAGTCAGATTTTCAACTAGCGATGGACTCGGCAAGAGTTTCTTGTATCTAGGAGGAAGCCGTAGCGGTGAAGCAAGACGGTTATCCAAGACTCTTTTAGCTTTGTCTAGGAAGGGACAACGATGGATGGCATGATTGCCTTCACACAGTCTACAAGGAATTTTAGATCTTCCTTTTTGTTTGGTGACTTCATTTTCACTAGTTGACGGTGTACTCTCAACATGATCATTAGAGGTTGACGACACCGGATTGTGCAAGCGGGGAGACCAGTCCCTTAAGATCCGTGGGATGCAAGGACAATCTGGATGATTGTGGTCCCCTTTGCAGATGACACATGGAGATTTAGGTTTGGATGGTGAAGTGTGTGGATTTTTGCTAGACGATGTATGGTTGCCCCTTTTTGCCGTTGGCTCCTTCTTCTTCTTCTCCTTCCATTTCTTCTTCTTCTCAGTTACTTGGTTTTTAGTTTTACTAGCTTCACCAAGCGAAGAGGAAGAAGGAGAGGGAGAAACAAACAAAGTAGAAGGTTGGGGGGTAACTCTAGTATCATCTAGTTGTTGATTTGATTGCTCAGGAATCACGGTGCTTTGAACGACAGAGGTCAAGAAAGGCCATACTAGTAGGCCAATTGTCAATCCTGGAAGGGACAATGTGGCCATATGAGGCGCACCAACATCTCCCCAGGAGGAGAAAGGACTAGGATTTCCCCCAAGGGGATATCCTTGATTGGTGGACTCCATTTTCTCAACCTAAGATCAACGAGGGAACAGTGACGTTATTCCGATTAAAATAAATTTTAGACGCTTTGAAACAACTTGCTTTTTCAATTTTTAAGAGTCGAGAAAAAGCTAAAGATGAATCTAGTTGCCTTCGATTTTTAATGAGCCTGAAGTGACAAGTGCTCAGATGGACATTTTCCTTTAAGGAGTCTAAAAGGGAATGAAAGAGACTACTCTGGAAATCTAGAGATAGGGATTACCAAACCAATTACAAAACTACAGAATACTTTTTACGGTATGGCAGTCAATCTTCCTGAATGCCGTGTTCAGTGCATTGTGATCGATAGGGCAGTAGACACGGCTTCCTAATGATAAAGGATATAACCTATTGTGGTCTCCCAATATATACTCGATGGTACATGGGAGCACAACATACTGGTACTTGTCGTCTCAAAGAGGAGGAATCACCCAACCTACGATGAAAGCGATAGTTACCAAGCTTTACGACGCGAGAATACATCTCTAGCCTAGACTTCTAGATGTTGTGCGTTAGGTTCCAAAGCGTTTTTATGTTCATTGAATTTATTTTACAGTTGATCTTTCTTAAGAAGTTTGCCTTTAATGTTCACCACGTGATGTAGATATACAACTCCTAATATGCAATCTAAGATGATAAAAAGTCATTTACTGTTCTTCTTGCAATGAAAATCCTAGCTACTAAGGAAAGAGAAGTGAAATCCTTTCAACATAGAGCAGACAACACACACTAGATGCACTATCCTAAATCAAAATCAACAAGCAATCTAAATGCAAATTCACATGCATGTATTTTTTTTCCACTTTCTTAATGCGTGAATGACAAAAAGAATGCTAAATACAAATCTAAATTATCTCCTTTCAAAGCGATAGTACTAACGATTTTCTTTTCAAAAAAAAAAAATGAAAGGAAGACAAGACGACACTTTCCGATTTTGAATTGAAAACTACTTTTGATAATTGAAATATTATTAATTTAGATCAAATACAAGAGTAATAGTGTAATCGACTATAAAAAAGAGGAGGATTCTTTTCTTTGACTGAAAATGACACTTGCGACACTTTCAAATCAAAAGACAACAGTTCGATTAAGCTACTCTTTTGAAAAGGAGAACTGTAAATGGCGAAAAATACATAAAAACATTCACAATTCTTTGTACAATGGAGGTTGAATGAGGCAAAGGAAGGGGGTTTCAACAGTGGTATATTGATCACAGATAACAAAACTCCTGAATAAAGCTAAATACAGTGAAGAAAAAACCAAAATCTGGAGGTAGAAACAGTCTTACCTGATCATCGCACCTGTAACACACGGAAACAGGGATGCATCCCACCTACCGCACATGGGAGGTGCGATGCATCCAGTCTGCCAAAAGGAGACAGTGCGATGGTCCAGGGACAAGCCTTTAACTTGGTTTTTGGTCACAGTATGCAGCTTAGTTCAGGGATTTAGGCTAAGCTAATGATAGTCAGTAAATACAAAGTATAGGGGCTGATCTAATGAGGTTACTTGAGCTGCCTATAGGGCACTTAGGATGTTTGCAAGTCAGTTGCTCAGTTCACAAACAAACCCGGAGACTAACTGAAGCAGCGTTGATCTACTTTGCACTTGCATATCAAATGCAGTTCGAAGGCTAGCTGGCTTAACTTCAGGCTCTGTCTGTGGTTTATGAAGCAAACAAGTAGAGACAAGCAATCAAACTATTCGCTACCCAGTGAAGTCACCATTTTGTTATCAGGAAAACTAGTGTCTATTCAGAGCTACTAGTCCCAGTAAGATGGGTAGCTATCTTAGAAACAAAAAAACTAAAGTTACTTGTGTTTTCCTTTACGAGAGATAGATGAGAAAGAAGCAAAGAGTACCATCCTCAGTGTTTCGCTTGGCTCCTTGCTTGTTTCCTTTCCCCTTTGACAGAATCTTGCCACTTCTTCCTTACTTGTCTCACTTCAAAGAGCACCTGTAGAGTCAAAGCAGCATAATACCATCAAAGCATAGAGATCTATCACCATAAACAATATAGGATCAGATGTATATTAACCATACAAATGCATATATCAATACAAGATTCAGAGGTATACAAGAATATGGAGGAAAACTCAAATAGCTTTATTGATAGAAGTAGTAGAAGAGAGGATTACAACCCATTGGTCTGACATAGTGCCATCCTCCTAGCATGAAAGCCCTCTTCACCTCATACAAAGCAAGATCACCCAACAATGTCTTCAAAGAGAAACCAACAACACTTCCTTGCAAATTACAAAATTCTAGCCTTTTGGATCTCTGGGATGAGGAATCCATATATAGATGTTTGCCAGGGGGGTGAGTCAGCTTTTTGGATTTTGATTAGTGTCATCTCTCTGATAGTTCTTGGTTCCACTTGGAGATTTCATGATCTCTTACTCATCCTTGGGTGAATTTAGAGAGGCGAGTGTCAAATGAGCAGCTTCTAGAAGATTCTTAGGGTCTCCACCTAGTAAACTGCTTGTGCCATTTGTTTGCTCTCGCTCAATACACCATACAGAATGGCTTTCCAGTATGCATCACACTTTTTAAATGTGGCAGGTGAGATGCATCGCACCCTTAGCACTGGGCAGTCTGTATGGTCCTGCTTTGACCAGTTCTGAGTAGTTTTTCATGGAGAACATCTGGTAGATGATGTAATCAGCTGACCTTGCTCCTTTAGGGTATGAAATAACACTTTTAGGGACTTAGAAGCCCTTGGTTTATGGAAATATGTGATTGGGGTTGCAGTGCCCAAATATGTCTATAACATGGAGTGTGATGATGTTTTCTCCTTTTGGTATGTTGACTGAAATTTTCTCCTGCATCCTTTTGCTATATGCGCAAACTTTTTCCAAGCATAACATATTATATGTTTCATATTCCTTCTAACACAATCAATGGCTTTGTGACCAAACATATTGCAAGAAAAACAATATCCCTTAAAGTATCTACAAGCTAATGATATTTATGTGTGATGGTTATTAGCTTGAACCATTCTACTTCTGTATCTTGCTGCAACATGTCCAAAATTATGACATATAAAACATTCAACATTATTCATCAGATGAAAGAATCGATTAACAATTCCATGGTTAGGAGTAAATGATTTTCTTTGAAGACTTTCTTTCCTTGGTGTTGATGGGGTTGGCCTCTTATCTCCTTATTGAGCCTTTCACGTTTTGCATTAGAGTTCCTTGCCTCAGTTTGTGAGCTAGATTCACCTTTACAGTTTTATGAAAACCAAGACCAGATTTGATGGTAGGAGACCTTTGACTACTAAGAATATCATCCAAAATCTTAGTACTATCTTAAAATCACAAAAGTTTATCTTTTTCTTTTAATTTATCTTTTAGGATATTTACCTCAACCTGATATTGCTCCTCCTTTTAGAAACACTGCTTCTTCATGATTTCTTCAACATTTATTCCTTCTTCCACTTGTTGCCTTAATTCGAGAACTTAATTTTCTTGTTCTTCAAATGCTTGAAATAGTTATTCATTCTGCTTATTTGAATTTTTAAGATATTCTTTTAGAGAAACGACAACAGCTTCAAGACCTTCACAGTAACTAGTTCTTTCTATAAGTTCCTTGGTTGTTGAGTCCTTTTCATTCACTTCATTTCTCAATGCTGTCACTTCATCCTGCAACCTTTGACTTTGAACTTTCTTTTCTTTGTACTGCTTCTTTATTTTGTTTCCTTTCTCCAACTGAGATTTTAACTTGGTAACTTCTTCTTTGTAGGCACATTCCCTTTTATCAATTAGATATTTTTTATCTCTAATTGTGTCTCTGATATTTTAAATTCTACCTCTATTTGATTTCTTTCTCTTTCACCCAAAAGAGAAAATTCAGTTGTTTCACTGTCACTTTCATTATCTTCAAATGAATAGAGAAATGTATCACCAGAGGACAACAAATTCGTACCTAATAATTATTTTTCTTGTTCATCTTCATTCTAAGGTGATTTTGAATCTAAAGAGTTGCTTCCACATAATATCCAATCGTCTCTCCCACTCTCACAGTTCCTTTGAGACATCTTCTTCTTTTGAGGTGCTTTCTTCTTTTGTTTCTTTCCCATTGTTACTACGTATCTCCTTCAAGTGATCAAGCTTCTGCCAAAGGACATGCTCTGATACCAATTGTTGGAAATAATACTAAGAGGGAGGGTGAATCAGTGTTTACAGATCGATAACTTTTTATATTTCATAATCATATTTATATATGCTACATCAGTGAAAGGAACTCGTGTGTGCAAGCAACTGTTCTTAAGGAAACCAACGTATGTCCAGTGAACTTATGATTCAATTAATTCATCATATGTTGATATTTAATTAGTGCATCAATACTTTATTAAAATTTAAACAGTAACCATGTGCAACAATAATAGAATAAACCATCACACATAAGCAACACACATGAACACCAAGATTTAAGGTGGAAACCCAATGTGGGAGAAAAACCACCTGTTGTTGTTGTATTTGTATTCTTTTTAATATAAAGAATAAGATATTTACAATCTTGTACTAGTGGAGACTCATACCAATACGTAGGCACTCACCTGTAGTAGGCTACAACCTTCTCTCATTCTCCATCTTCTACTATAAGGGAGCTATAACCCCCTAACTCTTGTACTGGCTGATATGTTTACCAGTACGTAGGCACCGACCTACCATCTTCACTTTTTTTCTATCTACTACTAAAAGGGAGCTCCAACCACCTAATCTAATCACCAGCCACTACTAGCGAGAAGCTTCAACTTCCTCACTGAAGGCTTCAACCCTCAGTATCCTCCAGGGACCACGTTTCATAAATTTTCAGACTGGATACTCCTAGTACACAACAACACACTATGAAGGCCTCATGTCATCAAGTTTTCATAGAGGACCCATCAATAACATTGAAGCTCAAAATCAATCATCACTGCAATACATCCAGCAAATACATCTGCATCAACCAATCACTGAAACCCAATCATCAAACTCTGATATAGTTGAAACCTAATCATCAAACTCTAATATAGCTGAAAACCAATCATTAATCTCTGAATCAACCATAACTGAATCAATCAATCACTTAAACCTCTAACACAATGAATTAAATAATGATTGAACCTATGACACATCTGAATCAACCATTCATTCAAAAAATAATCAATTTTCAATCAATCAACTAGAACAGATAGATCACTATAACTAGTATACAGATCTGAACCCAAAACACTACATCAACAACCAAAACCAACTGTAACCTCAAAAATCATGTGTCACAATGTATACGCTACTTCAATGAATCCTTTAACAAAACCTGCATATAGCTGTAAAACTACTGAATCATAAAAACCTCTGAATCAAAATTGTGCCAACCAGTAACAAGCTGAAGATATATTTTCAAATTACATATATCTAAAAAGACAACAGCAAAGATCACCCTTCTCACTTAATTAATCAATCAATCAGACTCAATCTCCTTATGCATTTAGTTCTACTTTCAAATCTAAGAATACGTCAATGACAGACATCAGTAAAATAACAACATTGGTAGGATAGATCAGTCATCTTTGAACAACATGCTTTTCTTTTGCATACGCTACTTGGAAGTGCCGAACTAGCGTGTATATATGACTTCACCAAGGTGAACCAGTGTACAGATCTGCAAATAAAAACTTATAACTTCGTAGCTATTCCAGTCTTCAGATATACCCATATCGTAGAATTTAAATCACAAAACATTTGTTAGCACTCATATCTAGCCTATCCATTATTAGATCTCATAATGATAAGTCATTATCAAATCTCATAATGATAAGTCATTATCATCCTGATCCATCATTAGATCTCACCCATCATCAAACACTTAGGTGCATACTTAATCCAGATCAAGCAAAGCATCAGAAACCCATAACATGCATAATTGCTTTTGATTTAACACTTGATAAGATATTCATTACTTGTGCACTTATCCCTTTGATCTTCTCCTCCCTATATAGTTTTAGACTTTCTCAATACCTCGGACCAAAAGAACACTTAAAACCTGTGGTATTCTTAAACAGGATCAAATAGTCATTAGTCCGCTCAATATTGTGAGCTAATACCATGGTATTGACCCTTGGTATTCTTTCACCTTAATTTCCTTAAATTTTCATCCCATACGTGCTTTTCCTCTTGTGAAAGTGTGTGCATATGTATACACTCTTTTTATACAGTGAACCCATGTGTATATGCGCTTTTTGTAGAGTGAACCCATGTATACAACTTAACATGCATGAAAACATCATTTTTCTTTAGCTTCTTGATTTTGATCTATAGTCTTGTGTTCCAACATCTTGTTTACCTCTTAATTGGCCTATTATAATGTAATTTAGCATCATACATCGCTTCTAAACTAATTTCTCTTAACGACCCTGCATTTTGTCACATCTGTAAACAAAAATGTCATGCATTCTGTCACATCCTGTTTATACTTTTATCAATTAGTTCGTTCATCAAATATCAAGGACAACACACACTAATAATCTCCTTGTATCAAACATTTGACCATTATTATCTTCCATCATTCTATCGCCTCTAACCTGTAGATTCATCTCCATTCCATCATTTTGTCACCTCTGATCTATCTTGTAGATTCATATAGTGCCATATACTTGTTCTGCTACAAGTGGGTTTCCATCAAGTACAACACATGCATAATATTTCCGACATAGTCATGTCAATTGTTTTATCATATTACAATCTCCAGTTTGAATCTACAAGGAATTTCTATAGCTCCATAAAAACTGAACATGCATAATCTGTGTCAAACAATTTCTACACCTCCATCTTAAGGCCCCAAACAACTGGGTCTTCTAAAGGAACCAAAGGATAAAACGTAGAAAACTTGTTCCAACTATACTTTAGCATTGGAATCATTAATACCTTAGTTTCTAACTAAAAACATCCATTACTCATAAGGTGGCTATGAAACTATGCAGTATCACCTAAACTCGCCATTACATAAACATTAGGTGGGGAGTGAGTGTGTATAAACAAAGAGATAAAACGATCATTAATTTAGGCAAAGCCTGTCACCTAAATCCCCACAAAGGTGTCGAAAATCTTAATGCTACATGATCATCATTCATGCATATTGGATCACTTATCAATTTTAAGAGTATTGACATTATTTAGGCCACCTGTCTTGTAAATAACACTCTACAATAGGAACCCCTGCTATCCCAACTCTTATGAAAATCTTTAAGTGAGGATCTTCCCATTATTACAACACAAAAGTGAGTATAACTTTCTCTTCTGCAAAGGAACTATTGGAGAGATGTAACTTTCCATTATTCTTGCCAATGTTATTCCACATATCATAGTAGTTGAATCTCAGCAAGTTCGCATAGTCCCAATGTGAATGCCATGTTAATCATGGTGTTGACTAAAACAACTCCTAATCCTGTGAAGTCACAAGGTAAGCATGTGATCCAAGGATTGGAAGAAAGAGGATGCGACTAGCAAGAAGACTTGTGACCTCTTCATGGAGATGTGACCTTGTGGGATGACGACTCGTAGAATGGTCGTATAGTCACAACTTTTTGTAGGTTGTATTTCCCAGTCATTTGTATCGGGTTCTGCAATGCAACTCTGTGACTTGGGGAAGGGTTGCAAACAAATGATGTGACTTTGGTGAGTTGCATAGTCACACCACTCTGTAGGTCGCATTTCTTGGTCATTTTTCGGAGCCTAAATTGCAATCATGTGACCTGGGGAAAAACTTCGACCTGAGGGTAAATAAATATGAGATTTGTGTCATAGTTAATGGTAAAGCTCCTTCATTTTGGGACTCTATTGATTAAAAAACATTTGAAGATTTAGAAGGTTGAGACTATAGAATACCTTTGTGAAAGGGATTGATTAATTTAACTCTCCACAAATCTTAGTAGTCCCAACCATGGACGTTGGAAGCTATCAAAATGAACTTAATATGGAAAACACTCTTGAATTATGACCCCTCTTTAATGTGGGATATATGAAGTAATGTTTTAGGGCAGTCGACCCATCATAAATCCTCCCTGGGTGTGGACCTCATACTTATTTTGAATTTGTATAATTACACAACATGCCTATTGTTTTCAATGCATGCTTACACTAGAATGACCATTATGTATCGATAGCTTAGAATCCTTCTACATATGGCGATATTAAGCATTCCACGACTGCACATATAGATTTTGTCTTTTAAGAAATATAAATTGTGGTCCTAGCGGATTTCTTTAATGCAATGCATCTCATGAAGGTAACTTGATAAGTCCTTTGTTGTGTTATACATATGTTTTTCTTCACTCTCCCATCGTGATTTAACAAGAACTCAGGTGCATTACTTTATCCTTCTTTTCCATATTGGATTATTCATAAGTGAAAATGGAGTGAATATAACTTGTGATGACCTTGACAACTTGACAAATGAGGTCTTCATTCTATTTCAAAGAGACCATTCCAGTGGTCCTTATGAATAAATGAGTCCCATCGAGACATGAAAAAAATGCTATAATGCAACCTGGGTGGAAATTTGACTTGCTAGAGGTTGCATAATCATGTTGCAGATAGGTCGCTCACCCTAGTTGCTTCTAGAGTGCGACTCTACGACTTCGGTGAAAGTGTGACTTGCCAGGGGTCACATGGTCACATAACCTAGCTAGTCGTAACCCTCGGTGACCTTCCTAAGATGATGAGGTGTGACTCTCTGACCTATATTGTTGACCAAATGAACCTTGCTGCTTTTACCTATCACGTGGGTATGATGATTTATGTGTCTTTTCTTCTAGTTGCGAGAAAAGAAATATTTTGTTACAACAAAGGTAATTTGTGGCTCCATGATGCTCATTCAATGTAGCCTCACAGCCACCGCTCATACTCTTGGAATATCGAATTGATGCATGGCATTTGGTTCCTTCAACACATGAAGTTCAATCTGATGCAACCCTTCACCATTTGTGACTTGCATGTGTGCACTTGCAAGCCAAATACTTCCCTAAATGTGATCTGAGTGAATAATTGAGTACAATGCTTTTCCTTTGGGATTGTCACATATTTAATGGATATGTTGGCCAAAAGTGCACAAACATGGTTTACATAGCTAGCTTTATGTCGTGCATTGGCCATTTTGGTCTTCTTCATGACAGTAAGATCTTTTATAGGATTGTTAAAGTCATTACTTGTAGCAGGAAGAATGATTTTCACACCTTTGCAAACTAATATCTTCAACATTATTGTTTCACAAACATATATGTACAAAGTGAAACAAAATTGATCTAGAATGGTTCTAGCATCACAGGGTCTAGATTTTACCTTGAACCAAACCTTAATAACAGAGAAAGATAATAGAATAAGAAGGAATTCCCTCATGTGTGACATTACCTTTCCAGAAACTCTAAAGCTTAATGGATACCATATCTCGAACAAATCACCTAAAAAGAAATACCAAAAGTTGATCTTTACGACACTAAAAATCCACGAACTGCAGTAAAGGAATTCCTTATCCAAACAAGAACATCCTCAATAATCAAGCTCCATGGAAAAAAAAGATAAATCCTCTTCATGTCATATGGTACCCTCCAATGGTGTATATGGTACCCTCTTCATGTTGGTTGACCACCTTCCATGTGTCGTGTGTTATCACTCAGATGCACAATTCATATGGATTGGTCGAACATATAACCACGTTTGGAAATGCCTTGTTTGTTCTTTTATTATTATATGTTTTCACTTTAATGTGGTTGAATTATTCGGGTGCCTCTACTTCAATACATAATGTATGTGTTTAACACCTTTCCCCAACATATCACATGCACTCACATTAGCTCCCATAACGCTTTTAGCGTGGTGTTATCCCCCTTAGCACTACCATATGACCTATTTCTTTGTAATGTGATCCAACATTATCCCAATTTAATATTATCTCCAAACATTGGTTAAAGGAATATGTTGTCTAAATTGAGACAACACTGCTTGAAAGCAACCATTGTTAATAACTTCCACCCTTTGGTTTGAAAAGGTTTGTTGATTTCCCTTTATTCACCCTGCATGAAAAAATATATTATGAATTAGCTAAATCATAGAAGACAATGACTTCGCATGTGTTTCAACATAACGCCTTGAATATGATAAAAAAGGAAATTAAAGGTTGGTCTAAGTGAGTTCCACAAAGTCCAAGAGAAATTTACCCCATTAATACGAATATTTAAAATATCTTGGGTGTTAATTTAAGTGACAAAAAATCCACAAAATAAAACTTATGGGGATTAGCTTTCAATATACAAGTGGAAACTCTTTATTTACCTAGACCTTGAAAGGGGAATTGAAGGTGCTCTTGACGATATACGGTTTCAAAAGAGACAATATTTGCTGCATACCTTGATGTACATTTCGAGATGTGGGGAACCAATTATGATCCTAGGGGAATGTGGAATGCAATGATTATGCTACAACACTGAAGGGAACCTTCCCTTTGACATTTTATGGTTTTCCTCAGACCTTAATGTGATTAACATAATGAACAGAAAATTGCAATCATGTCTTCCCACACACGATGCCACCACTGATTGCAATACATATTACGGAGTGATAAATTTAAAATTCATGGGAAAGCAATCAAACCTCTAAACCCTAATGCAATGGTAGGGTAAATGCACAAGATAACACATGAAAAATGAATGCAATATACATCGCATGATCACACGGGTGAGTGCATCGACAGAGTCTTATAAGAACAATTCATGGGGAATTAACCAATCAACAACCAAATCATAACCTTAATGGCTTGAGGCGAGTAGTGGGGGACACACAATTTTGAATATGCCCAAAATTTTGGGTGTTGTTGTAGCGACTACAACAAAATTGACAAATCATTACAGCGAGTGGATCAATTTAATGATGCATTACTCTACCATTGCTCGTTAGATTCCAAATTTACGAAGTGTATCTGAGGAACACTAAAATCAAGATTTTCACCATTGAAGATCCAACCAAGAATATTCAAATAAAGGCTTTCATGGTTGAAGAGCCAACAATTAACTTTTTGTAAAAAAATTTAAAGCTAAAATTTATTTTAACATAGATTTTTTATAATCACAAGAATTGCAAAATATGTATAATAAAATATCAAGATTGATAATAAGAAAAGGACAATTGGAGGTTGGAAAGCTTTAGTATGGAGTTGAAAACAATTTTAAGTACCCAAATATTTGGGTATAGAGTAAAAAAAATTCCTCTGAGACCCACTCTGTTATTTTATATGGATGTGAGGTTTGGGGTTGTAGTATATCTAGATAATCATGGAGGAAGATTGAGCTAATTTAAAATAAATTTACAACCTACAACATCAAGATTAAAGGAAATAATCCCTACCCTATCCTCTTGATTGAAGTTAACCTTTCCCCCATTGAAAAGCATGGCTATGACTAGTATCTCATGTATAAGAAGAAACTATGCAACATGGAATCCAAGAGGTTTCCTAAAATTGCTTCTAATTCTAGCCAAAACCCCCACTGACTCAAGTGACACTGGCATAAGATGCCCGCTTCTGACTCAAGCGAGGTTGGCATAAGATGCCCAATGTTGTCTAGACCTTTGGGGAGTGAAAGAGGAGGTCATCCTGAAAAATAAGGATAAGATTAAAAATATTATTACATCCAAATTTAAGGATAAGTTTTGGCACTATAAGAAGTCTGAGAGAAAAAGGAAGCTGAGGTATTATAAGGAGGTGATCAAACTCAATCTTGAAAACCAGAATTGTCTTTCTGCATTGACTAGTTCTAAGAAGAAAATGAACATTGGGAAGATAAGAACTAATTCTCACTAGCTTCAAAGTGAACATGGCATTGGTGAATTCCCAAATACCTTGGCACTAAAGAGTTTGTCACCTTTGCTATATTAAGAGGATTGAATATTTAAAAACACTTTCTTTGGCATTGCCCAAATCTTACTCACATATGTTCTAATTTTCAAAATATTTACCACCCCACCAAACTTCTTGACTTATTAAGTAACCAAAACTATGGTGATCTAGGAACACTTGTCTCCCTTCTTTTCCATCAGAGAAATAAAATGTTAAAAAATATCAATTAATCTCTTACTTTTTTAAGGTCTCATAGAGAATATCGATCTTAATAGACATAATCATCATCTTAATCTTGATTTTTCTGAAATTTAAATTTATTTTATATTAATAAATTTATTTTAAATAAAAAAACATTTTAAATAATAAAAAACCAAAATTTCTTTAATTTCAACAGAAAAAGAACATCTCAACATAAAAAGAACCACTAACCATTATGCAATATATTCTAAGAATGATACATAATGTTACAACCAACTTTCCCAAAGATGCCCCTACACTCAACATCAACATAAAAACTCTCCTAGTGAAAACACCACACAATTGTTTACAGAAAATCAGGTCAATTTAATTGGGAAGTGTCTACCTAGGTGGAGGAATTTCCTGTATGGCAAAAAGTGGATGAAATCCGAGAAAAAACATTTCAATAAATCTTGCAATAGCAGTGTTTGAATCATGTTTTTAATGGTGGAAATGGATTCAACACCATCATAAACCTCTGGCACACCTAAAACTAAAGGTCATAAGTGTACTGAGAAGAAATTATTTTACATAGATTGTGAAGAGGAGGAAGAAAAGGAACAAGAAATGTTAAAAGAAGAGGATATACACCAGGAATCAACCCTAGAGAAAGAAGAAATGAATCCAACCATATCTTGTAATGCATTGGAAGGAATTACCACTCCTCAAACTCTCAAGATAGAAGGACATATCAAGAAAAAAAAAAAAGGTAATAGTGTTAATTGATTTCGGTAGTACCCATAATTTTATTCATTGTAAGATAGACAAGGAATTGAATTGCTTCCTATATCTTGCACCAGTGTGTCCAGTGATGGTTGCAAATGGAGGAACCAAAAATTGCTCTGGGAAGTGCCATAATATCAAGCTATCGATGGGAGAATATGTATTGAATATTTCAATGCTTTCCATTCCAATGGGTGGTGTTGATGTTGTACTAGGAATCTAATGGTTACAATATTTGGGTACGATAGCTTTTAATTTTCAAGAACTTTTGTTGAATTTTTTTTTTGGAAGTAAAGGAAGTTGAATTAAAGGGTATCGTAGGGAAACTAGAAAATATAATCATCTCTAACGGCATGACAAAGCTTATAAAGAAAGAACAATGAGGCGTAATTTCACTTTTATGTTCACTATAGGTTCCCACATCGAAATCATCTATTTCTCTAAATCTCCAAAAGGTTTTAGACAATCATTCCAAGGTATTTGAGACTCCCAAGGGCCTCCCACCTATTCGTGATCATGATCATGCTATTCATTTAATTCCAAGAAGTGTTCCTCCAAACATCAGGCCTTACAGATATCCCTATGCCCAAAAGATGTTGAAGTTTCTAACTTTACTTAATTTAGAAATCCTTCATGCACTTTTTCTGATTTATTCATACCTACTTGTTAATTTTTCTTTAACAAGTTATTTACAAAGTAAATACTGAGAATAAACACCAGTGCATGCTCAATATATTACAGATCAACAACTAAAAGAAACAAGAACAAACACACCACATGACACCATTATTTTTGGACCAATGTCCCCGGAAAAACCGAATGCGGCAAAACCGGTGTAGCTATCTGAGGGTTTTCTTATTAAGCAATATAAAAGTACAATCTGGGTGCTGTAACAGACCTACCCGATAGAGGATTTCCTTAGGAGCTATACCTCACAGTTTGAGAGAAATCTCCTGGCTGAAACCCCGGAAAAACCCTTCTAGCAGCTCCTCAGCATAAAATTGCTCCTGCAACCCCAGCGTCTGCCCAATCTGGACTACATCAGCCCGTCTCTATGTCACGCTAGCCCTATGTAAGCCTTTATTAGCCTGTGTTAGCTCCCGAAGGCCCTGTGTCATCTCTGGGAGCCTCTACGTCAGCTACACTGGCCCCTCTAGTGCTCTGCACAGCACTTGGTTGCCTCTGCGTGGCCTTGTGTGAGCCCTTGCTGCCTCTATGTCACCCTCCTTGGCTGTTGTGCTGCTCTCCCAACATAATCTTTGCCTTCTCTATTCCTCTGTACTCAATGCCCCTCAGCTGCTCTCCCGGTCACTGATTCTATCTCTCTTAGCAAACCCGGTTCTAGAGAATAAAATGACTGATCATCTGGCGTAATCTCCAAGTGACCCTCAAGCCTCCTCTTATACTTTTCCTATTGACGATTCAACAGCTGAGATTAGGTCCCTAATCAATGGCTAATATTATATCTATCTTGATCCATGTCTTTTGGACCACTCTAACATAGATTCATATTAATACTCATTAATATTTTATTTTTCCTAAGTTTAAACTTAGGGACTCCATTAAAACTATTAATTATTTTAAAATCTCATGATCTATTTAGAATCTGCCTAAACCCTTTCTGGGTATTGGAGATCTCATGTGCCCCAACCTCTCCACCAAATTTCATGGCTAGAGCACATGCAATGCTACCCGAAATCAGCACTCCCTCTTAGCGAGCACTGCGCTCTAGCAATACTCCTCACTGAGTATTATTCTAATCACTTGGCATCGGTACCTGTGCTGATGCTAAGCATTCCTGCCCAACATCCTCTACATTGTTGCCTCCTGTAATGCTACCCATGGTTCTGCCACTGCCATTGCTACATCTGTATGACATCTGGTCCTTTCTCCCAGCACTGCATCTGCACTGCACCTGCTCTCATCATGTTGCATCATGTTGCCCACTACTGCACTGCAACTCAGTTACTAAGAAGTAAGTAACTAATCTCCCAATTGACCCCCTTGTTGGGCTAGAAAGACCCACTGATGTTGAAGCTCCCTCTACCACTGACAAGTGATCCCTCTCTCTGACCTCTGCGCTGCTGCAACAACGCCCTACATCTCGCACTGTTTCACACCTCTTTGTGTTGTCCTGCACTGGTGAAACACTCCTGTGCCTCTCACATTTCTACAACCTACTAGATCTGCACTGTCTTAGGACTCCTTCACTGTAGCTCTCTCTGCCACTCCATCCACATCCACCTCTACTCAACTCAGCCAGTCCTGCTACTCCTCGTCAGGGCTCCCGTAGCAAGGTCTAATCCAAGAGGCTAGGTACCTCGAGGATCCTGCCCCTCATCGCCTATAATCCACCTGACTACAACTCGATGTCTCCCCACTTCTGCTCAAGTGGAGTGTATGCACTCATGGCACAATCATCATCAGTCAAAACTTCCTTCTCTACCCATGCTGGCGCTACCTTAGTCTTAGAAGACTCTCCCTCACTCTTCTTCCTTGGGCACTAGTTCACATAATGACCCATCTCCCCAGGAAGCACTTGACCTTGGAGAGATCTTTCTTCTTTCACTTCTCCTATTTTCCCTCAGATGCTAGGGCCACATCCTCCTCCTCCTAATTGACCTTGATCCCTTTATTGCTGCTACCTGTCTTTGATTATCATATGATCTCTTTCTGGCAAAGAGTTGCCCACATCTCGTCCTAAGGTAGGAAAGTCCCTCTGCCCACGGACAAACACTTCTCACTCTTCTGAGATAGCATTCAGGGTTATCCTCACCATAAGCTCCTGATCCGGTGTCGCTCCTATAGTAGCCAACTGATCTCGGATCTCATTCATTCCTCCAAGGAAGGAGTCAACCGTTTGACCCTTCTTCATTTGATATGACCTCATCTGGTTCTCAAGCAACATTCTTTTCTACATAGAAGTATGTTGGTATAGGTTTTTGAGCACCTCCCACATCTCAACTACTGTTTCCTTCTCGGCTATATGTGGTACCACATGATCCTTGACCTCGTCAAGGATAATGCACTTAGCCCTCACCATCGCCTCCTTGTACTTGCCATTATCATTCAGGTCAACTAGGATAGCTTTAAACTTGAAGGTGAAGTTCTTGACATGATTCTTGTCACGTACTGATAAGATTCTTGCCTTCCAAACTGTGAAGTTCGATGCTCTGTCCAGTCTATCCTGGTCTCTTACCCCGTGTAGTGCCATGACGCTTCTCTACTTACCTCCTAGAAGTTCTCTATTTGACTCATCTGAGTCTCTACTTCCCGTCTCGAAGTTCTCTTCTAGACTCCCTCTGAGTCCTAATTTCCCTCATGGAAATCCTTCTGCCACTTGTCGAGATGCTCCCTACTCCAATCGTCCTGTGCAACTGCACTAGTGATCTAGGTTCCTCAGCTAGAAAACCTCGCTAACAACTCCTCTAGCCCTGCTCTGTTAGATATTGTTCTGACTACAGTACCTCACCAGCTCCACTGTGCAATATTACTGTAGCCTTCTACACCCTAGCAACTGCCTCTCTTTGAACTACGTCAACCCTTATCTGCCTCATGGTGGCCCTGCGTCACCCTCGATGGGTCTGTGTCAGCAATGGGATGCCCCTGCATCAGCCCTCTGGCCCTCTACGTCAACAACATTGGCCTCTCTAAGGCTCTGTGCAGTTCCCAACTTCTTCTGTGTGGCTCTGGCTGGCTCTGCGTCACACTTCCTTGGCTTCTGCACTGCTAGAAATAGCTTCTGTCACCTCAAGATAGCTATTTTCTGCTGCTATTGCTCTGGTTGGCTGATGTCTCTTAGCCTCCCTATGATCTGCAATCACCCTCTAATACCATGTTGAAGTTTCTAACTTTACTTAATTTAGAAACCCTTCATGCACTTTTTTTGATTTATTCCTACCTGCTTGTTAATTTTTCTTTAACAAGTCATTTAAAAAGTAAATACTGAAAATAAGCACTAGTGCATGCTCAACATATTATTGATCAGTAACTAAAATAAACACGAACAAACACACCACATGACACCATTACGTTTGGACCAATGTCCGCGGAAAAACCCAATGTGGGAAAACCGGTGCAGCTATCTGAGGGTTTTCTTATTAAGCATTATCAGAGTACTATCTAGGTGCCATAACTGGCCTACCCAACAGAGAAGTTACTTAGCAACTATAGCTCACAGTTTGAGAGAAATATCCTGGCTGAAACCCTGGAAACCCTTCCGGCAGCTCCTCAGCACAAAATTACTCTTGCAACCCCAGCATCTGCCCAATCTAGACTGTGTCAGCGCCTCTCTGTCTCACGCTGGCCCTTCGTTAGCCTTTCTTTGCCTGCATTAGCCTTAGGAGGCCCTGCTTTAGCTCTAGGAGTCTATGCATCAGCTACGTTGGCCCCTCTCGTGCTCTACGGAGCACTTGGCTGGCTCTGCATGGCCCTGCATGAGCCCTTGCTGGCTCTAGGTCACCCTACTTGGTTGCTGTGCTAATCTCCTGGCACAATCTCTGCCTTCTTTGTTCCTCTATACTCAATGCCGCTCAGCTGCTCTCCCAATCACTGATTCTATCTCTCTTAGCAAACCCTGCTCTAAAGAATAGAATGACTGATCATCTAGTGTAATCTCCAAGTGACCCTAAAGCCTCCTTTTATATTTTTCCTGTTGACAATTCAATAGTTGAGCTTAAGTCCCTAATCAATGGATAAGATTATATCTAGCTTGATCCATGTCTTTTGGACCACTCTAACATAGTTTCATATTAATACTCATTAACATTTTATTTTCCCTAAGTTTAAACTTAAGGACTCCATTAAATATATATAAATTATTTTAATATCTCCTGATATATTTAGAATCTGCCTTAACACTTTCTGGGTATTTGATATCTCATGTGCCTCAACATATCCACCAAATTTTGTGTCTAGAGCACATCCTATGCTACCCCAAATCAACAAAAGAGTGAAATTGAACATATGGTTGCAGAAATACTAGAGGCTGGTATAATTCAACCTAGTCAAAGTTCTTTCTCTGTTCTAGTAGTATTGGTGCACAAGAAGGATGGATCATGGTGCATGTGTCCATATTATAGCGAGCTCAACAAGCTCACTATTAAAGATAAAATTCCCATTCCTAACATTGATTAATTATTGGATGAATTACATGGAGAAATTTACTTCACCAAGTTGGATCTTCGTTCAGGATATCATCAAATCATAATGAAGCCTAAATAAATTCTAAAAACAACATTTAGAACTCATGAGGGTCATTATGAATTTTTGGTCATGCCTTTTGGCATTACCAATGCCCCTTCTACATTTCAAGGTTTGATGAATTCCATTTTCAAACCCTTCGTTAGAAAATTTGTGTTAATATTTTTTGATGATATACTAATCTACAATAAGTCTTGTAAGGATCATGTTCAACATGTTGATAGGGTGCTCAAACTATTGGAGGAGAAACAATTATATGAAAAAACATCCAAATTTTTCTTTGGAGTACATGAGGTGGAATATTTGGGTCATATTGTATCTCATGAAGATGTTAAGGTAGACCCTAGAAAAATTAAATCCATTAAGAAATGGAAAGTCCCCATATCCATAAAGTATCTGCCAAGATTTCTCGGGTTGACCGGTTATTATCTCAATTTTGTTAAGAATTATGGGAGAATAGAAGCACCTCTAACAACATTATTTAATAAAGATGCATTTTCTTGGACTCCAGAAGCAATGAAAGCCTTTGAACATCTTAAAGAGGCAATGTGCCAAGCACCGGTCTTAGCTACACCATACATCACAAAAGTCTTTATTGTGGAATGTGATGCCTCAAGAAATGGAATTGGTGTTGTTTTAATGCTAGAAGGAAGACCTATTTCTTTTGAAAGTCATACAATCAAAGGGAAGTATTTACACAAAGCTATTTATGAGAAGTAAATGTTGGAAATACTACATGCACTTAAGAAATGACGACTTTACCTAATGGGAAGACACTTCAAGGTAAAAAAGAATCATGATAGTCTTAAATACTTCTTAGAACAAAGATTATCTTCAGAAGAGAAGCAAAATTGGGTCACAAAGATGTTGGGTTATGACTTTGAAATCATCTACAAAAAAGGGAAGCAAAATGTTGTTGTAGATGCACTCTCAAGAAAGGATGAGGATGTGAAAACATTGCTTTGTGCCATTTCTATCATTCAAGAAAATTGGATAAATGAAGCATGGGATGAATGGAATAATGATGAAGAAGTGTGGGCACTCATTCAAAAGTTGCAGCAACATCCTAGTACATCTGATAGATTTATCTGAAAAATGATTCATTATGGTACAAATATCACTTATACCTCTGTAAGAATTCCCAACTCAAACAAAATATTCTTCTGGAATTTCACACCTCTCCCTTAGGAGGGCACTCGGGATTTTTAAAAACTTAGCATAAGGTTAAGAAGGATATTTTTTGGGATGGACTTAAATCTGATATTCAAAAGTTTGTGGCCATATGTTTGGATTGCAAACAAAATAAAGTTGAGACAATTAAGACCCCGAGTCTGTTACAACCTTTATCCATTCCAAGTCAATTTTGGGAGGAGGTTTCAATGGATTTTATCACAGGTGTACCCAAGTCCGAAGGAAAGAGTATCATCATGGGGGTAGATGATAGACTTACCAAGTATGCACACTTTTGTGCATTATCTCATCCATTTAAAGCCAGTACAATTGTTATCGCATTTATGGAAACAATTCAAAAGCTACATGGAAACCCAAAGATTATTGTAAGTGACAAATATCCCATTTTCACTCGAAATGTTTGGATGGAATTATTTTCTTGTCTCGGTTCATCTTCAATCTAATGGGAAAATTGAGATAGTGAAGAAATGTTTGGAAGGATATCTTCGTTGCTTTGTATCTCATAAAAAAACATAATGGGTCAAGTGGTTATCTCTGGATGAATGGTGGTATAACACTTCCTTCCATACTGCAGCAAAAATGAACCCATTTATGGCACTTTATGGATATCATCCATTGTCCATCACATCATATTTAAGAGAAAATTATAAGGTTCAAGCAGTGGAAGATCAAATCGAGCATCAATAAAAAGTTCTCCAACTCTTAAAGGATAACCTCACCTTGGCATGAAATAGAATGAAACAACAAGCAGATCAAAATTGCAGGGAAAGAAGTTTGATGTAGGTGACTAGGTATTTCTACGACTACAACCATACAAACAAATGTCTTTCAAGCAAGCTAAGAAGGATAATAAATTTTCACCAAAATATTATGGTTTATACAAGGTGTTGCAAAATATTGTTACTATGGCATACAAATTGGAGCTTCCAGCATCTTCCCGAGTGCACCCACTTTTCCATGTTTCATGCTTAAAGAAGGTTATAGGTGACAAGCTCCCAGTTCAAACAATATTACTGAAACTTGACGAGGAAGGAAAAATCATATTGGAACCTGAAGCAGTCACAGAAATAAGAACTTGACAGTTATGAAATCGATCCATTTTAGAGTATCTCATCTAGTGGAAGAACTTACCCACTGAAGATTCCACATGGGAGGATGAGAATTTTATATAGAAGCAACCATAACTACTCAAGCATTGAGGACAACACTTTTTAGAAGGAGAGGGACATGTTAGGTCCCTATAATACTAGTGTATTCCCCCATTATTATTATCATTGTAGCCCCTTATTGTTATTTTTGTTCCCTTGTTGTCCCCATATTTTTATTATTGTGCCCTATAGAAGCCCACTATTATTATTGGTGTGCCCTTACATTATTATTGTTATGTCAACTTTGATTATATTATGACCCCTTCGACTCCTATATATATAAAGGAGGTTTTTTCATTTATATTATCCAAGAATTACTCATTTGTGAAATGTAAAGGAGGTTGCCCCCTCAAAGAGGCTAATTTTGAAGTCGTTGATCTATATCTTATTCTATTTTGTGAGTTGGTTGCATAACAAAATATCTGTATGGACAAGTTTCCATCATAGTAGTATGCACCAAAATACACACTTCCAGTTATATAGGTAACTTGTCTAAATAAAGAGATTATCAAACAATGAATTATGCAATTGACCTTTCTTTACACACACATATACGCATTAATAAATACTATAAATGACAACAATTTTAGAAAAGCATGAGAGTATTTGTATTAAATTCATTATCGTTGTCACAATCTGAGAAGTCCTGAAGGTTGGCCTCTTGCAAGTCTTCAATAGTAGCTATGTTGGCCAATTCCTTTAATTTTCCATTTAAAAGATCTATGGCATGAGTTTTACAATTGAAGGTTGTATGTCCGTGTTTTCGACAATAAAAACATTCCATTGAGTTCCTATTTTTATTAACTCTGCCCTTCGAGAATAATTCCATATCATCATGTGAGTTGTCTTTTGTGTTACCTAATTTCATCCTCTACTCTTCTACTAAGAGTGTTGCAATCATTTCATCTAATGATCAAGAGGAAAATTGACTTAAGGTGAAAATAGCATTATCATAATTTGAAGGTAAGTTATTTAACAAAATAACATTAAAATCTTGTTCTTTTATTTTTATTTCAATTTCCTCCAGGTACATTACGAGTGATTTTAGATCATTTTTGTGTTTACACAATGATACCCCATTAATCATTTTGAGTTTGAAAAACTGTAATTTCAAAGAGAATTTTTCTTTCACAACTTTTTCTCCAAATACCTTTCTTACATTTTCCATATTTGTGAAGAGGACTTTCCTAAGTCTATAAGGTTAAGTTGTGAATTTGACAAAGATAGTCCTATAATAGACTTAGATATTTCTTTACTTTTCTGCCATTTAGCTAATTGTTTTGGATCTTGGGGTGTTGATTCTTGTCCTTTTACTAAGCTCCATAGGTTTTTATGCATCAAATTCATTTGGAATTTTACCTTGCAAGTATAGAAATTTGACGCATTCAATTTTTAAACTACTATTTGCTCCATTTTTAAAATAAATAGCTATTGCAAAATTATTACCTTGTGCAGTGGATTTGCTACTTACGGATCTTGTGGAAGGTGTTAACGGTAGGTTCCACTTCTCAGCAACATTAATATCATTGCATAGGGCCTTAAAACACTTGTAACAAATAAGCAGTGACAAATGAAAAATAATGGTGTCTCAAATAGATTCTCCTATCGGACCCCAACAAAATTGATTGCCAAAATTTTCAATTGGGAAACAACCAACATAGAATAAATTATTTATTTACTACAAATGGAAGATTCCTATAGATATGCAAAAGTTATAAAGCCAAAAAACATTTGGGCAACCAACTTCTCAGTCCAAAATAACCTGAGCATCCATGATTTTACCAAGACAACTGAAGGTGCTTTGAACACGATGGTGACACTATGTCATTAAAGCCCACACTTAACAAACTTCATCTAGGACTTGATGGATGAGGGTTGTTGTACACAGGTCAAGCGATATGCTATGTAAGTCAGCCAAGTGATACATTGGTCAAGCGATGCGGTGGTTGCTAGATCAAAACACAGGTCTTCAACTCCCCCCATCCATGGATATCCACTATGTGTAGCATTCTGGATATGTGATTCTCATAGCTTTTACCGATATTAACAAATCACAAGGTTCAAACTCATTCAACGTTCACTGGTAGATCAAAAAAAAAATTAAAAAAAAAAAGCAAATCCAATCCTCTCGCATTCTCTTGGGCTCTCCTAAAAGGAGTAAACCCAGAGCTATGAACTTTGATACCAAGTAAGAACAGAGAAATGTGTGCACACACAAACTAATATTTTTTCTATTACATAATCACTCAATTACATCATATATTTATTGTATTAATGAAATCCAACCATTTCTAAAATGAAGGATTATAGTTGAGAACAAATATCAACTATCCAAACCACTCAACAAACCAATCTTACCCATTTTCTAAAGTAAGCATTATTCCAAGTTTTGGAGAGCTTATTTTTATTTTTTACATTTAATTTCTTTTCAAATTTAATAATGAAATAAAGTTTCTCTAAAGTGCGGGTAAAATTGATTCTTCTAATTATAAGAACATTATGATTAACACTATTTCAATAAAGTTATAAAAAACTATTATACACACACACACACACACACACAAAAAGAAACAATAAACAATAAGTGAGATTTAAGACTTCTCTTTCAATACTGTACCACCCTCTTATGCTCAACATTATTTTGGTGGAATGTTGCAACAATAAATTCATTCTCCAATATTGCTTCATTGGCTTTAGAAAAGCAATTAATACAATCGTTAGAAGTAGCATCTACAATAAGTTGGAAGAACTAGAAGTTCCTTTAAAGTTGAAAGTTATTTTCGTAATGCTATACTAGAATATTCTTTCCAAGTTTGGAAACATTAAAAGATAGTAGGAAGAAATTAATTTTGAATGTTATTTTCATAATGCTATATGAGAAAATTATTTCCAAATTTAGAAACATTAAAGGATAGTAGGAACAAATTAATATTGATACAACAGTTAGTCAAGATTGGCCCCCTATCCCTTAACTTTTGAGGATATAGATTGACCAGTGAGAGGGTTTCTTGAAAGTAGGCATGTGTAAACACATCTACGGACCTAAAAAAGCCTATAAAGCAATATGGATTTGGCATTAGGATAAGAAAGAACTCCTCTTTGAGAATCTTGTCACTACAATTATTTTAAATGGTTGTGATGTTGGGGTTGCAACATTTTTAAAGAATGGTGAAGAAAAATAGAGCAAATCGAAAAAAAAAAATTATAACTTAAATCTTAAATTAAAGATAAAATAACCTATTGTATTCTCCACACAAAAGCAATTTTTACCCCATTGAAAACATGATTATGACTAGGTATTTAACTTATAAGAACAACATAAGCATGCATGACAATAAACTTTTTAAGGTTGCTTCAAAATCCAGTTAAACCCGTCCATGGCTCAAAATAGGTCAACATAAAGATGCCAAATATTGGTTGATTCATTGGGATATTGAGGAAGAGGTATCTTTACATTATAATGATAATATTAAATTTATTATTACATTTAAATTTAAAGATAAATTGTGATGTGATAAGGAATTAGAGAATTATAAAAAAGTGAGATGTTATTAGTTGTCATAAAGTATCTTCTTATTTTAAGAAGTACTTCGAAGAAAATAAATATTATTAAAATGAGAACAAACTTTCGTGAACAATTTCATCAAATAGATCACGGAATAATCTCAAAAAAAATTGGGTCAAAGAAATTTGTCATCTTTGTAACACTAAAAATATTGAAGATGAACATATTTTTTTTAAAATGTGTTACATACACGTGTAAATCTCAATTTCAAGATATTTGTTAAAATATTAATCTTATTAATTTTTTAAATCATCAAAATATTCATTTAAATATTTATTTTAAATTTTTTCAAAAGTAAAATTTTAAATTAAATTAGAAGAAATTCTCTTATTGTTAAAAATAATAATCAATATTAATTTAAATAAGTATTGATAACATCATTATTATCACATAAAATTTAAACAAAAGGATTTAAAAATTGTTTAAATAGAGATTTGAAAAACCTCTTTATCTTTCAAAGTGAAAAATGTGCTTATGAAATCCACTACAACATCCAACCACTAATAAAGTTCACCATATACTCAAACAAAGTTCCTTGTACATAATATTGTATTAATCGTCATCCAAAATTCACCTTATACTCGAAACAAACTAAAACATAGATTCCAAATAGTTGCTTAGTCTAAATCTCCCCAAAACAAAAATATTAAAATTCCCATGCATAAAAGAAAGTCACTCCGCAACAAATATCAACTAGTTTTTTGTTACCTACTACACCTTTTTTAAATTATGCAAATGATGTCAAATGGTGGCAAAGAATGGGAGCTGAAGTTCAAAAAGGCCAAAGATGAGAGGAAATATTAGAGGCCAAAATCAAAGAGGAGTGTCGAAATTTGGGGCCCTATCACATCGGAGCCCGATATTGGGAAGGCTAGTAGGAAGGGATATTAGAGGTTAGTTTTTCAGAGGATTGAAAGCATCAAGACTCTTTTTAATTACTTTTGAAAAAATTATGATGACGAGGGGCTCCAATTTAGGTTGGCACTTGGTCGCATAGTATTCCAAAGGACTAGGGGGCACAGAACTTGGTTGAGCACCTAAGTGCTAAGATGGAATATCGAAGGTTTAAGGCATTGGAACTTTGCTTTAATTATTAATTGAAATGCTTATGATAAGAGGAGCTTTGATATCATGCGACAGTTGGTCACAAAGACTCAGAAAAATTGAGGGCGTAGAGCAGGAAGAGCACCTAAGTGCCAAAAAGGAATATCGAAGGTTGAAGGCATCACAACTCTTTTTAATTCCTTTTTGAATTTTTTTTATGAAGAGGGCTTCTGATACAAACTGGCGCTTGGTCACGAAAATACCAAGGGAACCAACACAAAACAAAGGACCCTATGGACCCTTTATCTGTCTTCAAAACTAGACACATGGCAATAGATAGTTAGTTCCGAGAACTTGACAGGGAATATTACATCAACATGACGTGGCCAGACAAGGACACGTGGCAGGTGATTTTAGAATTTTGGGACACGTGTCACCATTCAGGAAGCATCACGTGGAGATGATGATGTTAGCATGACATCATTTCAAAGATCTGTATATCATAGGTGAGAGAAATCAGAACTATTTTATAATTAGATTTTGAAAATGTCCTGATGAAGAGGGATTCAATATTGTGTGGCGCTCGGTCATAGGAACTTTAGAGAATCAAGAGTGTAGGGATGATTTAGCACCTAAGTGTTATGGGTCATATCGAGGATGCGAAATATCATAACCCCTGTGTAAATTCCAATTGGAACAGTTATGATGGTGAAGGAACTCAAATATGTGGTGGCGCTTGGTCATGATCATCCAAAGAACCAAGGGTGAAGCATGAATTACAAAGGGAGATAGGCCCCCAATAGGAGCCCAAAGGCTTTAGCACCCAAGCGTTGAGCCTAAGGTCATGGCACTCAATCCCATGGGATAAACAGGAGGAGGGTCAATGGAAGAGGAGATTGAAAGCATTGAAACTTTATGATTTCAAAATGTTGTTTCAAATGAAGTTACAAGGATAGAAGGCTATGATATTGTAGCACCTATGCATTCGGATTTTGGTCATAGGCAGTGGTCCCACGGTTGATAAGTGATAAAGGATTTTAAGCAAGACGATCCAATGGTGATTGGAGTTTTGTGTTTTCGTAACGATTTTTTATAAGAGTTACGAGGTGTATTGGGTTTCGATAGTATAGCCTAGAGTGTATGCATGTGGATAGGTCAACAATTATGTTATAGAGCACTGCTAATGCAACCATAGTTGATCACTTCTAGCTCCAGAAAGGGGGAATTCAAGAAGTTAAGGGGAGAAAGCGACAAGAATATTAGACGGTAGCTGTAGAGGAACACCGTGCCAAAGATGTGGCCTGATTAGAGGCGATCACAAGAATTGGAATGGAGATATTTTTCCATGGCCATCATTCAATTTTCGTACGTTTTGTTATTTTGTAATTTCTACATTTTAAAGCATGAATCAATATATTATGTAATCATTTGAATATAGGCATGTTGACACATCTAGTTGATCAAACAACTATAACATTAGAAGATATTTTGTAACTATTGATTCAAATATTGTCCTCTACCCATAAATATGGGGAAGAAACTCATTTGAGAGGTTCTAAATTCATGTTTCCAAAGGTTTGAATTTTGTCTTTACAGGGATTTCGAGTTTTATTTACAAAAAGAGGTTTCAATTTTGGTTCAATTACCTATTCGTGGGGTGCTAATGGTTATACAAATGTCAACTATGTTGGACCTATGATATGGACTCCATTTTCAAATATTAATGAAGCATAT
This sequence comes from Pinus tabuliformis, assembly GCA_031772625.1. Lineage (NCBI taxonomy): Eukaryota > Viridiplantae > Streptophyta > Pinopsida > Pinales > Pinaceae > Pinus > Pinus tabuliformis. The sequence continues at coordinate 82,856,699 of CM062819.1, read as the reverse complement.
TTGGTGATTCGAAGCGGAGTAATGTGCAGTATATATTCCCCTCTCTTTGTCATTTCATGTATGTTTATCTTCCTATGAAATTGTGTAAAACGTTGTTAGTTTCACTCACAAATTATGGCTTTTACTTATGTTATAGGGTAGAAATGTTACCTATGCAATTATATATTTATTAGTGTTATATTGTAGCTAACAGTACCTATGAGATCACAAATTTACCAAAGTTATTTTGTGATAGGATGTACTGATGTCACAGGCTAAGGGGCTTGCAATTTAAAAATTAATATACAACATAAAACTGAAATATCCTCACAATATGTATACGTATAAAATCTCAGAAATAATTAATTAAACACAAGAGAAATATTGGCCTAATCATTGGCCATTCATTCCTCACTCTCCTCCACTTCCATGCTTCATGGGCTCACCTAGATTTATACAAGTGCATCTAAACCCAAAATAGGTTCTAGATCCTAAACAAACTCCCACAATATCTCTCATGATCCATAAAAACTCTCACCTAATCCCTTATCTCTAGATGATATCTAACTAACCCTCAAATCTCTCAACTCTTCCAAAATACTCTCGAACTTTCTCCTAATTACATTAATTCTCATTTTTTCTTAAAACTATAGGAAAATACATCAAATAATTAAATCCTAACTTAGTGAATTAACTCCTTTAGTAAACATGATACCCTAGGTTAGATGCTCCTGCATCAAAATATCTAGGTAAAAGAAAATCATGGTCTCCCAACCATATATCTTCATAAGTTTATAAAACTCCTCCTGGATCCCAAACTTTAATCTGTTGTTGATCATCCATTGTTTGTTGTTCTTCTTCAACGTTTGTGACTTTTAATTCACTGGGTTTCCAAAATTTGTGCTACAGTTCTCCTCCTTCTTTACTGATGTACACTTGACCAGTCAAATGTATCATGTTGTTGTATTTCTGCGTCTTCTTGCAATACCTTGGTTTATGTGCTTTTTCCATCAGTTTCCTTAATTCTTCAATGTCAATATCCAATCTAGTTTCCCGCTATAGTTTATGGTTACTAGCTTGGAATATCAATTCATCATCTTTGACATTAAATTTCAAATTACATTCAAGTTTCAAATTTTCACTGATTGAATATTTATCTTCCTTACCTACAACTTGCTTAGATTTAGGTTCCATCAACATATTTTCTAGCAATTGTAGTTCTTCTTCACATTTCATAAGCATTTTACGGTCCCTTTTAGAAATCATTTCAAAATATTGGTCTTCATTCCTGCATGAAACAAAATTAGTGTCTGGACCATTATCTATAACACATCCTACATCCACACACCAACTGTTAGATTTAAAACCAACATAGCTTTTATCTTCTATTGACAATTTAGTCATCATATGCGGATATTGTAAACAATTTGTGGCACCATCTATGCGAATTGAACCCACGTTCATATCAACAGATTCCATTTTAGCATCATCATTTTTCTCACCAAGCATCGGTCCTTGTTTTGGTTGGCAAATGTATACATTCATCTTGGTTATCCAGAGTTTTTCCGCTTCCCTTAACAAAACTTCCAACTTGTGTTGTTGTCTTCTTGCAATCAATTGCTTGATTGACCATCTAACTGTTTTCTTCGTTATCCATCCATGTTTCTGATTCTGTAGTAGCTCCATCAATACCTAAAGTCGTTCCTTCAACTCAATGATGTCTTTCTTGAACTCTTCATCACTTACGCCAACTGCTATGGCATCACTGTGGATTTTCCATATTCCACAAATAACTATCCATAATCATCTTCATTTCCTCCTTCTTTTCATAGAAACCAACTTCCTGCACCACTCATCTATATATATTCACATTCAAATTTTAATTCACTCTTGAATAATTCAAAACACTTCATGAACATCTTGATTAAAAACTCTCTCATTACATGAAAACACACATTATCTCTGTATGGTTTATTCATATTCATTGAATAAAATTATACAAACCTCACCACTCATTCTCTCACATTCCAACATAAACTCACATACTTTACATTGAATAATATTTAGGCTCAAAGGAGGATGTCTCATTGAGATCTCCATTTGTTTAAAAGTCTTTGTCTCCCTTGTGAGTAAAAAGTCTTAATGAAAACTATTTAACCTTTCAAACACAAGAGCGAAGGAATTATCCTAATTATCATAATTATGAGAATTAATTTATGAAGGCATTCACTTTTGGGACATTCTTTCATGAAAACACTCATACGTATCCTCATGAACACATAAAATGTATGTCATATTACAAATAGATTAATTAATGGTCTTAAGCACCATTCTTCTGAACAAAAATTACAAGTATTCCACCCAACGTCATTTAAATAATAAAGGTTTCAAGTTATCGAACTCCACACACAACAACAATGTACTCAACTTACCACATTCACACGCTTTACACAAATACGTGACTTGACACCAGATTTAAGTGGCTCAACAACAAGTTTGATTTTTTTTATCACACAATCTTTGGTTCTTGCTTACATGGATTCACCTTTTTGTCACTAGATCTTTGCATCTCTGTTGATTCCTCCACACTTAACAAGCAAACAAATTCGTAGCTCCAATTCCCATACACATTATTTTAATTGTTTGGCACTTCATCTCTTAAGGTTAGGGTTTTGGATGTTTAGGGTTTTCCATTGTTTCTCAACAATAAATAGGCATGCGAGCCTCATTATAAGACACCTCATGTAGCCGCCACAATTGTAAGACAGCTCATGTAGCCACATCTCTCCTCAGAGATAAGCTACCATCGCCCGAGCTAGTTTATTTCCATTTCTATTTGTAAGCATATTTCAGTATTTGACATTAATGAAATAAAGTATTATTTCTGTTGTATCTCTGTATTTATGGTTATCTCTGTAGTTTGTTGCGTTCCTGCTTAAATCCAGATTAAATTCCCATCGAAGTCCTTATAATCTTCTCGTTGAGTAATCAATGACCCAAATTAAATTATAATCAATGGTTCATATCATATTGACTCGATCTTCATATTCTTCTAGAAGATTCACACCTAGTTTTGTTAATACCCTTTAATTATTTTATTTTCCTAAGTTTACACTTAGGCATCCATTAAAAATAATTTATTATTTTAATAAAATTGTCTCTAGGTGGAATTTCTGAAAATGATTTCTAGGTATTTTGGAAGACATGTGTCCTAGCCTCCCTGCAAATTTTAAGGCTTAGAGCACATCCGATGCTACCAGAAATTAACCATTCCTCTTAGCGAGGAATGTGATCTAGTACTACAACATGTTGAAGCATCACCCAGACTCTGTAACATCTCCCTCTACATTGCTAATGTCTGACTTCACTGCCCACCAACTACTGCGCAAATGTTGCATCTGTGCTGCTGTTGACTCTACATGTTGTTGCCATCTGCATCTGTACTGCAACTCCCTCTCATATGGTGTTGTTGCAACTAAGAAACCATAAAAAATACTAAACCAAAGGTGTTCAACATGATGCACCCGTTGCAAGAGTTTTGGTTGCTTCTAGTCTCTGCTCTGACCCTCTGAAGTCTCTATGTTGTCTCTGACTCTACTTTGTGCCTACTGAACTGCTGCCAACTCTGCTCTACGATGGTCAGTCTCTAGAGCTCCTAGCTACTGCAACAGTTACTCTGTCACTCCTCTACACCAACTAACATTGCTCCATCCTTATACTTCTGATATGGGCTCTCATAGCAATGTATTGATCCAAGAGGTGGATTGCTGAAGGATCCTACCCATCTGCAGTTCTTTTGAACTATAGTACTAGATCACCCCACCTCTACCTTTGAGGTATCTAAGCAATCTTGGTAAACTTCTCCTCCTCAATCTTTGCATTTGCATCCTGCAGATCATGTTTCTCATCCTTGTCCTTCTTCTTGAGAGGACACTGAGTAACATAGTGACCAAATTCACCACACCAGAAACATTTGATCTTAGAAAAATCCTTCTTCTTCTTTCGTTGCTCCTACTACCCCTTTGATGAAAGGGATGCATTCTCCTCCTCTTCCTTGGACTTCATCCCACTGTTGCTGCCTCCATCAAGTTTTCAGTTGACTAAGTCTCACATCATCTCTTCCTATTGAAGAGTAGCCCACATCCCCTCCTAATCCATAAATTTCTCTCTACCTATGATACTCTGGATAAATACTTGTCATTCTTCTGAGACTAAATTTAGGGCCAAACTTACCATCTCTGTAGGCTGAGGTGATGACTTTACAGCTCCCAACTAATCTCGTTCTTCCTGAAGCTTTTATAGGAACAAATCAATGTGTTCCCCCTTCTACATCCTCAGAGATCTCATTTTCTCCTCCAGGTACATCTTCCATTGTTCAGAAGATCATTGATACAACATAGCCAAGGCATCCCACATCTCTTTGGATGTCCCTTTTCCAGCAATGTGACATACAACATGACCCCTCACTCCATAGAGGATCAACCATTTGGCCTTCTCCATCTTAGCCTTGTACTTCTTGAATGGATATACATCAACAAGTTCAACTACCACACTATTGACATAGGCTTTGAGATCATGCTCATCTAGAAGGCGTGATATCCTAGCCTTCCAGATTACATTCAATGTACTAAACTTACCAATCAATGATATCCTAGTCACACACAACAACAATGTACTCAACTTACCACATTCACACACTTTACACAAATACGTGACTTGACACCATATTTAAGTGGCTCAACAATGAGTTTGATTTTTTTATCGCACAATTTTTGTTTCTTGCTTACACAAATTCGCCTTTCCGTCACTAGATCTTTGCATCTCTGTTGACTCCTCCACACTTAGCAATAAACAAATTCATAGCTCCAATTCCCATAAATATTATTTTAAAGCACCAAAATTCCACAATCTAGTGCTATGAAATGCAATTTAACTCAACTAGGGATGCACTATGCATAAAATTGTGTATTGTTCAGGGAACAACTAACAACATTCCATGAAGAATAATCCACATATTAATTTTATTCAGTGTCTCACATTTTTTCAATACTCAGGCCCAAAACCTATCAATGCAACGCTTTTAGTCACCATGGCACACCACAGGCATACAATAATAATCGTATTATGTGTTAAGAAGGCTCCATGCTTATTAAACTTCAAAAACTCTTCGACCACGATTTTTCATTGTTGTTCAATATTTTCCTCGAACAACCGGTAGCCCACAAATTCAGTGTTCAATCTCACATCCCTTGACATAGAAAAAACATTTAATTCTCACACATTCTCTCATAATTTTGGGCACTTTGTGATGGAGTCATACTCAATTCTCTATACCAAAATGATGTCGCAGCTCAGAGGGTTTGCAAATTAAAAATTAACACACAATATAAAACTGAGATATTCACACAATAAGTTGCATATAAAATCTTAGAACTAATTCATTAAAGAAATAAGATATTTACAAGAGAAATATTGGCCACTCATTCCTCACTCTTGTTCACTTCCATGGCTCATGGGCTCACCTAGATTTATACAAGTGGATCTGAACCCAAAGTAGGTTCTAGATCCTAAACAAATTCCCACAATATCTCTCATAATCTATAAAAACTCTCACCTAATCCCTTATCTCTAGATGAGATCTAAATAAACCTCAAATCTTTCAACTCTTCCAAAATACTCTTGAACTTTTTCCTAAGTACAATAGTTCTCATTCTCTCTTAAAACTATAGTAAAATACATCAAATAATTAAATCCTAACTTAGGGAACTAACTCTTTTAGTAAACATGATACCCTAGGTTAGATGCCCAGTTAGATGCGCTTTCATCATGTACCCATGAAAATATAGACCTAGAAACCTTAAATGCACTCGACAATTTCTGCAATATCTTCTCTTTGTTCTTCCATAGTTCTGTTGGTATCAGTTTCCTAGGATTTCGTGTTATCCAACCCTCTGCATTGAATTCCTTCCTTACTTTCTCTCTCTCCATTTTTACTATAATGAAAAAATTAAGCTGCATTTTACTATGTGTCGGCCACCATATCATAACATTTATCCTTGGGATGAGAAATCTCTGCTTACATATACGTATGTGTATGTCTAAATCTACCTTGGTGAAGGGTGATTGAACCAAGTTCTGAATCAATCTAATTCCAATTATATTAAATACGGAATGCAACACAAATTTTAACAAATCATCAAAATAGTCCTCTAAAATGTCATAAACACTGACCCTTTCCTCAACCTAGAAATTGTCTCTAGAAGCTACAACATAGCAATCAAAATGTTAACATTAAATCATAAAACTATTTGATTAAACTAATTAGATTCTGTTGACATAATTCATACCTAAGTTTATATAATCAATTATCATTATCAGATTTTACATTTTAAATTCTCTCACGAATTTTAGTTTTCATAATGAAATTCTATCTTATATCCGAGAAGAAATCAATATTTTGAAAGATAAACCTATTCTATGTAAATTTGTTTTATATGTATTGAACTTATGGATTTGTTTTAATTGTTAAATATATTTTTTTACAAGTTTTTTTTTTTATTATTTACCTTATATTTTTAAAAATATAAATAGATTTATTGTTTTGAAATAATTTTAAGATATTATTATGTAAACCATATAATTTATAATTTAAATAAAATTTTATTAAATTTTCAGTAAAATTTACTAAAATCTATGTTATCATTTCAATAACTAAAAATTTAAGGATAATGTTTATTCTTTTATCACCCAAATTTAATTCCAAAGAATACAATAAAAACCATCACCTTTACAATAAAGTTCAAAAGTAAACACCCACATATAATATATAAAAAATACCCAAAAATAACCAAAACAACCCATAATTAGAGGCACACTTTTCTTTACCCTGGGAGGTCATGTGGAGTGCTCAACTTCGGACTGTTTTACAACATTATTGGTCAAAACATTCTGATAAATAGGTTCCCATCTCAAAAATACCTGAAACATTTGATCATTTTGCATCTTATATTGCAGATCCTATTGTGACCATTTACAAATGGGGGAGCGGGATTGAGATTTTGGTTGTCTGCCTGATTTATATAATTAGCATTCGTACTATGTATGTATAGTAAAAAATTGAAATGAAAACATGATACAAAAAAATACATGCAAAAAATTATATTTTCTATTACACACTTTCATTTATTTACAATACAATTATATATTTGAACTTAGATCCAACTACTTCTAATATTAGAGATAAGAGTTGAGAAAATCTCTCAACTACCTCTTACAATCTCAAACCAATTCCAAACTCAACATGGAAGTCATGAAAGCATTATTTCCAAGCCACATTACAATAACAAGAATGATTTTTGTCTCACTTGTCTTCATCAACACTCACATCCACTCTGGAATCTCGCAAACACCACTCTTTCTTCATCACCACATCTTCGAGCTGTCACTTGACCTCCATTTAAAACATAACTGCCTTTGACCATCATTCACGAATTTGTACAATTGGCGTTCTTGACTACCCTGAAGAATAACCTAAATATTGAATATCTTTTTGGACATGCTTCCATCCTAGTAGTATAAATTTCTATGATCCCTTGGATTTTACCTATGTTCAGAACCTCCATGATCATGATGCCTAGCAAAAGATGGAAAGACTAGAAGTTAGGAACAAGTTCGTACCTTTACCTTCCTAGTCCAAGTAAAACCAGGAGGGCTCAAGTGCTCAATTGACTATTTAGGCCTAGCTTTTAGCATTTATGGTAGACATACCAGTGCCTTTCCCCTAAACTAGGCCTACGTTTTTTGTTTTTTAATGCACAAAAGCTCAAAATTAATCGATATTTTATCTCTAATTATAGTATAATGAAGGTGGAACTCACCATTTAAGACCTCCATTGTTGTGTAGTTTACTTTGGCTTCCCTTGACGCCTCCTTTGCATAGTTTACTTTGTTTTCCCTTGAAGCCTCCCTTTCCCGTTGTGATTACCCGATATGGATTTAAACATGAACGCAATAAATTATAGATATAACCATAAATACAAAGATGAAATAGAAATAGCACTTCATTTCATTAATATCAAACACTGAAATATGCTTACAAACAGAATGGAAATAAGGCTAGCTCGGGCAATGGTAGCTTATCTTTGAGAAGAGATGTGGCGACTACATGCTTCTAAATTGCGTTACAATGAGGCTCAAGGGTCTTTTTATTATTGAACAATAAGAGCAAACCCTAACCCAAGGAGATGTAACACCAAGAGTTTATGGGCCCCATTGGGGTGAGTTTGACAGCCAACTTTCTGGGGTTGTGACTTGATCATATTATCTCTATTTGATGCTCATGATAACCTGTTGGAAAGATCTCTCCGAGGAATGCAATGGAAAAAGTGATTTTAGACAAAAAATCATTGGCAATAAATTGCCAAAAAAGCGTCATTTACGGCCTCAAAACGGCTCCAGAAGTTTAGGAGTTGAAAAACTGCTAAAAATAGTAAACTGTGCTACAATTAATGAAACTGAAAAACTGAAAGAAACAATGGTGGGGTCATTATCTACCTATATCATTACCACTATTATGTGGTTTCACCAACTAACTAAGAAAATTTTGAGAGAAAATTGACTTCCCTCTGAATCACCCATTGAAAATATGAGATCCACTTTGTGATCTATCAGTTGTAAGGAAACAAGCCTTAAATAAAAAGCCTGGAGCATCTAGGAAATTTCTCTCCATGAACCTTGACCTTCACTTTTTGATCTATCAAAGGAACCAAGGCTTAAACAAGAATATTAGAGCATCTGAGAAATTGCTCTGCATGAACCTGGTCTTCACTTTGCGATCTTTCAGCTGAAATGAAACAACACTAGAGCATCTGTGCCATTGCTTGGCATGAACCTTACCTTTTGGGTACGTTTTGTTTTTACTTTCCTCACTGAAATTTTTTTGAATTTCTTCGTGAATGTAGTTATGCATTTCTAGGATTTATGGGCCCTGACTTAGCTAGCTCTGCTCCCACCTATGCCTATGCCCTTGTAGGTGGTGCAAAAAATAGGGCCACCCACATGCATGATATCATTGCGCTATAGCTTTTGGATCAAGCAAGCTTGGCTTGCTCTTGTTAAGCGAGGGGATATAATTTTCTTCATAGCTAAAGTTCCTTCCAACTCCATATTCACCAAAGGTATCCATAACTAGCAAGATCCCCTAGCTCCAAACATTCTACAGATAGATTGGAAAACACGTTGTCACTATTGCATTTACCTCGAACCTTGACCTTCACTTTGTCATTTATCAACTGAAAGGAACCGAGGCTTAAACAAGAAGCTTAGAGCATCTTAGAAATTTCTCTCCATGAACTTGGCCTTCACTTTGTGATCTTTCAGCTGAAAGGAAACAACATTGGAGCATCTGAGAAATTGCATGGCATGAACCTGGCCTTTTGGGTCCGAAATTTGGTGGTGCGAAAAATAGGGCCACCCACATGCATGATCTCGCTACGTTATAGATTTTGGATCAAGCAAAATTTTCTCACTCTTATTAAGCGAGGGGATATAATTTGTTTCATAGCTCAAGTTACTTCTAACTCCATATTCACCAAATATATCCATAAATAGTGACGTTCCATAGCTCTGAACATTCTACAGATAGATTGGAAAACACGTCGTCGCTACTACATTTAATGGATATACTGAGACGGTCTCTCTGTTGCTACCTTGGCTTTGATTTTCCTCTGCATTAGCTTTTATCTTTGTGCCTGCATAAATGCAAACAAATTTGTTCAAGTCTTGAATTAGATTCCTTTGTGACGATTGCCCATTGAGGGGATTGGTCAATGTAGTTGGTGGTTTACTCGAGTTAATAGTTCGTTGTGTAGATAACTATGGTTTTGGTGGAGAGTTGTTAGCCAGTAACTATAACATTGACTAATGGAGAATTGTTAGCCAACAGTTATAACATTGACTAACAGGTCGGGACTTGATAAAAATGGCAATGTTTATATTAATGAAATAAAACCCACTGGTCAACTCTATGAAAGAGAATCTGAACCAGGAGAGTCTGGCTCTGCAGAACACTCTACATTGTTCATGCACATTACACATTAAATAGAACACATGGTTTTAGGGAAGTTAGAACAACATCCTAAGAAATAGAAACTAATTCTTATCCTAAAGTTACATGAACCAACTCAACCTATTCTAGGATATTCACCATTATCTTCAACACTCCCCCTTAATGGAGAATGGGTTCACATATATGCCTAATATCTCCCTAAACATTTGAAACTTAAATTTTCAAAGAGGCTATCAAATGTATTACAATATTCCAAATGAATTTCTTTTTATTGCACTTTCTCCCTGACAAAGTGGAATTGTGTATCAATATGTTTAGTGCTTTTGTGAAACACCTGATTATTGGCAAGTTTGATTGAGCTCTGATTGTCGCATATGATTGTTGTTGTGTCTATCTGTTCTTCCCCAACATCCTGGAGAAGTATCCACAACCAAACTGCCTCACACATTGCTGCACACATGGCTTGATACTCTGCTTCTGCTGAGGACAAGGAGACTGTGTTCTGCTTCTTGCTGCTCCATGCGATCCCCTCGGATCCAATGTTGAAGGCATAACCTATTATAGATCTATGATCATCTACATTTCCAGTCCAATCTGAATCTGCAAATCCTGCCAATCTAACATTAGAAGAGTCAGTGTAAATAATATCGTAATCTATAGTACCTTGTAGATACCTCAAAACACTCTTCGCTACATTCCAATGGCTTTCAAGTGGCTTAGACATAAATTGGCTTAGCACACTGACTGCATAAGCCAAATTAGGTTTAGTGGTGGTTAGGTAGATTAGACTCCCAACCGGCTATCTATAAAATGTTGTATTCGCCTATTTTGAGACATCCTCACATTGCAATTTGATGTTCTGCTACAATGGTACCATTGTAGGCTTACACTGATCCATCCTAAACTTTTCTAACAGGCCTTTGACATACTTTGCTTGGGATAGAAATGTTTGACCTGAATCTCTCCAGATCTCAAGACCTAAACAATATTTGAGTTCACCGAGGTGTTTCATTTCAAACACCTGTGATATTTGTTGCTTGATTTCATCGATTAGATATGTAGCATCACCTGTACTGATAAAGTCATCTACATACAATGAAATCAACACTACGCACCCTTGTTCATCTTTCATGGTGTAAATATTAAGGTCATTTTTACTTCTATTATAACCAGCTTGCAGAAAAAATGAATCAATCTTTTTATACCACAACCTGAGATAGTGATGTATCTTCACCTCATTTCTTCCCCTGTGAAGGAACACTTGAATTCTTGTTATCGTCCTTCTCAAAATTATGGAAGGCAAGTTAGGAGAATTTTCTTTCTCACTATTTCTAGTGTCAACTATCTGAACATCAACGATCATGTCTTCACCATTCATTAATGCAACTTCTTTGTTAACTTCACAAAGAGATGGTGTTTCCATCCAAGCTTCAAGAAACTTCAATTCTTCTTCAAAATTTGTTGTTGTTTCTTGCCTCCCAACATTTGCACAAAAAAACGATGTTAGATTTATAAAGAGGACCAAATTAGTTTCATCTTCCTGCTCCTTCAGGAGAGCTTTCATTTCACCATCTCTCCCTACTTTATCCCTTTCTGCTATCACAGTTATGCCATCAGCCTCTTCACTTAGTTCTGCAGGCATCTTCTGCATTTGATCTATTTGTGAAGATAGGCCTTCCTTCTCACCAAACAGTGATTTATTAATAAGATGTTCTTCAATCATCAAATTGATCCACTCATCATGAGGTATATAAATCTCATCAAACTTGATTTCTACATCAGGAAAACTTTCAGGTTCTACAATAATGGATGTGTTTTCATCATCACGAATTTTAGTTACAGGCACACATTCATCACCCATCATTGCATCTTCAGTTTCATAATCAAATATGGGATCATTACAATTTAAAGTCTCATCAGTTTTGTTTTCTTCTGCCACATCTTTGCAATCAACTTCATCTATCTCGTCCCATTGATCTTCAATACTTTGTTCCTCTTCACATCCTTCTTGAATATCAGCTTGTGAAACTTGCACAACAGATTGTGCCTCTTGATTCTCGTGGTCATCAACAGAACCACATTTTTTTTCTAAAATTTCTTCTTACTCAAATTTACTACCCATGTTAATGCCAAATGCCCACATGAGAAAAAGATCATCATCAGAATTAAAAATATCTTCAAATAAAGACATGTTATTAAAGTCTAACGTATCTTGCTTTGAGATTCCTTTTCGACTCCACAAGGTCCTCTAACAAGCTCCAATAACCCCATTACCTTGCAGGATGGAAACTTCTCCCTTTGGCAGCTCTTCAACTGTAGAACCTTGTAGACTATGGCTTCTATGCCATGCAGGTCTTACTGCCCTTGGCTCTAGCAGCGAGCAACTAAACGACCTCTTACAAGCTAGAAACACTATCAATATGTAATTCTGATGCACATATTTCTAAAGATGGGTTCAATCAGCAAAAAAAAAAAAAAATCGCATTTTTTGTGGCATATATAATAATATTCAAAAAATTTTACCCAATTAGTTTTCAAATCCCAATTGATCTTCACAACAACGAAACAGAAATACACATGTTTAAATCATTTTGGCAATGAGATTGCTCCGACTGTAAGGCAAAGACCACAACGCATGGCAAATGAGTATTTACAAAGGAAATCCTCTTTCAATGGAGCCGCTCCTTCACAGCAAGCATCTTAGGGGATTCTGATATGCAGGCCACCGCCATGGACTCAAGGTGCCACCACTACACCGATCTCTGGTGCTGCGATTTCGTGGATTGAAACTAACACAGGTGGGCATCCAACTTGACCTCCACATCACAACACAGTCCTCTCACGCTGCAGTTGAAGTTTTCCACATGGCTTTCTGATACACACAACCCTTTAAAAGAAAAAACACAGCTAGCATGATTGTCGCCGCTGTTTTCCTCATATCAGCGATTAGTCGTAGATGTACACGGGATTCCTGCGACTCATCGCAGATGTAAACGGGATTCCTACGTTGTCACGGGACTGTGATGTGGACGAGGGTCCCAAAAACATGGCTTGATTAGGATCCCATGTACAAACTATCATAAGCAAAGAAAGAGAGAAAAAACTATAGGAAAAAAACTCCCCCCCAAAAAAAGAGAAAGATGTCAGTGCTCAAATTATCATGGAGTTGAAATTGTAGATCCCATCACGATCCACTAAATGGCAAGAACATAGGCATGCTCCAATGAAGAAGTACGAAATGTTGAAGTACCAAAACTTTGAAGATGAGAGCCATGAAACCTCAATGAGGTTGGTCAATCTCTGAAGTAGGATTGTTGCAGAGGCACAAGGGTGGCAAACACTATCAACTTCTCCCAAAAAGCTTATGATAAAATAGGTGTTGGTAAAGAATGAGGACAAGGGCTTCAAATAGAAGCAAAACCATTGACCAACAAACAATCGATGAGGTCTTTAAGTATGGAAAATGTTGTACAACATTCTTCGAGTTGTTTGAACACCATCACCATCACATCGATCAAACAAAAAAAATGACAACTGTCAACAAGGAATTGACAACAATATTTGTCACCATCTAACTATTCCCACTAAAACACAACTGCAGAAGAAGAAAGAATCAAGAGTCTTCGTTGTCAGCAAATTCCCCCCGTGAAGCACAACTAACGGAACAATGGAAATCAACAATGAACAACTGATGCAACATGACAACATGAAGTCTTCAAGCATTGGTTGAAATGACACCGTGATAATCCATTGATCCATCCACAGTCGATCCTGATGGTTGGCACTAATCCACCATTCATTCTTTCACGTCTTTTTCGTAAAGATCTAAATGCAGGACTAGTAATTGATCAATAATGTTGGAACGTGAATGATTTCCTTTGATAAGGATGTGGAGATGCCTCAGTCTTTGTTTCTACAGACTCAGAGTTTAGTGCAACAATATTGTCATTTGGAATGACAATTGGAGCCATGTCCTCAAGATGTTTATCACAATTAACAAGAGAATTTTCTTCAAACACCTCACAGTTGGATGTAGGTGATGAGGCAGTAGCAGGATTATATCCAAGACCTGCTCTTGATGTTTTCACTACAGGGTTAATAAGAGCAACAATTCCCTCTCCATTTTTCCCAAGTCCTCCTTCGGTATATCCCATTTTTTTCAACAATCGGGATCCAATACCAATAGTATGCTTTTCAAAACTAGGTGTGACAAAGGCACGTGAAGAGTCAACATCAATTTTTTGTCCTTCAACATCATCAAGTGTGGAAGAAGGTGAGCTTGGAAGCTCAACATCATTTGTCTCGATCTTAGATTTTTGAAGACGATTAACTTCCATTTCAAGTTCCTTCTTAGACTCTCACAAGTTTTGAATGACCTCATCCTTCTCAATTAGTTGTTGTGACAAAAGTTGATTTTGCTCCAACATTGTTTCTTTTAAACAATCAATCTCTATAATATGTTAATTATTTTTCTCTTGTAGTTGCTTCTTCAAATTTGAGTAAAAAAGAGTCAACTTCCTCCTCCATGTCATCAAGGAGGTCAATCTTCTAGTGAAAATCATTTGCAAGCATTTGGAAGTATTTTTACATGGTTAATTCCAAATGGTCAACCTTCTCGATTTTCTCACCTACTGAAATTTACAACCTCTTTACAAAGTTCATCTGCTGCCTTCTCTTCACAAAAATCCTGCAATATTTTACCCATCTTGAAAAGGCCAAGTTAGCAGAAAAAAATGGCTTTAAAAAAGGTTGATGATCACAATAGTTTCACACTCCCAATCACCACATACATCAGAAAACTTCACCCAGATTGGGATGAATAGCCAACAAGAAAAACGTCAAATACATCAACGGATTAACATATGGCCATTGAGCATCATTTAGAAATATTTTTCATAAGCTCTGACCAATGGACATTAACCAAATCCTTAGAAATTATTATCCTTGGATTTAAAAAATGTGTGCCTAATTTTTCTTTTTGAATACTCGTGCCAAGAGCATTGCAAGGGCTCACCGAAAAAAAACACAACAATATTTGTGATTAACTCAAATCCCAGAGGGAAGAGAATGTGTGGCACCACGATTATTCTACCCTGTATTTAATTGTTTACAAATGGACTAGTTCAGCCCTTCGCTATGACAGATGGACTAGTTCAGCCCTTTTGCAGATTCTGATGATGAACTGTTGTCATAGGGAACACTGCGTTCTTCGGCTTTGATTTTCCAATGGAGAGCATACGTTCAATCGTCAGGGTAGCTGTTCAATTCCCACTGCAGTTTGGGACATTCAGAGGCATCAAGGTTCTTCGTCGACCTCAAGTCTTCAACACCTTCCAGCTCCTCCACTTTTCTCCACCCGCTAATGTTTAGCGTCAAAAAGACCATCTATTTTCTTCAAATTAGAATAAGATATCAAGTTCAGCCGTATGAGCGTATTCATCAATTTTCCAACCTACACCAGAAAATGACAAGATTCGACTTTCAACTGGTTCAACGGACCGAGGTAATCCAGGGAACATTTCAATCTTTGGAAATGCACCAGCGTCAATCCCTTCAAATTCATTAGGTCGCTGAGCGAAGCCGACAACAATTTTAACAGAGAAATTTTTAGTCCCAGAGCTTCCAAATTGCAGAGGTGTTCAATAGTACTTGGCAAGGGGCGCCTGGAGAATCAATGTTGTTGGGACATTCAATGCTTCAACTACGCAGGGCTACATATTTTCTCCACCAGGATTATATCTGATTTACACGCTGCCCAGATTGTTAATCTTCAGTCAAATCTACCACTTGATACACAGTGGTATAAATCAACTATTTGTATATGTTTGACACCTTGTATCCTCCATTCAACCACAGCGACATACTCAGCTAAATGACACATTACAGATCCCCTTTTTAATGGTTACACCAAGTTGCTTCCCGATCACAGAAACTTGGCCTTTTTTGAAGACTGACATTGCTCTCTTAAAATCTTGCACAAAACTCGTTCAGCTTGAAAAGGTGACTCAGTTCCTACTCCTCGGATCTGAAAAATTAAACTCAGCCCTCCGTCTGTTGCAACTACAAAGATATTCTGTAATTGAAGACAATATTCCAGCAATTGCATTTCTTTTTGGCGCTTGGAGAATCAGTGGTAAAATCCTCTGAAACCCTCGATCTAGGCCCTATTCAAATAGGTTTATAAATATGGAAAAAATTGTGAAACCCCGTTGCTTCACTATTAGAACCAAAAGAAAAATTTGATCTACATTAGATCTAAACCATCACCACTCAGACAGATCTGTAGGTTTCAAAACACAAACATCATACCACAGACAGATCTGTAGATTTCAAAACACAAACTCCATAACACAAATTCCATAAAAATAGGCATGGAAAAATTAGCCTATGAAAGGGTATTTGATTATTCACATTGTTGTTTTAATTTACATAAAAAAAACCTCTATAGCAATGGAGGAGGCCTAGTGATGCCATGAAAGAGTATTTGATTATTCACATTTTTATTTTAATGTACATATAAAACTTCCATTTTATAGTAATGGAGGAGGCCAAGTGTCGAATAAAGATAACTACTATGTGAATAAGGATAACTACTATGTAAGCTTACAATTCACTATAGTTAACTCACAGGAAAATGAAGCTTTGGAAAAACCAACTCTAACAACAAGTATAGAAGTTTCATTAACTTTAACTTTAAATATTAAAATATAATAAAGAAGATGAGAAAATAAAACAAATATGAAACTTCATCAACATAAATACATGAAGATTTTATAAATTCAAACATAACATGAATGATGAAAAAATAAAAGATTGAATGTCATATTTGCAATACTATATACTTATCAAATACGACGAAGAAGCTGAAAAAAAGAGAGAACTAAATTTCTTATCTGCAATAGTACATACTTATCTAATTGTTGCATACTTTTGTCTAGTTTTCCATTTGTCCAATTATTGCCCACTTCTGTCCAATTTTCTAATAGGTTAGCCTTCATCTACTTTATATCTATATACCATTTTCTAGGGAGGACCACATAACCATACCATAGGAAGGCTGGTTGTTTGTTTAAAGCAGGTTGTAACTACATAGTTCAAGGCTTAACAAGTACAGGTGTAGCACTCTCACATGTTTAATTCATGCATGTGAATTATTTTGAGAATGGATTTTGTTTCTAATCAAAACTAAAATAGTTTTAGTAGTTCTTAGCAAATTCTCGAGCCCTTCCAAAGAGACTAATGGACTTGGTGTCTGGTGGTACTGACAATCACCTAGTTCTAGTTGATTTGAGGCCCTTCGTAAGGATCCTCTGTTCATATGTTGGAGTAATCAACCCACTTGTATATTGATTGCATGTATTTTGGATCGTTTGAGGCTTGAAGCATGTTTTCTTGCACTGGCATGAAACATGTTT
The DNA here is from genome assembly GCA_031772625.1 of Pinus tabuliformis. Lineage (NCBI taxonomy): Eukaryota > Viridiplantae > Streptophyta > Pinopsida > Pinales > Pinaceae > Pinus > Pinus tabuliformis. The sequence goes on along the minus strand of CM062819.1, from coordinate 82,839,239 downwards.
TTTTGCACTTTCTGCCTTTTGTTCTATTAGCATGGATTTGTTGTTTCCCAGCTCCCTTGTTAATTATGACCACTCCACATAGATTAAACTCAAAACATGTCATAGAACTCACGTCCATTAAGGCAAAAGGAACTCATGTCCAATTAATTCAATGAAACAAATCATTCAAATCAAAAGCTTGACATTTAAAGAAAAACAAAGACTTTCTCCACTTACTTTCAAAAAATAAACTTCTAAATTAATTGTAAGTCTGCGACAACAAGTGGTTCACAGTAGGCGTTGGATTACAAAGCTTTACAAACTGCTGTGATAAATAAGAGTGATCACTGTTTCTTTAAACAAAGTCAACTTTTGAAACTCTTCTGCACCAGTTCTCAGATTTATATCTCAAATCCAATCCACGCACCAGCATGTACAGTTCGTTGCACAATTTTGTAGATTTATGATATGACAATGTACACAATTTTAACAAAACCATCTCGGCCTGAATTTAACTCCTTAATAGGTTCCGGTTAAGTAGAAACACCAACAAAAATTTACAGATAGTAGGCACAAAACGACCTCACAACCCTTATAGATCTCTCTCCTACCTTGTCTACTTATTTACAAGAATTAGCTATCATAATTCGCAAATTTTCCTGGCCTTCCCTTAAGCGAATCAAGCCAGAACATGCTCTAATAGCAAGTTAAAAATTGAAAGAGAAATCTTAGTACACATAAATACAAATAAAAAAATTATATTTTCTATTACACATTTTCATTAATTTACAATATAATTATATAGTTGAACTTAAATCCAACTACTTCTAGTCTTAAAGACAGGAGTTGAGAAAATCTCTCAACTACCTCCTATAAATTTTAAACTAATTCCAAAACCATTATTTCTATTTATGCTCTATATAATCACACAACACCATCTCCCTCTCCAAGTTCCACAAAATTGAGAGTTGGGGTTTCCTTGAATTTGTTTCAGCTGGAGAAAACGAAACGAAACAAACCCTACGTGATTCTACGTGGAGGTATTGGAAAAGGCATTTGAAGAACTGCACTATCCTGTAGAATACATCAAATTCGGGAATGCAAACAATAAGCCACCGAGCTACGACTAACTGTGGATAAGGTATCGATATAGCATATGTTGATTGATTTGTCAGGACTGAAACATTATCATATATTTCATAGTGCGGTAGTTTATTTGTTATACGTTCTAGAGTGTCATTGAATTTATTTAGAATTTTGTAAAGATTTGTTGGGATTATAAATGTGAATATTTATTTTAAGTGTTTTAAAAATATTTTAGTAAAAAAATTATAATAGATCAAAAATATTTGAGCTAATTTTAGTCCCAAAAACAAAACTTCAAAACTGAAAATAGTTAGATAATTCTTATTTCATTTCATGTTGCCTCATTTTTAGGAAATTGATATAGTTGTAGGAGAGATGACCATCACAACAGATGGATTCACAAAACTAGAGTTTACACAACTTTTCATAAACTCTGGTGTAGTGGCAGTAGTCTGACTGAATGATGAAGGTACATTAAGATCTAGCTAGACTTGGTTTTACCAAGCGTTTTACCATTCAGCTATGGCTGCTAATAATTTCGTTCTTAATTTCTCGAGGCTTGGTAGTATATCTCTTGGGGCAGAGACATAATCCATGCTTCCAAGGGAAATGTAACCAACAATTTGGAAACATATTGTTGTAAGCATATTATTTTAAGATACAATTGTTGAGGATAATGCTTAAACTAAATTATGTAATTGCTGACAAATTAGCTAGCAAATTTTGTGTTTTGATTTATCAAAATTATGGCAACAAATTAATCGATTTAGTCAGTTATCATTCAACAAATTATTAGGGATAATAGATTAGTTAGATAATGGATAATCAAATTAGAAATATGTTGGCTATATAATAATGTATTCATTTCTCCTATGGAGATATGAGATTCCATTGAGATTTCAGCTCATGGCTTGATAATCAGACTTCTTTTGTTTTTGCTCATTAGTTTTGTTTATGTTTTCATATGTATGCTCTTGATAGATTTAACATGTGGTGTGTTAAGAGAGCTGATTTATATGTAAAGTGTGTGTTGTTGGCACGAGGTTTAAAAAGTTTGTGAAAGCCATTCGTAAGAGTTTTCTTAATTTTGTGAAGCGCAGATTCAAGTTATTGATGGAAGTGCTCAACAATTAGCAATAATGGCCAACAATATGAATATTTCTCAATGAAAAATACCATTGTTTAAAGGTGAGAACTTTGGTTTTCGAAGCATTAAGATGAAAACATTGTTTCTCTCACAAGATTTGTGGGATTTCATAGAAAATGGATATACAGAATGAGATGCTCAAACACTTGCTCGGTAGACTCAAGACCAAAGAACATAGCTAAAGGAAAATCGTAAGAAGGATTCAAAGGCTCTCTTCGTAATACAGCAAGTAGTGCATGATTCTATTTTTCCAAGACTAGTTAGAGTAACAAAATCAAAGGAGGAATGGGATGCTTTGCAGCGAGCATATCAATGAACTAATAAGGTAAAAATTGTTAAGTTGCATTCCTTAAGAAGATAATTTGAAACTTTGTGCATGCAAAACTCTGAATCTATTCAAGATTTTCTCACTAGAGTTATGGGTATAGTGAATGAAATTAGGTCTTATGGAGAAGATTTAAAATATCAAATAACTGTTGAGAATATTTTAAGAAGTTTGCATGCAAAATTTGATGGGGTTGTTATTTCTATTGAGTCTAAGGATCTAACTCAGTTGTCCGTGAATGAGCTAATGGAGTCTCTTCAATCTCATGAGCAAAGAATCAATAGATCTTCTGAAAAATCTATTGAGCAAGATTTTCAAGCAAGAGGAAATATTTTCAAAGACAAAATTGGTTCCTCTCATGCGGAAAGCCAGAACACTTTTGGAAGAGGAAGAGGAAAAACATACAGAGGAGTAGAGGTCGAGAAAGATTTTTTTCTACAAACAACAAAAGAAGAGGTAATGATGACAGTGATGGAGGTAAAAGATTTAATAAATCCCAAGTTTAGTGTTTTTATTGTAAAATATTTGGTCATTATGAAAGAAATTATTGGAAAAAACAAAAACAACAAGCTATTTTTTCTGTAGAAAAAGAAGAGGTTGGCACTTTATTCTTGGCTTCTGATTCATCTAATAATGTTTACAAAGAGGTGTGGCTTATGGATAGTGGTTGCAAAAATCACATGATAGGAAACAAAGATGGCTTTGTGCAGATAGATGAATTTACAAAATCTGATGTACTATCGGGAAATGACAAGCTAGTTGAAGTTAAAGGTAAGGGAACAATTGTTGTGAAGACAAAACAAGGAAAACCAAAGCACATTAATGATGTTTTATATGTTCCTGGTCTAGCACATAATTTGTTGAGTGTGGGGCAGCTCCTTGAAAATGGATATTTAATTTTTTTCAAGGACAAAAATGCATAATCTATGATAAAGATGATCACAGTAAAATTATTGCTAAGACTAATATGCTGCAAAACATAATTTTTGCTTTCAATCTCCCTTGTGAAGCAAGTACAACATTGAATGTTGCTTATGATGATAGTTCTTGGCTATGGCACATAAGGTATGGACATTTGAATATGAAAGGCTTGAAATTGTTATATAACAAGAAAATGGTCAAAGGGTTACCACTTATTGGTTCTATTGATAAAGTCTGTGAAGGGTGTATTCTTGGTAAGCAACATAGAGATTCATTTCCAGTAGGAAAATCATGGAGAGTAAGTAAACCATTGGAACTAGTGCATGCATATATATGTGGTCCTATGCAAACTTTGTCTCTCAACAAAAATAAGTATTTCATTATTTTTGTGGATGATTTTAGTAGAAGAACATGGGTATATTTAATTAAAGAAAAATTTGATGCATTTCTCATATTTCAACAATTTAAAGCTCTTGTCGAAAAAAAAAGTGGTTATTGTCTAAAAACATTATGCACAGATAGAGGGGGAGAATTCACTTCTAATAAGTTTGATTCTTATTGTAAAATGAATGGCATTCAAAGACAATTGACAGCTAGTTATACTCCCCAACAGAATGACATTGTTGAATGTAAGAATAGAATAATTGTTGAGATGGCTAGGAGCATGATGAAAGGTAAAAACCTTCCAAACATTTTTTGGGCTGAAGCTATAGCTACATCTGTTTATTTTCTTGATAGATGGCTAACAAGAAGTGTGAAAAATATAACCCCTTATGAAGCATGGTGTGGAAAAAAACCCCAATATTTCTCATTTAAGAGTCTTTGGTTGCATTTCCTATGCTTATGTTCCTACTGAAAAGAGAAGAAAGCTTGATGATAAAAGTGTCAAATGCATTTTTATTAGATATTGTGAGGAAATCAAAGGTTATAGATTGTACAATCTAGAAACTGAAAAATTAATGATTAGTCGTGATGTGTCCTTTGATGAGAAAGAAGAATGGAAGTGGAATCACGATGTGCAACAAAAAACTCCAAGTAATGTTGTACAAGAAGATGAATATTTTGTTTATGCAAATCCATCGACTAATCAAAATACTTCAAAGGCCACATTCACTCCATCACCTTCTCCTACTTCATTCCTATTTCAAGTCCAAGTCCTCCTTCGAAAAAAATAAATAAATAAATAATCTTCAAATGAAATTTATGGTTATACTAATTTTGCTTTGATGTTTCAGATTGAAGCAAAGCCAAGATGTTTTTAAGATGCAGTAAAAGAGTAAGTTTGGTGGAAAGCAATGGATGAAGAGATGGCAGCGATTAAAAAGAATGAAACATGGGATCTTGTGGATCCTCCTACTAAAAAAGAAGTAATTGGGGTGAAATGGTTGTATAAAACCAAGTGTGCAGCTAATGGATCAATACAAAGGAACAAAGAAAGGTTAGTAGCAAAGGGATATGCTCAACAACCAGGTATTGACTACGATGAAACATATGCTCCTGTTGCAAGATTTGATACAATCAGAACTGTTTTAGCATTGGGAGAAAAATATAAATGGTTAGTTTATCAATTTGATGTTAAATAAACCTTTCTAAATGGTGAGTTGAAAGAAGATGTATATGTTCACCAGCCCCAAGGATATGAAGAAGTAGGAAATGAACACAAAGTCTACAAACTGAAAAAGGCTCTTTATGGGCTTAAACAAGCTCCAAGACCATGGTACAGTAGAATTGACACTTTTTTTTTGAAAAAGGAGTTTAATAGAAGTGAAAATGAACACACATTATATATCAAGTCAAATGGTAATGATATAATAATTGTGTGCTTATATGTAGATGACTTGACATACACATCTTCAAGTGATTTGTTAATGGAAGAGTTCAGACATGCTATGATGACTGAATTTGAAATGATTGATTTGTGTTTGCTCCATTATTTTCTTAGCATAGGAGTGACACAAATGAATGTAAAAATTTTGAATAATATGACACTTATTCACAAAGACTATTCTGACTATACACTATTTGCGGAATGCATGCATAATACATAACCTCCTCTACTATTGATCATCAATTTGCAGTATTCAGAAACAATCGCATGCGCACATTGAAGCATCAATTACACATATCAACACAGTATATCATGGGGAAAGCATACAGCTGAAAACCCCCAACTATCTGTATATTATGTTGATTGAGAACATGTAACAATACATAGTACAATACTCCTCACAAGTACTCAGTACTATCTCCACCTGTTACACACAAACTAGCTTAGATCTGAATCAATCACAGGTTCAAATCTCCTCCGCTGCTTGCCTGCCTCCACTGCACAATCCTGCATGAGAATAATGATGAATGGCTTAAGAAAACTCGTATTTCCTTGGCTGAACCACACAATCCTCATTGGCATTACTCAACCCAATTGATTTTTCAAATCTCATGCACAACTATAGTCACAACTGATAGCAATCTCAACCTCTAACACCTGTCTCCACTGAACTGTCCATGCACTGAGTTAAATGATGTATTCTTTAGTTGCTTTATGAGTTAATAATTAGTGAATTAAATAATATTTAATTCACACAACTCATCACTAGTGTATTCTTTCTAAATACAACTAGTTCAACCAAGTCAAACTAAACACAACTCCATCAACTCCACAATCAACTCCACCAAACTCAACCACATGAGTTCTAACTGAAGTCTTGCATGCAATAGCTCAATTGACCCACAAGAAAAGCGTATTTCCTTCTGACAGCTGCATGTGCCACATCTATAGCTCAAACTGAAGTGCTCCAAGAGGATAAGATAATGTTTATAGTCCAAATATTATTATGAGCTAATAATATTCGACTGTTCTATTTTTAGCCTGCAGTCTAAAAATAGAGACCGCCCATATGTCTAAAAATAGAAGTCAATCTATTTTTACCAACATGACCAATCATCCACAAATAGCATCCTGCAACTCATAGACCATGATCCATATGTCTAAAAATAGACATAGTCTAAAAATAGACTTTGCGCCAAAAATAGCCTGCGAGCCCACTTAATGAAGGCGACTCCTTTCCACTAAGCTCCACCATCTTGTTTCATTTTCAACACTCCCTCTCAACAAGATATGGATTATCTGCAACCCCTATCCTGCAACTCCGGAATGTTTTGCATGCAGCACATTTGCCCGGCCCACTTGCTCCAACAACACTTGGAACAAAAATACTCCCAACTAACCACTCTGTTGGGCTAGGAACATACTCTGATGCTGAAGTTCTACCTGCTGCTAACAAGTGCTCCCTCTCTGACATATGTGCTACTGCAACATCTCCATGCATCTCGCACCATTGCACACCTCTCTGTGCCACCTAGCACTGTGCAAAACACTTGTGCCTCTCGCATTACTGCAGCGTACTAGCTATGCACTGTCTTAGGAGTCCCTACACTGTCGCTCTCTCTGCTACTCCATCCGCATCTGTCTCTACCCAATCAGTCATTTCCCGCTACTCCACATCGGGGCTCCTGTAGCAAGGTCTCATCTAAGACGTCGGGTACCTCAAGGATCCTGCCCCCTCCTCCTTGGAACGATCACTCTATATCGCCCCACCTCCTACCTGGAGGTATGGCTGCATGTGATCCCTCAGCCCACCTGGCTCGATGTTTCCCCCTACTGAAGGTCTCTGCATGAGTAGATGTCTCTACTCGATCTCCTCTCAGCTTCCCTTGTTGTGGCTGCTCCACAACCTCTTGAAGCTGCTGCACCAATCGTGGCTCCTCCACAATCGTCTGAGACTTCTTCTGGCTCTGCATGTTGAGAGGTAATATACGCTCCCTCTCAACCACCAAGTCTCCATCAGTTGCCTCGTTGCTCAAGGCTTTGTATGCATCTTGAACCTCAAGAGCATACAGGTTCTTGACCCGTGAACCAATCTGCTTCACCTGTCTAGTGATGATGTGTCTAAGGAAAACCTTTCCCTTACTGAAGACTACATCATAGCCTCTGTCTTCCAGCATCGCGATCGACACCAAGTTTCTCTTAAGTCCTGGTACATACTTGACATCGATCAACGTAAGGCGAGCTGCATGCTCCCTCTGAAAAATAACCGTGCCTACACCTGAGACACTATACTTCTCATCATTACCCATCGCTATGAGTATCTGGAGATCTTTCTCCTCCAAAGTACTGAACAAACTCTTGTCACCGGTCATGTGGAAAGAAGCTGCATTGTCAAGAAACCACTTCCCACCATGGATGAAACCATGCATGCGAAGAGTGTGAAATCCAACTCAAACTGTGAAGCAAGTGCCTCACCTTCAGATCCTTCCCTGGATCCATTCTTGGATTTCTTCTTTGGGCAATTAGTAGCATAATGGCCCAACTCATGACAACGAAAGCACCTCACCTTCGACTTGTCAACCTTCTTCCCATTATTGGAAGAACTAGATTTGGAAAGAGAACCCTTCTCCTTCCCCTTCTTCACCTTACTCGCTAAGGCACAGTTCTCCTCATCATGCATGCATGAAGAACTGTCTCTGGTGCTCCGTCTGATCTCCTCCTGCACAAGATCCAACCAAAGTCTCTCCCATCCTAGCAATTTCTCCCGACCATTGACAGAGTCCTGATAGGAATGCCAACTCTTCGAAAGACAAAGGAGAGCCAAGCTCACTAAGTCCTCATCATCAATAGTCACCCCCACACTTCCCAGCTCACCCCTGCACTGGGTGAACTTCATGAGATACTGGGGCATACTGTCTCCATTCTCATACTTAATGTTTCTGAGTTTATCCTTGAGCGCCAACTTCCTCTGGTCACTCTTACTTTGGAATAGATCTGTCAACACTTTCCACATCAAGTATGGATAAGCCTTTCCATGCAGGCTGGACACAATGTGATCCTTCACACCATCCAACAAAATCCTTTGACACTTTGTTGTCTTTTTTTGCCAAACCTCAGCTTCGGCAGCATCAGTAGGCTTTGGGACCTCAGCCTCTATGAACTCCTTCAGCCCATTATCATCTAACACCGCCTCCATCCTATCCTTCCATGCAATATAGTTCGAGCTACCCTCAGGAGCATACTCCAATCGCAATCCATTGAAAGACATTGCAATGTTGACACCAAGAAAACATTACTGCAAATTCAAATTCCACCAGCTCAAAAAACTCAACCGCCTCTGATCTAGAATTCGTGAGAACAAGGTATTTCTCGTACAGAGATTGACTGTATGGGCTTTTACCGGATATCTCACCTTCCAAAGGAAGGATGAATCCAGAGGCTACCTGGCCCAATTACGGACTTTGCTTGAAGAAATAAAATGTAAACACTTTCTGAATAATAGATCTGATGATCAACAGCTCCGATACCATGTAGAAATTTTGAATAATATGACACTTATTCACATAGATTATCCTGATTATACACTATTTGCGGAATGCATGCATAATACATAACCTCCTCTACTATTGATCATCAATTTGCAGTATTCGGAAAAAATTGCATGCACACATTGAAGCATCAATCACACATATCAACACATTATATCACGGGGAAAGCATACAGCTGAAAACCCCCAACTATCTGTATATTATATTGATTGAGAACATGTAACAATACATAGTACAATACTCCTCACAAGTACTCAGTACTATATCCACCTGTTACACACAAACTAGCTCAGATCTGAATCAATCACAGGTTCAAATCTACTCCGCTGCTTGTCTGCCTCCACTGCGCAATCGTGCATGAGAATAATGATGAATGGCTTAAGCAAACTCGTATTTCCTTGGCTGAACCACGCAATCCTCATTGGCATTACTCAATCCAATTGATTGTTCAAATCTCATGCACAACTATAGTCACAACTGATAGCAATCTCAACCTCTAACACCTGTCTCCACTGAACTGTCCATGCACTGAGTTAACTGATGTATTCTTTAGTTGCTTTATGAGTTAATAATTAGTGAATTAATTAATATTTAATTCACACAACTCATCACTAGTGTATTCTTTCTAAATACAACTAGTTCAACCAAGTCAAACTGAACACAACTCCATCAACTCCACAATCAACTCCACCAAACTCAACCACATGAGTTCTAACTGAAGTCCTGCATGCAATAGCTCAACTGACCCACAAGAAAATCGTATTTCCTTCTGACAGCTGCATGTGCCACATCTGTAGCTCAAACGGAAGTGCTCCAAGAGGATAAGATAATGCTTATAGTCCAAATATTATTATGAGCTAATAATATTCGACTGTTCTATTTTTAGCCTGGCAGTCTAAAAATAGAAACCGCCCATATGTCTAAAAATAGAAGTCCATCTATTTCTACCAACATGACCAATCATCCACAAATAGCATCCTACAACTCATAGACCATGATCCATATGTCTAAAAATAGACATAGTCTAAAAATAAAATTTGCACCAAAAATAGCCTGCGGGCCGACTTAGTGAAGGCGACTCCTTTCCACTAAGCTCCATCATCTTGTTGCATTTTCAACAATGAATGATGGAATTTTTATTTCACAAGAAAAATATGTTTCAAATCTTCTTATAAAATGGAAAATGGGAAATTGTAAACCCATGAGCACACCCATGAATACAAATGAAGAATTTTCTGTAGAAGATGGAGCTGAAAAGGTAGATTATCAATCCTATAGGAGTCTGGTAGGAAGCCTTTTATATCTTACTATCACTAGGCCTGATATTATGCATGTAGTAGGCTTGATTTCTAGATTCATGCAAAGTCTAAGTATGAGTCATTTTGGAGCAGCAAAACGAATTTTGAGGTATCTATGTGGAACAAGAAATTATGGAATTTGGTATACTTCATCAAATAATTCTGGGTTGGTTGGTTATACATATAGTGATTGGGTTGGATTTTTTGATGATAGAAAAAGCAAATCAGGTTATGTTTTCAGCCTTGGATCAGGTGCAGTATTATGGTGTTCAAAGAAGCAACCAACTATTTCATTGTCTTCTACAAATACAGAGTATATTGCAGCAGCAACAACAACATGTGAAGAAATTTGGTTGAAGAAAGTATTATTAGATCTAAAACAAGAACAAAAATATGCCACAACTATTTACTATGATAACTTGTCTACCATTGCCATAACTAAAAATCCAGTGTTTCATAATCGCACCAAACACATTGATATCAAATATCATTTCATAAGAGACTATGTGGCAAAAGGAGAAATTGAAATAAAGTTTTGTACAACAAATGAATAGCTTGCACATATATTTACCAAAGCACTACCTAAAGGGAAGTTCGAATACATGAGGGATATGCTTGGAATCACCTCATTAATCATTAAGGGGGAGTGTTGAGGATAATGCTTAAACTAAGTTATGTAATTGCTGACAAATTAGCCAACAAATTTTGTGTTCTGAGTTATCAGAATTAGGGCAGCAAATTAATAGATGTAGTCAGTTATCATTCAGCAAATTATTAGGGGCAGTAGATTAGTGAGGTAATGGATAATCAAATTAGGAATATGTGGGCTATATAATAATTTATTCGTTGCTCCTATGGAGATATGAGATTCCAATGAGAATTCAGCTCATGGATTGAGAATCAGACTGCTATTGTTTTTGTTCATTAGTTTTGTTTACGTTTTCATATGTATGCTCTTGATAGATTTAACAATCTTGTTCATCAATTTAATTTAGTTTGGGTAATCTTGGTCTAGTTCTGAATTAAATCCGTTGATTGAGAGAGAAGAAGTTAGTTCTTAATAATATTTGTGTGCAAGCTCGGTTTTTGGACATGGTTCCCTAATCAGGGTAAGTTAATCTCTTTCTTCATATCACAAGTTTTATGTGTTGATTAAATCAAATAAAATATTTTTAAATATTGAATCTCATATAATCTAAAGATACTCAGAGTGTTATGGGGTGCACATTGTTTATAGCATGTCTTGTTGTTACATGTATCTTGCATTCCTACTACTGCAAATTTATCTGCTATTCTAACAGTCCTGCAACCAAAGCCAATTTTTCGAGATCAAATATGATAATTTCATTTATGATAACAATTACTTGGAGAAGTTTCCTCATACAGATACATAGGTATTGACATTCACCATCAACTCAACTAGAATTATAACATTAAGAAAAGGATTATAGTAGGTTGGAAATATTAATATTATCTTGAGAACAATTGTAAGTCAATTGACCTTAGGATTTGGAGTAAAAAAAAATTCTTCTTTTAGAATCTCATCACCTCTGTTATTTTATATTGGTGTGAGGTCTGGGGCTGCAGTATATCTAGAGAATGGTGGAGAAATATTGAGACAATACAAAAAAAATTTATAACATACAACCTCAAGATTAAAGGATATACTACGCTAGTCTCTCCCCCATTGAAAGCATGATTTTGTTTAGGTATTTGATGGACAAGAAGAAGTTGTACAACATGGAAGCCAAGAGACTCCCCAAAATTGCTTCTAACTCTAGTCAAAACCCCCACCTCTGACTCAAACAAGGTTGACATAAATATGTCCAGTCCTCGCTCGACTAGTGGGGGATAAATGAGGAGATAATATTGAATTGTTGTGAGAGGATAATGTTGGAGATAATGGAGAAAGATAAACTTAGATTACTGTTATAGTGATGATAGGATTGAGATTCTAATTTTAGATCTCAGATCCCAATATCCAGGAAGTGGTTCAAACCACCTCATCGTGTGAAAGCCTATATATACTAGGTTGTTCTCCACATAGTATGATAGCATGTATGTGTGAAGTGCTTGGGCACTCTCCATGTATCTCACCTAGAGAGCCATTTAATTAATAGAACATCGTATTTTATCATGGTATTAGAGCGTCAGGGCTGAGGAACCTGTACGCTGAGAGGAGGGTGCGACTAAACCAAAATCATCGCAGGTTTTAGGAGAATAAACACGATGATTCCAAAATCATACTTATCATCACCGTCTTAGATATTAGGTGTATAGTTGTGACGACGTCTCAGATAAGTGGTGTACATCTATGATGATCATGTAAACAAAAAAGAGGCTTTGTGGAGGCCGAGAGAAGACTGCATCCTGGAGAAGGCTGCAGAGGCTGACAACAGAAGGTTGTCTAGAGGTTGTGAAGGAAGCCACAGTGATCTATGTGTTGCTGATTTTGATCATGATATTTTGTGACTGCGTGGTGGTCATGGATAGCTATTGGAGGTGGGATACGACCCGTAGAGACCTATGGATATTCCTTGTGGAATTTGTGACAATTTGAACCATCTTTAGTGGATCTGGGAATCAGATCTTGCAAAGTGGTGGTGGATCTGAGTTCAGATTAGATTAGACATCGTAGTGGATGCGAATCTGTGGCATCATTGGAGCTATGGTGTCAGTGAGCATCGTGGCATCATAGCAACATTGTTGTATTGTAATCATCCACAAGAATTGGAGTGACCTATGTGGATCAACCTACATCAGTGAAGCCTGACTGTATGGATGGCCGAGGGGCACTGTTGGTGAGGAGGCACAGCAGTGGAGGCTGAATTGGCTATTTGGACGGATCTGCAGACAGAGGAAGAGGCAAAGGCACTACATATTGTGGATGTCAGTGGATGGAATATAAAGCATACTGTTACTTGTTTTGGGATAATATGACTAGGCCATGGATCAAACATCTTTCAGGTTTCACCAATGATAAGAATATTCATGCAGTCTGATACACTAAGAATTTCAAGATTGGGGTAAACCCCTTTAGTGAACCTTATCTCTGATATTTTTTGTCCTTCCTAGTGATCATCCATTTTCAATTGTCTGGAAATTTTATTGTTTTGAGTAACCTAGAAGGTGCAGGTTGTGGAGATCTGAAAACCAACTTGGAAAATTTTCTTCTAAATTATTATATGCCATAGAAAATGCAATTTTTTTTTTTGCTGATTTGAACCCATCTTCAGAAATATGTGCATCAGAATTAGATACTGATAGTGTTTCTAGCTTGTGAGAGGTCGTTTAGTTTCTCGTCGCCATAGCCAAGGGCACTAAGACCTGTGTGGCATAGAAGCCACAGTCTACATGGTTCTACAGTTGAAGAGCTGCCAAAGGGAGAAGTTTCCCGCCTATGAGGTAATGGGGTTGTTGGAGCTCGATAGAGGACCGTGTGGAGTCGAAAAGAAATCTAAAAGCGAGATAAGCTAAACTTTTCCAATATGGCTGCACTTTTAGACATATTTGATCCTGATGATATTTTTTTCATAAGGCATAGTGGTTTTATTAATGACCACGATTATCAAGAGATTCTATATGTTCTGAAACAACATGAGACTAAAGACTCACGAGTTGTTTTTCAGGGAGGATGTGAAGAGGAAAAAAGTGTTGAAGATCAATGGGATGAGCCAGATGAAGTTGATTTCAAAGATGTGGCAGAAGAAAACAAAGTTGAAGAAAATTTAAATTGTGATGATCTCATTAATATTTTTGTGTGTGCAGATGTTACCAATAACAACAAGGAAAAAGTAACGAGGTTTGAAGAAGAATTGAAGTTTCTTGAAGCATGGCTTGAAACACCATGTCTTTATGAAGTCAAAGCATGACTTGAAACACCATGTCTTTATGAAGTTAACACAAAAGTTGCATCAATGAATGATGAAGACATCATCGTTGACATTCAGATGATTAACACCAGAAATAGTGAGAAGGAAAATTCCCCTATCCAGCCTGCCATAATTCAGAAAAGGGTGAGAATAAGAATTCAAGTTTTCCTTCACAGGAGAAGAAATGAGGTGAAGATACAACACTACCTCATGGAAAAGAAAGTGAAGATGAAGCCTCATCCACAAATGAACAAGTATGGGCTCTGCTGCAAGAAGAATAAAATGGAAACTCTGTTACCAAGTTTTTTCATGTTTCTAATTATAAGCCTAGCTGAGACGAGACGAGTAGGCGTATGTTATTGTTCAGTACCCTTTCTCCATTAAGGGGGAGTGTTGGAGATAATGGAGAAAGCTACACTTAGATTACTGTTATAGTGATGATAGGATTGAGATTCTAATTTTATATCTCAAATCCCAATATCCAGGAAGTGGTTCAAACCACCTCATTGTGTGAATGTACTAGGTTGTTCTCCACATAGTATGATAGCGTGTATGTGTGAAGTGCTTGGGCACTCTCCAGGTATCTCACCTGGAGAGCCATTTAATTAACAAAACATCGTATTTTATCAGATAAGGAGTTAGAGGGAAAAAAGTAGTTAAGATATTATAAGGAGATCAACCCCACTCTTTCTTACCAGAATTATCTTTTTTCTTAACTAGTGACAAGAAGAAAATGAACATTGCAAAGATAAGAAATAATTCTCATGAGCTTCAGAGTGAAACATGGCATTGGTCTATTCCCAAAACACCTTGGGATGAAAGAATCTTTTGTCTTTGCGGTACTAAGAGAATTGAAGATGAAAATCACTTTATCATGGAATTCCCGACCCTTATTCACATCCATTCTCCTTTTCATAATATTTTCCACACTACCAACCTTCATGATTTATTAAGTCAATAAAACTACATTGATCTCGTAATGCTTCTCTCACTTCTTTTCAGTCATAGAAATAAAATATTAAAGAACCTTAGTTAATTATCGCTTACCTTCTTGAGATGAGATAGAACATATAGGTCTTTGTCGAATTTAATCACCATCATCATCATCATCAAAATAAATTTCAACTACTATTAAAAATATTTTATAAAATTCAAATCTTTATTTTTATTATTAATAATTAAATCAAAATTTAAAAACTCTTTTAAAATTAAAATAAG
Organism: Pinus tabuliformis; assembly: GCA_031772625.1. Lineage (NCBI taxonomy): Eukaryota > Viridiplantae > Streptophyta > Pinopsida > Pinales > Pinaceae > Pinus > Pinus tabuliformis. The sequence continues at coordinate 82,824,017 of CM062819.1, read as the reverse complement.
CATAATGTAACAAAATTTCAATATACTCAAGAATAAAAAGACTACAAAATTGAGTTATCACTAGCACGACATAAATTTGATAGACACTCTTGCATGTCAAGTAAATTTTGTATGAAGGGTGTTATCACTCAGATGTCTTCCCTAGAAGTTATCAAAGAAGGAATAGTTCGAGGTAACCACAAACCTAATCTTTTAGACTTAAGTTCTAGCCAACCTAAGTCCAGAGAGGGCTCTCTCTTTATAATTTAACTTTTTTTTGTGTAGATTTCAGGCTAGTTATTAGTGCTCAAGATGTTTTGTTTTGATTGGGTGGAGGAACTAAGAAAATAGATGGACAGAGCAAGTATTCAGGCCATTGGGCTATGGAGTCAATCAAGAGTGGCTGAACTAGATCTAATCAATCACTAAGGTAAGAGTTCACAGGGCAAGCTAGCACAACAAATGCAAATCTTCAGGTTCAAATGGATGAGGTAGTCCTAACCAGGGAAAAGGGCAATGAAGAATCATTAACCGGGATTAAGATGAAGAAAGGAAGGATGATCAGTAGCAAAGGGCAATGAATAATCCTTTACTATGGACCAAAGGGGGGGTAAACTATGGAAGTAAGGGAGCAATTAAGAATTCCTAGCCCAAGGTAGTTCAGTAGAAAACATATAGAAAGTAAACAATTAAAACAAAGAGCATTTAAGCTAGTTCCGAGATATCACTCCTTATTTTCTTTTCAGATTTCGTAAGAGACACATATGAATATTGATAACATGAAAAGAAAACAATATCTAAACATGAAGAGATAATACTTCTTTGTTCCAACTGTGCACAACAATCCAGTGAAATTTCCTTAGCTTTATTTCATATCCAGCAAAACCAGTCCAGTCTTGAGTACAATAGCTCCTTGGCTCAAAATAAAATGTCTACAGAAATGTATTTAATCCACACAACCCTAATTACTTCAATTTGTGAAGTATTTATATAAAAATTGTTTACAAAATATCTCTTAACAATACGAGAGTCATTCTAGGAAACTGAAAATATCTTCAACACGAAGATAGAGACAGATGGAGAACTGTCTTCTTGCTATCCCTTTTATTGTGACTGTGTTGGCTGTTGTAATTTGGATTTAGCTCTTTCAGTTGCTTTATAGTTGTGTGTTGGGATCACTTACTATATTCTACCTACTGATGCTCTTTACCTGTTCTTCTTTGACTTTGTCTTACCTGTTTTACCTGGCAGCCATGTTTTACCATGTAGATTCACTGTAGTAACTTTATAGTAAATCTGTCAGTTTTTTCCACCATTCATTGTCAGGTAATTTCATCCTTATCATCTTTCTATATATTTCGTCAGCTTCTGTATACTTAGCAAAATTTGGCCTGGTGGTAAACAAGTGCTTTACCTCATGCTCTATGAAAAACAGATTTTCAAGACTATCATATAATACCTTTCCAGTGGGCAGAGCTTTTACCCTTGAAGTACTAGCTTGGTTGTTGGCCAACTTGTTCAGTCTTTCAATGTAATCACTTTGATTCATCAGCTTGTCGTGTATTACCATAGAACTGGGAAGTCCTTTTTCTCTTAATATACCATACTTTGTCATAAAACTGTCAATATCAGTTTGAATGCTTTGGCACCTTTTCTCCAGATTGAGCATCAAGTTCCTTTTGGTGAGAACCTTTTTGATTTCTATGATTGTTCTTGTTTTGTCTTCTATCTCCAGCTCATCAAGCTGATACCTATTTCTACTGTTCAAGAATTCTATCAATTGGTTGGCTTCTTCAGGCTTATCTCCCAACTCTTCCATCGTTTTGTGGATTGCTTATGTGGCCACTTTGACTAGTTTAGACTGTTCAAAATTAACTTGAATAGATGGCCAAACATCATTGATGGAATCAATGATGTTGGCCCAAATATTTCCTTCATGTCTCCAAGTGGTTGTTGCAATGTCAAGTCCTTTTCAAGGACTTTAATTCTTTCTCCCATTCTTTGATTCTTTTGAGCTTCTTCTTTCTGTTGTATCTGTGCAAATTTACAATTAGTTTCCAAACTTGACACTTGGAGGAAAGTAAGAGCCACAAGCAGTAAATCAATTTAATATATCCAGCAGATATTTCCATCCCAATTGAAGATTGTCAGCAACCCTTGGCGTGACCAATACAGTCTTTGTTAACATCCATCATCACCGAATCATCATGACATTGACATTGACATTATCACGTTTGAATGTTATATTTACATTATCATCTTTGAATTTTATAAATGATATTTTTGTAACAGTATTTTTAATTTTATATAGTAATTTTAATATAAAAATTAAATTTTAAAAATACTTTTTTTTTTTAATTTAATAAATTCAAAATTAATTAAATATTTTAAAATTATATATAAATTTATTGCGAAAAATATTATTTATAATTTGGTTATTTATCAATAATAATGGAGAAATACCGATCATTCGTCATTTCAAATCATAACCAAAGACCGAAGACCAACAGAATTTCTCATCTTATTCCTCACTAACAAAAAAAAAAGAGTAAACAAATAAAGGAGTAGTCTGAATAATGATATTCCATTTGCGTGGAAGCTCAGTGGAAACTCCGCACAACTTTCACTTCAATCATAATCATACCTTCGTTACGCAGCGAATGATTCCAAGATGGAAAATACCTGGTCAAGGATGGAATATACCTTTGGCTATATACGTGAATTCTAAAAAAAATACAGGTTGGAATTGGCACTGTAATTTGATTGAGGGTTTAGATTATATGAGGACTCGGCGGCAAAGTCAATCAATAAATAATTTATCATAATCATACCTTCCTTACGCAGCAAATCATGTGCAACACACCAACCTTCTTCGATCAATGCATGTGTAAGCAAATAGATTCTTGGATCAAGCATGCCCGAAAGTTTTGGTCATCTACACACGCTGTCACACCGTTTCAGGGGTTGAATATTTGACCGTTAGAGCATTCCATGGATGGAATATAATTTTGGCCATACACATAAATCATTCCAAGGATGGAAAATACCCGGTCAAGGATGGAATATACCTTTGGCTATATACGTGAATTCTAAAAAAAAATTCAGGATGGAATTGGCACTGTAATTTGATTGAGGGTTTGGGTTATATGACGACTAAGCAGCAAAGTCAATTACATCTATGAATCGGTTGGGGTTATAAAAGGCCCCATAACAATGACAACAATTGACTTTTCTTCTAACTCGAATACACAATCAAATTAACAATAGCGGAAGGTCGTTCTTACGTTTCACGAAATACGTTACGAAATTTCAATAAGAAGACGAAAACGATTCCATAATGGATCTTGAAAACCTATATATATATATATAGCTGCACCGTTGATAGATAATCAAACACAATCTGCATATTCCTGTTGCCGGTTTAGTGGTTAGAAGCATTCTACGCCCTGATTTGTAGATCCCCTCTTTTAGTCAAATGGGGGGCGCGAGCTTGAGATTTTCTGTTGCATGCCTCATTCTTATGGTTACCATCCATACGTTCTATAAGGAGAATATAGATGCACAAGCAGTTTTTGAAAATCACACAGCAACATCTTCCTCGCCATGTCCCACAACATTGAGAGTGGGAGTGGTTTGGAAGATATACTAGATAAAATGTGAACAGAATTGAAAAGAAAGAGTTGTAGCTCTCAGGTGTGGCCTGCACCTGGAGACTACACTCACAAAACTTGAGAGATCACTCTCATCCACTCTCTTATCCAATCAATCAAAGATTACATCAATAAATACAATACTAGGAAATAGGAAGTTGCACCCAAACCCCATAATTATAGGAACTAATCCTAATTAGGGAGAAAGTTACAAAAACGTAACTATTTTCTCCATTAATAACAAAATAATATTAATTATTCTCAACTCCCCCCCTTAATGAAGAAAGGGTTCTCCTGAACTCCTAGCATCTTTCTAAACAATTCAAATTTCACTCGTGCAAGAGGCTTTGTAAAAATATCTGCCACATTGTCACAAGTTTTACAATATACAACAACAATTTCTTTAGACTGTATTTTTTCTCTAACAAAGTGAAACTGGGTGTCTATGTGTTTGGTGTTTTTATGAAACACTGGATTGTATGCTAATTTGATAGCGCTCTGGTTGTCGCTTTTGATAGAAGTGGGTTGCTTCTGTTCTTTTCCTGCATCGTTAAGAAGTCTCCTCAACTAGATTGCTTCACATGTTGCTTCACACAATGCTTGATATTCAGCTTCACATGACGACAAAGCTACAGTACTTTGTTTCTTGCTGCTCCATGCAATTACCGCAGAACCTATGTTAAATGCATAACCTGTGATGGACCTCCGATCATCCAGGTCACCTGCCCAGTCTGAGTCTGAAAAACCTGCTAGAGTAACATCAGATACATCAGTGTATAAAATACCAAAATGAACAGTACCACAAAGATACCTCAACACGCTTTTTGCTGCTGTCCAGTGACTTTCACGCGGTTTTGACATGAATTGGCTTAATACACTAACTGAGTATGCCAAGTCAGGTCTGGTTGTTGTAAGATATATCAGACTGTCAACCAGTTGTCTGTACATTGTGGCATCTACCTCCTTAGTGCCATCATCACTGCTCAATTTCAAATTTTGCTGCAAAGTTGTCGTTGCTGATCTACACCGATCCATCCCAAACTTTTCCAACAGATGTCTCGCATACTTCCCTTGGGTAAGAAAAGTTTGCCCAGTATCTCTAAATACTTCTAATCCCAGACAATAGTTAAGGCTTCCGAGATTTTTCATCTCAAAAACTTGTGCCATTAGCCTTTTGATTCCTCTAATTAAATCCTCTGCATTTCCTGTTAAAATCATATCATCCACATATATAGAAATCAAAATAATCTACCCCTGATCATTGTACTTGGTATACAAATTTGGGTCATTTAAGCTTCTATGGAAACCATACTCTATAAAGAAAGAATCAACCTTTTTGTACCAAGACCTGGGTGCTTGCTTTAAACCATATAAAGCCTTTTTCAATCTGCAAACAAGATGTTCCTGCCCCTGCTTTACATATCCTTCTGGCTGTACTAAGTAAATTTCTTCTTTTAAATCACCATTTAAAAATGCAGATTTAACATCAAGCTGGTGTAATTCCCAATTACATTTAGTAGCTAAAGCAGTAAGCATTCTAATTGTATTTAGCTTTGCTACAGGTGCAAAAGTATCATCAAAATCTATACCTTCCTGCTGTGAATATCCTTTTGCAACCAACCTAGATTTTAACTTATCTATACTTCTATCTGCATTCATTTTTGGTTTAAACATCCACTTGCTTCCTATAGGTGTTTTATTTTTAGGCAGCTCTACTAGTTCCCAAGTATTATTTCTAAGAATTGATTCCATCTCCTCATTCATTGCAGCTCTCCATTCCTCAAATTGACTAGCTTCTTTGTAATTAGAGGGTTCTACAATGTTCAAAACTTTTAACATCAAAGCATAGTTTCTCAACTTCAATGGTAATTGAGTCTTTCTACCTGACCTTCTTGGTAGGGGACTTACCTCAAATTTGTTTTCTTCTGCAATAACTGGGCCTGCTCTTTCACCTTCTTGCTATTCTTCTTCAATCTCTTCTTTCTGCTCCTGTTCCTGCTCCCTTTCATCCTCGCTACTTTCCTCCAACAGCAATGGAATGTGCCAATCATCTCCAACATCAGCTTTCCTTTCCTGTACCTGTTCATGAAAGACTACATCTCTACTTGCAAATGTCTTACGAGACACAGGATTGAACAGTTTGTATGCTTTAAACTCTGTGCCATAACCAACAAAGATGCATTTGACTGCCTTAGGGTCTAGTTTCTTTCTATCAGCTTTGGGTACATGTGCAAATGCCTTTGACCCAAAGACTCTTAAGTGATTTACTGCTGGTTTAAATCCATACAAGGCTTCAAAAGGGGTTTTGAAGCCAAGAAACCTAGTAGGACTTCTATTTTTCAAATATACAGCAGTATTTATCGCTTCTGCCCAAAAAGTATTAGATAGACCCTTACCTTGCAGCATGCTCCTTGCGCACTCTACCAGGGTTCTGTTTTTACGCTCTACAACACCGTTTTGCTGTGGTGTGTGCGGCACTGTATACTGCTGAACAATCCCGTGAGATTTGCAGTATTTCATGAATTCCTTTGATTTGTATTCTCCTCCTTGATCAGATCGGAGAATTTTAATACTTTTTCCAAACTGTTTTTCCACCAGGGTTTTGAAATCTATAAAACATTGGAAAGTCTGACTTTTCTTGTTTAAAAAATAAATCCATGAATACCTAGTGCAGTCATCAGTAAACAACAAAAAATAGTATGCTCCCCCTAGTGACCTTGTCTGCATAGGACCACATACATCAGTGTGCACTAGCTCTAAGATTTCTGTTTGCCTCCTCATATCATGCACAGGGAACTGTTCTCTGTGCATCTTTCCTAAGGCACAACCTTCACAGTTTAATTGAATGTTACGAAAGATGGGGAGACCTTCGACCATACCTTTCTTCTGTAACAACATGAGATCCTGCAGATTCAGATGACCAAACCTCTGATGCCAGAGTTGTTCAGTTGTCGACTCTCCTGCAACCATGGCTTGCTTTGATATACATTTTGCATCCAATCTGTATAGGCTTCCAATTTGCATGCCTGTTGCAACAATTTCATTCCTGCAATCCTTTATCACACAGTGAGTCTTGAAGAATTCGACATGCATATCTTGATCAACCATCATGGATACAGATATCAGGTTTTTCTTTATTCCAGGTACATAAAAAACATTTGAAAGGTGACTAATTTTTCCATTCGGTAACTTAACTGAAATCACCCCATGACCTTTAATCTGATATCCATTATCGTCCCCTAGATATATTTTTGATCCATTTATAATTTCTTCAAGACTGTCGAAAAATTCTTTATTACCTGTCATGTGAGAGGATGCTCCGGAATTGACATACCAGATGTCATCTTCATTTGATGCAGAAAGGGCATAGTCGACTGTGAACAGTAGAAATTCATGACTGAAGTCTTCTTCTTCAACAAAATATCCTCTGTGTTTTGGATTTACCTATCTCCTCCTTGCCTCATCAGCCTGCTTCTTATAATAACAATCTCTTTGTATATGACCCTTCTTTCCACAATAAAAGCATTTCTTTTCAGAATGATTTGTAAGCATACCTTTATGAGAATGCAGATTCTTCTGTGATGTTCCTCCTTTCTGGACTGATTGCTGCTATGACTGCTTCCCTTTAGATAGTCGTCGCTTCGCCACTAGCGCAAGATCGTCACTTTGGGGGTTCAGATTCAGATTCTGCCGTCGCTCTTCCTCTTGCTGCAAGATCGCAATGAGATCATCAAACGTGGGTTTTTTCTCCCTTTCCGTGACTCGAGTGATGAAGGTTTGGAAATCATCACTCATCCCATTCATTGTAATTGCAACAAGATCTTCATCAGCCACCGCCACTCCAATGGCCACCAATTCGTCTTTAACATCCTTAATTCGCACGACAAATGTAGTAGCAGACTCCCTTTCGTCCATCCTCATTGAAAATAGCTTGCTTTTCAAAGCCAAAACTTTGTTTGTATTCTGGGTTTCATACAGATTCTTGATTTTCGTTCAAATCTCTGCGGACGTTTTACAGTCTCTAATGTGTGCAATGACATTGTCTTTCACAGACATCTTCAACAGGACCTTGGCCTTGTTTTCTCGTTTTTCCCAGTCTTCCTTCTGCGTGCTCGCAGTCGGCTTCTGCTCATCGCCTGTCACTATAGTCCAAGTGTTTGCACCTTCGAGCAGGGTCTGGATCTTAAACTTCCAATTCGTGAAGTTAGACCCGTTGAGTTTACCAGACTCGTTAAGGTAAGATTCCATCGTATTACTCATTGTGAATCTACTTAACAACAACAAAAAACAATACCTGTCAGATCGATCTGTCACCTCTGCCACCGATCTACAGTGTCTGGCACTCCCGCTCCAATGAGCAAATTCGGCGTTTCCAACACAGCCGAAACAATGATCTGATCACAATTGATCCGATCCACCTCTCCCGGATTGATCTGCCACTTCGCCGATCCTGCTCTCCCTGCAGATCGCCAAACGAAGTCGAGGTTTCCCGCAGATCTCCTCTGGCGCTTTCCCGATCTGTCTCTCCCGGACGGATCTGCAACTCCGTTGATCTGCACCGTTTGCAGACCGCCAAACGAAGTTCACGCTATTCACAGATCCCCTTGGCGCTACCCCGAGCGAAAAATCCGCGCTAATTCAAAATCGCTTAGAGTATTTTAATTGGCGCGACTTTCCCGGTAAAATCCCGCGCCAATCGGGCTTTTTGGCGCTCTGGCGCAGTTTATTCCTCAATAACCGCGCTAATTCCTCTATTGGCGCGACTGTCAGCGCAAAATCCGCGCCAATCCGTGAAAAATCCGCGCCAAAATTTTCGTGTCCGAGCCAGGTGTTCTGCAGTCCACCTGCTCAATCGAGCACACACCTCTCGTGTACACACAGCCACAAAGGCACGTCAAGCCACACAGGCTATTCCAGCCACACAGGCAAGCTAGCTACTACAGGCACTTCAGCCTCACAGGTGACAAAAGATCAGGCTCACTCACTCTGAGCTCTGATACCAAGATAAAATGTGAACAGAATTGAAAAGAAAGAGTTGTAGCTCTCAGGTGTGGCCTGCACCTCGAGACTACACTCACAAAACTTGAGAGATCACTCTCGTCCACTCTCTTATCCAATCAATCAAAGATTATATCAATAAATACAATACTAGGAAATAGGAAGTTGCACCCAAACCCCATAATTATAGGAACTAATCCTAAACTAGGGAGAAAGTTACAACAACGTAACTATTGTCTCCATTAATAACAAAATAATATTAATTATTCTCAACTATACTTCAGAGAATTCGTTTCAGCTAGGAAAAACGAAACAAACCCCACTTCTGCGTGAAAGCTTTTGAAAAGGCAATTGAACCACTAAATCGTACGGTCGAATATATCACATTTGGGGATGGAGTTGCTGGGCGGCCGAGCTAGATGATCTCATTCAGCTAATTGTAGACAAGGTATACTTAGAGTATGCGTGAGCTCATCATATTGTGAAAACAGAATCATAATTTATCATATTTTTCATTTCTTGTTGTCTTCGTTTTCAGGAAATCGATGCAATTGTAGGAGACATGACCATCATAGCAAACCGATCCCAGCAAGTGGAATTTACACAACCTTTCTTGGACTCAAGTCTAGTGGCAATAGTCCGTCTAAAAGATGAAAGCTTCATTGGTTCTGCCTTGATATTTATGAAGCCTTTCAGCGATCAACTGTGGCTACTAATAGCCGCTTTCTTCGTTTGCGGGGGCTTGGCGATCTATTTTTTGGAGCGCCGAAAGAATTCACCCATCCAAAGGAGCCCATCCAGCAGCCGATTTGGGGCAATATTAATGTAACAAATTAATATTAAAACATGCTCTATTCAAGCGCCATAATAGATTAAACATACAAGTAACGAACTGCTTGGCAAATCCATGGTATGAAACAATACTTAACAATACATTTACTCTTGCGTGCAGGTACAGTTTTTCGACATGGTTCCCTAATCCCGGTAAGTTTAATTCTTCTCCAATACCATAAGTTGTGTTTTGTAATTAAAATAACCAAAAGCTTATAATAACGAACCCCATTTTGAATAATTTGGATATAAGCAGAAGATACTCGAAGTGTTATGGGGCGCACAGTTGTTGTAGCCTGCCTTCTTGTTACGGGAATTCTGTATTCGTGTTATACCGCAAATTTATCGGCTATTCTAACAGCCTCACAATTAGAACCATCCCTTAAGGACATCCACGCTGTGTGGGAAAGGCCGGACATAAAAATTGGGTATTGGGATAATTCCTACTTGAGACAGTTCTTGGCAAAAGAATTCGAAAATAGTGAAAAGAGGCTAATAACTCTAACCACGCAAGCTGATTATTACGAGGATATGTCTAGAGGTGTAGTGGATGCCATCATAGATGAACGCCCGTACATGCAATCCCTAGTGGCCAACCATTGCAGTGAACTCGCCTTATTGGATCACCCGTTCATCAATCTAAACTGGGGATTCGTAAGTGCTCTCTATATATGTAATTTCATTTCAAATTCACCAAAACATTCATGGAATTTTTGAGTGATTTTTCATTCTTTTGGACAGGCTTTTGATCCAAGCCTTCATCAACTAGCCACGACCATTTCTAGCAGAATACTGCAGTTAACGGACAGCGGGGAGTTGTACACAATCCAAAAGCATTGGTTGCCTCAGTATGAGGGTCATTGCCGTAACCAATCTATGTCAGGTTCCATCCAACTTCAGGTTCAGCAGTTCTGGGGTCTGTTCACCGTATCAGCATCGGTGACAGAGATCGTATTAATGGTTAATATTGTGCGGCTGAGAGCATGGCCGTCGAGGCTAAGCGGGAGGAGAGGAAACCGCCTGGTTCAAGTGAATGCCCTGCAGTTTAGCAGCAAGTCACCTGATTTAGCTTTGATTCCTCTTTCTTTCTTATGTGTTTATGTTTTCACTCTTGTCACGTTTATGAGTGCTCTGTAATAAAATTTAACATAGTATGAAATTTTAGTTTGTTAACAGGAAGTAGCAATAGAAGATTGTGTTTTTTTACTTGTTGATTTGAAACAAGTTAAAGGTAAGGTAAGATGCTGTTTGTGATTAAGAAGCAATTTGGATGATGGTTGGGAATATTTTGTTGAATATATATATATATATATTTTTGATTGAGACGTCTAAAATTTATTTTGAATTCTGAATCTATTATGTATGCTGAGCAAGCGAAAAAGATTTATTCATAGGCTCTAGAACATGTTTTGTTATGGTTTTAGTAACCCACTAGATTTGTTCACTATCTGTACATTGTATTTATTGTAAACAAGCTTATATAAAGACTCAAAAACTCTATTGTAACCCCTACATTAAGTAAATCTCTAATATGTATGGCCAAGGATAAAACAATAAACTTGAGATGAGCCACATTACATTTGTGAGGATTGTTTTCTTGTTATTAGTTGATTATTGTTATTAGTTGATTATTTATATCTCGTCATTTTGATTCCTAACAACTAGTGTCAAAGTATATGACACGTTGAGAGATACACTAAACAAGATCTATTTTAATATCGAATCTGTCAATTGAGAGCATTAAATTTGTTGAGGTGAAAACTTTTTCCTTTAGTGTAAAATTTAGGAAGATTTACGCCTTTTTAAGAATTGGATTTTAAGAAATAGATCAGGAGTTAAATGGATCTTAGCTGGTTTATATTGAATTATGATAGGGCTTTGTTTAACTCTTTTAAGTTTTATTTTGTTAATTTATTTTTTAAATCCCTCTCACTTGATAGATATGGATCTAGGCTAGTTAATAGAAAATTTGTGCAACATCTAATTATTCTGATTATTTTAGATATGCTAAATATGTCTAAGATTAATCTGGTCATTTTAATTTTAAATTTGCTCAATTAATTTGTTAGGATGATAGAGACTGTTAATAACTTGAATGATAAAAAATGATGAAATAAAAGCTTTGAATGCAAAGTGAAAATTTAATAGTGTTAATGATAGAAATATGAATAATAAGAATGTACTCAATTACAAAGTCTTCATTGTGATCAATCTCAAACTATTTTTTTCTATTGTTCTTATTGTCACACTTGTTAGTTTTATTTATGTGGACTTATTCAGGAACAAAACAAAATACAAAGATGCATGATAAATAAAATTTCATTTCATTAATATCAAAGAATTGAAAGATGCTGACATACATAATGGCAATAACTAGCTAGTGCGATAGTACCCTATCTTTGGGAAGAGATGTGGCTATATGCCTCTGAAATGTGTTACAATGAGGCCAAAGGTCTTAGAGACATTCTACAATGCAATATGACCCCCCGATGTGTAGTATGTTTGTACTCAAAGTTAAATTTTAGCAAATGTCAGGCAACATAAAAATAAAAAATTAGAAATCTAAATAATGTTTATGTTCGTCTCTCCAATAAATAATAATAATGGAATAAAGTTAGCTATAAACAAAAATGAAAATAACCATATAGACAAAATAAGCTACAATACAGGTATGTCATTAGTTTAGATAAAAAAAAATTACAATACAATTATGGTAAAAAAATTACAAATACAATTGTCATGCATTTAATGGTTCTTTTATGTTGTATTTGAATGGATAATAAATTTACCATCAGCAAATTTTTTTACCACATTAAAATTTCAAATTGGTAAAATTTTAAACATTTTTACTCCATTACCATTTCTTAAATCAAAGTAAAAATGTTAATTCAACAGAAAGAATCCAAAATCTGGCTCTAAAATATTTTAATATTTCTTTTAATTAATTATTTGTAAAATGAATCTTTAAAAGGAAAACGAGATCCTATGGATATATTTTTGTAGTTTTAATATAAATTTTGCTATCATGCCATGTTAAAAACATCATTAAATGTAATATTAATACTGAAAGATTAATATTCATATTACTATTAAATATAATGTTAATATTATAATATTATAATGTTAATATTATTCAATTTAATAACTTTTAATTAATACAATATTAAATGTAATATAATATTATTATTTTTATATTATAATGATATATATTAATTCTAGATATATATGGGAATGAAGAACAAAGACATAGAGGGATAGAGGTGGAGAGATGAAGAGAGTGAGAGAAAGGAGGAGAGAGACAAATATAGAGAGATGGATTTGGAAGAAGAGAAAGGGAGAGAAGAAAAAATACTTAGAGAGATAAAAGTGGAGAAAGAGAGGGAATGACAAGGAGGATATGGAGAGATAATGTTTATGCTTGGTGGTGAGACACAAAGAAGGAGAGGTGGAGAGAAGAGGGGGAGAGAAGGAGAGATAAGGAGAAATGGAGGGAGATAGTGACAAAGTTGGAGAGAGAGAGAGAGAGAGTTGAGGGGGAGAGATAGAGGGAGTTGGGAGAGAAGTGGAGAGAGAGGAAGGAAGAGAGCAAGGATGCGAGAGAGATAAGGAGAGAAGAAGGGAGAGAGGGAGAAAGGTAAGAAGAAAGACACATAGACAGAAAGGTGGAGGGAGTGATAAGGGAGATGGAGAGAGAGGGATAGAGGAGAGCATGAGGGAAGAGAGATAGAAGGGGGTAGAGAGGGAGGGAAGTGGAAGAGAGAGAGTAAGGGAGAGGAAGAAGGAGGGAGAGAAGGGGAAGAGAGAGAGTGAGGGAGAGGAAGAGGGAGGGAGAGATAGATAAATATGGAGAAAGAGTGTGTATGTTTTGGGTGTGATATAGAAAGACAAAAGAGAGACAGAGGGAGATAGAGATATAGATGGAATGTGAAGAGAGGGAAGAAGAGAGAGATAGAGAGAGGGAGATATATAAATATGGAGAGAGAGAGCATGTGAGTTTGGGGGGTGAGATAGAGAGACAAAGAAGGAGAGATGGAGGGAGATATAGATATAGATGGATGGGGGAGAGAGGGAAGAATATTTCTTGCACTAGATGCATTGATTTCAGCGTAGATGGTGATTTTTAATCCTATTTGATTGCTTCCAATGGAGAAGATAAACTTAATTAGGGGGGGAGGAATTAAGAGAGAGAGAAGGAGAGGAGTGAGATAGGGAGATAAGGCTAAAAGAGAGAGAGGGATACACAAAGATGGAGGGGGGGAAGGAGGAGAGAGAGAAGGAAAGAGGGAGGGAGAAAGTGACAGGGTTGGAGGGAAGAGAGAGAGAGAGAGAGAGAGAGAGAGAGGAAGGACGAGAGGGAGGAGGAGATAGGGAGGGACAAGGAGGTGGAGTTCGAAGGGGAGAGAGGGACAGAAGAAGAAAGACATAGAGAGAGAGAAGTGGAGAGAGAGAGAGGGAATAGCAAGGGAGAGATGGAGAGAGTGTGTGTATGTTTGGGAATGAGATAGAGAGACAAAGGAGAGATGGAGGGAGATATAGGTATAGATGGAGGGAGAGAGAGGGAAGAAAATTTCTTACACTAGATGCATTTATTTTAACGTACATGGTGATTTCTAATACTATTTTATTGCTTGCACTAGATGCATTGATTTCAATGTAGATGTTGATTTTTAATGCCATTTGATTGCTTGCACTAGATGTATTGGTTTCAATGTAGATGTTGATTTCTAATCCTATTTGATTGCTTGCACTAGATGCATTTATTTTAATGTAGATTTTTTCTAATTCTATTTGATTGATTCACTAAATGCATTGATTTCAGTGTAGATGGTTATTTATAATCCTATTTGATTTCTTACACAAGATGCATTGATTTCATTGTAGATGGTGATTTATAATCCTATTTGATTGCTTGCACTAGATGCACTACTTTCAATGTAGATGTTGATTTCTAATGATATTTGATTGCTTACACTAGATGCATTTATTTAAGTGTAAATGTGGTTTCTAATCCTATTTGTTTGCTTTCACTAGATGAATTGATTTTAGTGTAGATTTTTTCACTCGATGAATTAATTTTAGTGTAGATTTTTTCTAATTCTATTTGATTGTTTGCACTAGATGCATTGATTTTAGTGTATATTTTTTCTAATTCTATATGATTGTTTGCACTAGATGCATTCATTTCAGTGTAGATGTTCATTTCTAATTATATTTGATTTCTTGCACTAGATTCATTGATTCTAGTGTAGATGTTTTCTAATTCTATTTTATTGCTTGCACTAAAATCATTGATTTCCATGTAGATGTTAATTTCTAATCTTATTTGATTGCTTGCATTAGAGGCATTGATTTCAGTGTAGATGTTTTACTCTAATCATATTTGATTACTTGCATCATATGCATTGATTTCTATGTAGATGTTGATTTCTAATTTGATGTAACTGGATGTATGATGATACATTAATTTTAAAGTGATGGGATTAACAATGTGGTTGATTTTAGTGTAAGCACAACAAAATATTGAAATGTGCATTGATTTTTGCGTTATAGTAATTCAACCTATTAATATTGGAGAGAAAGAGAGAAAAGGTAAGATGTTTACTACAATAGTTCAAGTTAAATATTTAAATAGTTTATGATTTCAACTGCACTTTTCATATAATCAATATGAAAATATGAAAAAATTAGCAGGGGTGACAATAAGAATAGTATAAGAGAATAGTTGAGATCGATCTCAATGAAGACTATTTGTAATTGACTACATTCTTATTATCACTTTTCTCGATATCCTTCTAACCAAAAAAGAAGGGTCACTTGGTTTCCAAGTCTATAGAAAGAAAACCCATACAAAACAATACGTGCATGCAAATTCTCATCATCACCCTAACCAGAAGATTGGCATCATTAAGACCTTAACCACTAGGGTGGCAAGAATATCTGATCCTGACCATTTAAATGATGAACTCAACCATCTTCACAAAGTGTTTGAATTAAATGGCTATAATAGGAATACCATTAAGAAAGCTATGCACCTAACCCTAAACAAGAATAATAATGATATCAAAGATAAAAATTTATCAACTACTAAAGTCTCCCTTCCATACATAAAAGGCACCACTGACAAAATTACTAAAATTCTTAATAAACACAACATTAATGTAGCCTTCACCCCGACCAACACCGTCAGACAAGTATTCAACTCAGTCAAGGATCCCATAAACCCTAACCTTCAAAAAGGTATTTATGTTATTCCTTGCTCATGCGGAAAGGAATACATAGGTGAAACAGGTAGGTCTCTTAACATCAGAATCAAAGAACACACTGCTGACTTAAGAAGAGAAAGGACCTCAAAATCAACCTTAGCAGAACATGTTCATTCTTCCTCTCATTACATCTGCATGGAAGAAGTTAAACTAGTTAGAAAAGAAGACCATTATCTTAAAAGGAAAATCAAAGAAGCAATTGAAATAGAAAAAAGAAAGAACAACTTGAACTGAGATGATGGATTAAAACTAAGCAACACCTAGAAACCCTTACTTGAAACCTTAAAGAATCAATAACTAACTCATATCCCTTTTAATAATTTAATCGTTCCTCTCTCATTAAAAAAATTAATAAAATACAAAAATCAAAACAACAAAGAAACATTATCTTATAGCCTCCTTTAAATAAAAATTAAAAAATTAAAAAGAATTAATTAAACAAATTAATAATTAATAATTAATAATTATATTGAAATTATTTAAACAAATTAATTAATTAATTAAACAAATTAATTAATTAATTAAACAAATTAATAATTAACTAAACAATTAATTAATTAATTTGTTTAATTAATTAAACAATTTAATTAATTAATTAAACAAATTAATTAATGAATCAAACAAATTAATTAATTAATTAGGGAATTAATTAAATAAATTTATAATTAATAATTATATTGAAATTATTTAAACAAAATAATTAATTAATTAAACAAATTGAATAATTAATTAAACAATTAATTAAACAATTTAATTTATTAATTAAACAAATTAATTATTTAACTAAACAAATTAATAATTAATAAACTAATTCATTAATTAAAAAAAAAAAAAAATAATAAAAACAGAAATCTGAATATTAACAAACTAAATAGATAATGGCTGACCTAATTTCTTAGATTATTTCTTTCATAACATATATATATATATATATAACCTAAAATATAGCTCATGGATACATCATTAATATCTTTAGAATATCTATTGACGCAACCGCTTATGATGGACTCACTTAGTAGTCTGAAACGTTGGGTTTACAAAGCTCTATAATAGGTCATTCCTCCTCTATCTAAAACTCTCCTCGCCTGTATGGATTCATTATTTAATACATTATTATTATTCACATTTTTTTCCATTTAACACTATTAGATTTTCACTTTGTATTCAAAACTTTTATTTAATCATTTCTCATAATTAAATTTATTAACAAGATCTATCATCTCAAGAGATTGAGAAAACTCAGCAAATTTAAAATTAAAACTACTCTTCAATATATATTTAATAATGGCTGGAGGGACACTATTAAGAATTAATTAGTTGTCAAAAATTGTGATACCTAAAACTAAATGAAATACATGTGCAATATCAATCTTCATGTAATCTATTAACAAGATATTCTTCCTTCTTAAACACCAACTAATTACTCATAAACAATTACATACACATATAAAAATATAACAAAAAAATTGTAACATTTACAAATATTACCATCCAAATCTTAACGCATAAACACACAAACCACCCAAAGCATCCAAACATAGACACACACAAACCACTAAAAACATCCAAACACAGATGTACAAACCATTCAATGCAAGAAGCATAAACTAAATTAAAGAACAAAATTATATGGTCATATCACACAAAGAAAACATAATGTAAATTTCAAAGTACGAAATTTATCTCAAGCATTTACATAATAATGATAATCTAAAAATATGACATTGCTTCCCTCAGCGGGAACCAACCTAAGGAGCATGCTACACTAAACCAATGCGCGACAATGATAGTGATGATGATCTTGATTGTATTTACAAGATAACTATGTGTGACCAGGATTTTGTGAATCCAATTGCAAATGGGAGAATCTTGTGGGAGCCCGAAAGCTCCTGCACTTTAGATTAAGACGAAGAAGTAGAGTGATGGCAGAATCGGTTGCAGGAAGTAACAACACTTAATTGCAACATGATGGTTAGATCACTGCGTTGTGTGACCACAGAGGTAAGGGAGCTACCTATGTGTGATGCATTGGCAGCGATGGATGAATTTCAATGAAACTTTGAAAGCGCAGTACCAGAATAGCAGCAGTTTTATGCGTTGAAGTGGGCACTGTGTGCAATACCCACGCGGTGGTGGGGTATGCATCAAGCAAATTTTCAGGACTGGCGCAGATGCAGAAGGATGATGCGCCTAATATGATAGGAAGAAGAAAGACATAGAGAGAGAGAAGTGGAGAGAGAGAGAGAGGGAATGGCAAGGGAGAGATGGAGAGAGTGTGTGTATGTTTGGGAGTGAGATAGAGAGACAAAGGAGAGATGGAGGGAGATATAGGTATAGATGGAGGGGGAGAGAGGGAAGAAAATTTCTTACACTAGATGCATTTATTTTAACGTACATGGTGATTTCTAATACTGTTTTATTGCTTGCACTAGATGCATTGATTTCAATGTAGATGTTGATTTTTAACGCTATTTGATTTCTTGCACTAGATGTATTGGTTTCAATGTAGATGTTGATTTTTAATCCTATTTGATTGCTTGCACTAGATGCATTTATTTTAATGTAGATTTTTTCTAATTCTATTTGATTGATTCACTAAATGCATTGATTTCAGTGTAGATGGTTATTTATAATCCTATTTGATTTCTTACACAAGATGAATTGATTTCATTGTAGATGGTGATTTATAATCCTATTTGCTTGCTTGCACTAGATGTACTGCTTTCAATGTAGATGTTGATTTCTAATGATATTTGATTGCTTACACTAGATGCATTTATTTAAGTGTAAATGTGGTTTCTAATCCTATTTGTTTGTTTTCACTAGATGAATTGATTTCAGTGTAGATTTTTTCACTGGATGAATTAATTTTAGTGTAGATTTTTTCTAATTCTATTTTATTGTTTGCACTAGACGCATTGATTTTATGTAGATTTTTTCTAATTCTATATGATTGTTTGCACTAGATGCACTGATTTCAGTGTAGATGTTCATTTCTAATTATATTTGATTTCTTTCACTAGATTTATTGATTTTAGTATAGATGTTTTCTAATTCTATTTTATTGCTTGCACTAAAAGCATTGATTTCCATGTAGATGTTGATTTCTAATCTTATTTGATTGCTTGGATTAGATGCATTGATTTCAGTGTAGATTTTTTACTCTAATCGTATTTGATTACTTGCATCAGATGCATTGATTTCTATGTAGATGTTGATTTCTAATTTGATGTAACTAGATGTATGATGATACATTAATTTTAAAGTGATTGGATTAAGAATGTGGTTGATTTTAATGTAAGCACAACAAATTATTGACAATGTGCATTGATTTTTGTGTTATAGTAATTCAACCTATTAATATTGGAGAGAAAGAGAGAAAAGGTAAGATGTTTACTACAAAAGTTCAAGTTAAATATTTAAATAGTTTATGATTTCAACTACACTTTTCATATAATCAATATGAAAATATGAAAAAATTAGCAGGGGTGACAATAAGAATAGTATAAGAGAGTAGTTGAGATCGATCTCAATGAAGACTATTTGTAATTGACTACATTCTTATTATCACCTTTCTTGATATCCTTCTAACCAAAAAAGAAGGGTCACTTGGTTTCCAAGTCTATAGAAATAAAACCCATACAGAACGATACGTACATGCAAATTCTAATCATCACCCTAAACAGAAGATTGGCATCATTAAGACCTTAACCACTAAGGCGACCAGAATATCTGATCCTGACCATTTAAATGATGAACTCAACCATCTTCACAAAGTTCTTGAATTAAATGGCTATAATAGGAATACCATTAAGAAAGCTATGCACCTAACCCTAAACAAGAATAATAGTGATATCAAAGATAAAAATTTATCAACTCCTAAAGTCTCCCTTCCATACATAAAGGGCACCATTGACAAAATTACTAAAATTCTTAATAAACACAACATTAATGTAGCCTTCACCCCGGCCAACACCGTCAGACAATTATTCAACTCAGTCAAGGATCCCATAAACCCTAACCTTCAAAAAGGTGTTTATGTTATTCCTTGCTCATGCAGAAAGGAATGAAACAAGTAGGTCTCTTAACATCAGAATCAAAGAACGCATTGCCGACTTAAGAAGAGAAAGGACCTCAAAATCAGCCTTAGCAGAGCATGTTCATTCTTCCTCTCATTACATCTGCATGGAAGAAATTAAACTAGTTAGAAAAGAAGACCATTATCTTAAAAGGAAAATCAAAGTAGCAATTGAAATAGAAAAAAGGAAGAACAACTTGAACCGAGATGATGGATTAAAACTAAGCAACACCTGGAAACCCTTACTTGAAATCTTAAAGAATCAATAACTAACTCATATCCCTTTTAATAATTTAATCGCTCCTCTCTCATTAAAAAAATTAATAAAATACAAAAATCAAAACAACAAAGAAATATTATCTTACAGCCTCCTTTAAATAAAAAAAATAAAAAAATAAAAATAACTAAACAAATTAATAATTAATAATTATATTGAAATTATTTAAACAAATTAATTAATTAATTAAACAAATTAATAATTAACTAAACAATTAATTATTTAATTTGTTTAATTAATTAATTAAAAAAATTAGTTATTTACTAAAAAATTAAAAAATTAATTATAGGGAATTAATTAGACGAAATTAATTAATTAACTAAACAAATTTAATAATTAACTAAACAAATAATTAATTAACTAAATACACTCTCTCCATAATTAATTAATTAACATACACACACTCTCTCCATAATTAATTAATTAACAAATTTAATTAATTAACATACACACACTCTCTCCATCTCTCCCTTGCCATTCCCTCTCTCTCTCTCCACTTCTCTCTCTCTATGTCTCTCTTCTCTCCAAAATATGAAAATGTGAAAATGCGTAAGAAGCTTAAGCTTTAGAACCCAGTAACAAGGAAGGTTGTGTACAACCGAGATGTGGTGTTCAGAGAGGTGAAAGATGTTATTAAACATGAAGTCCAACCAAAGAAACCTGAGAAGATAGAGTTTGAGCTAAATGACGAAGAATCAGACTCTACAACGGAGGAGGAATTAGAAGATGAAGAGCCACAAACTCCGAGTGTGAGAAGATCAGTTCGAGAAAGAAGGCAGCCAAAAAGGTATAGTCCATCTTCTTTCTGTTAAAATTTTTCTTTGTCTATTACTGATGATGATCCCAGAACTGTGAAGGAAGCAATGGATTTAGAGGATGGAAAAATCTGGAAAGAGGTCATGGTTAAGGAAATGGCATCTTTACACAAAAATGAGGCTTGGGATTTGGTGAAGTTGCCGGCTGGAAGGAAACCCATCGGCAGCAAATGGGTGTTCAAAAAGAAGACAAATGCAGAAGGAAAAGTGGAGAAATACAAAGCTCGGTTGGTAGCAAAAGGTTATTCCCAGGTGTCGGGAATTGATTTTGGTGATATTTTTTCTCTTGTTGCCAAGGTAACTTCTATTAGATTAGTTTTGTCTATTGATGCTGCTTTTGATTTTGAGGTAGGACAGATGGATGTGAAGACAACATTTCTTCACGGGGATCTGGAAGAGGAAATATACATGAAGAAACCTAAAGGCGTTGCAGTGAAGGGTAAGAAAGAACTGGTATGCAAGTTAAAGAAGTCTCTGTATGGTTTAAAACAGTCACCAAGGATGTGGTATCAGAAATTTGATACATTTATACGGGGACTTGGCTTCACCAGAAGCAAAGAAGATCACTGTGTGTATTTTAAATTAATTGGTGACCGTGTTATTTATCTGGTCTTATATGTGGAT
The DNA here is from genome assembly GCA_031772625.1 of Pinus tabuliformis. Taxonomy (NCBI): domain Eukaryota; kingdom Viridiplantae; phylum Streptophyta; class Pinopsida; order Pinales; family Pinaceae; genus Pinus; species Pinus tabuliformis. The sequence continues at coordinate 82,802,502 of CM062819.1, read as the reverse complement.
GATATGTTGCTTGTTGGAAATGGCAAAGAAATTATCCAGGATTTGAAGACCCATTTTTCCTCCAAATTTGACAGAAATATCTTGGTGCTACAAACTATATTTTGGGCATGGAAATTAAAGGAGATCGAACAAAGAGGAAGCTCTGGTTAAACCAAAGGAAGTATGTCGAGACAATATTGCAGAGGTTTAATATGAAGGATAGTAAACTGGTGAAGGTTCATATTCCTATAGGTATGAGGTTATCTGCTGAACAGTGTCCAAAGACACAAGAAGAGGAAGAGGACATGTCTCATGTTCTGTATGCAAGTGAAATCAGTAGCCTGATGTATGCAATGGTCTATACCAGACCAGGCATTGCACATGTAGTGGGAGTATTGAGCAGGTTTATGTCAAAACGAGGGAAGGAGCATTGGACATCAGTGAAGCGGGTTTTCAGGTATTTGCGTGGCATTAGTGATTATGGTTTGTGCTACCAAGGAAGACCAGGATTGGACAGAGTGTTGGATATTCGTGGCTTTGTTGATGCAAACTGGGCTAGAGATCTGGATCAGAGAAGATCTACAAGTGGGTATGTGTTTAACCTATTTGGAGGTGCAGTCAGTTGGATGAGTAAGAAACAATCTGTAGTGGCACTATCAACCACAGAGGCAGAATACATGGCAGCCACTCATGCAAGAAAGGAAATAATTTGGTTGTAGAGATTGTGTTCAAGTATGGGGTTAGTACAGGAAGCTATAAGGATAGATTGTGACAGCCAAAGTGCAATTTTCTTGGCAAAGAACCCTACATATCATTCAAAGACAAAGCACATTGATGTTCAGTATCACTTTGTGAGGGATATGATAGAAGACAAAAAGGTGTTGGTGGTAAAGGTGGACACTTTGAAGAATATTGCAGATGCATTGACAAAATCTATGAGCTTTGAGAAGTTCTCTTGGTGTAGAGAAACAATGGGTGATTCGTGGATTTTGCACTATGTTTAATTTTCTCCTTACCATTCCCACTAATGTTGTTATAGGGTTAGGACTTGGGATTTTTTAAGATGAGAAAACTATGGTGAGCCCCCAAACAAAATACAAACATGTTATCCATCGGGAGGTCACAGGGTCCATTATCCCCAAAGCCCTTGGGGTTAGGCCTAGCTAGTGGGCCGCGGGGCTAGATTCCCTTTGGGGTCGATTAGCCCAGATTTTTCCGTGGATGTAGCGCCACCCGTTGACCAGGGTGTTCGTGAACCACAGCAAAAAATAAAAAATAAAAAAAATACAAACATGTTACTTTAAATATGGGAGGCTATTGCCCAAACTTATATATAACAAAAGGAAAAAGCTTGACACTCATGAGTATGTATAAAATTTAAAATGACAATCATAAAAAAAAACATGATAAAAAAAACAAATTTGGAATTCCAAACCTTGCCCTAGGCACTCTTTGGCCACCTATATTAATTGGAGTGAACCCACTTTACAATAATTATAATATTAAATTTGAATTTATTGATAAAACTTAGCAAAACATTGTGTAAGAAAGCATGTAAGAATCCTAAGTTTTAATTATAAGAATGTGAAAATGTGTAAGAAGCTTAAGTTTTAATTATAAGAATAAGATCTTTCTCACATCTATTATTTTTCTCCTATCAACTCTTCCTCCTACAAGAAGAACAACCTTGATAAGAGCTACCCCTTCATTACCTTAGAACATGATATCCATAAGGAATGAAGGCAATATCCTTTTTCTTGGTAGAACTGCTACTAACCAAGCTAATCTATTAAGTAATAACTTTGACCCTAGCCCCCTATGGATTGATGAGGATTATAACTTAAAGCTCGTAAATTCCAAAGAAATTATGGAGACATAACCAATAACCTATTTGGTATCGAGCTAATTAAGTTTTATAGCTCCCAAGACCTAATTATTTGTAACATGATTAGTAAGTGGCCTACATTTGGCCAAATCTCTTGTATTCATGGGCTTGGTAGCAATGTCGTGGACTATGCGATGTCTGATACAAAGATTCTCAACCATATTATTAATTTTCACCTCCTAGATGACCATAAGCCTAATTATGACCACAGACCCCTATCCTTAACCCTAAACCTTGATATTCACACTAGCCACATATAAAATACTGGTGAGAGCCAAAGGAAAATACATTTTGGAAAAAGTAAAATGGATCTCTTCTTAAAAGACTAAACAAGGGATTTATGTCTCTTAACGTACAATGATAATATTGATCATATCCACCACAATTTTACTACAACCCTCTCCACTATCATTTACAACTTAAGATCTAGATTGGATCATTATATTATTTTTCATCCATCTCGATGCATTCGGAGTGGAAAAATTGGAGGAATAAACTCATGGGACCATTTTTACTAGCAAGACCCAGTTTGGAAAAACAGGGTCTAAAACCTTCCAAGATCATTTTGAGGCATCAAATGATGTTTTTTGGGGGGTAAAAATTTGTTTCTATAGGGAAGCACCATTTCATGTTGTTCTACACACGTAGATCTTTCCAATGTTTAAAGAAGCAAGTCAATCAGAGTCCGTATGAAAAATTTATGCCACTCAGAACTTGACCTTCCTATTTTCACACCTATAACTTGGGAGGATGTCGTGTCAGCCCCCATTATTCATTAAAAAGGGGTCAGCCACATGTTTGTGATGTAAAAGACTCTAGAATAGTTTATATTATAACTCTAGTTAAGAGTTGACGTAGTCGAACTTAACCACTAGTAGATTGTTAGAAATTTCTGGAATGATATTGTGTATTATTCGGGGAGACCTCGAAATTGAGAAGAACCTTAATAAATTTAATAGGGAGGATGGTTACAGACTTAGCCAATCCTAAAAACCCATCATCCACCATCCAACTCTATGATGCTTATCTCGTCCCATCCCTCATCTTCGTAATATGCCCCCTTTATCTGAAATTTTTTTGCCTTCTTTGAGAATTTCGATCTATTATGTTAAACTCATACCTTCTTCCTCATCTCTTATATTATTCCTTAGCTCCTTGTATTATTTTCTTACCATATTATTTAATATTAATCCTTTTTTTCATCTTATTGCTTAGCCTCTCTATTTTACATCTTTTTTTTCTCCCTTTATTTATAAGAATCCTAATTTTTAATTCTAAGAATGTGAAAATGTGTAAGAAGCTTAAGTTTTAATTATAAGAATAAGATCTTTCTCACATCTATTATTTTTCTCCTATCAACTCTTCCTCCTACAAGAAGAACAACCTCGATAAGAGCTACCCCTTCATTGCCTTAGAACATGATATCCATAAGGAATGAAGGCAATATCATTTTTCTTGGGGACTTCAATGATAGAACTGCTACTAACCAAGCTAATCTATTAAATAGTAACTTTGACCCTAGCCCCCTATGGATTGATGAGGATTATAACTTAAAGCTCGTAAATTCCAAAGAAATTATGGAGACATAACCAACAACCTATTTGGTATCGAGCTAATTAAGTTTTAGAGCTCCCAAGACCTAATTATTTGTAACATGATTAGTAAGTGGCCTACATTTGGCCAAATCTCTTGTATTCATGGGCTTGGTAGCGATGTCGTGGACTATGCGATGTCTGATACAAAGATTCTCAACCATATTATTAATTTTCACCTCCTAGATGACCATGAGCCTAATTATGACCACAAACCCCTATTCTTAACCCTAAACCTTGATATTCACACTAGCCACATATAAAATACTGGTGAGAGCCAAAGGAAAATACATTTTGGAAAAAGTAAAATGGATCTCTTCTTAAAAGACTAAACAAGGGATTTATGTCTCTTAACGTACAATGATAATATTGATCATATCCACCACAATTTTACTACAACCCTCTCCACTACCATTAACAACTTAAGATCCAGATTGGATCATTATATTATTTTTCATCCATCTCGATGCATTCGGAGTGGAAAAATTGGAGGAATAAACTCATGGGACCATTTTTACTATCTGAAACCTTCCAAGATCATTTTGAGGCATCAAATGATGTTTTTTGGGGGGTAAAAATTTGTTTCTTTAGGGAAGCACCATTTCATGTTGTTCTACACACATAGATCTTTCCAACATTTCAAGAAGCAAGTCAATCAGAGTCCGTATGAAAAAGTTATGCCACTCAGAACTTGACCTTCCTATTTTCACACCTATAATTTGGGAGGATATCGTGCCAGCCCCCATTACTCATTGAAAAGGGGTCAGCCACATGTTTGTGATGTAAAAGACTATAGAATAGTTTATATTATAACTCTAGTTAAGAGTTGATGTAGTCGAACTTAACCACTAGTAGACTGTTAGAAATTTCCGGAATGATATTGTGTATTATTCGGGGAGACCTCGAAATCGAGAAGAACCTTAATAACTTTAATAGGGAGGATGGTTACAGACTCAGCCAATCCTAAAAACCCATCATCCACCATCTCACTCTATGATGCTTATCTCGTCCCATCCCTGATCTTCGTAATATGCCCCCTTTATCTGAAAATTTTTTGCCTTCTTTGAGAATTTCGATCTATTATCTTAAACTCATACCTTCTTCCTCATCTCTTATATTATTCCTTAGCTCCTTGTATTATTTTCTTACCATATTATTTAATATTAATCGTTTTTTTTCATCTTATTGCTTAGCCTCTCTATTTTACATTTTAGGCTTATCATCTTATTCAAGCTTAACCTTTATTCATCATCTCATTTTATAGTAATCCTAGCCTCCTTGTATTAATTTTATTTGGATCTTTAGTGTCCTTTTAATCCTTAACTCAAGTTATTAAGTTAAAATGGACCCAAGCTCACTAATATAGTCATTACTTTTCTCCTTTATGATGATGATATTGTTATTCTTGCTAGAAGCCCCAATGATATCAACAAGCAACTTAGAATCCTCCAGGTTTACTACTCCAAGATGGGTATGACTATTAATACCGACAAGACTAAAGTAATGCTAATTAAATCCAAGAGGATCAACTCTGATAATTTCATTTATGATAAAAATTACTTGGAGAAGGTTTTCTCATACAAATACTTAGGTATTGACATTCACCATTAGCTCAACTAGAACTATAGCATTGAGAAAATGATTAGATGAGGTTCGAGAGCTTAATATGAGCTTGAGAACAATTGTAAGTCAACTGACCTTAGGGTTTGGAGTAAAAACAATTCCTCTTTGAGACTCTCGTCGCCCCTGTTATTTTATATGGATGTGAGGTTTGGGGCTGCAATATATCTAAAGAATGGTGAAGAAATTTTGAGATGATACAAAAGAAATTTATAACCTACAACCTCAAGATTAAAGGAAATACTATCTACCCTATTTTCTTGATTGAAGGTAGCCTCTCCCCCATTGAAAACATGACTATGTTTAGGTATTTGATAGAAAAGAAGAAGTTGTACAACATGGAATCCAAGAGACTCCGCAAAATTGCTTCTAACTTTAGTCAAAACCCCAACCTCTGACTCAAGGAAGGTTGGCATAAAGATGCCCAGTCCTGGCTCAACTAATGGGGGGTAAAGGAGGAGATCATCTTGAGTTATAAAGATGATATTGAAAGCACTATTACCTCCAAATTTACGTATAAGTTGTGGGAGGACAAGGAGTTAGAGGGAAAAAGGAAGTTAAGATATTATGAGGTGATCAACCCCACTCTTACTTACCAAAATTATCTTTTTGTCTTGACGAGCGCCAAGAAGAAAATGAACATTGCAAAGATAAGAACTAATTCTCATGAGCTTCATAGTGAAATAGGGCATTGGTACATTCCCAAAACACCTTGGGATGAAAGAATCTACCCCCTTTGCGATACTAAGAGAGTTGAAGATGAAAATCACTTTATCTTAGAATGCCCGACCCTTACTCACATCCATTCTCCTTTTCATAACATTTGTTGCACTATCAACCTTTATTATTTGTTAAGTCAACAAAACGACATCGATCTCACTTCTCTCACTTATTTTCAATCATAGAAATAAAATATTAAAGAACCTTAGTTAATTATCACTTACCTTCTTAAGGTTTGAAAGATCATATTGATCTTTGTAGACTTTAACCATCATGATCATCATTATCATCAAAATAAATTTCAACTATTATTAAAAATATTATAAAATTTAAAATCTATATTATTTTTAATAATTATTAATAATTAAATTAAAATTTTAAAAACTCTTTTAAAATTAAAATAAACACAATGTAAACAAAATTTCAATATACTGAACAGACTATAACATAATACAAAGAATATAGAATTGAATTCATCACTATAAGGGTATAAATTTGTCCAAGTAAATTTTGTATGAAAGGAAACATAATACAAAGAATATAGAATTGAGTTCATCACTATAAGGGTATAAATTTGTCCAAGTAAATTTTGTATAAAGGGTTCTTTTTAAAATTGCCTTTCGAGTGATGTTTTATATTTATTTTTTCTTATCATTATTTGCCAAGTAAATTTTCTATAAAGGGTTCTTTTAAAATTTCCCTTCACGTAATGTTTATATTTATTTTTTCACATATATATTCTTTCCCTCTCCATGAAGGTTATTGAGCTGATTCGATTCAATTAAGTGAGTTCAGTGGAGACAATCGGCCATTTGGAAACGCATAATATTTCTTCCGATGTAGTTTTGTAGAGGGGCAACCATTGGGAAAAGCATAATACAATTTAATATGTAGCATTTTTTCTTATGTAATTTAATAGATGGGATTTCAATTTCATATAGCTGAATAGTTATATACATAATTGTTAGAAATAAATCAATTCAAAATAAAACTCACAATTACAATGTTCTTCCTCTCCTCTCTTCTCCTCTCGCTATAGCTCCTTCATTGAACAACTTGGTATCTCTATAGTCAGGAAGATTTTGCACATAATAAATATAGTTCATTGATATCTATTATAATCAAAATAGTAAGTCCTTAAAAACATGAAAATAATTTAACAAACACAACTGATATAAAGAAATCTAAACCAACTCAAAAGATTAAAACTTATATATTTTGCATCAAATCAATATATTTCAATTGAATTGTTATATAGTGCAATATGACTTGGCTTTATCAAATAAAAATGAACAAAAATGAACATAATAATGAGCATTTGAATTTACAATTTCCCATGAAGAAATTTGAATGCATAATTAATTATGAAAAATAAAAACTCTCTATTTTTAAACACAGAAAAATCCTTATTAAAGTTAAATGTACCTAAAATTCGAAATTCTTCATTTTGTTATGAAAAAATCAGTCTTATATTATTATTTTTAAAATTTAAAAATATGTTTAACATTCCAATTTATAATATAAACTTTCTACTCCATATATATATATATATATATATATATATATATATATATATATATATATCTGTGTGTGTGTGTGTCAAATTGACATTTTAAAAAATTAAGTAAGTAAGTTTAAAAATGTTAAACGAGATAAATATGAGATTTTGGATATACTAGAGAAATATAAGATTTTGAATAGACAGTCATTAGAAACTCTGTTAAGACACTCCTTGCTATGAAATCAAGGAAACAAAAAATCAAAAATAATATATCAAACATGATAAAAATATAATCGTACCAAAATTAGAAAAAACAAAAACATAATTTCTTACAAATTTATAAATTCACAAAAATGAATAACTATAAGATTTAACGACCCATCACGATGAAGCCAAACCCCACCAAGTAGTAAATCGATTCAATATAGCCACGCGTGTGAGGAAAGGAAGAGCCACAAGCAGTAAATCAATTTACTATATCCAGCAGAGATTCCATCCCAAATTAAGTTTGTCAACAACCCTGAGGCTGCCCAATACAATCTTTGTCGACATCCATCATCATCATGACATTGACATTATCACGTTGGAATGTTAGATTTACCTTTTCTTTTCACATTATCATCTTTGAATTTTATAGATGATTTCAGATAATGACGTTTTTTAAACATTGTTTTATAAAAATTAGATTTATTTTTTTATTTGGTAGGCAAGATTTAGAGGATTTGAATCAGTAACCTATTACAAAGAATGCTTTAACAATGTACCCATTTATCATCAATCATCATCAATTCAACCTTCTATAGACATATAAAAATTAGATTTTAAATATTATCTATAATTTTTAATTTAATAAATTTAAAATTAATTAAATATTTTAACATAGTTATTAATCAATAATAGTGAAGAAGATACTGATCACTGGTCGTTATTTTCAAAATTAATTAAATATTTTAACATAGTTATTAATCAATAATAGTGAAGAAGATACTGATCACTGGTCGTTATTTTCAAAATATAAATTAATTTATTATTCTTATTTAGAAAACCAAATTTCCATAAGAAAGATATGTATTGAATACTTTGAAAACATTTAGAGTTTCGTTATCTCTAAGAAGTAAGGCGAATTAGTAACCAAAGAAAAATAGTTTTAAATCAACAGAACTTCTCATCTTATTAAAAAATTGAGTAAACAAATAAAGGAGTAGTCTGAATAATGATATTCCATTTGCGTGGAAGCTCAGTGGAAACTCCGCAGAACTTTCATTGGAAACAGAGTGGAAGCTCCGCAGAAACATTTTGTAAAGCAAATTGTAAACACAACTCTCAATCATAAACATACCTTCCTTACGCACCAAGCTTCTTCGATCAATGCATGCGTAAGCAGATAGATTGTTGGATGAAGCATGCCCCAAAGTTTTGGTCATCTACACACGCTGTCACACCGTTTCAGGGGTTGAATATTTGACCGTTGGAGCATTCCATGGATGGAATATAATTTTGGCCATACACATAAATCATTCCAAGGATGGGAAATACCTGGTCAAGGATGGAATATACCTTTGGCTATATACGTGAATTCTAAAAAAAAAAAATCAGGATGGAATTGGCACTATAATTTGATTGAGGGTTTGGGTTATAAAAGGCCCATAACAATGACAACAATTGACTTTTCTTCTAACTCGAATATACAATCAAATTAAAAATAGCGGAAGGTCGTTCTTACGTTTCACGAAATACGTTACGAAATCTCAATAAGAAGACGAAAACGATTCCATAATGGATCTTGAAAACCTATATATATAGGTGCACCGTTGCCGGTGATAGATAATCAAACACAATCTGCATATTCTTGTTGCCGGTTTAGTGGTTAGAAGCATTCTACGCCCTGATTTGAATCCCCTCTTTTAGTCAAATGGGGGGCGCGAGATTGAGATTTTCTGTTGCATGCCTCATTCTTATGGTTACCATCCATACGTTCTATAAGGAGAATATAGATGCACATGCAGTTCTTGAAAATCACACAGCAACATCTTCCTCGCCATGTCCCACAACATTGAGAGTGGGAGTGGTTTGGAAGAGATACTTCAGAGAAATCGTTTCAGCTGGGAAAAACGGAACAAACCCCACGGGATTCTGCGTGAAAGCTTTTGAAAAGGCAATTGAACCACTAAATTGTACGGTCGAATATATCACATTTGGGGATGGAGTTGCTGCGCCGCCGAGCTACGATGATCACATTCAGCTAATTGTAGACAAGGTATACGTAGAGTATGCGTGAGCTCATCATATTGTGAGAACAGAATCATAATTTATCATATTTTTCATTTCTTGTTGTCTTCGTTTTCAGGAAATCGATGCAGTTGTAGGAGACATGACCATCATAGCAAACCGATCCCAGCAAGTGGAATTTACACAACCTGTCTTGGACTCAAGTCTAGTGGCAATAGTCCGTCTAAAAGATGAAAGCTTCATTGGTTCTGCCTTGATATTTATGAAGCCTTTCAGCGATCAACTGTGGCTACTAATAGCTGCTTTCTTCGTTTCCGCGGGCTTGGCGATCTATTTTTTGGAGGGCCGAAAGAATTCACCCATCCAAAGGAGCCCATCCAGCAGCCGATTTGGGGCAATATTAATGTAACAAATTAATATTAAAACATGCTCTATTCAAGCGCCATAATAGATTAAACATACAAGTACCGAATTGCTTGGCAAATCCATGGTATGAAACAATACTTAACAATACATTTACTCTTGCGTGCAGGTACATTTTTTCGACATGGTTCCCTAATCCCGGTAAGTTTAATTCTTCTCCAATACCATAAGTTGTGTTTTGTAATTAAAATAACCAAAAGCTTATAATAACGAACCCCATTTTGAATAATTTGGATATAAGCAGAAGATACTCGAAGTGTTATGGGGCGCACAGTTGTTGTAGCCTGCCTTCTTGTTACGGGAATTCTGTATTCGTGTTATACCGCAAATTTATCGGCTATTCTAACAGCCTCACAATTAGAACCATCCCTTAAGGACATCCACGCTGTGTGGGAAAGGCCGGACATAAAAATTGGGTATTGGGATAATTCCTACTTGAGACAGTTCTTGGCAAAAGAATTCGAAAATAGTGAAAAGAGGCTAATAACTCTAACCACGCAAGCTGATTATTACGAGGATATGTCTAGAGGTGTAGTGGATGCCATCATAGATGAACGCCCGTACATGCAATCCCTAGTGGCCAACCATTGCAGTGAACTCGCCTTATTGGACCACCCGTTCATCAATCTAAACTGGGGATTCGTAAGTGCTCTCTATATATGTAATTTCATTTCAAATTCACCAAAACATTCATGGAATTTTTGAGTGATTTTTTCATTCTTTTGGACAGGCTTTTGATCCAAGCCTTCATCAACTAGCCACGAACATTTCTAGCAGAATACTGCAGTTAACGGACAACGGGGAGTTGTACTCAAGTCTAGTGGCAATAGGTGCACCGTTGATACATAATCAAACACAATCTGCATATTCCTGTTGCCGGTTTAGTGGTTAGAAGCATTCTACGCCCTCATTTGTAGATCCCCTCTTTTAGTCAAATGGGGGGCGCGAGATTGAGATTTTCTGTTGCATGCCTCATTCTTATGGTTACCATCCATACGTTCTATAAGGAGAATATAGATGCACATGCAGTTCTTGAAAATCACACAGCAACATCTTCCTCGCCATGTCCCACAACATTGAGAGTGGGAGTGGCTTGGAAGAGATACTATACAGAATTCGTTTCAGCTGGGAAAAACGGAACAAACCCCACGGGATTCTGCGTGAAAGCTTTTGAAAAGGCAATTGAACCACTAAATTGTACGGTCGAATATATCACATTCGGGAATGGAGTTACTGCGCCGCCGAGCTACGACGAACTCATTCAGCTACTTGTAGACAAGGTATACGTAGAGTATGCGTGAGCTCATCATATTGTGAGAACAGAATCATAATTTATCATCTTTTTCATTTCATGTTTTCTTCGTTTTCAGGAAATCGATGCAGTTGTAGGAGACATGACCATGACAGCAAACCGATCCCAGCAAGTGGAATTTACACAACCTTTCTTAGACTCAAGTCTAGTGGCAATAGTCCGTCTAAAAGATGAAAGCTTCATTGGTTCTGCCTTGATATTTATGAAGCCTTTCAGCGATCAACTGTGGCTACTAATAGCTGCTTTCTTCGTTTCCGCGGGCTTGGCGATCTATTTTTTGGAGGGCCGAAAGAATTCACCCATCCAAAGGAGCCCATCCAGCAGCCGATTTGGGGCAATATTAATGTAACAAATTAATATTAAAACATGCTCTATTCAAGCGCCATAATAGATTAAACATACAAGTACCGAATTGCTTGGCAAATCCATGGTATGAAACAATACTTAACAATACATTTACTCTTGCGTGCAGGTACATTTTTTCGACATGGTTCCCTAATCCCGGTAAGTTTAATTCTTCTCCAATACCATAAGTTGTGTTTTGTAATTAAAATAACCAAAAGCTTATAATAACGAACCCCATTTTGAATAATTTGGATATAAGCAGAAGATACTCGAAGTGTTATGGGGCGCACAGTTGTTGTAGCCTGCCTTCTTGTTACGGGAATTCTGTATTCGTGTTATACCGCAAATTTATCGGCTATTCTAACAGCCTCACAATTAGAACCATCCCTTAAGGACATCCACGCTGTGTGGGAAAGGCCGGACATAAAAATTGGGTATTGGGATAATTCCTACTTGAGACAGTTCTTGGCAAAAGAATTCGAAAATAGTGAAAAGAGGCTAATAACTCTAACCACGCAAGCTGATTATTACGAGGATATGTCTAGAGGTGTAGTGGATGCCATCATAGATGAACGCCCGTACATGCAATCCCTAGTGGCCAACCATTGCAGTGAACTCGCCTTATTGGACCACCCGTTCATCAATCTAAACTGGGGATTCGTAAGTGCTCTCTATATATGTAATTTCATTTCAAATTCACCAAAACATTCATGGAATTTTTGAGTGATTTTTTCATTCTTTTGGACAGGCTTTTGATCCAAGCCTTCATCAACTAGCCACGAACATTTCTAGCAGAATACTGCAGTTAACGGACAACGGGGAGTTGTACACAATCCAAAAGCATTGGTTGCCTCAGAATGAGGGTCATTGCCGTAACCAATCTATGTCAGGTTCCATCCAACTTCAGGTTCAGCAGTTCTGGGGTCTGTTCACCGTATCAGCATCGGTGACAGTGATCGTATTAATGGTTAATATTGTGCGGCGAAGATGCAACACGTCTAGAGAAACAGATTCAGGAATTCCTCGAAGGAGGAGGTTTATCCAGCTGCGGCGGAGAGCATGGCCGTCGAGGATAAGCAGAAGGATTGGAACTACTTCAGAAGCTTCCACTTTCGAGGAGAGGAAACCGCCTGATTCAAGTGAATGCCCTGCAGTTTAGCAGCAAGTCACCTGATTTAGCTTTGATTCCTCTTTCTTTCGTATGTGTTTATGTTTTCATTCTTGTCATGTTTATGAGTGCTCTGTAATAAAATTTAACATAGTATGAAATTTTAGTTTGTTAACAGGAAGTAGCAATAGAAGATTGTATTTTTAGCAATAGAAGATTGTATTTTTTTACTTGTTGATTTGAAACAAGTTAAAGGTAAGGTAAGATGCTGTTTGTGATTAAGAAGCAATTTGGATAATGGTTGGGAACATTTTTGTTTTATATATATATATTTTGATTGAGATGTTTAAAATTTATTTTGAATTCTGAATCTATTATGTATGCTGAACAAGCGAAAAAGATTTATTCATAGGCTCTAGAACATGTCTTGTTATGGTTTTAGTAACCCACTAGATTTGTTCACTATCTGTACATTACATTGTATTTATTGTAAACAAGCTTATATAAAGACTCAAAAACTCTATTGTAACCCCTACATTAAGTAAATCTTTGATATGTATGGCCAAGGATAAAACAATAAACTTGAAATGAGCCACAGCCACATTACATTTGTGAGGATTGTTTTCTTGTTATTAGTTGATTATTTATATCTCGTCATTTTGATTCCTAACAACTAGTGTCAAAGTATATGACACTTTGTAGATACACTAAACAAGATCTATTTTAATATCGAATTTGTCAATCGAGAGCATTAAATTTGTCAAGTTTGAAAACATCAAACTTTTTCCTTTAGTGTAAAATTTGAGGAAGGTTTGCACTTTTTAAGTTTTAAGAATTAGATTAGGAGTTAAATGGATCTTGGCTCTTTTATATTGAATTATGATAGGGTTTTGGTTAATTCTTTTAAGTTTTAATTTTTTAATTTTATTTTTAAAATCTTTCTCACTTGATAGATTTAGAGTTAAGATGGATCTAGGTTCGTTAATAGAAAATTTGTAGAACATCTAATTATTCTGATTATTTTAGATATGCTAAATATGTCTGAGATTAATCTGGTCATTTTAATTTTAAATTTGGTCAATTAACTCAATTTGTTACGATGATAGAGACTTAATAACTTGAATGATAAAAATGATGAAATAAAAAGTTTGAATGCAAAGTGAAAATTTAATAGTGTTAATGATAGAAATATGAATAATAAGAATGACAATTTCATTTCATTAATATCAAAGAATTGAAAGATGGTTACCTACATAATGAGAATAACTAGCTCGTGTGATAGTAGCTTATTTTGAGAAGAGATGTGGGGGCTATATGCCTCTCAAATGTGTTACAATGAGACCCAAAGATCTTTTTATTGCGTCGAGAGACATTCTACAATGCAATATGACCCCTATGTGTAGTATGTTTGTACTCAAAGTTAAATAATGTTTATGTTCATCTCTCCAATAAATAATAATAATCGAATAAAGTTAGCCATAAACAAAAATGAAAATAACCATATAGACAAAATAAGCTACAATACGTAGATAAAAAAAAATACAATACAATTATGGTAAAAAAATTACAAATACAATTGTCATGCATTTAATGGTTCTTTTATGTTGTATTTGAATGGATAATAAATTTACCATCAGCAAATTTTTTACCACATTAAAATTTCAAATTGGTAAAATTTTAAACATTTTTACTCTTTACTAAAACCATTACCATTTCTTAAATCAAAGTAAAAATGTTAATTCAACACAAAGAATCCAAAATCTAGCTCTAAAATATTTTAATATTTCTTTTAATTAATTATGTGTAAAATGAATCTTTAAAAGGAAAATGAGATCCTATGGATATATTTTTGTAGTTTTAATATAAATTTTGTTATCATGCCATGTTAAAAACATCATTAAATGTAATATTAATACTGAAAGATTAATATTCATATTACTATTAAATATAATGTTAATATTAATATATTATAATATTAATATTATTCGATTTAATAACTTTTAATTAATACAATATTAAATGTATAATATTATTATTTTTATATTATAATGATATATATTAACTCTAGATATATAGGGGAAGGAAGAACAAAGACATAGAGTGATCGAGGTGGAGAGATAAAGAGAGTGAGAGAAAGGAGGAGAGAGGCAAATATAGAGAGATGGAGTTGGAAGAAGAGAAAGGGAGAGAAGAAAAAATACTTAGAGAGATAAAAGTGGAGAGAGAGAGGGAGTGACAAGGAGGATATGGAGAGATAATGTTTATGCTTGGTGGTGAGATAGAGAGACAAAGAAGGAGAGTTGGAGAGAAGAGGGGGAGAGAAGGAGAGATAAGGAGAAATGGAGGGAGATAGTGACAAAGTTGGTGAGAGAGAGAGAGAGACAGAGAGAGTTGAGGGGGAGAGATAGAGAGAGTTGGGAGAGAAATGGAGAGAGAGAGGAAGGAAGAGAGCAAGGATGCGAGAGAGATAAAGAGAGAAGAAGGGATAGAGAGAGGAAGGTAAGAAGAAAGACACATAGAGAGAAAGGTGGAGGGAGTGATAAGGGAGACGAAGAGAGAGGGAGAGAGGAGAGCAGGAGGGAAGAGAGATAGAAGGGGGACAGAGGGAGGGAAGTGGAAGAGAGAGAGTGAGGGAGAGGAAGAGGGAGGGAAAGAAGGGGAAGAGAGAGAGTGAGGGAGAGGAAGAGGGAGGGAGAGATAGATAAATATGGAGAAAGAGTGTGTATGTTTTGGGTGTGATATAGAAAGACAAAAGAGAGACAGAGGGAGATAGAGATATAGATGGAATGTGTAGAGAGGGAAGAAGAGAGAGATAGAGAGAGATATATATATAAATATGGAGAGAGAGAGCATGTGTTTTTAGGAGGTGAGATAGACAGACAAAGAAGGAGAGATGGAGGGAGATATAGATATAGATGGATGGGGGAGAGAGGGAAGAATATTTCTTGCACTAGATGCATTGATTTAAGTGTAGATGATTATTTTTAATCCTATTTGATTGCTTCCATTGGAGAAGATAAACTTAATTAGAGGAGGGAGGAGGAATTAAGAGAGAGAGAAGGAGAGGAGTGAGATAGGGAGATAAGGCTAAAAGAGAGAGAGGGATACACAAAGATGGAGGGGGAGAGGAGAGGAGAGAGAGAAGGAGAGAGGGAGGGAGAAAGTGATAGGGTTGGAGGGAAGAGAGAGAGAGAGAGAGAGAGAGAGAGAGAGAGAGAGAGAGAGAGAGAGAAAGAGAGAGAGAGAGAGATGGGGGGAGAGAAAGGGATAGAGAGGGAGGACGAGAGGGAGGAGGAGATAGGGAGGGACAAAGAGGTGGAGTCGAAAGGGGAGAGAGGAACAGAAGAAGAAAGACATAGAGAGAGAGAGAAGTGGAGAGAGAGAGGGAATGGCAAGGGAGAGATGGAGAGAGTGTGTGTATGTTTGGGAGTGAGATAGAGAGACAAAGGAGAGATGGAGGGAGATATAGGTATAGATGGAGGGGGAGAGAGGGAAGAAAATTTCTTACACTAGATACATTTATTTTAACGTACATGGTGATTTCTAATACTGTTTTATTGCTTGCACTAGATGCATTGATTTCAATGTAGATGTTGATTTTTAACGCTATTTGATAGCTTGTACTAGATGTATTGGTTTCAATGTAGATGTTGATTTTTAATCCTATTTGATTGCTTGCACTAGATGCATTTATTTTAATGTAGTTTTTTTCTAATTCTATTTGATTGATTCACTAAATGCATTGATTTCAGTGTAGATGGTTATTTATAATCATATTTGATTTGTTACACAAGATGCATTGATTTCATTGTAGATGGTGATTTATAATCCTATTTGATTGCTTGCACTAGATGCACTGCTTTCAATGTAGATGTTGATTTCTAATGATATTTGATTGCTTACACTAGATGCATTTATTTAAGTGTAAATGTGGTTTCTAATCCTATTTGTTTGCTTTCACTAGATGAATTTATTTTAGTGTAGATTTTTTCACTCGATGAATTAATTTTAGTGTAGATTTCTTCTAATTCTATTTTATTGTTTGCACTAGATGCATTGATTTCAGTGTAGATTTTTTCTAATTCTATATGATTGTTTGCACTAGATGCATTGATTTCAGTGTAGATGTTCATTTCTAATTATATTTGATTTCTTGCACTAGATTTATTGATTTTAGTATAGATGTTTTCTAATTCTATTTTATTGCTTGCACTAAAAGCATTTATTTCCATGTAAATATTGATTTCTAATCTTATTTGATTGCTTGGATTAGATGCATTGATTTCAGTGTAGATGTTTTACTCTAATCGTATTTGATTACTTGCATCAGATGCATTGATTTCTATGTAGACGTTGATTTCTAATTTGATGTAACTAGATGTATGATGATACATTAATTTTAAAGTGATTGGATTAACAATGTGGTTGATTTTAGTGTAAGCACAACAAATTATTGACAATGTGCATTGATTTTTGTGTTATAGTAATTCAACCTATTAATATTGGAGAGAAAGAGAGAAAAGGTAAGATGTTTACTACAATAGTTCAAGTTAAATATTTAAATAGTTTATGATTTCAACTACACTTTTCATATAATCAATATGAAAATATGAAAAAATTAGCAGGGGTGACAATAAGAATAGTATAAGAGAAAGTTGAGATCGATCTCAATGAAGACTATTTATAATTGACTACATTCTTATTATCACCTTTCTTGATATCCTTCTAACCAAAAAAGAAGGGTCACTTGGTTTCCAAGTCTATAGAAAGAAAACCCATACAGAACGATACGTACATGCAAATTCTAATCATCACCCTAAACAGAAGATTGGCATCATTAAGACCTTAACCACTAGGGTGGCCAGAATATCTGATCCTGACCATTTAAATGATGAACTCAACCATCTTCACAAAGTGCTTGAATTAAATGGCTATAATAGGAATACCATTAAGAAAGCTATGCTCCTAACACTAAACAAGAATAATAGTGATATCAAAGATAAAAATTTATCAACTCCTAAAGTCTCCCTTCCATACATAAAAGGCACCACTGACAAAATTACTAAAATTCTTAATAAACATAACATTAATGTAGCCTTCACGCTGGCCAACACCGTCAGACAATTGTTCAACTCAGTCAAGGATCCCATAAACCCTAACCTTCAAAAAGGTGTTTATGTTATTCCTTGCTCATGCGGAAAGGAATACATAGGTGAAACAAGCAGGTCTCTTAACATCAGAATCAAAGAACACATTGCCGACTTAAGAAGAGAAAGGACCTCAAAATCATCCTTACCAAAACATGTTCATTCTTCCTCTCATTATATCTGCATGGAAGAAATTAAACTAGTTAGAAAAGAAGACCATTATCTTAAAAGGAAAATCAAAGAAACAATTGAAATAGAAAAAAGGAAGAACAACTTGAACCGAGATGATGGATTAAAACTAAGCAACACCTGGAAACTCTTACTTGAAATCTTAAAGAATCAATAACTAACTCTTATCCCTTTTAATAATTTAATCGCTCCTCTCTCATTAAAAAAATCCTTTGAATAAAAATAAAAATAAAAAATAATTAAACAAATTAATAATTAATAATTATATTGAAATTATTTAAACAAATTAATAATTAACTAAACAATTAATTATTTAATTTGTTTAATTAATTAATTAATTAAACAATTTAATTAATTAATTAATTAAACAATTTAATTAATTAATTAAAAAAAAATTAGTTATTTACTAAAAAATTAAAAAATTAATTATAGGGAATTAATTAAACGAAATTAATTAATTAATTAAACAAATTTAATAATTAACTAAACAACTAATTAATTAATTAAACAATTTTAATTAATAAATTAAACAAATTAATTAATTAACTAAACAAATTCAGAATTAATTAATTAATAATTATATTAGGGAATTAATTAAACAAATTTATAATTAATAACTATATTGAAATTATTTAAAAAAATTAATTAATTAATTAAACAAATTGAATAATTAATTAAACAATTAATTAATTAATTAAACAATTTAATTAAATAATTAAACAAATTAATTATTTAACTAAACAAATTGATGATGATGATGGTTAACGTCCACTGAGACCAAATAATGATCTATCGGACCTAAAAAGACAAATTATTTATTTTGATTTAAGATTTTATTCCTATGCTCAAAAAGTTTGGAGAGAAGCCTCCCGAGTTCACTATAATTTTGGCATTGTAAAAGGCTAGGAAGGTCAGTATTGTAACAAAGGTTGTGAAATTGAGATCTAATGTGGTTGTATGCAAGGCACTCTAAGAGGAAGTGGTTTTCATCCTCGATGCTCCTATTCTCACAAATATGGCAGATCCTTTCTATCCATGGCGTTTTAGG
This sequence comes from Pinus tabuliformis, assembly GCA_031772625.1. Lineage (NCBI taxonomy): Eukaryota > Viridiplantae > Streptophyta > Pinopsida > Pinales > Pinaceae > Pinus > Pinus tabuliformis. The sequence goes on along the minus strand of CM062819.1, from coordinate 82,783,404 downwards.
AACTTTCCAACGGTCAGTTTCACTATGGAGCTCATGAGAATTCGTTCTAATCTTTGCTATATTAATTTTCTTCTTTGAGCTAGTTAAAATAGAGAGATACTTTTGATCTTCAAGGGTGGGGTTGATGACCCTCTTATAATAACTTAATTTTCTTTTAGACGCTAAATCTTTCTCACACCACAATTTTTCTTTGAACTTAGAAGTAACAATATCTTTAATGTTATTTATGTTTTGCAAAGCATCATTCTCATTGATCTCCCAATAGTTTAACCAGGCCCTTGTGTCCTTATGCCATCCTCGGTTAAGCCTTAGGTGGTTTTGGCTGGAATTTAAAGCTAGCTTAGGAAGTCTATGATTGTCTATGTTATTGAGCTTGTGCTTGTACACCAGAAACCTGAGCATAGCCAGGCTCTCAATAGGAGAAAGACCTGCTTCTATAAGGAGAATAGGATAGGGTGTATTTCTTTTAATTTTCAGGTTATAAATTATGAAATGCTTCTGGATTTGCTCAATCTTTCTCCATGATTCTCTGGAGATGCTGCAGCCCCAAACTTCACAGCCATATAAGATAACAGGAATGACTAAAGTTTCAAAGAGGAACTTCTTTTTATCCCACATTACGAGGTTTGCAGTTTTACAATTATTTTCAAGACCAAAATAAGCTTTCCATGCCCCATTGATCCTTTTCTCAATGCTATGGTTCCAGTTGAGCTTGTGATGGATATCAATTCCTAGGTACTTGTAAGAAAACACTTCCTCCAAGTTATTATTGTCATACATAAAATTAGCGCAAGTGTCCTTCTTGGATTTGATAATCATAACTTTTGTTTTGTCAGTGTTAACAGTCATACCCATGGTAGAGCAGAAATCCTTAAGAAGCTTGAGTTGCTTATCAAGATCAGTAGGGCACCTTGCCAAAAGAACAATATCGTCAGCGTAGAGAAGAAGGATAACGACTATCCCAGCTAAGATTGTGCCACCACATCCTGCTTCTTCTAAATAACCTTCAAGCTTATCGATGTATATGCCAAATAGGGTGGGGGAGAGGGGGCAACCTTGTTTAACTCCGATGTTACACTTAATATCTTTTGACCACCCCTCATTGTTCTTTAGCTTGGCAATTACATTCTCGTATAGCCTTATAGCAGCAGCTCTCAACTCAAGAGGAACCTTTAGCTCTTCTAACCTATTCCAAAGGTTGTATCTAGGAACCGTATCAAAAGCCTTTCTAAAGTCTACAAAGCAGCAAAATAAATTGGATTTATCATTACGACATTCCTCCGCAATGATCCTAAGCGTAACAATTAATAAAATAATTCATTAATTAAAAAAATTTAAATTAATAAATAAATAAATAATAAAAACAAAAATCTGAATATTAACAAACTAAATAGATAATGGCTGACCTAATTTCTTAGATTATTTCTTTCATAAAATATATATATAACCTAAAATATAGCTCATGGATACATCATTAACATCTTCAGAATATCGTTGACGCAACCCCTGATGATGGACTCACTTAGTAATCTGGAACATTGGGTTTACAAAACTCTATAACAGGTCATTCCTCCTCTATCTAAAACTCTCCTCACCTGTATGGATTCATTATTTAATACATTCTTATTATTCACATTTTTTGCCATTCAAAACTTTTATTTAATCATTTCTCACAATTAAATTTATTAACAATATCTATCATCTCAACAGATTGAGAAAACTCAGCAAATTTAAAATTAAAACTACTCTTCAATATATATTTAATAATAGCTGGAGGGACACTATTAAGAATTAATTAGTTGTCAAAAATTGTGATACCTAAAACTAAATGAAATACATGTGCAATATCAATCTTCATGTAATCTATTAACAAGATTTTCTACCTTCTTAAACACCAACTAATTACTCATAAACAATTACATACACATATAAAAATATAACACAAAAATTGTAACATTTACAAACATTACCATCCAAATCTTAACGCATAAACACAAAAACCACCCAAAGCATCCAAACATTGACACACACAAGCCACTAAAAACATCCAAACACATATGTACAAACCATTCAATGCAAGAAGCATAAACTAAATTAAAGAACAAACTTATATGGTCATATCACGCAAAGAAAACATAATGTAAATTTCAAAGTATGAAATTTATCTCAAGCATTTACATAATAATGATAATCTAAAAATATGACATTGCTTCCCTCAGCTGGAACCAACCTAGATCCATTTAAATTTGGATCTATGATGCACAAAGAAGGATTGAATCCCTCGAGGTGCAAACCTGTCCTCAAATTCTACACTCCAAAAATAAAGTTTTCACCCCGAGGGATTCAATCCCTCTCGGTGCATGATAGATCCAGAGTTAGATTGATCTAGGTTGGTTATTGAACAACAAAGGAAAACTCTAAACAACCAAAACTCTAACCCTGGGAGATGAAACACCAAGAGTTTGTGGGCCTCGTTGGGGTTAGTTGGGAAACAAACTTCCTGGGGTCATAACTTGGTCATATCATCTCTGTTTGGCACATACAATACTTCGTTGGAAATATCTCTCTAAGTACTAGTATTTTCCGTTGTTGTAGACCTTAAAAATACACCGTTTAGGGGGTCAAAATAGCTCTGGATGTTCAAGACTAAAAAAAATGCATAAAATAGTAAATGCTGCTATAATCAAGGAAACAGACGAAACCGACTAGATGTCGAGGTGGAATAGGCGGGTAACCACCAATATCCACCTGGATAATTTTTCTATCTTTTTATATAGAACATATGAAAAGGGTGGTTGAAATCGTAGCCCATTCAAATGTTTAACTCGAGCTATTGTAATCTAACTTGTTCTGCGATATTAATAGTAGTTTTCTCCATAGCCCACGGGGCTTTGGATTGACGGTGAATGGGTGCGCTGTTAAGGCACTCCTTGCGATAGGTCACTGGTTCAATTCCCCGTGGGTACTTAGTTTAGTCTTAACATAGAAAAAAAAAAAAAAAAAAAATAGTAGTTTTCTCCATTGTTGTGACTTATGGAGTGTGAAACCCCATGTAAGTTTCAATGATAGGTGTTTTCTTACCTCGTTTAAATGCAAAGTGACTAGCAATGTTGAATGATAGAAAATGAAAATGATAATAATGTAGTCAATTACAAATAGTTTACAATTTCAAGAAGCAAACATTTTAGCTAATGGACATTTTATTTAAGATGAAATTTCAAGTATTTTATTTATGGTTGAATTACTATAACATATAAATTAATGCATGTTGTCAATAATTGTTTTTGTGCTTACACTAAAATTAATACACACTATTAATCTAATTATTTTGAAATTAGTGTACATCATACATCTCGTTACATCAAATCAAAAATCAACATCTACACTAAAAACAATGCATCTAGTGTAAGAAATCAAATAGGATTAGAAATAAGGATCTACATTGAAATCAATGCATCTAGTGCAAGCAAAATATTGTAACAAAGCCTATTTACGAATGAATATCCATGGTTAAAAATCTTTTTATATTGTAAATATCAAACTTTTATGTGTTTATTAAATAAATTTAGATTTGGCTACGAATCATTATTTTAATTTATATTGTAAAATGGATCTTAATTTATAGTTACTATTTATATGTTATATATTTTAATGTGAAACGTATATTATGATTTTCTTTTATCTAAAAAATTGTTGAAGTGACTTTATTAGTAATATTATTTAGGTGAAAAGTATTGTTGATTCAACTTTATTAATAATACTATAATTGTATATTCCCAAGAAAAGTAGTAACTAATAAAAAGTTAGTTGATATTTATATATCAAGTAACCTTTTATTATTTAATACTTTTTTTGGGTAATATAAAATTATAGGATTATTAATGAGGTTTCTTCAACAATATTCTTCACCTAAAACTATAATATTACTAATTACAAAGTCACTTCAACAATATTCTCAAGCTAATAATATTTATTCAAACGCTCCCTCTCATTTTTATTAATATTAAATAACAATGACATTGTTATTTATAGAGATAAAAAAAAAATAGCACAAAAACATAAGAAAAGATAGGTCAACAACTAGATAATAAGCCACTTCGAGGGGGAAACCTCCCTTTACATCACATAATGAACAATTCTTGGATGATTCAAATGACAATACCTCATTGGTATATATTGGAGTCTAAAAGGTTAAAATATAATTAAGGCCCACATAAAAATAATAATCTAAGGGTTAAAAAATAACAATAATAGGCTTCTATCAGGCACAACAATAATAATATGGGGGCTACACTAGTATTATAATGAATTAACATGCCCCTCTCCTTCAAAAAAAGTGTTGTCCTAAACACTTGAGTAGTTATGGATGCTTTTGTATGAAATACTCATCCTCCCATGTCGAATCTTCAACAAGTTATTCCACTTAATGATATACTATGAAATTGATCAATTCTTTAATTGTCAGATTCTTGCTTCCGTGATTGTTTCAAGCTCCAATCTGATTTTTTCTTCTTTGCAAGTTCTAGAAATATAGTTTGTTGGTTAAGTGGGGCCTGACCCAGGTTCAGAAGTGATTTAGCCAAGCAAATCCCATTACTACTGGCCTTTTTGGCAACAGTCTGTGGAGTGCGGACTGAGGTCTCGCCCGAAGTAGTATGGGATGGTGCTAGAACCAGTTTTCTGCACCCTTGGGATGTCTGATATGTTTAGATTAGTACGCAGTCCAACCTTCGCGCTCACCGTGCTACACACACCAGTGGGCACCCCGCTACCTGCGATACTATCTTCGTGTAGTCCTATTCACAGCGCGATCCTTGTTATTTACCCAAGTCTTTCCCAATTATGCACTCTTAGCTAATTACTTAGATTATTTTCATATATAAGTATTTTGAACCATACAAGCCTTTATTCAACCGTGCGCAGTAAATAAACAGAGTAAAACTAATGCATAACAACATAATAATGATTCAAGAATAGATGCACAAAGTTAGGATAAACTTCTCTTTATTAATCTTCAATCCCGATTATAGACTCTACACCACTCTACGCACTCAGCTGTAGGGGTTCGTGTACTCAGCTGCGAACTCTACTAGGCCTCTGTGCACTCAGCTGCAGAGCCTCTTCCTACTACTACAACCCAAGACACTTAGAATTCTTCTTCTATACTTTTACCATTCCTTCGCTACTTTCTCTATCATCTGCTATCTTTACAACTTTGAGCCTCGCTCTATTTATACAATCCCATGTTCCACGGACCATGGGTAGGCTGACACAACTTTACATAACTTAGGGCGGACTACCCTTTGACTCATCCTATACTTCACGCTCTACACCCATAATTCATGGAGTCTCACAAAACTTTTGACCAAAACTTGGGATTTGAGCCCCAAAAACCTACTGCGGGGGATCCCATGCCCAACAAGCCCCCAACACAATCATCATGACTTGTCCCGAGTCACTCTGCTGGTGCGGCGAACTTGGCACAGAGCCCCTCCAACTGTGCCTGTTCTACGCAGGGGTCCGCAACGCACTGTTCTGCAATCTACTGGATCTCCTCCACCCTTTCAGCCGAAGTCTCAATGTAAGGAGAAAATCCCTATCTTAAGGCATGCATCACCTTCATCTGTGTGAGTTTTCCTTTGATGTCTAAAGTGATGAGGAAGGCTTCATCATTCCAAGGTTGGACGCAAGCTTTAAGGACTGCGTCTTTCTACCGCGCGACATCCACCTATTCCTTCAATGCCTTTTCCTGTTGTAGCTTCACAAGCCATTGGGTTAGAACAATTGTCTGCACCGTTCCGCGCACACTATCATACTATACTTGAAGCTCCCATGCCTCCATTTCCAATCATTGTATGTTGGGGTCCTCCTGTAATGAAGTGAAGACCGCAAAGGATTCTTCCAACATTGTGGTGTAGTTATGTACCTATCCTATTTCTTCCAGCCCTTTTTAATAGTGCCAACACACTATTCCCTAACTTCTAGGGGCATAGAGGACTGTGCCTTTAATCGTAACTCAGCAATATGTAGATTCAACTCCAACTGAACCTTTGTCGTTTCGGCCTTGGCCTCATGAACTCCGGTCATCAATCGGTGGATCCGTTCTGCTACTGGTAGATCTGCTAGGACAACCAATTCCGAGACATTTCTACAAGCCTCGTCTACTGCCTGTGCCAGTCCTTAAGTCTGCGCAACCAGTTCATCATGCTGCCGGTTGATCTGTTCCATATTGATCTTTTGTTCGCTCAATACCTATAGCGCATGGCCTTCTCTAGCACGGAGCTCGGCTGTGACCCCATCCTGTAACTGGTACAGGGTTTCTCATGGAAGGGCAACCAAGTTTAAGCCCAGTCCCTTAATCCTGCCCACCGTAGCTCGGTCAACTTCATTCACTGCTGCTAACGCACCCTTCAGGAACATGAAAGTGTTGGTCATTTGAGCGCGCAACATCTGTTCCACCTTTGATGTACCTGCTGCGACATATGGGGTCATTGTTCCTATTTGTGGGGGTTGCACCTATAGTTCCTGTAACTGCGTCTTAGCACCCCCAACACAGTGTTCTGCTCCATCGTCACCTCTTGGAGCGCGTCCTTAGTGACATCGTAAACTGTTTCGCCGATTTTAGAAAGATCACCTTCTGTAAGCATGATCAGGTCAATGGACGTCTTCAATGCCTTACTCTTCTTTCTAGGGACCGATTTCTCAGGGACGCATGCCTGTTTCAACTATTGCAAGGTGGTTTCTGGGTCTGCGCACTCTTCGTCCAGGTCTATGTCCACAACCCCCTGCCTTGTGGACATGTCATGGCCCTCCTTAGTCTCGTCTGTTGGCGCTGTGGTCATTTCTGCTATCTGTGTTGTTGCTGCTATGTCGACCGTCTTCTGCTGTGCGGCTGCCTCTGCTGCTACTTTTTCCTGGCACCTCCTTTCGGCCATTTGCGCGATGCGCAGCTTGGAGTCCTTCTTCCTTTGTTGAGCTACGACCCTTTCCATTCCTACCAGATCTGGGGCGCGCTAATCTAGAGGCCATATTTCCAACAACATGAAGATGGCATCGTTAGTAGCAACAAACAGGAGCTTTGTCCATTCCTTTGCCGGATCTTTCCGCGCTCGGATATAAATGTTGTGCATGTCCGCTTTAAACTCTACAAAGCTCTATAGAGTGGCATACACTGTGGAAGAAAACCACGGTCTTCTATTTATCCACATCTGGATAATTGCCTCCATCAATACCCAAAAAACCTTGATTTTGCGAATCTACTTCACGTCCTTAGTGGCCCAGAGCGAAGCATACTTCGAGGCCTCAGGTAGGTCCCGTTCAATATTCGAGAACTGGCTATATTCCGGTAGTTCACCTACTACCAAAAAGATGGATAAGAGAAACCATGCATAGTGGAAGGTCTTACCCTACCCTTGGGCCTCCTTGTATTTTGTCAAAAATTCCTCACAGAGGAACTCAACCCAGTTGAACTGGACCCCCTCCGCGCACTATTCTTCCAGCGCAACCACAGGTGTTGGTACTTCATCGGTGCGACACTTCTGCATTAATTTGACAACCAGGAGCTGGGTGGCTACGTGCACCCCTTTGTCCTTGATACTCACAATTGCATAGCCTCGCTTCTTCTTTTCCAGCTTGTATTTAGTTTTCATGGCTTTTGCGAGAGCCAAATCGATGCTCTTGCTCGCCATCATTGAGGGGTCGTTTCCCTTATCTAGCAGTCAAGAAATTTGGTGAATGAGGGCGGTTGTGATGGGAACAAGCTCCTCTAGCCATAGATACCCATCATGCACCAAGCACAGTAGCTGCTTGATGATGAAAATGGTGATGGGTGCTCAATGAAAGTGGGGTATCCATCGTAGACGAAGTAACCCGACCTTCCCCACACTGCATAGCCATTTTCACGACCCAACGTGATTACTAGCCTCTCCAAATTTTGTTTCATCAAGCTCTCTGTTGTTAGGTGCGGGAACTTCTCGTTGTTCGCGAGGTCCCAATCTTCGAACTTCAGGGTAGGCACCTGGCCAAGGAGCGGACCTTCAAAACAAATTTTGTCGGGGAGGAGCGAGGTCTGGAGTGCACTCTTCATGGGCTCCAGGTCTTTGGGCACTCTAGCTTTCCCTTTCCACAAAGGGACATACATGGGTAACTTTGCTGCAGAAGGCATTAGCGGGACATCCTCCTCCACATCTTCTTGCTCCTCTATTTGATCAATTAGAGCCTGTAAGTCATCCTCCTCTTCATCTGATTCAATGGTGATGGCCTTGCCTTTTTCTTCCATTGATAGCTTACCGAACCGCAAGTTTCTTAGGGACATGCGGATTGGTCCCATAGTCTGTTTATCTTTCTTTGGCCATGGTTTTCGTGGTGATTTTGGAACTTCTGGTGCAACCATTGCATCTCTGGGTTCCTCATGGACCATATGGGGCTATGTAGCCTCACCAGCAGTATCTTCAGTGAATCTCACACCTGGCTTGGTAGCAGTCGTCGTGTTTGCATGAGATATGTTATGTCGCGTACTCAAAGATGGTAAGATTGCTCGGCGCTCAATACTCTGCAAATGCTCAAATCTAAAACAACCAAGTGTTATCTCATGTCTAGCCCATGGGGTTTTATAGCATCTTTTGAATTTGAATTCGACCATTCCCCCTACTTATGAGTTATTAATGCATTCTTAGTGGTAGATCATCCCAAATCTAGCTCTTAATTCGTGTCTTAATTGCTTGTCGCCCGCTCCCTTTTGCCTTAAATTGGACATCCCGTCATGAACAGTGACACCAATGGTCACTTCCCAGCCTACCAGTGTGGCAACACAGCCCCCTATGTGCGGACACGACCCTTGTGACATGCTAATCCTACAAAAACCTCCTTATCGCGCAGCTCCCACACAGACTCTTTTATAGTCCTGCGCCCTCTTTTCACTGCCTGGAGCACTGAGACTGTGCTCCCTATAGCTAGTTAGGTGGTCGCACCACCTGTACAATTTGCCTTCTAGTCTCATCTGTGGGCACTCCTCAATTACCCTCGCGATATTCAGTGCCACGGGTCCTCCCTTAAGCGGTGCGCTCACTTGCTACTACGGTTGGTAAGGTGCGGTCGTAGCCATGGTAGTAGAGTCATAAATTCTTGGCGACAATATTCTAATGAAGTGGTATGGCTGTCTGTATCTTTCCTTGTCATCCTGAGTTTATCAACGAGACATTCTTGCGCGATCTCGTTTTCTAGTTTTTTGACCTCAACATCCATCAACATGCTCTTCTTCCTCAATCCAAGCCGATCTTCTTCAAGTTCGTGAAGTCTAAGGTTTCCTCGCCGAATGGCTTCCTGGATCTTTATATCTTCGTCCTCACGTAACTATGTGATTCCTTCGTCCTAGTCTTCGCATACTGCTTCAACTATGGGAGCTATTATGTGAGGATTCCTTTCTTCTGAAATTATGGTTTTCGACTCTGTCCCGCATCTTTGGAATCATCTCCGTGCTCAGGTTTTTTCACATGGTCCTATAGGCCCATTGAACCGCTGGCACGCATAGGTCCCAATCTGTTCATCTCGCTCAGTGAACCTTGTTCAGGACTTCGCACACCCTATTGAATGCTTCCACGTGGAAAATTTGTGGTGTGCGTCACCTTTCCTGCTACTGTGGTTTGTTCCAATTTTCTAGGCTGGGGTTGGTGTGCACTTGTGCAGGCTGTACAACATATGTTTATACGCATCTAGAAAGGTGGGCACGCAAGTCATTCTACCCTTGCTAACCGACTTTCATTCGAAGCTGGGGTTTCCAAACTGTAGGCACATCATCCTTCTGCATCTGCGCCAGTCCTGAAAATTTGCTTGATGCATACCCCACTACCGCGTGGGTATTGCATGCAGTTCCCACTTCAGCGCATAAAATTGCTGCTATTCTGGTACTGCGCTTTCAAAGTTTCATATAAATTCATCCATCGCTGACAATCCATCACACATAGGTAGCTCCCTTACTTCTGTGGTCACGCAATGCAGTGATCCAACCATCATGTTGCAATTAAGTGTTGTTACTTCGTGTAACCGATTCTTCCATCACTCTACTTCTTCATCTGAATCCAAAGTGCAGGAGCTTTCGGGCTCCCACAAGATTCTCCCATCTGCAATTGGATTCACCCAATCCTGGTCATACACAGTTACCTTGTAAATACAATCAAGATCATCATCACTATCATTGTCGCGCACTGGTTCAGTGTAGCATGCTCCTTCGGCCGGATCCAATGGTACTACCACGCATAGTGAATTTTTCTCAAAGATCATTTTGCGTTTCTTCATATTTATGACTCTGTTCATATCGGTGGCCCAGTCTATTCCTAGCAGCGTAGGATAGGCGCTACTGTCATCGACAATCTCTATTACTTCAAAATCTACCTGCATGTTCGCACCCTCAATATCTACTGTTACCCCTGGCAATCTCCATGGGCAAAATCTTCTGTTGGTTTGTCATTCGTAATTAAATAGGGGACCATTGTAACGTGCGTCTGCCCATGTGTTCCCATTGTTTCTTCGGTAATACATTCACGTCCGAACCTAGATCTAGGATTACCTAATCCATTTCATACTCACCAATCTACGCAGTCAACCTCATTTACCTTCCAGTGCATAGTGCATGCTTCCCCAGTTTCTGGACCATGCGTGGTTCTCCTCACCCTGTGCACCTAGTTGTCAGTTCCTGTAGTCCCTTAACTGCTTTGCTGTCACGCAGCAGTTTCATGCATGTCTCCAGAAAGGTAGTGAGCATTGAAGGATCCATTCCTGGTCCTATTTGATCCTTACTACCTGAAGTGGAGGCCTCCATGAAGCTCTTCTTAGCTTCCATGAATGTCTCCTTTGCGCATTCTAAGTCAAACTTGGGTTCCTTTATAGGAGCCTTGTGAACCCACATACTTTCTTCTGGTTGCTTCCCCTTATCATCTCCCTGTTGGGTTGTGTTATATTCTTTCCATGACTAGCCCACGTACTTAACTGGGGGTTAGAGGGGGGGAGGTCACAGGGAGTTTGAGGGGCACCCATAACCCCACTTTATGGGGTCTGGGTTTTGGACCCTATATTAGGTTGGGCAGACCCACCTATGGTTTTGTGCATGATTTTTGCACATGTTTTTTTAGACGCGATGGTTTTCGATCCATGGTTTTGTACGCGATGGTTTTTGCTCCATGGTATTGGATGCTTCAACATGTATAAATATGTATTCTAACATTGAAAATAACATAATGAAAAATCAAGATGGTAATCCAGTTTTGGGATCTAGGGGAAAATCTCTATGTATATGTGTTTTATGTGTTATGCTCTCACATTGTTTATTTTCTGTGTTTTAGAATTCGTATGCAGGTAATTTCTGTACCGGGTTAAAACCTACATTTGGTATCAGAGTTGTTTTGGCTTCAAGGGGACACCTTTGTTGCTGAGGGGTTTCACTTGGGCCTGTAGTAGACCCTGTTCAGTGGGAGATCTATGAGATCGATTCTTGTGGTGAAAGAAGATGGCGAGCAGTGGAAAGATAAAGATCGAGAAATTTAATGGTCAGATTTTTGAGTTGTGGAAACTCAAGATGGAGGATCTGTTGCTGGATAAAGATCAGTGTATCGCAGTACATCTGGGTACTAAACCAACGGGAGTGTCCGATGAAGAATGGAATAAGCTGGATCGGAAGGCAAAGAGCACAATACAATTATGTGTCTCAGATTCAGTATTGTTGAATGTGTCAGGGGAAGCTACAGCGAAGGCTTTGTGGGACAAGTTAGGGACTTTGTACTAATCTAAGTCTCTGGTGAATAAACTATTCCTGCAGAAAAAGTTGTATAACCTGAGGATGAAAGATGGAGACTCGGTGACAGAGCATCTGAACGCGTTTAATACTGTGGTGAGTCAGTTAGCATTTGTTGATATTAAAATTTCATATGAAGATAAGTGCATCAGTTTGTTGTGTTCTCTACCAAATTCGTGAGGTAGTCTCGTTATTGCAATAGGTAGCAATGCAACTACCTTGCATTTTGATGAAATTGTCTCATCCTTGATGACGAAGGAGATGATGCAGAAAAATATGGAGAGCCAAAATGGTGATGCCTTGTCTGTACGAGGGTGGGCCCAAAACAGGAACAAAAATAAGTCATCGAATGGGAGATCTAAATCTCCAAGAAAACCTGTAACGGTGGTGTGCTGGAAATGTGGAAAGGAAGGGCACTACAAAAGGGACTGTAAATATAAAGCTCTTGATAAAGGAAATGGATATTACGATGCTTCTTCTGCAGAGGCAAAAACCACCTCATATGAAGGTGGGGATGTGTACTTGGCTTCTTCAAGTACACATGTAGATCATGAGGCATGGCTGATTGACTCAAGTGCATCCTTTCACTTCACTCCCCATAGAGAGTGGTTCTGCGAGTATGAGAAATATGATGGTGGTGATGTCTTCTTGGGGGATGACAGGAAGGCTAGAATAATTGGTCGTGGAAAAGTAAAGTTGAAGTGGAAGGGTTAGAACACTTCTGGGTGTTCTGCATATTCCTACATTAGCCATAAATCTGATTTCTATTAGCAAGTTGGATGATGCAGGTGTAAAAACAGTGTTCGAGAAGGATACCTGCAAGATAGTTCGGGGAGCACTGGTATTGATGTGGGAGTTCAGATTGGAACTCTGTACAAGTTTCAAGGTAGCACTGTTACACTGTTATTGATGGGTGCAACAGTTCTGTGGTTCCTAAAAGTGGAGCAAAAAATCTAGTGGTCTCTGGAGAGAAGACCATGTTGTAGTATCAAAGACTTGGACATATTGGAGAGAAGGACCTTTGGATACTTCATGGTAAAGGTATGGTAGAAGGTATGAGTAATAGCTCTCTAGATTTTGATTTCTACAAAAATTGTGTATACGGGAAGCAGAATCGGGTGAGTTTCCCCTCTGGTGGTAAGAGGGAAAAACATATATTAGAGATTGTGCACAGTGATGTGTTTGGACCTGTGAAGGTTCCATCACTGTGTAATTTTGTGTACTATGTACCATTTATAGATGACTTCTCAAGGAATACATGGATATATTTCCTTAAGAAGAAATCTAAAGTCTTTGACAGGTTTAAAGAATTTAAGGCTCTGGTGGAAAACCAGACAGAGAAGAAGATAAAGGTGCTGAGGACAGATAACGGTGGAGAGTTTTGCAGTAAGGAATTTGAAGAATTCTATAAGAAGTGTGGTATAGCATGGTAGAAGACTACTCCATATACACCTCAGAAAAATGGAGTTGCATAAAGAAAGAACAAGACATTGATGGAAAGGGCAAGAAGCATTCTCAGTGGTGCCGGGTTAGGACAGGAAATCTGGGTAGAGGCGGTGGAGACAACATGTTACCTAGTCAATAGATCACCTTCATCAGCATTGGAGGATAAGACTCCACAAGAGGTATGGACTGGTAAGAAACCCTCTGTTTCACATCTGAGGGTATTTGGATGTGATGCATATGTACATGTTCCAAAAGGAGAAAAGAACCAAGTTGGATAGTAAATCTGTATTGGGTATAAGGATGGTTTAAAGGGTTATAAGCTTTAGAACCCAGTAATAAGGAAGGTTGTGTACAACCGAGATGTGGTGTTCAAAGAGGTGAAAGATCTTATTAAACATGAAGTCCAACCAAAGAAACCTGAGAAGATAGAGTTTGAGCTGAATGAGGAAGAATCGGACTCTACAGCAGAGGAGGAATTAGAAGATGAAGATCCACAAACTCCGAGTGTGAGAAGATCAGTTCGAGAAAGAAGGCAGCCAAAAAGGTATAGTCCATATTCTTTCTGTTCAAATTTTTCTTTGTCTATTACTGATGATGATCCCAGAACTGTGAAGGAAGCAATGGATTTAGAGGATGGAAAAATCTGGAAAGAGGCAATGGTTGATGAAATGGCATCTTTGCACAAAAATGAGGCTTGGGATCTGGCGGAGTTGCTGGCTGGAAGGAAACCCATTGGCAACAAATGGGTGTTTAAAAAGAAGACAAATGCAGAAGGAAAAGTGGAGAAATACAAAGCTCGGTTGGTAGCAAAAGGTTATTCCCAGGTGTCGGGAATTGATTTTGGTGATATTTTTTCTCTTGTTGCCAAGGTAACTTCTATTAGATTAATTTTGTCTATTGATGCTGCTTTTGATTTTGAGGTAGGACAGATGGATGTGAAGTCAAAATTTCTTCACGGGGATCTAGAAGAGGAAATATACATGAAGAAACCTAAAGGCATTGCAGTGAAGGGTAAGAAGGAATTGGTATGCAAGTTAAAGAAGTCTTTGTATGGGTTAAAACAGTCGCCAAGGATGTGGTATCAGAAATTTGATACATTTATACGGGGACTTGGCTTCACCAGAAGCAAAGAAGATCACTATGTGTATTTTAAATTAAATGGTGACCGTGTTATTTATCTGGTCTTGTATGTGGATGATATGTTGCTGGTTGGAAATGGCAAAGAATTATCCAGGATTTGAAGACCCATTTTTCCTCCAAATTTGACAGAAAGATCTTGGTGCTACAAACTATATTTTGGGCATGGAAATTAAAGGAGATCGAACAAAGAGGATGCTCTGGTTAAACCAAAGGAAGTATGTCGCGACAATATTGCAGAGGTTTAATATGCAGGATAGTAAACTGGTGAAGGTTCATATTCCTATAGGTATGAGGTTATCTGCTGAACAGTGTCCAAAGACACAAGAAGAGGAAGAGGACATGTCCCGTGTTCCATATGCAAGTGCAATCAGTAGCCTGATGTATGCAATGGTCTATACCAGACCAGACATTGCTCATGTAGTGGGAGTATTGAGCAGGTTTATGTCAAAACCATGGAAGGAGCATTGGACATCAGTGAAGTGTGTTTTCAGGTATTTGCGTGGAACTAGTGATTATGATTTGTGCCACCAAGGAAAAACCAGGATTGGACAGAGTGTTGGATATTCATGGCTTTGTTGATGCAGACTGGGCTGGAGATCTGGATCAGAGAAGATCTACAAGTGGGTATGTGTTTAACCTATTTGGAGGTGCAGTCAGTTGGATGAGTAAGAAACAATCTGTAGTGGCACTATCAACTACAGAGGCAGAATACATGGCAGCCACTCATGCAAGCAAGGAAACAGTTTGGTTGTAGAGATTGTGTTCAAGTATGGGGTTAGCACAGGAAGCTATAAGGATATATTGTGACAGCCAAAGTGCAATTTTCTTGGCAAAGAACCCTACATGTCATTCAAAGACAAAGCACATTGATGTTCAGTATCACTTTGTGAGGGATATGATAGAAGACAAAAAGGTGTTGCTGGTAAAGGTGGACACTTTGAAGAATACTGCAGATGCATTAACAAAATCTATGAGCTTTGAGAAGTTCTCTTGGTGTAGAGAAAATATGGGCATTGTAGGGATGGATAAATGACTAAGCTCTCTTGTGGCCCCCTGTGGAAAGAAAACAAAAAGTGGGAGAATGTTGGGTTGTGTTATATTCTTTCCATGACTAGCCCACGTACTTAACTGGGGGTTAGAGGGGGGGAGGTCACAAGGGGTTTGAGGGGTACCCATAACCCCACTTTATGGGGTTTGGAGCAGCGCCCCGGAAAATTTTGGTTTTGGACCCTATGTTAGGTTGGGGAGACCCACCTAGGATTTTGTGCATGATTTTCGCACATGTTTTTTTGGACGCAATGGTTTTCGGTCCATGGTTTTGAACGCGATGGTTTTCAGTCCATGATATTAGATGCTTCGGCATGTATAAATATGTATTGTAACATTGGAAGGAACATAACGAAAAATCAATCTCGTAGTCCCAGTTTTTGGATCCAGGGGAAAATCTCTGTGTATATGTGTTTTATGTGTTATGCTCTCGCACTGTTTATTTTCTGTGTTTTAGAATTCGTATGCAAGTAATTTTTGTACGGGTTTAAAACCTACAATCCCATGGTTGTACCGCTTCTGAGCATCATGTTTACATTTGGGTCTTCTTCGTACAGCTCGGACCTCATCATTTGTATATTCTAAGTCGGAGGAGGCTGGAATACCCCTCTTTCGCACATCCTTGTGATCAACATAGGACAGTCTTCTATCTCATGATCAAACTAAGCACAATACAAACATGATTTCCTTGTTGGGTTGGTAAAATCACGGGCATAATGCCCTGACCCTCTGCAATTGTAGCAAATCAGTTGTCTGTGACCCCTTCCTGGTCCCATTCCACCTCGTCCTCAACCGCGCCGCTAAAATCTAGCGCGTGCCATCCCTTTATTCAGGTCGAGGGCTCGCGTTTCGGTCCACATCCTATAAGTAGGGGTCTTATCCATCATTAGTTCGTAACTGAAGCAAGTGCATTCATCGTGGCCTACTGACTTGCAGAAATTACAAAACAATTGTTGGGATGTCTGCATATACTTCTGCAACAAATGACAATTATCCATAGTGTGTTTCCCTCCTATCTCACAGATCACACACCATAAAGCAGGTGTCGCAATTAGCCCTTCCTGTGCCTCCGGTCTCAATGGCATTGGTCTCCCACTTGTTGTTTTCTTTCCACACGGCGCCACAGGAGAGCTTAGTCATTTTTCCAACCCTGAAAATGCCCATTGATTCTCTACACCAAGAGAACTTCTCAGAGCTCACAGATTTTGTCAATGCATCTACAGTATTCTTCAAAGTGTCCACCTTTACCAGCAACACCTTTTTGTCTTCTATCATATCCCTCACAAAGTGATACTGAACATCAATGTGCTTTGTATTTGAATGATAAGCAGGGTTCTTTGCCAAGAAAATTGCACTTTGGCTGTCACAGTCTATTCTTATAGCTCCCTGTACTAACCCCATACTTGAACACAATCTCTGCAACCAAAATGCTTCCTTGCTTGCATGAGTGGCTGCCATGTATTCTGCCTCTGTAGTTGATAGTGCCACTACAGATTGTTTCTTACTCATCCAACTGACTACACCTCCAAATAGGTTAAACACATACCCACTTGTAGATCTTCTCTGATCTAGATCTCCAGCCCAGTTTGCATCAACAAAGCCATGAATATCCAACACTCTATCCAATCCTGGTCTTCCTTGGTAGCACAAACCATAATTACTAGTGCCGCGCAAATACCTGAAAACCCGCTTCACTATTGTCCAGTGCTCCTTCCCTGGTTTTGGCATAAACCTACTCAATACTCCCACTGCATGTGCAATGTCTGGTCTAGTACAGACCATTGCATACATCAGGCTACCAACTGCACTCGCATATGGAACACGGGACATGTCCTCTTCCTCTTCTTGTGTCTTGGGACACTGTTCAGCAGATAACCTTGTTACACTAAAAAATGTCACCATGGCTATTTACAGTTAGTATGGCTCCATCAACAGTCATGCTATCCTCCTGGGAAAGTCTCATGCCTCTGCTCTCCATGTCAAACTTCAAGAAAGAGAGAAAGTCTTTGTAAATGTGTTTATCTCTGGGTACGCAGGTTCTCTCAACCTTACCTGCGGATACGCACCTACTGTTCACAAAAGCTGCGTACTTGTACGCTCTGTATGTAAAGGGGCAGGTGCGTACCCCTGTAAAGGTCAAAATGCGCAAGTTTCATCTTTAAAAAGTTACTTGTGGTCATTTCTAGAGCATTGTGGAAGGTTGTTCGACGTGTATTGAGTGCCTCCAGATGGTTCATGTACCCCTACCAAAGAGGAACTTATCCCATCAATAAGGGAGCTATCCCATCCAAAGAGGGGATTATCCCATTGATGGTGGACCTGAATAACTTCCTCTAGAGCACTATAAATATAGGCATTGGGCCAGAAGGAGGGGAGGTTGAAAGCTAAACATTTCTAAGGGTAGATGCTGCTGGAATTAGGACTCCCATTTAGAAGCTTGTGAGGAGAGATTGCCATCTTTGCTTGTTCTATTTGGAAGTGGGTGAGCTTTGTCAAAGTAAAGGAGAACTCTTGATGGACCCTGGGAGGGACTTGCACAACAACAAGGCTCATGTTGTAATTGTTCCTTTTGTTTCCTATTAATGCAAATGAGTCCATTCTTCTCAATAACTTGTTATTTATGAGTTGTTTCATGTACTCCTTGGTCTATGTGTTAAATATGTTTTATTTTATGAGATTATCAAGTGCTATTTAATCGTTTGATTGTTAGTGAATGCAGGTTTCGAAGTGAAGGAGGAGCTCATCCGGATGGGCGAGGCTGGACTACTACAACGGCGTTGGACTATAGGTAGGATCTAAACACTTGATTTCTCGTATAGTAAATGCATGTTTAGAGAAGGATTGCTCTTGTTTGTCTTGTTTGTCACCAGAGAGTCTTAGGCTCCTAGGGAGGTTGGTTGTGTCCGCACTATCGACTCTTTCCGCCTGACAAAATGGCGACTCCACTGGGGACTCCATTGATGTGAAAGTCTTTTCCTTTGTATGCAACTTTGATCTGAGAAAAGTCATTTATTTTCTGGTTTTTGGCTCTGTGACTTTGTATTTGGGTGGGTTAGCTTAGGGTTAGATTGAATTTAGTTTTTCTTGGTTTTTTCAGTAGTACGCACCCTCTAAGTATTGCACAGTGCATACTTGTACGCACTGTTGCTGTGTGCACAGAGCGGGCCTGCACCTGGCTTAACAGGCTGCCTGCGTACCCTGCTAAAAATTAAGAAATTTCCATTTTTTGCATTTTTCCTCTTAGATTTTTCTTTTTCTTAGTTTTTACTGCCCAGATCCATTAGTGTCTTGTCAAAGATCTTCACCTGAACTTGTTTCGATAGCATTGAGTGTTTTAGTGGATTTCATAGAAGTTTAAGCCCTAGGGTTTCATTTTTGAGTAGGTCTTGTAGTGACTTTGGCGGCAGAAGTTGTCAAGCCTTAGATCTCTCTGGTTTTATCAACCTTCTTAGGAGTCGGACCTGTCGTAAAGTCTACCTGTGAGAGCAACTTACCTTTGAGTTGTCTCTTTGGCAAATTTCGAAGTACTTGTTGATTGAGTATTGAATTCCATTTTACAAAAAGAACAAAAAGATTTGAGTTTTGTTTTGACTGGTCTTTTGATTCTGCATTAGCTGGTCCTTGGCTTGATTGTGGTCAAGTAAAACAACGTAGAATCATCCTTGTAGGCTTTTGCCTCATTAGGTTTGCTTAGAGTAAATTTCTTTTTGATTTGCTTGTGAGTCAATTTTTCATAGATTTTATAGCTTTTGAGATTGATTTTCGTTAAAATAGATTTATATGCTTTATTAAATAAGAGAAAATACAAAAACATCTCCTTTGAAAAGTTTTGTTTCAAGTAGCTTTGAGGGATTTTGAAAGAAAAAGAATTTTCCGTGCACGTAAGGAGTGGTCATGTTTGTATGCTTGGAAAGATAAAGAGAATTGTTTCTTTGATTGTCTTTACTAAGAAAGTTGTTTTCTATAAAATTTGCATTTTCCAACTCTCTTAGTTAGGAGTTTCATTGAAAGAGAAAAGCAGCGTAAATCATCTTAGGTGCATCTTTGTAGTGGTTTGAGTCGAGTCTACACACCATTGGTTTTATTTCCGCTACCTTTTGTCTTTAAGAAAAACCATAAAATTAACGCTTAAAGTAAAATCAACTTAGTAACTTTTATTTACTAGGGCTCTGAAACACCAATTTAGATCAGGCTAGTGTCTTGGAGTAGGAGAGTAATTAACTCTCCAAGACAACAAAACCAAACAAGTAGCTTATCTTGTGATAGAATAAATCCAATTGTCTCATTTGTACTCTGGGAAAGCTCCTCTTAAAGGAGAAGCACGAGCTCGTGTCCGAACCAGTGAGGGGATCAATCCTCCCTCGTTGGGAACGACGCCAGACACGCACGTATTACAAACGGTAAACCTCGGATTAACCATTGTCGAGGAGCCAGGGGTCACTTGTCGGTAAACCTTGGATTATTGTCAAGGAACCGGCAAGGGGATTGAGCTTGATACTCTGCCCTTGCGTGCTGTCGGAGTGTAGACTGTTCCCCCAGGTGCATTTGTTGCAGTTGGTAACCTTAGTGACCATTATCTTTAGGATTCTACCGAGGTGATTGTGGAGGGAAGATCCCACTGTACCTGGAGCAGACGTCGGCTAGACTCACTTGGATTTTCCGGGGGGTTCACTTCACTCGAGACGGTTAAAGTGGAGGAACTTGTGCCGGTCTATTCATTAAGCAGGTTGTCAGGGTAACTGTTCCACCCGCCACTTCTGTACTGAATCCGGCGATGTTGGGTTTCATCTCCAACTAGCGTTTTCGGTCTGGAAGGCTACTGTTTGTGCTTGGTTTGACGCCCTAGATTCTTTAGGTGTGTGCTTCAAATTTGTTTGGTTATTTAGAGACTTTAGGTGGTTTGATTTGAGATTTTACTTTGTTTTCGTGTGTAGTAGTTAAAAGGTTTTAGCTGTGGCGGAATTACCGAGACAGTCCCGTAGACTTCGGGGCCAGTCTCTTGAAGTTGTTTCTGTGGCCGAATTGTTGAGGAGATCCCGTAGACTTCGGGGTGAACCTCCTCGAGACGACCCGAGTAATCTAGAAGGTTTGAAGGTCCTTGTAACTCCTCCTAGTGGCAGTAGAGTAGGTTCACCTGAAGAAGGAGAATATTCCTTGGTAGTCCATCCAGATTACCAAAGTCTAGAGACAAGTTATAATCCCGAAGCTGTTACAGTTTCTGAGCTTGCTGGTAGTTTTTCGTCTACTAGTGATACAGGCGAAGAACCTGAAATATCTGAACCTGTTACTCCAACTTCTAGTGTTCCAGATTCACCAAGAGTAGAACGAGTTATCACCGAAAATCTTCCTACTGGTTTGATTGCTATTGAAGAACTTGCTCCAGAGGAAGAAATAGGTGTCTCTAACCTTGAAGATCAACTTACTATTGAGCTCAAGGAGCGTGAATCTATCTTTTATAGTCCTCCTAGAAGTACTACTTGGTACCTTTCGTTAACCAATTATTTAGACAACTCAGGGGTAGGTTTTTCTACACCTCGTACTCCTTTTCCACCTGGAGGTATTTATACTCCTGTAAATATGTCTGGTCAGTCGTCCGTGTTTACTCAAACTCCTGAATCTTTCTTACATGGCGGTCCTTCTGTTCCCACCGGGTATCAATCACTTTCTGGTACCTTTGCAGGGGCATCTCCTCAACCCATTGATCATGGGTTATTAGCTGGAAACAATGGTAATATACCATTGGGTGTAGGAGACATTTACATGATGTCAGGTTCAGTTCCCGTTTCCCAACCTCAAGGTGGCCAATTACCGCCTGGGGGGCAGCCTCAGTTAACGCCTGGGGGGCAACCTCAAGGTACACAAATCGTGTCTGGGGTCAACCTCAAGGTCAGTATGTACCTATGGTGCAATACATGCCTCAAGGTCAACCCCAGCCTCAATATGTACCCCAAGGGTATCAACCCCAAGGGTATCAACCTCAAGGGTATCAACCTCAAGGTCAAGGTCAACCCCAGTATCCGTATTTACCTCAAGGTTATCAACCTCAAGGTCAATACTCGAGTCAAGGTTATCAACCACCTCAAGGTCAGTCATATGTTTAAGGTATGGGAACTGTACCTTTCAATTATCAATCCTATCCTCAATCCGGTTATGGATCTCAGTATCCTCAACCTGTTACGTGTCAATACCCCGGAATGATAGTGTGGGATCCATCACAGGGTCAACAGGTGTTGCAGCCAAGTATACAGTTGGTACCTCAAGCTGGACAACCCGTAGTTTCTGGTCCACCCCAGCAACCGCAACCCGTCCAGTCAAATGTTCAAACTTCTGTAACTTCGGTAGTTACTCAGCCGCCAATTGCACCTAGTACTCCATCTCAAATGGCTGTTGCAACTACCGCTACATCTGCCGCGCTTACTTCTGGAGTATCGACAGCTCTGGTTTCTACTGTCTCTGCAACCACTCCTCAGACATCTTTACCGTTGTCTGGATCTACGATTCAAACCACGGTCCAGATGCCTATAGGTCAGCCTGGTATAAGTACGGTTGTCACTACTCAACCTCAATTTGTTCATCAACCATACCAGGGACAGTACCAACATGGGCAAGCTGTCCAGCAGCTGGTTTACCAGTATCAACCGTATCCTGGGTACACTTATCAACAACCTCAACAACCCCAGTACGGTCCGGTTAATCCTGGTTTTCCAGGAGGATATAATATCCCTAATGCGACTCCTGTTCCTAGTTATCCTGGATATCCTCCTCCTGGGACTGGTCTTGTGACCTAGAGTTTTAGAGATCCTAACCGGCAATTACCGTTTATTGCAACTTTGGATTTACCAGACTTGACGCGCCTAACGAACGATCCAATTCAATATCTTCCGTTCTGGCCGCCAATGCCAAATAAGTTGCCCAGTGATATACCCAAGTTCGAAGGTAAGTCTGAAGAGGATCTGTCCAATCATGTGATGACTTACCATCTCTGGTGTGCTTCAAATTCTATCTCGGATGATTCGATCCGCTTACGTCTTTTCCAGCGTACACTCATTGGTCTCGCGGCCAAGTGGTACATTGAGTTACCACGGGCCTCTTTTTACAATTTTAGCCAGTTAGCTACCTCGTTCTTAACTCACTTTCAGTTGCCAGTCAGATACGATAACGGCACGGAGTTATTAACTTCACTAAAACAATCAACGTCCACGTATATTTCTGATCACATTCATGAGTGGAGACGTCGAAGAAGGTTAGTGAAAGTTTTTATTCCGGACCAAATCTTAGCTGAATGGTTTGTTAAATCATTATTACCGAAGATTACTGAAGATGTAGCTAAGGCCGGAGTAGTTACTGAGGAGCAAGTCATTGCTCAGGCGCAGTACCTTGACTTAGTTTATACTCAGTCGGGTACGTTACACGAGAAGATTCCAGATCTTCCAAAATCGAATCAAATCGCTGCTGCTCCTTCGGGATCTCATGCCGCTGATGGTATGATTGGCATCGTGAATACAAAGAGTAAGAAGAAGTCTTCCAAGGCTTCTACTACTCCTATAATCACTTTGCCCGATTCCCCGACAGGAGAGTCTTCTCCTGAACTTTCCGCCGATATTCACGCTGTAGAGTCATCTACGGCCAAATCAAAAAATGGTGGAAAGAAGAAAGGAAAGAAGAAGGCTAAAGCAGACAAGGCTCCGAAGGAGAAAACGGAAAAGTCGGAAACCAATGACGAAAAGCGCAAACCTCGATATCCTTGTCTTATTTGTGAAGAGGATCATTTTACAAGAGATTGCCCTCATCGGGCCGAGGTTGTGAAAATAGTCAAAGGTTCTCCCACTCCTGCTGTGTTAAAAGATCCATTTCCAAAGCAGGAGAGTAAGATGATAGGTTCTTCCTCGACTGCCAGTGAAGAACCCATTTTGATGATGTCTCATGTGAGGATTGCGACTCGATCGCAAGATTATGGTAGTAAGAATCCTGTTGATGGTAAGGAAGCAGAATCTTCTCACTCTAATCCATCAACCTCAGCTCCTGGTTCCGATCCACTACAGATCGAAAAACCTAACCCGGACTTAGTAATCAAACCGCCCGCCAAGGGTGTACTTCGAAGGTCTGCTTTCAATCCACATGCGAGAGCAGCCCAGAATTACAACATTGTTGAGGACTTAGTTGTTTCACCCTCAGCAATGTCGGCTTTAGAAGTGCTGCAATCATGCCCAGCACAACGAAAATTACTTTTGTCGGCTATCGGAGCTGTTGATGTTCAGGACCCGAATCTGATAATCTTCGATCTAGAAAATAGTACACCGCGTCTACCCCATCAAATGGCTTTCCAAATTCCAGTGATAGTCAAAAACAGGCCTATTCATCGGACTGTGATTGATGAGGGAGCTTCTACGTGTATTATGTCGATTCAATGTTGGAGATGCTTGGTTCTCCTTCGTTGAACCAATCCCCGACCATCCTTAAGGCCTTTGATGGCCGTGGGTTTCGTCCGTTTGGTATTCTATAGGGTTTGCCTATAGGGGTAGAAGGTAAAACCGTTAGTCTGGATGTGGAAGTGGTTGATGCCCCTCTAGACTACAACCTTCTTTTGGGTCGAAGTTGGTCATATGCTATGACAGCAGTCGTTTCATCGGTCTTCAGAGTAATAAAGTTTCCACATAACGGTAAGATCGTGACAATTGATCAGCTGACATACTTTTCATCCGACCCAGCCTCTTCAGAGAGTATCCAGCATGTCGGTAAGACGACAATCCCTTATAGGGACGTTGGCGTAGGTTTAGTTAAAGATTCTGGTTTACTGGGAACTTTTCCTTTCCCTCCAATCAACGCAGACCCTTCATTTGCATCAATTCATATGATTACATCAGACAACATTATTTATGATGATCCTTGGATTGTCCCATCTGAATCTGAGATAGACTCATTCGGTGATGCTATGCCTTTGAGTCCATATGAAATTGCTTATGAAGCCGTCATGTCTTTTACCGACTCGCGTTCAACCCAAATCGACCAAATGAATGTGGTCAGTGAAGAATCACTTTTCACATCAACCTTAGAACGGATAGCGTTTCCCGAAGTCGTGTCATCTGACGAGCAACTTCGCGAAATCCTAAGTGTAGACGATCTACCATGGGAAGATCTCCATCACAGATCTTCGTTTTTACCTAAGGATGATGCTTTTGAAAATGATTTTTCATCTATCTTTACCGCTGAATATGTCAAAAACGCTCAGAATCCCACGAAACATTCTGATTCAGAGCTAAATTTAGGGAATATTTCTCGCACTATTCCCATTGATATTTCAGTGAAGCCCGGAATTGAGGAAAACATTCATATAGGTGCCTCATGTACAGAAGATGAAATCCAAACTTACAAGGCCCTATTCCAAGAATTCCGCGATGTGTTTGCCTGGTCTTACGAGGAAATGCCGGGAATCGATCCTGCCATTGTTGTTCATGAAATAAAGACCTACCCGGACGCTAAACCCATCCGGCAACGGTTGCGTCAGATTCACCCTCGGAAAGCGGCTGCGATTAAAGCAGAAGTCGAGAAGCTGTTGAAAGCAGGTTTCATTTATCCAATCCCGTTAACGGATTGGGTATCGAATATTGTTCCGGTCAACAAGAAACAAGGAACAATAAGAATCTGTATCGACTATAGGGATATAAATCGAGCTTGTCCAAAAGACAACTATCCTACGCCTTATATCGATCAAATTATTGATGATTGTGCCGGAAGTGAAATGTTTTCCTTCATGGATGGTTTTTCGGGCTATAATCAAATCAATATTCTACCTGCCGACCAACCAAAAACGGCATTCATTTGTCCATGGGGGACATTTGCTTATTGCAAATTACCTTTTGGGCTTAAGAATGCCGGGGCCACTTTTCAACGGGCGATGTCTTATGCATTTCATGACATCAAGCACATTGTGCAACCGTACCTCGATGATTTGCCTGCTCATTCTTTACATCGAGCTGATCACCTTGTCCACTTACGAGCAATCTTTATGAGGTGTAGGCATTATCGAATTCGGTTGAATCCCCACAAGTGTGTGTTCTGTATAGAGACGGGTCGATTGCTGGGATTTGTTGTTTCAAAAGCCGGCATTCGCGTCGATCCCTCGAAGGTCGAAGCTATCATCAAATTGCCTCCTCCTTCGAGTTTGCGCCAACTCCAAAGTTTGCAAGGGAAAGCGAACTTTTTACGCCGATTCATTCCAAATTACGCCGAGGTCACTAAAGGTTTTACACGGTTGTTGAAACAGAACGCTCAATTCCTTTGGGACGAGATTGCCCAACAATCTTTTGATGCACTTAAGCACGCGTTGACCCATGCACCGTTGTTGCATCCTCCCAACTACAACCAGGACTACTTCTTATACCTCGCAGCTTCGCATTCCACCATTGGAATGGTGTTAGTTCAAGAAGATGAATTCGGAGCGGAACATGTGATATATTATCTTAGTAGGACATTAAACCCCACTGAGCTAAAATATTCGCATGTGGAGAAATTGGCCCTGGCAGCCGTTCAAGCTGTCCAGCGTTTTCGTCACTACATTCTTCTCCGTAAAACTACAGTTATTTCGGATTGCAACCCTATGATTTATATTTTGACAAAACAACTGCTAGGGGGCAAGTACTCTAAATGGATCGTTATCCTGCAAGAGTTCGACTTGGAGTTTGAGAAGTCCAAGTCTAAGAAATCCTTAGTTTTTGCGGAATTGATGTGTGATTTCCCGTGTGCTGACACAGAAACTGTGGCAGAGGAGTCCATTGCGGACGAATCTTTGTTTCTTATCAGTACTTTAGATCCGTGGTACGGGGATATAATCATCTATCTCCAAACCCAAACCTTTCGGCCTGAAGCTTCAAACGCGGAACGTCGAAAAATTCGGTTTCAATCCCAGCAATACAAGATTATTGGAGATACACTTTATCGCCGGGGGCAGACTTAGTTTTTCGACGTTGTTTAACTCACGAAGAGGCTGAGAGGGTTTTGAATGATTGTCACTCTGGAGCATGTGGCGGTCATATGTCTGGGTATGCCACAGCTCAGAAGGTGTTGCGCGCTGGCTATTTCTGGCCGTCCATGTTTAAAGATTGTATCATTGCGGTCCGAAAATGCCACAACTGTCAAGTGTTTGATCGCAAGATGCGCGCACCACCTGCTCCTCTCCATCCTATAATTTCCGTTGGTCCTTTCGCCAAATGGGGTATCGATTTTATTACTTGTAACCCTCACTCGGCCGGGGGGCATGCGTATATCATCCTCGCGGTTGATTATTTTACTAAATGGGCCGAGGCGATGCCTACATTCGACGCAAGCGGCAAAACAGCTGCAGTTTTTGTATTCAATCACATTATAACTAGGTTTGGTGTCCCACAAGCAATCATCACTGACCATGGGAGCCATTTTCGAAACATCATGATGACTGAGCTTACAAGCCAGCTTGGTTTGCGCCACGATAGCTCTACTCCTTATTATCCGCAAGCCAACGGTTTGGTTGAGTCTATCAACAAAGTTCTGGTTATCATGATCCGACGAATCATTGGTATTCATCGGTCGAATTGGCATAACATGTTATTTTCAGCGCTATGGGCATACCGAACTTCAGTGAAAACTTCAACAGGGTTCACTCCTTTCCAGCTAGTTTATGGCTTGGAAGCTGTGTTACCCATTGAATGCGAAATCCCATCACTTCAAATGGCTGTCGAATTACTCCCAGCTACTTCCGAAGAGGAGAAACGTTTATTATACTTAGCTCAATTAGATGAGACTCGACGTGACGCTGCATTGGCAATCGAGACTCACGCGAAGCGAATGAAAGCTCAGTATGATAGAAATGTGACCCCTCGGATTTTTCGGAGGGAGACCTAGTGCTGTTATATGATCAAGCTAACGATAAGCTAGGTGCTGGAAAATTCGTTCCTATGTGGCATGGACCCTACATTGTAAAGCGAAAGCTAGCAAAAGGGGCCTATGAGCTGGTAGATTTTGATGGGGACTCTTTGGGTAAACCCAGAAATGGACTTTACCTAAAGAGGTATTATGCTTAAATGGTGGGTATGGAGAATTTTTAGTTAGGTTAGGTTTTCTTTCTAGCTAGTATGTTTGTTAGTTTAGTTAGTGTGCTTAGCTTAGAAAGTGTGTTTTTCGTCGTTATTCTGGCTTATCTTGGTTTTACTCTTGCAGATGTCGACGCCTCTCCAAACGTACATTGGATTTGCCGATGGTGCTTGTCGTAGTACACGAAATATCTCTTCCGCAGCTTGGGTTATCTATTCGCCCTCTGACGAGTTAGTTTCTATGCATGGGGTGAGCCTCGGTCAAACGACGAACAACATTGCAGAATACAGTGCAGTGGTTGAATTATTGTCTGAATCTATTTCATTTGGAATTCGACGTTTGATAGTGAGGTTAGATTCTGAACTCGTTGTATTACAGCTTAATAGAGTATATGCCATTAGAAATCCTGTGTTATTAAGGTTGTTTTTGAGAGTGCGTCTCTTGGAACGTGAATTTGATTACATTGAATATCAGCATATTCCAAGGTCTTTAAATACATTAGCAGATGCAATTGCTTCTCGAATGTTGGACAGACATTTGCAATAATCATGCAAGTAAATTTAAAAACATTTCATCACATATGTTAAACAAGATAAGCCGGTAATAATGATATATATATAGATAGGAGTGTGTCAAAAATATACATCGTCTTCGATCATAGGTTGAAAAACACCTTATGATCGGCAAAAATGATAAGTACAAAAAGACAAAAATGTCATATGTGTCTACAAAAGTGACTAGTCAATCACTGGTGGTGCTCTCTATACGAGACCACTGCCCGCGCTACCCTACACAAGAACCTCCTAAAAGGTCCTGGGACTGCAACCACATAGCGCTGAAGTCGAATGGGAATATCATCTATGGTGGTCTCTGGTATATCCGCCGTCAGACGCTCTAGATCCTGTTCCAGCTCGGCTAAGGTCTCTGCAGCCGCATCCTGTGGGGCTGGTGCTGGTACAGCTGGTACTCTCCTCTCAAAAGCCCGGAGGTTGGCTGGACGCCGTGGACCTACATCTGCATTTTGAAAATTTGTGCTGTCAGTTTTGAGGCGATATATAAAAACAAAAAAATACATAATTTGAAAACTCGTGGAAAATTAAATACCTCTGTCGTCCCACTGTTCTCCCTGTGGAAGAACCATGTCCGGATCATTCCGAAAATCCATTCCGGCATAAGGAAAGTCCTGAATAGCAAAGACCTGGCTCTCTAGCCAGTGAAAGTAACCATCAGGAAATCGAACAACTGCTGCACCCTCATCAGGATGCCGAGCCATTACCGCAACCCATCTCATCAACTTAGGCTCCCGAGGAGCCCCAACTGGAACTGTAAGATGCTGGGGGACCAGCATTGGAACTCTCTCTAGGGAAAAGCTTACAACTAAAGGCCCATATCCAAAGGTCTTCAGTTGTCCTCTCTTTGCCCTGGTTAGTTGGCCCTTCAAATTAGCCAACACAGCATCGCACCAGTTGAAAATGGTGCCTCGGAAGCAGTCTATAGCCATCCGCATTTGGGACCCGGTGGCTTGGTGAAAAGCGGCCGCGCCGCAAATTCTGGTAATAATAAAGGCTATCACCATAAGTTCAGGTCGGGATATGTACTTGATTTCTATCCCCTTCTCATGGTTTTGGTTGTTGCACCACTCTAGTCGGAGACTAGCAAGGGATTGGCCACCCGGCCTAGTCCCGAATAGAGAAAGTTGCTCGCCCCTGTTAGGCAAGCCAGTGAGAAAATATATGTCGTAGGGCTCTATCTCGAGTTGGTGCTCTCCGATGTAGAAACATTGCTCCTGAATGTTCCAGCTTTCAACCAGCCACTCAAGGAACGGCACTTGGCCCCTCATGCCAGGTATGGCCCAGTATTTGTACAGTCTGCATGCTTTTAATGCATCAATGGAAGGTTGATGACCTATCGCGGCCAAATCAACATCCTCGTGCTCTCTTTCACGCCAATCAAGCATGGTGTGCTCCCTGCACATCATAAAACATCAGTTAGAATCCATAAAATTTAAAAATTTTGGTCTATTTTGGAGGTATGAGGGTTTCAATTTATGTTTTGCGAGGTACGCACCCCGACCTTTAGGGACAGAGCGCCCGGACGCAGCTTCCCTTAAGTCCGGGTGCGTACACCCCGTAATTTTCCCATTGGGAAAATATCGGGGTACGCAGGTCAGTAGTGCATGACCTGTGTACCCCGAAGGGCGCATCTTGAAACCCCAATGCCCCCAAAAAATCAAATAAAATCTTAAAAATGAATTCTAAACGGATGGAAAACAAGAGAGGGGTGTTGTAGAATACCTGGTGAAACGACGTTCGATTCTGACGGTCGGATTCTCCGCAATCTCCACGGGAAGTTTCTTGTCAAAAGCCCTTTTTCTCAAACTCAACAGTAAAATGGTAAAAATGACATGGTAAGAAGTCTTTTTATAGGTTTTTTGGATAAATAAATGCTAGATTTGTTTATTTTTCACCATGAAAGGACATTTTCGATGAATTTTTACCCATCTTAAACAGGTATGAGTAATGTGTTGTTTCTGTGCAGGACAAAGGGACTTTAGGGTAAATTATCATTTTTCACGTCAGAGTCATCTTTTAAGCTCTTTTCTGACTCCTAAAATATGAAAAGATCGCCGAGCGTTTCTTTTACACTCGTTAAAACGGAATTAAAAGACGGTCCCCTTATAGCTCTTTTTTGACCGTAAAATCAGGAAAAGATTGCCGGGTTTTTGTCGTTTCAAACTCGATACGGAAATAAAACGACGTGTCCTTGATCGCTTTTTACTTTTCAGGTCAGAGACACTAATCATGAAAGTACTCCTTGGTCGCAAGATCAAGCGGTTCTCCCAGGTATTATTTTATACTTTTTCGGGCTTGGGGGACACAAATTTACGAAAAAGTTCAACCTGGAGTCTTCTTAAGTTTTTCAGACTCTCTAAAATTGAAAAACGCCGAGTTTCTCCTATACTGGGCTCGTTAAAATTTCACAGTAAAGGACCTGTTCAATTACAAACAGGAACGAACCACTCCTTCCTAGGGTTCGAATCAAAACTAGGTTGGACTCATCCGAAGGATGAGCTTATAATCAAGCATATGTTATCCTCCTCAAGCTTGTCAAAAATAAAGAGGTACTTGCCAGAAATGGTGGGGGAAAAGAGAGAAGAATGAGCCTATTTGTTATCTTTTGTCTCAAAAGAAACTTTATTACCACTCTTGGACACGACATTTTTCATTCACCTGGGTTGGGAAATCCTTTGCCTCACAGTTTATCAAACCACATTGAAAGCCTTCAGCCAGGTTCCGGGGATTAACTTTGAGTCACTCACCACCAAGCCATCTGTTGTGTCGTTATGTGTTCAAGAGGTTTGCAAGCAAAACTTTCATCTGCAAAATACTTGTCATCCATTTGACCATCCCTGAGTCAGTCCTTACAGCAACATTTCTTCAACTTGAACAATGATTTCGTGTTGTGGGCTTGCCTGCAACGGGTCGCTTTCTATCGACATCAGCACATTATCTAGAGAGATGACTTAGAAATCGTCAGTACCTTGAAGTCTGCATGCATCAATGGCAGTTTTCTCGCCTTTGACGTCAGTTTACATCATTGACTCTCGATCGAAGGATTCCGTGAAATGTTCGACATCAACTCATTCATTCACATCTCATGGATTGTACTGGGTACTTTGAGAACCATTGACATTACTGGTGGTCTCTCTCACACTTGTTAACAGTTTACATCATCGACTGGTAATCAAGTGGTTTCTACCATGTTCGACATCAACTCATTTATTCGCATGGCTAGAATCGTACCAATTCGGGAAGTAGAAATGAAGACCCTGGATCTAGTTTCCACCATCCAGGCTGTGAGGAGTTTTGTATTCATTATCTAGTAGACTAATCATAAACAGATGGCTGCGCCCATACTGTGTCTACAAAAGTCTATGATTATGATGTACTGCAAGATCATTCCTGTATCAGAGTAGTTAGTCTGGTAGTTAAAGTTTTGATCTGAGTATGGGAATGCCTACCTCGGCGATGATATAATCTTATACATGTATTTTGTGTTGAAAATTGCAGGTTCTGACCAGGCTCTCCACAAGATAATCCTTGAAATGATAAAGCACTTCACCCTTCCTAGATAATACAAAACCCTAATCTACTACAGGCTTCGCACTTTAGGGGGCAATCTGTTACACTAAAAAATGTCACCATGGCTATTTACAGTTAGTATGGCTCCATCAACAGTCATGCTATCCTCCTGGGCAAGTCTCATGCCTCTGCTCTCCATGTCAAACTTCAAGAAAGAGAGAAAGTCTTTGTAAATGTGTTTATCTCTGGGTATGCAGGTTCTCTCAACCTTACCTGCGGATACGCACCTACTGTTCACAAAAGTTGCATACTTGTATGCTCTGTATGTAAAAGGGCAGGTGCGTACCCCTGTAAAGGTCAAAATGCGCAATTTTCATCTTTAAAAAGTTACTTGTGGTCATTTCTAGAGCATTCTAGAAGATTTTTCGACGTGTATTGAGCGCCTCCAGATGGTTCATGTACCCCTACCAAAGAGGAACTTATCCCATCAATAAGGGAGCTATCCCATCCAAAGAGGGGATTATCCCATTGATGGTGGACCTGAATAACTTCCTCTAGAGCACTATAAATATAGGCATTGGTCCAAAAGGAGGGGAGGTTGAAAGCTAAACATTTCTAAGGGTAGATGCTGCTGGAATTAGGACTCCCATTTAGAAGCTTGTGAGGAGAGATTGCCATCTTTGCTTGTTCTATTTGGAAGTGGGTGAGCTTTGTCAAAGTAAAGGAGAACTCTTGATGGACCCTGGGAGGGACTTGCACAACACCAAGGCTCAGGTTGTAATTGTTCCTTTTGTTTCCTATTAATGCAAATGAGTCCATTCTTCTCAATAACTTGTTATTTATGAGTTGTTTCATGTACTCCTTGGTCTATGTGTTAAATATGTTTTATTTTATGAGATTATCAAGTGCTATTTAATCATTTGATTGTTAGTGAATGCAGGTTTCGAAGTGAAGGAGGAGCTCATCCGGATCAGCGAGGCTGGACTACTACAACGGCGTTGGACTACAGGTAGGATCTAAACACTTGATTTCTCGTATAGTAAATGCATGTTTAGAGAAGGATTGCTCTTGTTTGTCTTGTTTGTCACTAGAGAGTCTTAGGCTCCTAGGGAGGTTGGTTGTGTCCGCACTATCGACTCTTTCCGCCTGACAAACCTCACACCTACAGAAATAGGAACCTTCACCGGTTTACTATCCTGCATATTAAACCTCTGCAGTATTGTCTTGACATACTTCCTCTGGTTTAACCAGAGCTTCCTCTTTGCCCGATCTCTTTTAATTTCCATGCCCAAAATATAGTTTGCAGCACCAAGATCTTTCATGTTGAATTTGGAGGACAATTGGGTCTTCAAATCCTGGATAATTTCTTTCTCATTTCCAACCAGCAACATATCATCCGCATACAAGAACAGATAAATAGCATGGTCACCAATCAATTTAAAATACACACAGTGATATGCTTTGCTTCTGGTGAAGCCAAGTCCCCGTATAAATGTATCAAATTTCTGATACCACATCCTTGGTGATTGTTTTAACCCATACAGAGACTTCTTTAACTTGCATACTAGTTCTTTCTTACCCTTCACCGCAAAGCCTATAGGCTGCTTCATGTAGATTTCCTCTTCCAAATCCCCGTGAAGAAATGTTGTCTTCACATCCATCTGTTCTACCTCAAAATCAAAAGCAGCAGCAACAGATAAAAGTAATCTAATAGAATTTACCTTGGCAACATGAGAAAAAATATCACCAAAATCAATTCCCGGCACTTGGGAATATCCTTTCACTACCAACCGAGCTTTGTATTTCTCCACCTTCCCTTATGCATTTGTCTTATTTTTGAACACCCATTTGCTACCAATGGGTTTCTTTCCAGTCGGCAACTCCACCAGATCCCAAGCCTCATTTTTGTGCAAAGATGCCATTTCATCAACCATGGCCTCTTTCCAGAGTTTTCCATCCTCTAAATCTACTGCTTCCTTCATAGTTCTAGGATCATCATCAGTAATAGTCAAAGAAAAATTTTAACAGAAAGTAGAAGGAATATACCTTTCTGGTTGCCTTCTTTCTTGAACTGATCTTCTCACAGCCGGAGTTTGTGGCTCTTCATCTTCTGATTCCTCCTCTGCTGCATAGTCTGATTCTTCCTCCTTTAGCTCAAACTCTATCTTCTCAGGTTCCTTTGGTTGGACTTCATGTTTAATAACATATTTTACCTCTCTGAACACCACATCTCGGCTGTACACAACCTTCCGTGTGACTGGGTTCCAAAGCTTATAACCTTTTAAACCATCCTTATATCCAATAAAGATGCACTTTTCAGATTTACTATCCAACTTGGTTTGTTTCTCCTTTGGAACATGTACATATTCATCACATCCAAATACCCTCAGATGTGAAAAAGAGGGTTTCTTACCAGTCCATACTTCTTGTGGAGTCTTATCCTCCAACACTGATGAAGGTGACCTATTGACAAAGTAGCATGCAGTGTCCACCACCTCTGCCCAGAATTCCTGTCCTAACCCGGCACCACTGAGCATGCTTCTTGCCCTTTCTGTCAACGTCTTGTTCATTCTTTCTGCGACTCCATTTTGCTGAGGTGTATATGGAGTAGTCTTCTGTCGTGCTATACCACACTTCTTACAAAATTCTTCAAATTCCTTGCTGCAAAACTCTCCACCATTATCTGTCCTCAACACCTTTATCTTCTTCTCTGTCTGATTTTCCACCAGAGCCTTAAATTCTTTAAACCTGTCAAAGACTTCAGATTTCTTCTTAAGGAAATATATCCATGTATTCCTTGAGAAGTCATCTATAAATGATACATAGTACACAGACTTACCCAGTGATGGAACCTTCACAGGTCCAAACACATCACTATGGACAAGCTCTAATATCTGTTTTGCCCTCTTACCACCGGAGGGGAAACTCACCCGATTCTGCTTCCCATATACACAATTTTCACAGAAATCAAAATCCAGAGAGTTATTACTCATACCTTCTACCATACCTTTACCATGAAGTATTCAAAGGCCCTTCTCTCCAATATGTCCAAGCCTTTGATGCCACAACATGGTCTTCTCTCCAGAGACCACTAGATTTTCACCTCCACTTTCAGGAACCATAGAAATGTTGCATCCATCAACAATAGTGCTACCTTGCAGCTTGTACAGAGTTCCAGTCCGAACTCCCCGCATCAATACCAGTGCTCCCCGAACCATCTTGCAGGTATCCTTCTCGAGCACTATTTTTACTCCTGGATCATCCAACTTGCTTACATAAATCAGATTTCTGGCCAATGCAGGAATATGCAGAACACCTGGAAGTGTTCTAACCCTTCCACCTTGCAACTTCAACTTTAATTTTCCACAACCAATGATTCTAGCCTTCCTATCATCTCCTAAGAAGACATCACCACCATCGTATTTCTCATACTCACAGAACCACTCTCTATGGTGAGTGAAGTGAAAGGATGCACCTGAGTCAATCAACCATGCCTCATGATCTACATGTGTACTTGAAGAAGCCAAGTACACATCCCCACCTTCATCTGAGGTGGTTTTCGCCTCTGTAGAAGGTGCATCATCAGATCCCTTTCCTTTATCAGGAGCTTTAGATTTACAGTCCCTTTTGAAGTGCCCTTCCTTTCCGCATTTCCAGCACACCACCTTTACAGGTTTTCCTAGCGATTTAGATCTCCCACTCAATGACTTATTTTTGTTTCTATTCTGGGACCGTCCTCGTACATACAAGGCATCACCATTCTGGCTTTCCATATTTTTCCGTCTCATCTCCTCCGTCAGCAAGGCTGAGACTATTTCATCAAACTACAAAGCAGTTGCATTGCTACCTATTGCAATAACCAGACTATCCCACGAATCTGGTAGAGAACACAACAAACTGATGCACTTATCTTCATCTGAAATTTTAATATCAACAGATGCTAACTGACTTACCACAGTATTCAATGCGTTCAGATGCTCTGTCACTGAGTCTCGATCTTTCATCCTCAGGTTATACAACTTTTTTCGCAGGAACAGTTTATTCACCAGAGACTTAGATTGGTACAAAGTCCCTAACTTGTCCCACAAAGCCTTCGTCGTAGCTTCCCTGATACATTCAGCAATACTGAATCTCAGACACATAATCGTATTGTGCTCTTTGCCTTCCGATCCAACTTCTTCCATTCTTCATCAGTCACTCCCGTTGGTTTAGTACCTGGATCTACCGCGATCCACTGATCTTTATCCACCAACAGATCCTCCATCTTGAGTTTCCACAACTCAAAACTCTAGCCATTGAACTTCTCGATCTCTATCTTTCCGCTGCTCGCCATCTTCTTTCACCACCAGAATCGATTTCGCAGATCTCCCACTGAACAGGGTCTACCGCAGGCCCGAGCGAAACCCCTCAGCAACAAAGGTGTCCCCTTGAAGCCAAAACAGCTCTAATACCAAATGTAGGTTTTAACCCCATACATAAATTACCTGCATACGAATTCTAAATCACAGAAAAATAAACAATGCGAGAGCATAACACATAAAACACATATACACAGAGATTTTCCCCTGGATCCCAAAACCGGGACTACTAGCTTGATTTTTCATTATATTCCTTTCAATGTTACAATACATATTTATACATGCCGAAGCATCCAATACCATGGATCGAAAACCATCGCGTCCAAAACCAAGGACCAAAAAACCATAGGTAGGTTTTCCCAACCTAATATAGGGTCCAAAAAATATTTTCCCGAGGCGCTGCCCCGGACCCCGTAGAGGGGGGCTACCCGCCCCCCTCAAACCCCCCAATTCACTACGTGGGTTAGTCATGGAAAGAATATAACAAAACCCAACAATCGGCCCTCCTCCTACTAAGTAGTTCATGAACACTGGACAGTGATCTTTGTCGTGGTCCTGGCCTTTGAATTTTAAGCACCATACTTCCTCGCACACCTCTAGCTATGGTGCCTTGTCCTGCTTCAAACTCCACATTTCTAGACACAGATTCTGTAGTTGCACGTGGATTTATTGGACTCCCAACCCAAAGTATTGTATAGGGGTCTCATGCAATCTCATTGCCATTTCCAATTCTTTGGCCTGGGTGGAAAGTTTCTGCTGTGACAACGCCGTCCTCAACTGCGGTGTCAGAGATGCTACAAACCATCCATGATGTTGTCCATCTGTCAATGTCATATTGGCTTCACTGATCGTACTCTTCAGTCGTTGATCTAGATCCTAGGGGGTCTCACCCGGGAGCATCGCGATCTCTTTAAACCCGATAATTGATTGTGTTTCTGACTTTGGCCTGCTAAATTCCCTATTCAACGCGGCCTGGATCTCTGCGATTCCTACATTTGGTTGGTCATTAGCATTCTTGATATACCATGTTAATGTGTGATCCTGTAGCACGCTCACCAATGTAGCCTTCTTAATATTGTCATCCATGAGACCTTGTGCTTCCCAGACTGCTCTTACCACGAACCAGAATTGGTCTGGATCTTCATTCCCTACTCCTTTGAATATTGGTAGTTTGATCACACTTGCCATGCTGAACTGTGGAGGTGGCGGAGGTGGAGTGGGTGGAGATGGAGATGAGGGGGGTGAAGCGAGTGGCGGTGTGGTTGGAGGTGGTAAACGCGGAATTTGTTGTCTAATTAAACTGACTATGCTTCTCAGAGAAACCTTTGTGAGCTCATCCTCATTCTCCCATGAGGGTCAAATTAAGGGACTGTTTTCCAATTATTCACTACTTCCACTTTTATAGATCTTCTTGCTCTGTGTAGTCCCAAACATTAATTTTTTCACATAACCCACTTTTCACACAATAGCATGTTAATCCAAGTGTTCAAGGATTTAATATACTTACCTTGCGGTCCTTTGAGAAAACGTCGTTCTGCCTCACTGTAGCTCACAGTCGTGTCTACCGCAAACTCAATGATAAATCATCCTATTATCCAGTTGAGCCAATGGTCCACAGCTCGCACGATCTTATCTTCTAACGCTTCTAGTATGCACACTAATTCAAAAGTCCACACTATTAGTTTGTCGAGTCTAGACCTTCCCTAGTTGCCTGCTAGCTTCGTGATCCACTCATACAGCTCAGAAGGAAAGGATGCAAAGAAAATTTTGTGGATTTCTATATACAAGTAACACTCCAACCACTATTCCTTAGATACTCACAGAGTTCTGTTTTCCTGTGCGGCGATCTCATGAATCTTTTTTTCCAACCACTCTTCAATTTCCTTCTTTGTTGGGTTCCAGTGGCACAACATTAGAAATCCCTTATGCGGATCCCGTTCCCAACAACGGAACCATTTGTTGGCTTAGTGGGGCTTGACCCAGGTTCAAAAGTGATTTAGCCAAGAAAATCCCGGTACTACTGGCCCTTTCGGAAACAGTCTGTGGAGTGTGGACTAACGTCTCACCCGAAGTAGTATGGGAGGGTGCTAGAACCAGGTTTCCGTACCCTGGGAATGTCTGACATGTTTGGATTAGTATGCGGTCCAACCTTCGCACTAACTATGCTACACGCACCAGCAGGCACCTCATGGCCTGCGATAATGTCTTCGCGCAGTCCTATTGGCAGCGCAATCCTTGTTATTTACCCAAGTCTTTCCAATTATGCACTGTTAGCTGATTACTTAGTTTATTTTCATATATAAGTATTTTGAACCATACAAGCCTTTATTCAATCGCGCGAAGTAAATAAACAGAGTAAAAGTAATGCATAACAACAAAATGATGATTCAAGAATAGATGCACAGAATTATGATAAACTTCTCTTTATTAATCTTCAATCCCAATTACAGACTTGACACCGCCCTATGCACTCAGCTACAGGGGTCTGCGCACTCAGCTACGGGGGTCTGCACACTTAGCTGGGACTCTACTAGGCCTCTGCACACTCAGCTGCAGAGCCTCATCCTACTATTACAACCCAAGGCACTTAGAATTCTTATTTTATGCTTTTACCATTCCTGTGCTACATTCTCTATCATCCACTATCTTTACAACTTACAACCTCACTCTATTAATACAATCCCATGGTACGTGGACCATGGGTAGGCTGACACAACTTTACATAACTTAGGGCAGACTACCCTATGACTCATCCTATACTTCGCGCTCCGGGCCCGCAATTTATGGAGTCTTACAAAACTTTTGACCAAAACTTGGGCTTTGAGCCCTAAAAACTTGCTGCAGGGGATCACATGCCTAGCATAGTTTGAATTGGGAGCTTGTTATCTATAAACTTCTTTAACCATGAAACATGGAAAAATGGGTGTACTCGTGAAGATGCAAGAAACTCCAATTTGTATTCCATAATACCAATCTTTTGCAACACCTTGTAAGGGCCATAACACTTGGGTGATAATTTATTATCCTCCCTAACTTTCTTGAGGTACATTTGTTTGTATGGTTGTAGTTGTAAAAATGCCCAATTGCCCACATCAAAAATTCTTTTATTGTGATGCTAATATGGCAATTGTTTGATTTGATTCTACACTACAGTCAAGTTATCCTTTAAGAGTTGGAGAACTTGTTATTGATGCCCAATGTGATTTTCCACTGCTTGAACCTTAGAATTGTCTCCTAAAGATGATGTGATGGATAGTGGATGATATCCATAAAGCGTCATAAATGGGGTTATTTTTGCTATGGTATGGAAGGAAGTGTTATAAAACCATTCTGCCAGAGGTAACGACTTGACCCATCGTGTTTTTTTAATCATATAAAAAGAAATGAATATATCCTTCCAAATATTTGTTCATTATCTAATTTTTCCCATCAGATTGAGGATGATAAGATGAACCATGAAATAATTGAGTACCAAGACAAGAAAATATTTCTATCCAAAAATTTCCAGTGAAAATGGGATCTTTGTCACTTACAATAATATTTGGGTTTCAATGTAGCTTTTGAACTATTTCCACAAATGCAGTAGCAACTATACTCAATTTGAAAGGATGAGATAGTGCATAAAAGTGTGCATACTTCGTAAATTTATCAACAACCACCATGATGACACTCTTTCCTTCAGATTTGGTATTGACAGTGTTAGATACTGCCAACATACAGGGGATCTCCACTTTGTGAAGTCCCAATTAGACCTCAAAATGTTTGGAATAGGAGCCCCATCCAGAGTATTGGCTTGACCACCATAACAAAAATGTTCATCTTGGTTTCAATGGATAACGTGAGATTATATAGATAAACCTTGGACAAGCAAGTAGACATTGTGAAACACCAATTGCAATGTATAAAAGGAGACTTTCATGAGGGGGAGACAAAAAATGAGCCTCTAGAAGGAAGTAATAGTACTAACCTAAGAGATACATAAGAGAAAATAAAGATTCATTAGTTAACTAGCAAAATAGTTCACATAGACACAACGATCATGAAACACATACAACACACCTTCAGCTAGATAAGTACCGAGGCCACCAAAATAGTTCAATTTCCTTAGTACATATGAATGAAACATATATAGAAAACATCTGAAGAATCTTAAGAAATTCACAACACATGCATGAAAATGTGTTGGCTCATCAAGCTTCAATTATAGGGTGAAAGATCCAAGTACACAGTTACAATGGTGAGGCACTAGTTCCAATAGTGGAACATTAAGTCACTTCTTGCTTCTCAAAAGAATAGTTTTCTCTCCTATGTTAGGTAGAGAATCCAATACTAGCTCTCTAAAGCTTAAGCCTCCAAAATATTTTTTCTTGAGTTATGAGGTTTCTTTTATAATAAGGGGAATCACCTTTCATATCCCTGTGACTCTAGAATTACCTTCATGACTCTTGCACTTCTAAACAACTCTTGAACTTCTAATGACTTTTGTACTTCTCCTAAAGACATTTTTTCCATATATTACAAAGTGACTTTTCATATTCCACGTATGAATCTTGGACTTCCACACATTAAGATTTGTCCTTTTCTTGAGAATAAATTATTACATTCCACATGATGATGTGGCATGACACATTGAGATATATTGAACATTATGATGACACTTCTACAAATTACAACTTGAAAATGATGACATGGAATTCATGATGAGGTGACAATGCCAAGATGTCTTCCTTACTACTTCATATGGAATTCTTGACGATAGATTTGATATATGATTCATCTTCATGAAGGATCCACTTTTTTCTTCTACTTTACCCTCCAAGGGGTCTTTCATCAATATAGGAATCCCTTGAGTCATCATGCAATGTCTTCTTTCTGTCTTGGTCCATGATCTTATTCATGTCTCTGTGATAGCTTTCTTTTGTTCTTCTTCTACATAGGTGTTTATTTATAATTGATCCTTGATATCTACTCTTGATCATCACTATTTCATGCTACAAAGGTAATCCTACCAATTAAAATCATTCATGATGAGGAAAAATAGCCTAAAAACATATATTCTATCACTACCTAACCCATTGACTGATCTTCTCATGATAGGCCTGTGAGAGGGTCAAAAGAATAAGGCTTGATTAGGAGGGCACACTCAAAATAGTCAAGGCTCATAAGTGGCCTTCAAGGTGCATTTTTTCGCTCAAGAAAGAGAGAGATATCTCAAGGGCACAAGGCACAGGTCCAAAGCACAAAGGAGAATTGTTTCTTGGTTTACGATGTGCTCAAGGAAGCTACAGAGGATGCAAGAGCACACACTAAAGGGAGAAAGAGGTAAGCCTTCAAGCCTTCCAAATTTACTCACACACCCAAGAGGAACGAGGAGGGTGCAAGGGCACATAGTCAAGGGATGGAGGAGTCATGCTTCGAGCCTTCGCAATGCACTTGTGCACTCAAGAGGAACTAGGAGGGAGCAGTTCTTTGAGTTGAAGGAGTGCACTCAAATTAAGGCTTCAAGATTCATGATAGTGCCATGTGCTATTTAAGAGAAGGATGAAGGCTTCCTAATTCAAGAGTACACCATGCACTCAAAAGGAAGGATAAATGTTTTGTGCTTCAAGAATGTGCCATTTTCACAAAGGCTTCAGACTTCAAGAGTGCACCATGTGCTCAAAGTTTTCAAGCTTTGTGAGTGCCCTATGACCTCTAAGGGAAATATTTTTCCTTCATGACTGTGCCATGCACTTTTAAAGAGACATAGGATCCTTCATTATTCCAAGTTCACTTTGTTGTTTTGAAATGTGCTTCATTGTTTCGAAGTGCGCTCAAAGGGTCCCTATTGTTTTGAAGTGCGCTTCTTTTCACAGAGAATTTCAAGTGTGCTTCGCTACTTCGAAGTGAAATTTGTTGTTTCAAAGTGAGATTTGTCATTTCAAAGTGGGATTAGGCTTGGGAGGGTGCATTTCTCTCCAACGGTGGCTACTAGTACATACGAAATGCACTTTTCACTTAGGAAGGCAACATAATGCTATATGAATTATCCTTAGGAAGTACTAATGCACCGTGTGAGGAAGAGGACCTTATAAAAGACTTAGCGCACAAGTATGGGAGGAAATATATTTCAATGAGGCTCATGAATAATTTGCACTCATCACCTAGTAAGAGGATTACTGCCTTTTGGATTTGCATTAGGCTAAAGAAGAGCTCTCAAAATGGCTAAGTGTGGGACCAACAAAGTAGGAGAAAGAAATACAATCTAACATGACTCAAACATGGACTACACACATAAATTCCATCAATACAAGCCAAGTGAATACCAAAGGCTCATGAACAATAGTCACACCTTAAAAAAATAGTAAAGCAACACCTATTTCAAAGTGTGATAGTTGAAATGACACGTTACGATACTTAGAACACAAGTTATGAGAGGAGTGACGAATGTGACCAAAAGGTGCACTAAGCTATAAGAACGTGTGTAGAACATATTCCAATGATAGGTATGAACATGTAGTGCAAAAGGGTGTTCCATAACTAAATTTGGTGACACACAAAGGTGTGACACATGCAAAAGTAAAAACAATGAAAGAAACGCCTGCGACAAGAGGAAAAAATGAGACAACACTTGCAAAATGCGAATGACCTTGGAAGTGACCCATGCTAGAGAGAAAATAACATGAAAATGACACTTATTAAAATTGAAGCAAGAAAAAGAGACAAACACAGATGTGAATGTGACCCTTGTGAAAGTGAAAGTGTGCAAAAGATGGAGTTGAGAAAGCTCTCCGTAATAAAAGTACAAGTGCAACCAATGTGAGGGAAAATTCCAACAGAAGTATGCACTTACTATCATTATGAGTTGAACATTGTACATGCCCTATCTGGATGGAAGGCGTTATGCCTATTCAAGATTATATAAAGGAAGTGTTCTCATGAACTCATCGAAGACTATGCATGTGAATGCAAGTCACTTAACAACTTAAAACTAGGAATAAGATTTAAACACTTCTCAAAACATCAAACAATCATGGATTAACCACAGAGAGTCATATCGTAACGTCCTTAGTAGGCTCCAAAATTCAAGTGTGAGAAAATTTTTGGAGGGTGTTGATTGTAGTGGCAACATGTGGCGAAACACTGGTAGAACTCCACCTTCTCTATTTAGGTTTAATTCTCTAAGTACAAGGTCTTAGTCTTTCAGAAAGTATTGATTCATCTTGTAGAGTACCTTGGCTTCCCTACTTAACTCAGTTAGAGATATAGTCCCATCCATTACCCTACTCGGGTAAACACATATCAAGGCTTGCCAAACACAATTGTTTTCACATAGGAAAGGGTAATACACGCGGCGAGTTTAAGATATTCAGAGTATGAGTTTCATCTTTATGTTTCTCCACTACCAGTAGGCCTAGATAATACCTCGAAAGAGTCACTATAGTGGAACAACTATTTCTTCGCTGCCAATGAGCCTGAATAGTACTCCGAGAAAGTCACTTGTTTCACCTCCCTGCGTAGGAAGCCTTTCTCTTCTTTAACCCTTTATTTATTTATTTAATAGGTTTGTGCTTTGGTACTTATTATTTTCAACGAGCGGAAGAGGGATTGTAACAACCCTAGTTAAAAATCCATTTAATAAAGTTAACAAAGGAAAAATAATAACCAAGGTCATGGGGCACGTATTCCAAGTTGAATGTCGGGAAAAAACATAGTGATGGGGATCACTTGTGATTAATTAATGGATATGGAAATTGGCAAAGCCAATGAAAAAGGTTTTGGAAAGGAATGAAGCATTTATTGGAATTTTATTTATGAATATAATGGAAAATGAGAGAAAAGGGAGGTGAAAGGTCATAGGTTTCATGTGTGGAGGAAAATGAAGGAAAATAATCGAAAATGAAGAAAATAAAGGCCTCATTAATAAAAATTATTCTAAGGATCAGTTTGTAGCTTTTTGTTAGTTCAATTTTGGAGCTCTCATTTTCTACTCTCTATCTCTCTCTCTCTCTCTCTCATACTCTTGGACACTTATAATTTTCTCTGGAGCACCATTATAGGAGTGTGACATACTTGCGATTCAAAGAAAGAAGGAAAATGAAGAGAAGGAAAGCGCAAGAGGACATCAGGATCAACAATTAGAACATGTTTTTCTTATAGGTACCAAGTTGCATGTATGATTTCCTTGCTAGTTTTGGCATGCAGGGCACATGCTTGTGGTTTCTTGGTTATGATATGTCATTGGAATGGGGGATTTCCTTGATTGATAGTGGTTTTTCCTAGCCTTTTGTTGATGGTGTTGGACCTAAATTTCAGGTGATCTCCCTGGTATGAAGTCCCAACTAGACCTCACACCGTTTGGTATAGGAGTCCCATCTGGTATGATGGCCTGATTGCCATTATCTTAAAGATATGCCTTAGATATTTCTTGTCAGCACATGAGAGTGGTATACTTAGTATTCAAACAACAAGGTTCATGTCCTAGTAAATGGTTAGTGTAACTTGTGTCTAATTTATTTCACTGTAAAGGGAGAGGGTGACAGTGAGTCTCAGGTCGAAAGGGAATAGTCCCAACTCAGTTAGATACACACAACACAACAGGATATCCGCAGATTCCGTCCGAGTAGTCCACATGAATGCGGCAGTCATAAACACAAAGTGAACAAATAGCACATACAACACCCAGTGGAGTAGTCCACACGAGTGCGATGGTTGTTATAAGAAGTTTACAAGAATGAAT
This sequence comes from Pinus tabuliformis, assembly GCA_031772625.1. NCBI lineage: Eukaryota > Viridiplantae > Streptophyta > Pinopsida > Pinales > Pinaceae > Pinus > Pinus tabuliformis. The sequence goes on along the minus strand of CM062819.1, from coordinate 82,738,761 downwards.
TTGTCTAGTACCCGACAGAGTAGTCCACACGGGCGAGACAATGATAACAACTGATACAACACATTTCCAACAACATATGCACTAAAACAACCAAAATAGTTCAACTATATTAGTACAAGTTAAAGAAACATGCATTACAAGCGTCCAAATAATAGTCTTACAAACGAATACAATACATGTCTGAAAATGTGCTAGCCTATGATAGGCTTCTGAATTAAGAGAAAGTTCCAAGACACATTCGTACACCATACATCACTAGCCCCAGTAGTGGAGTGTTGAAGCCACTACTCGCTCCTCAAAGAAAATATTATAGACTCTCAAGGCTATGTGGGAGGAGCCAAGGTGGAAATTCCCTTGCATGTACAAATGAGGGGTATATATAGCCAAGGGTGAAACTAGCCCTTGTGACTCTTCGACTTCCCTCATGACTATCTGACTTATTGATACGAAATGGATATTAAATCAAGAAGAAAAGGTATTACAGACTCATGTGCAGGAAAATGCCTATATTACTTAGTGCAACGGATCGAAAATATTGCAAATAAGATAGAAAATTAATAGTCAGAAAACATAACAGACACACACATCAACACAACAAATAATCAAGGAGTCCAGCATACTTCTTGGCTATGTCTCCTTGTCTAGCTTTCAGTGTCGACGTCTATATTATGTCTTCAAGAACAGAGTTTACAGGTGTGAGCTCAATCAAAGCCATAACACAACAAACAGTGATATTACACAGGGATTTCACTCTAAAACCTCGAGTCTAAAGAGTGCACAAGTTCTCCCTCTTAGTGCCTTTGATCAACTATTCGTAGCTGTGCATTTTCCTTAACTCTCTGTCTCCCCTCTGTCTTTGACCTCCTCTCTGTGCTGCCACTGAATGGCTTTAAGCCTATCGGCACTGTTGGTTCAATCCCCTTCTTGGGCTCTCTAGCTCCTGGTGTTGTCCCTTCATCTCCTTCTTAAGCGTTTAAACAATCATTGCAAAAATGCTTAAGGCATTGAGGCCACCTATTTACAAATGGAAGGACAGGGCGCTGGTGAAAATCCCTGAGAACACACTTTTCCATTTACACAGGGAATACATGGAAATATACTGAAACAGTGGAAAATCTGACCAAAATGCCAAAGCTGGACTTCAAACGATATAAAGTCTTCCCTATAATCCTCTCGGGTCTACCTTGATTGTAATCGCAAGTTGCATTGACTATGGGTCATAATCCCTTTGTATTCCACACCGTTGCTCTGCCTCCAATTCGACAGTTCACATCCAACCAGCTCATGCCTTCTTCACTGTCTAATCCGTGATCGCTAATCCAATAGCTGTCGGCCATTTTGGGCGGCCCACTTGCACGGGGAAAACCCACTCGAAATGAGTGGTTTTTTCTCTCCTACGCCATGCTACGTGTCAGCCAGTGTATGGAATTAGGTGAATCCCTTCCAATACCACTTACCACTTGTAGCTCGCCCGAATTACCATCTACCATGGAACTCAAATCCTCGTTGTTTAATTCATAACTCCTTCGGGTCTGCTGAAAGCCTTCCGCCTGTGTTAAGTCCTCCCTTTAGGGATTTGCGATGTGATATCTGTAATCTCCGTTGTTGATCTGTGCGCTCGATCAATGATCCATGTTAAGTCACCGATCGTAGTAGCATTTCCCTTAGGGCCACCTTCGATATACTCCGCTGGCCTCTCCCAATGTGTTATCCCGATTTAATCTGGGTCATTGATCTATCCCATCCGACGACTCTCATGCAACAAGACTTTATGCTTCGTTTCACTCTGCTTTCCACCATTCCTTAGTGTTTTCCTCTGTGATCTCTGTTTTCTGATAGTTTAATACGAATATTTACATCTTTAGAGTGTTTAAGATCCATTTTGGATCATGGCTTCCCACAAAAAATCTTTTGGACCACAAAAAGTTGGTTTTAGCATTCGAGCAAGTGAGGATACTGTTGCTTCACCTATCTAACTTATATCCATCAGTCTTTGCTTGGATTTGACACTTTGAGTCCCACTCTCAGGTACTCAACATCCCCTAGACGCATAGTTCTTACCTTACTGTCCAGAACTATGTCCTCCTGTAACTCATTGAGATACTCAAGCAACAAATACCCAATAGAAGGAAACTAACTTTGCTCTTCAGGATATTCAACCAATGAAGGTTCATACAATCTCAAGTTTTCTGCATTAACGACTGAATAGATCTGCATATAATCTATCAAATCAAGGCGAAAATTATTTTCACCAATTTTATCAAGTATCTTGAAAGGTCCATACCTTATTGGTTTTAGCTTCTTACCTTCACCCTGCATTCTATCTTTGCTGATGTATAACCAGACTTGATCACCAACTTGAAAACTATGCTCAACTAGATGCTTGTCATGTCTTGCCTTGTACTTGGCTTGACTTCTTTCCAGTTGTTCCTGTACTTCCTGGTGAATTTCCTAGATTTGTTCAATGAACTTGGTTGCTTTGTCCACATCACTGTGTCCATCAACTGCTATGTCTTTACCAAAGACAAAATCCAAGGGAGACTTTGGTATAAAACCAAAACAAGTCTCAAAAGGAGATCTCTGAGTAGAAGAGTGCTTGGCATGGTTGTAAGCATGATGCACATAACACAAACGCTCATCCCAAAGCTTGGGATGCTTGCTGCAATAGCCTCTAAGCAACTAGATCATTGTCCTGTTGACCACCTTTTTCTGACCATCTGTTTGTGGATGAAATGATGTGCGTTTCTTCAACCTGGTGGCCATCAACTCCCATCAATCTGACCAAAACTTCCCAACAAATCAAGAATCTCGATCAAATAAAATAGAAGTGGGTAACCCCAAATGAACCCATACATTTTGAAAGAACAACTTTGTTGTTTGTTCAGCTATAACCTGCTTGTTACATGGTATCAAAATACACATTTTACTGAAACTATCCACAACAACATATAAATAATCATGACCTTTCCTAGATTTTGGCAATCCCCCAACAAAATCCATGGAAACACTTTCCCAAGGATGAGAAGGAATTGAAAGTGGAGTGTACAAGCCTAATTTTTTATTATTGGGCTTTCTTGTAGCACACATAGTACACCCTTTGATATATCTAGAAACTGTCTCATGCATTCTTGGCCAATAACAGAACCTTTGCAATTGTGCAACTATTTTACTTATACCAAAATGACATGATATGAGAGAGTATGTGCTTCTTGGATTATGTTAACTCTTTCAGTTTGTGGAATGCATAACTTTCCCAAATGATATAAGAGTTGGTCCTCTACATAATAATCTAATTCTTCTACTTGATTGCCATGAATTAAAGTTGCATATACATCTTTAAAATCTACATTTTGAGCATATTGTTGAATGTAACTTTCATGCATTACTGAGTTATGATTAAGTATAATAGATGTATTTATGATTGGTCTTGATAACATGTCTGCAACCTTATTGTGTATGCCCTTCTTATATTTGATGACAAGATGAAATTGCTGTAGAAAACCCATCCACCTATAATGCCTTGATTGCTACAATTTAGTTTGTGAGTGCAAATATTGAAGTGGTTGATGATCTATATGTATGATTGTTTCTTTACCCATTAGGTAATGTTTCCACTTTTTCACACTTTTTACTAATGCATACAATTCTTTATCATATGTGGGATAATTAACTACTACAGAAGTAAATGTATCAAAATGATAGCATATGGGTTTTCTGTGTTGCATCGACACTGCTCCCATGGCATAGTCACTGGCATCTATCTCAATCTCAAATGGATGTTGAAGATTTGGCAATGCTAGTACTAGTTCTGTACTGATTTTCTCTTTTAAGATGTCGAAGGCTTTCTGTTGTTTTCCTCCCCACTTAAACCCCTGTTTCAATCCTGTTAAAGCATGTAATGGAGCTGCAATCAAAGAAAAGTTAGCAATAAACTTTCTCCAGTATTGTGTTGCCCCTATCAAATTCCTAACCTCTGTAGCAGATTTGGGTTTAGGCCAATTCACAATGACTTCAACCTTAGAGGGATCTATCTTCAATTCACCACCCCCTACAATATAACCCAAATAATTTAAAGATGTTCTGCCAAATTCACATTTTGATAGTTTTACATAGAGATTTTCTCTTTTCAAAACATCTAAAGTTTGCTTACATGCTTTACATGGTCTTCCCATGTCTTACTAAAAACAAGAATGTCATCTAAATAAAAAATTACAAATTCATCAATAAATGGTCTAAGTACATCATTCATAACTCTCATAAATGTAGCAGGAGCATTAGTTAAGCAAAAACGCATAACTAACCATTCATAAAGTCCTTGCTTTGTCTTGAAAGTAGTCTTCCATGCATCATGTTCTGCAACTCTGACCTGATGATAACCACTTCGCAAGTCTACCTAGAAAAGTAAATTTCTTCTTTCAATTGATCTAATAAATCATCAATACGAGGAAGAGGATAATGATTCTTGATCGTTATTTTATTTAGTGCTCTATAATCAATGCACATTCTCCACGAACCATCTTTCTTTCTCACCAGCACGATTGGAGATCCACATGGTGATGTGCTTGGTCATATAAACCCTTTATCGAGCAATTCGTATACCTGCTTCTTTATCTCTGCATTCTCTAACGCTGACAACCTGTACATTCCAATGTTAGGTAATGGATCATCTTGCTACAAATAAATATCATGTACTATTTCTCGCTTGGGTGGCAAACCTTTTGGTTCTTGAAATAGAACATCATACTCTGAAACAACTTTAAGTAAATTATCTTTCTATTTAGAATCAAAGCCTTCAAATGCATTGGAATTTTCAGGATCCTTTACCTTTACAACCATTAGTAAAAATTTCTTACTTGAATTCAAAATTCTTTTCATCTTCCCTGAGTTTATGAGAGCATAGTTATCTTTGAGTTTATGAGCTCTTACAATGTATTCTATTCCATTTTTAGTGAGTTGATACTTATTCTCAGCTCTATAGAAAATAGCTTCCCTATCATACAAGTATGGACTTCCCAAAACAATACTACATATATCCAATGGAACTATATCTAACTGAACCTCATCTACAAATGTTGATCCAATAGCAACCCTAAGTTTACATTATCTCGTTACTTTTAGCTTTGTTTTATCAGACATCCAACCTAATGGATATGGATTCTCATGAGGTTTTGTTTGCAATCCCAACTTCTTTACAATTGTTTCAGAAATAAAATTTACTTGTGATGCACTATCAAATAAATTATCAATCTTATTGTGCTTGGAAATTACTCTAATATGAAAAAGCTCATTTTTTTCCCTCTCATTACTTTCATTATCAACAGATTGTGCAGAATTACTTGTGGATGCTTCAGAATCTTTACCTTTAATACCTGTGGTTGTAACTTTTGTTACATCGCCTGAATCTAATCCCAAGTCCTACTGAATAGCAGCAACATTCTTTTTCTTCTTACCACCGCACTTCTTAGGTTTCCATTCTGGATGCAAAGACCAACAGTGTGCCTCACCGTGTCCTTCTTTCTTGCAATGAGTTCATGAAGGTTTATCCTTCTTTACAGTGTTTACTTTCCTCTCCTTCCATTTCAGTTTCTTCTTTTCCTTTCTCTTGCTTACAGAATATTTAGATGATCCCCCAACCTCTGGGTTTACATTCTTACCTCTAGCTTCTAGATGTGTGGCTTGAATTGATACATCATCTAAGCTAGTGGGATTAAACATGAGAAGAGTATGCTTTAAATAGCTATGAAGACCACCTATATACTTCAATAAAGTCTCAGGTGAGTCTAATGATATACCTAGAGTTAAATCTCTCTTTCTGAATTCCTGAGTATAACTTTGTACACTTTGACCCTTCAAGTGGCGAAGAGTTTGCCAACCCATCATTGCCTACTGCATGTAAGCTAAAGAATAGAATTTCTTTTTGATAGAAGAAACAAATTCATTCCAGGTAGAAATGATTTTACCATGTTTTTGCAGATCAACTTGTGTCCTACCTTCCCACCATACTAGTGCAGATCCTCCAAGTCGAAGGCTAGCCAACTGAATCTTCTTCCTTTCTGAATCAATGTTTTGTACCTTGCAATATACATCAATTTGTCTTATCCAATTATCTAGCTTTTCTGCATTGATTTCTCCATCGTAAATTAGCAAATCAAACTTCACATCTAATTTGATTAAGGAAGTTTTCTTCTTCTTCTTAGAAGAGCTAGTGTTATGTGAAGAAGATGATGAGGATGATGAAGGTGATGATGGAGGAGATGGTGGAGGAGGCATTTCCCCTTTCCCTTTGCCTTCTGGAGGGGCTACCAGATAAGGTTCCTCTGCTCCTTTTTCTGGTTTGGGTGTTGCAGTGCTTTCACCTCAACCCTTCTTAAACTCCAGATATATCTCTTCCACCATGGCTTGGAGTGTCTTAGAACTTTCTATAAATGGAGATTCTGATCCCAATGGAGCCTCTTTACCATTCTCCTCTGAGAATAGACTCTTCCAATCTTTGTATTAGCCTCAACAAGTTCTCCCTCTCCTAGTTTGAGCTTTAATCTAGTTAGCATTCAAAATCCAGCACAAGCTTGTCTAACCTTAATAAAACCAAAACCAAATTTTCTGATACCACTTGATCCAAAATGGATACTAAATCAAGAAGAAAAGGTATTACTGACTCATGTGCAGGAAAATGCCTATATTACTTAGTGCAATGGATCGAAAATATTGAAAATAATATAGACAATTAACAGTCAGAAAACATAATAAACACACACATCAACACATCAAATAATCAAGGAGTTCACCAAACTTCCTGGCTACATCTCCTGGTCCAAATTTTAGTGTCGACCTCTATATTATGTCTTCAAGAATAGAGTTTACAGGTGTGAGCTCAATCAGAGCCATAACACAACAAACAATGATATTACACAGGGATTTCACTCGAAAACCTCAAGTCTAAAGAGTGCACAGGCTCTCCCTCTTAGTGCCTCTCAACTCTTCATAGCATGGAAAATTTTAGGGGCAAATGTTCGCCCTTAGGCGAAATTAAGGGGTTTTAAATTTTTAGTAGGCGAATATTTTGTATCATAGTACATTTTTACAAATCGCCTCAAATAGCCCACCTTATTTTAAGGGAGAGGGTAAAAAAGGTAAATTTAGTCCTTGAAATTAGGAGTTACAACCTTCCATTCGCCCTAAACTTCAAGAATAGGTTTTATTTAAGTGAATCCTATGGGCCAAATACCATATTTATAAAAGAGGTATGGTAAATTAATAAAAATATAAATAAACTAGACGTATGGTAAATAAATAAAACCTCTTTTTATATTTAGTCCATAACCCTCTTTCTATTTATGAAGGCTCAAAAAAGAGGTTTTATTTAAGTGAAATCCTATGGGCCAAACACCATATTTGTAAAAGAGGTATGGTAAATTAATAAAAATATAAATAAACGAGAGGTATGGTAAACAAATAAAACTTTTTTATATTTACTCCATAAGTCACCTTATATTTACGAACACTCAAAAAATGCGTTATATTTAGTTGAAACCTATGGGCAAAATACTATGGGCCAAATACCATGGGTTGCAAAAACCATTATTAACCCTAATATTAGTATTAATAAACATAAAAATGGCACATGGTATTGAACCATGGTATTCACATGGAATGTAGCCTATTTAAATGGGGGAATTAAACCAACATAGATCCATCTTTACTTTGGATCCCCGAGAGGGATCAAATATCGTGATATGCAAACTAGCATAGAGTGAAAAAAATATTTGATCCCTCTCAAGGCTTGGTGGATCAAGAGTAAAAATGGATGTTGTAATTTAATGTATGTTAAACATTTGAAATTGGTTAAAATAAAAGATTAAATAAATATCAATTATTAATTTTTATAAATTACAAATAGTAATTTTTATGCTCCAGGTTTATGATAACCCATGGTATTGACCCATGGTAATACCATGGTATTCATGTGAGCATAGACTATTTAAAGGGGAAATTCTATCATCTTAGATCCATCTTAATTCTGGGTCTACCAAGTGCTCAGAGGGATAAATAGATTTCATCCCCCTAAGAATGGTAGATGTGGAATTAAGATGGATATAGGTTGGTTTTTATGATAATGAAGATATTAAATAGACTTAGGAAATTATATTGTAAAAACATCTTAAAGTGAATGGTTAAAGCTACATTTAGTCACTTCACAAAATTTAGAAAAAATACCAATATTTTTTTAATATTGGTTTTTAACTTTTTATAATTGAACAAAAAAAATTCAAAACAATGAAACCTTATCACTCTTTCCGCATCACCCTCGCAGAAGATTTCTCACCATTTTTCAAACATTCTCAATATGATATCTTCATGAAAAACTTTAGGTACTAATGTTGGATTAGTTGTTTGAAAAATAAGCTGGTTTGCACAACCTTTCATCTTCTGTGCTATTCTTAGTTTGTCCTAATGATCTGTAGGGGTTGGAGTCACTGCACCATATTTTCCTAAAAGGTGGAGATTGTTCACCAAAAATGAAATCAATCTACATGTTACAAAGCTGTTAAAAAATGCGAGACCTATGAGGGTAGTGAATTATGCTAATAAGCAATTTAGATTGGGAGAGACGTAATTAAATTTTATTATTTAATTGAAGATTTCCGATTAAAATAATAATAAATCTACATTTATATATTCATATATTGATTGGAAGGATTCTCACAATGGTCACTTCTTTCAATTAGATCCCCTTCAAGCCTTTGGGATACCTAATACTTTTTTATATACTATAGTTGGGGCTTGCTACTTGTTGGTGTGTTGGGGTAAAAAAACTTGATGTGGTTTTTTTGATATCGCAGTTGGAGTCTATGGAATAAGAAAGAAATTTGATAACTTGAAAAAAGTGGTAGCTTGACAAAAGTTGTAGAGAAAAGATTAATCTCTCCTACCTTGACAGAACTCGCTGTCAATATAAACACCTACAAGAACTTTGTTGTGGAATATTATCAAAACTAATAGAAGCATATGAAACAGTGTATTGTAAGAACCTTGACAAACACAGCCACTGAAACTTGAAACTTGGAACATTGTTTGTAGGAAGAGAAAATTATGTTTCTTTTTTCCAAACATGTATGTTGTCAATATAAACACCTACAAGAAGTTTGTTGTTGAATATTATCAAAACTAATAGAAGCATATGAAAGAGTGTATTGTAAGAACCTTGAAAAACACGACCAATGAAAATTGGAACATTGTTTGTAGGAAGAGAAAATTATGTTTCTTTTTTCCAAACATGTATGTTAGTATATTACAGTTTAATGAATATGTTTTCTTATTATCATATATGGTTTCATACTTTAACAAAACATTCACCAAGACTTCACAATGTTTTATTATTCAATAAAATATTTGCCAAGATCTTACAAGATTTTATAATTCAGTGAAACATTCTCCATCATTGTACAAGATAATATAATCTGGTGAGAGATTCACCAAAAAATTGTATATACATATTATATTATTGATAAAATCACCTCCCATTTTTCCTATGTATCACAGGGATTAGCCCATTTATTATACATATAAATTTAGGGTGGTTCTTAAAATTTTCCCTAGTTCGTAGCTATGCATTTTCCCTGACTCTCTATCTCCCCTCTATCTTTGACCTCCTCTCTGTGCTTCCATTGAATGGATTTTAAGCCTATCGGCGTTGTCGGTTCAATCTCCTTCTTGGGCTCTCTGGCACCCGGTGTTGTCCCTTCATCTCCCTACTAAGCATTTAAAAAATCATTGCAAAAACACTTAAGTCATTGAGGCCACCTGTTTACAAACGGAAGGACCGGGCGTGGGCGAAAATACTTGAGAACCCAATTTTCCATTTACACAGGGAATACATGGAAATACACTGAAACAGTGGAAAATCTGACCGAAATTCCAAATTTAGACTTCAAACGATATAAAGTCTACCCTATAATCCTCTCGGGTCTACCTTGATTGCAATCGCATGTCGAATTGGCTATGGGTCATAATCCCTTTGTATTCCACATCATTGATCTACCTTCAATCTGACGGTTCACATCCAACCTGATCATCTAACCAACTCGTGCCTTCTTCACCATCTGATCTATGATCGCTAATCCAACGGCTGACAGCCATTTCGAGTGGCCCACTTGCACGGGGAAAAATCACCCGAAATGAGTGGTTTTTCTCTCCTGCGCCATGCTACGTGTCGGCCAGTGTATGGCATTGGGTGAAGCCCTTCCAATACCACTTATCACTTGTAGCCTGCCCGAATTACCGTTTACCGTGGAACTCAAATCCTTCGCTGTTTAATTCATAACGCCTTCGGGTCTACTGAAAGCCTTCCGCCTATGTTAAGTCCTCCCTTTAGGAATCTATGATGTGATATATGTAATCTATTTTGTTAATATGCATGCTCGATCAATGGTTCACGTTAAGTTGCTGATCGTAGTCGCATTTCCCTTAGGGCCGCCTCCGATATACTCCACTGGCCTCTCCCGATGCGATATCCCGATTTAATAGGGGCCATTGATCTGTTTGATCCGATGGCTCCTGTGCAACGAGACTTTACGCTCCACTTCACTCTGTTTTCTACCGTTCATTAGTGTTTTCCTCTGTGATCTTTGTTTTCTAATGGTTTAATATGAAGACTTACATTTTTAGAGGGTTTAAGATCAATTTTGGATCACTTACATGACTCTTCAACTTCATCCGTGAGTCCCTTGGACTTCCATGTTACATTACATTGATTACACAAGTATGACCCAAAACAATGATGTGGTTGAGGCGACTCATGACACAACTCGACATGACACTGCCAGTATGCATATGTTGGCTGTGATGTTTGTGTCGAGTTGTTGTGTTGTTGAGTGATGAGTGTGCTTGTGATGTACAATAGCTTCACCTCTGCATGGAAAAGTGCGTGGAATCTTCAATGATCTTGGTGTTCACTTGATGGTTCATGCATGTGCACATGTCTCCTTCTCTTGCTACTTGGTATGCTTTGTGTGTTCGTCCAACCGCAAGAAAGTCTCCTAGAATCTCCTAGCATACACTCCTTATTCATCTCGTTCGTCATACTGCCATGTCTCATGCATGTATCTATTTTTGAAATCACTCATGATGAGACGACATCAAATCCAGAAATCCCCTAGTCTACCATGATGCATTATCTTTCGTTTATGGGTGCAGGTGACCGAAACAGAGGACAAGGCTTTGAAACAACACAGAGCACATGTCACATCGAGATGCGAGGCTCCAAGACACTATCAGGAAAAACTATGTAGAGGTCACTGGGAGGTTGGGATGAGAAATTTGGGACAGTAGTGAAATCTACGGGATATGTCTCATCTGGGAGATAGAATTGCGTAGTTTTTCTAGGAAGGCAATGCTGGCAACAAGGAGCACTGACTGTGAAAATTTGTGAAGATTTCCAAAGGAGGCGGAGATCGGGCTATAGGAGCCCGCTGGTGAGAACTATGAAAATCTGGGTGACATTCAAGCTGGTTGATGTCTACAAATTTTCCAAGCTAAGTGGGGTGCCCGACAACAGGTGGACTGCTTGAAAAAACCACGCAATTTTCAGGAGCAGTGGCAAGGAGGTTGGCAGGGGGACTGCCTGACAAAACTGCACAATTTCCTGGGACAATGTAGTGATAGGAAGTGGATGTGTGTCCTCATGTCTGCGCATTTTCTTTAGGTAGTGCAAGAAGGCATGTTGCCAACTTTTGCACAGTTTTGGGGAGGAGTGTAGCCCTAATTCACTTCTTAAAATAAATTCTTTTGTTGACCAGTGGGAGGCTTGATAGATAGGATTGCGGGAAGCATAGATTGAGATGGCTTCTTAGGAAAATTTTGCATTCTTTAGGGTTAGAGTCATCCAATTTGATTTCAGGATTGTGCAGTGCACACTCCCTAGAGGGCAGCGTCATTCTCTGTGCAGTTCTGGGCAATAGTGCTTGGTCACTAAGGGTTGAGACTGCACAATGAAGCTCAGTGGAGGTTTGACTTGTGGAGTGTGGTCCGGTCGACATAATTTCGGGAAAAATTGTTGTGTGTGATTGAGTGAAATCATGTATACATGACCTTGCGAACACACGATAAACATGATTCTATGACAAGACACCTCAAACCACAAGACAACATATGATCAGTGTGACTGACTGCAGGATTGTGTAATGGTGAAAGTGACAAGTGCAACACTTGGGATAGACCTTCAAATGATCGTGACAACACTTGCTTGATAGTGATTGCAACATTATGTGCTAGTGCGATGGGTGTTTTCATAGTCGAAACAACTCATGCACATGAAGACAAACCTTCAACATCACCAAAACAAGGTCGCAAGCATGACACAACAACCAACATGTTGAAGATGACAGTTGGTCAAACAAGCAAAAAGGAAGCAAGACATGTAGAGGAAATACATGAAATGACTTTTTTTTGTTTGCACACATGCATGCTACTGAAGACAAGATGATATGACAATGAAGAGAAGTCCCGCAAACTCGACTAAGAGGTGTACTTCAAAAGGTGTTCTTTAATTACTATACTTACCCTAAAAATGATCCTACATCCGATGGAGTTTTCATGCGGTCGTGATATTTTTTCGTCACTTGGTTTGTTGGTCCTTCTCCTCAACTCCTTTGGAGTGATCTCAGCATGTCACCTTTTCCTGTAATCACTGAGAAATATATCATTGCAGCTTCAACAGACAATGACTACTGTCAGAATGAGGTCCTAGGAGGCCCATCTGCATAGTTTCTAAATGCAAGGTAGATAGGGAAGCTTGGACAACATTGCACAGTTTTGAGGCACAGGACACTGTTGTGGGATGGGGGTCCTGGGAGGATACCTTTGCGCAATTTCTTAGTGTAGTGCAACCTGGGAAGCTGAGAGGCAATACTACACAATTTCTAGATGCAAGGAACTGCCACGGGATGGGTTCTGGGAGGACACCTCTACGCAGTTTCAAGTTGCAAGGTAGACTAAATCACTGAGGAACAATACTGTGTAATTTATGGAGACAAAGGGTTTTGGCTAGGGAAAGACGCTAGGGGAAACCACTGCACAGTTTCGAATGCCAAGGGATTCTTGGATCTTTACGAACTATGGAGTTCTAGCAGGCAAGGGAGGAAGCTTGAGGGTTGCAGAAGAAAAGTGCACAATTATGGGAGGCTGAGTGAGGCTAATTTGCTTGGGAAATTGGCTAAGTGTGAGATCAGTGAAACATATGTAAACATAGATAAGACTTGACTATTATCTCACATGAACACTTAGTGATGCAACATAGACCATATAGAATGTATAAAACATACTCTGCTTATTGCAACAACCTTCATAACAAGATTGCGTGAAGTGAGTGTGAAACATGTCTATGTGATGATAACAACTCTTGCGTGCATGCTCTCCCTTGAAGCAAAACAACATTCTCTTTGCATGACAAACAAAAATCCCTACGCCCAAAGATGACACATGTTGCATAAAGATGATACCATGAACAAATCTTAAGATCAAGGAGGGGAATCTTGATATCCCACAACTTATTAACTAGTGACCAAGGATGATCGATCGCAGGATCCAAGGTAGGCTCCGAAATTTGCATGCGAGCCAAAATTTTGGAGGGTTTTTGTAGCTGCTACAACACCTTTCCATTTCCTAAATAGCCATGGTGTTGTGTCTTTCTTCCTCTTTTTTTCTTGTTGGTTTCAGGTCCCTCATGGTTGTGGGTTGAGTTACTACATCCTGGAACCTTGGTTGGACAAACACTCTAGAAGCCCTATAACATCTTGGGTTGAGTTACTACTCTTGGAAGCCTTGGTTGGACAAACACTTTGGAGCCCTTGGTAGGTTTAGTTACTAGTCCTGGAAGCCCTGGTTGGACAAACGCTCTGGAACTCGACAACAACTGTAGGTTGTGTTACTAGTTTTGCAAGCGTTGTTTGGAACAAATGCACTGGAGCCTTGGAAAACTTTCGTAGAGACTGATATGGTGATGGTTACTGATGTTCGACTGTGAGGTGGAATCACTGGTTGAGGTGGTTTGGTCTCTGGAAGCCCTGGTTTGGTTTTGTTTGAGTTTTTTCATGAGATTCCACATTCATGCTTGGAATATGGCATAGGGGTGATTGGTTGAAAGAGATATTTCGTTCACCTCGATCTCTGGTCGGATAGTACATTGAAGTCCCTAACATGGTTGGATTTTCATATGTTAATAAGTGCTCCTTTTCCTTTGGTATTTTATGAAGTAAATGTGCTTGTTATTATGTGGCTTTAATTGTTGTTTTCTCATTGATATATCTATGGTTATTTGTGTGAAAATATGGTGACCCAAATCCCTACTGTAACAATTTGATGTTATTTCTCCTACTTGATAATTCTCTTACAAGTTATTTACAATATTACGTAGTAAAAATCAAAATAAATACAAGTGCAACCTTCACAACATAAATAATATGTGGAAACAATAACTGAGCAAGAAGAAATAACACACACAAGTGACACCATTGTTTTTGTACAAATTTCTCGGAAAAACCCAATGGGGGCAAACCAATGTAGCAGTTGAGGATTTGTATTATTATGTGGTAGTTTCTAAATACAATATTTGGATGCCTTACTAGATATCCAATACAGAGAATCCGTCTGGCAAAGAAATTAGTGAGAAATAACTCACACTATCATTGGAGATCCGACACTAATCCAACCATTATGGAAAGCCCCACACTACCTATGTGCTACCTCTGTGTCAGCCTACACAGTCCAACGTCATAATTAATAGGATTTGTGTCACCCTTCTTGTTGGTCAATTTTCCTATGGAACTTCGACTCTTTGCCCTTTCAGTCTCACACCCCGACTTCTGGCTCTAGAACTCGACTTCTCCAACAAAAATTGAATCTCCTTTCAGGCTCTACACTGCCTCAACATGGCTCTCTGCTTCCCAACATGAATCTGCATTGCCTCTTTTGGATCTCTCACTGCCTCCTCTGCAATGTATCCCTAAATCAGGAAACTCTCCAACCAAAAAACTATCTCTCACCCTCACTGCAAGAAATCTCCTCGATGACCTATCCAACAACTGCTGTGCTACTCTCTTGAGAAAATTGATATTTGATCTCTCACTCGATGTTTCTACCAAATGCCCATCCAAGTCCTTCTTACAATATTCTTGTTGAGTAATCAACGACTCAAATTAAATTCTAATCTGTTGGGTGTGGAGCCTGATTATTTTCTATAGTACCGGCATATTGGACCCCAGTTCAAAATGGGGCAGCAACGTCACCTGTAAAATAATCGCTGCCATGGGGGGACTTTTGGGAGCCCCCCCTGGCGGGGGGTTTCGGGGGCAGCGCCCCCGAAGCTAAAAACAGCTGTAAAATTGCCTTATAAAAGTATAGTGATTTCTAGTCAATCTGGGCCGTTCATTAGGCGGATGATCTGACGGTAGAACTTATGTTTAGTTTAGGGTTTTTTGCCCTAGAAGGAAACCCCTCTCTTTATATGAGGGCATTGTATTTGAGGCTGTGATATAGATGTGTATTCGGTGAGCGAGAAACATAGAGGTGAGACTGTGAGAGAAAACAGAGGATATTACAGCGGTTTTGCTGTAGGTTGTATCTCTTCATTTTGCTGGATAATAGAAAGGAAGGACTGGCTATTCGGGGTGGATGTAGCCCAAACTGGGTGAACCACGTATATCTGTGTCTCTCTTGTTTTGTGCGTTTTCTGTGTTTATATTTCTGCAATATTTTATGTGTTCCATTGCTCCGTAATATATAATTTTCTAACAACTGGTATCAGAGCCGAAGGTCTATTTGGCTGATAAACTCGCAGGAAAGAAGGGTTCCTGGTTCGAGTGGGAGCAATGGCGGAAGATGGTAAGTTTAGGGTCGAGAAATTTAACGGCCAAAACTTCTCGCTGTGGAAGATGTAGATGGAAGATTATCTGTATCAAAAAGATCTATACCTACCATTGGGCGGAAAAACAAAGATGCCGACGGGTATGAAAGACGAAGAATGGAACCTTCTTGATAGAAAGGCACTCGGAACAATACGGTTGTGCCTTGCTGCGTCAGTCGCCTTCAACATTTCGAAGGAAACCACGACAGAGGGTTTGATGCAGATGTTGTCGAAACTATATGAAAAACCATCGGCCTCAAACAAGGTATTTCTTATGAAACGGTTATTTAATATGAATATGTCGGAAGGTGGATCTGTTGCAAACCATTTAAATGATTTTAATACAGTTACAAGTCAGTTAAGTTCTGTAGGGGTAAACTTTGATGATGAAGTTAGAGCTCTGTTATTCTTGTGCTCATTACCAGAAAGTTGGAATGGTTTGGTAATGGCCATTAGTAACTCTGTTTCTAGATCTAGTACTTTAAAGTTTGATGATGTTGTCGGTGCTATCCTTAGCGAGGAAATGCGACGGAAAAGCTCCGGTGAGACATCGGGAAATGCTTTGAGTGCAGATTCTAGAGGAAGAAAAATGGAAAGAGGAAAGAGCTCAGGATATCGCAGTAAATCAAGGAAAGGCAGATCCAAGTCCAGATCGGGGATAGTGTGCTGGAAATGTGGAAAGAAAGGACACCTAAAGAAAGACTGTAGATCTCAGAAGGGAAAAGAAGGAGATGCACAGCAAGAAAACAAACATGAAGCAAATGTGACAGGTGAGTTGTTACAAGATGCTTTGATTCTTTCTTTCGAAAATATTACTGATTCCTGGGTGGTAGATTCAGGGGCCTCATTCCATGCCACACCTGAAAAGAAATACTTTTATGACTATGTTCAAGGAGATTTTGGACAAGTTCGTCTGGGTGATGACAAACCCTGTAAAATTGTTGGAATGGGTAAGGTTCTTGTAAAACAGCAGAATGGAAACCAATGGCTACTAAAGGAGGTAAGGCATGTTCCAGATCTAAAGAAAAATCTGATTTCAACAGGGCAGTTAGGCAGTGAAGGTTGTGTGACAACTTTCACAGATAAAGCTTGGAAGGTCACAAAAGGAGCCCTGGTAATAGCAAAAGGTGAAAAGGTTGGTACATTGTATTTATGCAATGGTATTTCTAACTCTGTTAATGCTTTGACTTCCAAAGGAGCAGATGCAACATTATGGCATCATAGGCTCGGACACATGAGTGAAAAAGGGATGAAGATTCTTCACTCAAGGAATTTGTTGCCAGGTTTGAAGAATGTTGATTTGGATTTCTGTGAGAACTGCATTTATGGAAAACATAAGAGAGTCAGATTTCTCAGAGTTGGGAAAGAAAAGAAGAACGAAAAATTAGAGCTTGTGCATACAGACGTATGGGGACCTGCTCAGGTATCATCTCTCGGTGGCTCTCGTTATTATGTTACCTTTAATGATGATGCAACTAGAAAAACTTGGATTTATTGTATTAAGAATAAATCTGATGTATTTGATACTTTCAAGAAATGGAAAGCTTTGGTTGAGATTGAGACAGGAAAGAAATTGAAGTGTCTTAGATCAGACAATGGAGGTGAATATTGCAGCAAAGAGTTTGATAGGTACTGTTCAGATCATGGAATTCACAGAGAGAAGACAGTTCCAAGAACACCACAAGAAAATGGTGTGTCAGAAAGGATGAACAGAACAATCATGGAGCGTGCAAGGTGCATGAGATTGCATGCAGGATTGCCTTTACAGTTTTGGGCAGATGTTGTAGATACTGCTGTTTATTTAATAAACAGAGGACCTTCATGTTCCTTGGATGGTGGTGTTCCAGAGGAAGCATGGACAGGGAAAAAGGTAAACTACTCTATTTTAAAACCTTTTGGTTGTGAGGCCTTTGTCCATATTGATAAAGAAAATAGAACAAAGCTTGAGGCAAAGTCAAAGAAATGTACCTTTATTGGATATGGTGTTAATGATTTTGGTTATCGCTTATATGATTATGAAAATCACAAAATCATTAGGAGCAGAGATGTAATATTCAATGAAAAGGTCTTGTATAAGAATCAGTTGCAGGAAAAGAAACAAGAAAAAGAAAACAAGGAATACGCAGTTCTTGATGAAATTACTGAAAAAGTAAAGGTGCCTGAAAATAATAATAATCAACAACCACAACATCAGCAACCATCACAACAACAACAGGCACCCCAAACACCTGAAAGTGGTGTTAGAAGATCTACGAGGACAAGTAGACCTCCTGAACGATACTCTCCTTCATTATATTATTTATTGTTGACTGATTCTGGTGAACCTGAATGTTATGAAGAAGCAATGCAGGTTGAAAGCAAGAAGAAGTGGGAGGTATCCATGGAAGAAGAGATGGACTCCTTAATGCATAACCAGACTTGGGATTTAGTCAGGTTGCCTGCAGGAAAAACTACATTGAAGAATAAATGGGTTTACAGGCTGAAGGAAGAAGATGGAGGAAAGCAAAGGTACAAAGCTAGACTTGTGGTGAAGGGGTTTGCACAGAAGAAAGGTATTGATTTTGATGAAATATTTTCTCCTGTTGTTAAAATGACTTCAATCAGAACTATTTTAAGTCTTGTAGCAGCTGAAGATTTGCATCTTGAGCAGTTAGATGTCAAGACAGCCTTTCTCCATGGGGATTTGGAGGAAGAGATATATATGCAGCAGCCACAAGGATATGAGGTGAAAGGGAAGGAGAAACTTGTGTGCAGGTTGAAGAAGAGCTTGTATGGTTTAAAACAGGCTCCAAGGCAGTGGTATCTAAAATTTGACAAGTTTATGTCCGAACAAGGTTATACTAGATGTCACTCTGGTCATTGTGTTTATCTGAAAAAACAAAATGATGGCAGCTATATTATATTGTTATTGTATGTAGATGACATGCTTGTTGCAGGATCTAACATGCAGGAAATAAATGTGCTCAAAAGAAAATTGGAAAATTCATTTGCAATGAAGGATTTGGGTGCTGCAAAACAAATCCTTGGTATGAGAATAACTAGAGACAGGAAAAATAGAAAATTAACATTGTCTCAGAATGAGTACATACAAAAGGTGTTGAAAAGATTTAACATGCAAAATGCAAAACCAGTTAGTACACCTTTTGCTAGCCATTTCAAACTTAGCAAAGAAATGTGCCCAAAGACCCAAGAAGACATGGATTATATGTCTAAAGTTCCATATGCATCAGCAGTTGGAAGTTTAATGTATGCAATGGTTTGCACAAGGCCTGATATTACACATGCAGTGGGAGTTGTAAGAAGGTACATGAACAATCCAGGAAAGGAACATTGGATGGCAGTGAAATGGATTCTCAGATATTTGAGAGGTACCACAAATCAGGCATTATGCTTTGGTGGTTCAAACATATCCCTACAAGGATATGTTGATGCAGATATGGCAGGTGACAGAGATAATAGGAGGAGCACTACAGGATATGTATTTACTGTCGGAGGAACAACTGTCAGCTAGGTTTCAAAAATCCAAAGTGTTGTTGCACTTTCAACAACAGAAGCAGAGTATGTTGCTGCTACAGAGGCTAGTAAAGAAATGATTTGGTTACAAAGGTTTATGGGTGAATTGGGTAAGGAGCATGATATGGGCACGTTATACAGTGATAGTCAAAGTGCCATTCATCTTGCAAAGAACTCAGCATTTCATTCCAGGACAAAACACATACAGCTCAAGTACCATTTCATACGATCAGTGTTGGAAGATGGAGAGTTGAAGCTGGAAAAGATACACACTAGCCAGAACCCTGCAGATATGCTAACAAAAGTTGTAACTAGGGAGAAACTGAGAATATGCTCAGCTTCAGTTGGTCTTCAAGGATGACGATGAAGATGAGAAACAGCCAGGTCCAAAGAGGAGTCATTGTCCAGCAAATGGAGCAGTGGTGGAGTTGCTACAATCAGTCTCCAAGTGGGAGATTGTTGGGTGTGGAGCCTGATTATTTTCTATAGTACCGGCATATTGGACCCCAGTTCAAAATGGGGCAGCAACGCCGCCCGTAAAATAATCGCTGCCGCCCCCCCCTGGTGGGGGGTTTCGGGGGCAGCGCCCTCGAAGCTAAAAACAGCTGTAAAATTGCCTTGTAAAAGTATAGTGATTTCTAGTCAATCTGGGCCGTTCATTAGGCGGATGATCTGACGGTAGAACTTATGTTTAGTTTAGGGTTTTTTTCCCTAGAAGGCAACCCCTCTCTTTATATGAGGGCATTGTATTTGAGGCTGTGATATAGATGTGTATTCGGTGAGCGAGAAACATAGAGGTGAGACTGTGAGAGAAAACAGAGGATATTATAGCGGTTTTGCTGTAGGTTGTATCTCTTCATTTTGCTGGATAATAGAAAGGAAGGACTGGCTATTCGGGGTGGACATAGCCCAAACTGGGTGAACCACGTATATTTGTGTCTCTCTTGTTTTGTGCGCTTTCTGTGTTTATATTTCTGCAATATTTTATGTGTTCCATTGCTCCGTAATATATAATTTTCTAACATAATCAATGGTTCAGATCATATTGACTTGATCTCCGTCTTCTTCTAGAAGATTAACACCTAGTTTTATTAATACCCTTTAATTATTTTACTTTCCTAAGTTTACACAGGTGGAATTTCCCAAAATGATTTCTAAGTATTTTGGAATACATGTGACCTAGCCTGCCTGCAATGTTTAAGGCTTAGAGCACATTCAATGCTACCAAAAATCAACACTTCCTCCTAGCGAGGAATGTGATCTAGTAATACAACATTCTAAAGCATCACCCTGACTTTGTAACATCTCCCTCTACATTGCTAATGTATGACATCACTACCCACCAACTACTATGCAAATGTTTCATCTGTGCTACTATTGACTCTTCATGCTACTGCCATCTGCATCTAAATTGCAACTCCCTCTCATATGGTGTTGTTGCAACTGAGAAACCATCCAAAATACTGAACCAAAGGTGTTCAGCGTGATGCATCTATTGCTAGAGTTTTTGTTGCTTCTAGTCTCTGCATTGCCCTTTGAAACCTCTATGTCTTTTTACTCTACTTTGTGCCTACTGCACGAGTGCCAACTCTGCTCTATGTTGCTTAGTCTTTGGCACTCCTAGCTACTACAACTGTACTCTATCACTCCTCTACACCAACTAACACTGCTCCATCCTTCTACTTCTGATAAGGGCTCTCATAACAAGGTATTGATCCAAGAGGTGGATTCCTCAAGGATCCTGCCCATCTACATTTCTTTTGGACTAAAGTACTAGATCACCCCACCTCTCCCCTGGAGGTATCTGGAAAATCTTGGCAAACTTCTCCTCCTCAATCTTTGGGATTGCATCCTCTGGATCATGTTTCGCATCCTTATCCTTCTTCTTGAGAGGACACTGAGTATCATAGTGACCAAATTCACCACAACGGAAGCATTTGATCTTAGAAACATCCTTCTTCCTCTGTTGCTCCTACTGCCCCTTTGATGAAAGGAATGAATTCTCCTCCTCTTCCTTGGGATTCATCCCATTGCTGCTGCTTCCAACAAGTTTTCACTTGACTAAGTCTTGTGTCATCTCTTCCTGTTGAAGAGTAGCCCACATCCCTTCCTAATCTGAAAATTTCTCTCTGCCCAGGATACTCTGGATAAATACTTGTCATTCTTCCAGAGAATGAATTCAGGGCCAACGTTACCATATTTCTAGGCTAAGGTGATGAATCTACAACTTCCAACTAATCTTGGACTTCCTAAAGCTTCTATAGGAATGGATCAATGCATTCCCCATTCTGCATCCTCGAAGATCTCATTTTCTCCTCTAGGTACATCTTCCATTGTTCAAAAGATCCTTGATACAACATAGCCAAGGCATCCCACATCTCTTTTGATGTCCCTTTTCAACAATGTGACATACAATGTGACCCCTCGCTCCATAGAGGATCAACCACTTGGCCTTCACCATCTTAGCCTTGTACTTTTTGAGTGGATATGCATCGACAGGTTCAACTACCACACTATTGACATAGGATTTGAGATCATGCTCATCTAGAAGGCATGAGGTCCTAACCTTCTAGATTACATAGTTGGATGCTCCTTCAGTTCGTCTTGATATATTGTCCCATTGGCTACTATCTCTGCTAACAAAAAGTCAAACTGGTCCCTCTCTCTCCTCTGCACAACTGCTAGGTTGGCCTACACACTCCCTGCTAGAGTTAGTAGATCTACTCCTCGCTACTTCTACTAAGCAACTGAGAAACAAAATTCCTTGGCTCGTAATTCATTGAGGAATAAATTCGCTCAAACGTTGTATTCTTCCTTCTTATCACGTTTTTCTGCCCCAACAACTGCTGCAGAAAACTGTGTCTCACCCAAAGACTGCTCAACACTGGATCTCATGTTGTGTTGCTCCTGTTAGCTACCTATACCAATAGGTTTCATATTTCATGATTGGCAGGGAAAGGTCCAAATATGCTCTGCTTTGATGATGCAAAGATCACATATTTCCAAGAGAATACAATCTGTGCTTATAGCTTGATGTGGACTCAATTTTGATGGATGGTCCAACAGCCTAATCTGGATCATGCCATGTTTTAAATTTCCAGTTGTAGAATAGAGAAGGAAGTCTGTCCAAACTGTTTAATCTTGGCAGAAAAGTAGCTCAGGTAGATAAATTAAGGCTCCCAACTGCTTAATCTGGGACCTTGGAAGCTGTTAGATAACTATACCAATAGGTTTCATATTTCATGATTGGCAAGGGAAAGTCCAAATATGCTCTGCTTTGATTATGCAAAGATCTCATATTTCCTAGAGACACAAGGCATGTAAAGAGTTTCTCCTTGTTTCAATTTTGATGGCCTTGTTTCTATTTTTGATGGATGATCCAACAGTCTAATCTGGATCATGCCTTGCTTTCAATTTCCAGTTGTAGACTAGAGAAAGAAGTCTGTCCAAACTATTTAATCTTAGCAGACAAATAGCATAGGTAGAGAAAATAAGGCTCCCAGCTGCTTAATCTGGGACCTTGGAAGCAATAAGGATAGAAGTAGATAGAAAAATAAAAGAAAAAGCCAAAGAAAAGAAAAGGCAAGTAAGGGTCTGCAAGTCCAAGTGCACCCTCCAAGAAGAAATAAAAAATGCTAGGCAAATAGCTGGGTAAGTAGTGGTGGTTGCAGAAAAGGCTATCGTTACCATTGCAGATATGTTGACTATGATTACCAAGGCAAAGTCTATCAAGTGACAAGGTGTGCATATTCATCAAGTTACAGTAAGGACCATAACTAACCTCCCTCCTCCCCCCTTTCTTTTCATTGCTAACATCCCTCTATGAGCTGAGATTCAGGGAGGAAGATCATGGTTTCATAATGATTCTTGTTCATCCAAAGCCACATTTCTTGTCTAAAAATCTTTTCATTTTGATCTACTCCCTAAACTAAGTAAGTCTCAAGTAAACTTAGTATTTTCACCCTCCATTCACTTCCCCCATCCATTTTTACTCTAACTCTAAATATGTAAATCCCCTATATTGCCTCTCCCCTACTAGTATTAACACCATGGTGTATAAACCCCAAATTTTGTATAAATATCCCCCCCTTGGCATTATAGCCATATAGTCCCGTGTCAGGGATCAAATGACACCTGGTCATCTTGATAAACCTAATCCCAAAACCCCTCTCCCCTTCACAAATCCATTTTCTCACCTTAAAACCCCATTTGCACATGAAAACCCCCTGAAAGCCTTGTGTCTACCCTTACCCGCTCCAAAAGGGCCAAAAATCGTGAAAAACCCACTTTTTCCCTTTACCCAAAGTCCAGAGGGCGGGCGCATTTCCACAAAAATTCACAAAAAACCCACAAATCCAAGGTTTTCCGCCCATGCACAGATCCCGGGGTAAATAATAAAATAATCCCCGCCCCCTCCCCGTACCTGTCTAGCACTTTGTCCTCCCGATGACCGTCCGATCAAACGACTCTAGATCCGACGGCTCTGGTCACATCGGACCCTTTCCGACGTCCGATCCTTATCTGTCCTATCCCCCAATCACATCAAACTTCCGACAGCCGTTAGATCATGCCCCTCCAGATCCGACGGCCATCGCTGCATCGGAGCCTATCCGCTGTCCGGACGATATCTCCCGACGGCCGTATTTTGGCTACGTCACGCGGCAGCCACGCGTCACCTCCACGGCCCATCGGAGGTACCACTGACACTTACCGCCACCGTACCGTAGGCGGTGCGATATGAAACCGCCGGCGGTTTCCGGTTTCTCCCTTTCCGCCTGCATTGCGTCATCCCCACGTCATCGCCCCGTCACCCCACGTCACTGCCAGTCATGTCGTCGCGTCATCCCTCCGCTCATCCATTGGCCGACCTATCCTGCCACCTCGCCATCCCCGTGGACCAACCAGAGCCCACCACCTGGCTGGATGATGTCCTGCTGACGTCATCCGACCCTGACCCCACCTATGATGTCATGCTGACGTCAGCACAAAAACGCGCCAAAGTCACCAAAATCTATATTTAGGCCAAAAAGTCGCGTTTTTTGTTATTTTTGGCAAAAGCTTTGTTGTCTGTTCTGCATGCAATTTTACGTTCGAAACTGCACCAGCCCGTTGAAAAGACTTCCAGACCGCCAGAACGTCCATCCTTCACGCATTAGCAAGTTTTCACCGGCTGAATTCGACAGGTATTCTTCATTTCCACTCTGCAAATCCATTTCTTCCGTGAATTCCGCGTATAACCTGTGAGCAGACCTTAAATTGCCAATTTCACCACTAAAACTCCGCTGAACCAGCAGTAATACCGAACCAGAGCTACCATTACACATTTTGGAAACCACATTGGGCAAATTGAACGTAAATTACCCACTGGTTCGCGCAATCGTGAACCAGTTACCTGCAAAAGGCCAATTTACCTCATAAACAAACTCTGCTTAGTTCTGCAAGTCATCTATTGGTTCTAAGGCAGTATTTCAGTTGCTGCATCCTTCCCTATTTCATTCTTTCTCCTCAGAAATTCCCATCTTCCTTAGAAAAGCTCCTTTTGTGTTACTCTGCATAGTAACACCAGTCCTAGAAAGAACAGAATCCTAAAGAAAACATGGATCCCCCTGTGGCTCCCATAGCCCTCAATGTAGCTCCTCTGAATGCCCCTCACAGAGCATTGGGCTGGAAAGCGTTAGCTGACTTAGACTATAACATATCAGAAGAAATGCTAAGCAGGAGCAGGTTTCATCTCCAAATACTAAATGAAATTAAAATCAAACATCAGAATGGGACAGACATCTTGGGAATTTGGGATTCCTCTCTCCCAATCTTCAAGCTACCTCAGGTCAACCAATTCCCAGAACTCATCCACCTATGTGCTGAGTATTATGATGCATCCCAGAGGGTGGTGCTTGATTCTTCAGGTGCAATTCTGTTTCTCATTACCCCTGAAGCCATCAGGGAAATGCTGCAGTTCAAAACAGATAAGAAGTTGGTCCCTCTATCACTAGCTGATTTGATAATAGAGGGAGCCAGAATAACAGAGGCCCAGATTACAAAGCTTAACCAGTTATTCATCAAAGCTGACACTGTACAAACTCCTCCCATCAACTCTGTCTACCTCAACCAATTGGGCCTGGACCTTGTTAACATGATCAGTCCCATCCTGGGATATGATTCAGTGGAACATGTGGATGAAACGGTTATGCACACAATGCTCATGTTTGCTCCAGGTAGAAAACCAGTCTGCTATGACTATGCCACATACATCTCAGACAAGATGCATGATCAGTTGATGAACCTATCAAGAGATAGGGTATTTAAATACACTTCCTACATATATCATTTGCTTCTATACTTCCAGCATGAGAAGTTCTCCTTCCCAATGAAGAGAGAAGATGCACAGGGAAATCTGAGATCTGTGGTGTACTGGACATCTGTTTTCCACCTCACTTGCTATTCTCCATACACCTACTGTGAGTTCATTGATCACTTCATTCATCCAGCCATGACTCTACTTTTGGGCTCACCTCCTCCCAGATTGACAGATGAGATGAAAAGACTCCTGCATTTATCAAAAGCATACAGTATTGGGGATTGGTACTTCTACCAACACCACACCGTCATCAGAATATATGGGTGTGAGTTGCCCCCATTTAGACTACCCAGATTTGTGCCTATGAGGCTATTTGCCTTAGAATACATCAGGCAGTTTGGCTTTGTGGATATGTTCCACTTTTCAGGCAAAGGTAAGAAGGCACAGCTAAAGGTCAAAAGTCAACTTGGCCATTTCCTCTATAACGAAAGGGAGGAAGGGTGGAAGGAAGCAGATAGAATACTTGGGGGCCTTGGTCTCAAATACAGCTTCCTATGGAAACCTTACGACCCTAAAGACTTCATTACCATGAGGATGCTTAAATACAAATTGTCTGCTTATGATCATTGTAGCCTTCCTCACATAGAAAAACATGCCAATCAAAGCAAATGGAGGAGAGGGACTTTAGAAGAAGCTGTTACTCAAGAAGAGCTTAATCAAAGAGCTCTAAGAAACATAAAGAAAATGGTTGACCTTGAGTTTTATTCACAGGTCAGCTCACTGCCGAGCATACAAATTGGAGCAGCAGCATCCTCTTCAACCGCACAACAGCAAGCTACAAGAGTTACTGGAAATATATCAGGGAAGGGAAAAGAACAGGTGATGGAGATTGAGCCAGAGCAGCGAGAGAAAGAACGGGCAGAGCAGCAGCAGCAGCAGCAGCAACACCAAAAGCAGCAACAGCAGCAAGGAGGAGGGCAACCTGAAACATAGCAGCCCTTACAGCAAGAAAAAGTGGTAGATACCCCACCTACCACTGAGCAGCAGGCCCAAAATGTAGAACACTCAAGGCCTGAAAACATTACTGATGCCTCGGTCCTTCAAACTCCACAGAAGGAGGACCTAAGTAGAAAAAGGGACAGAGAAACACCCATGACTTCATCCATCAACCACGGGGAGAAGAGACAGAGATTAAATGACTTCTCAGAGGATGATGCGGCATTTAGACAAGCAATGGGTATGGGCCCACCCAGCAGGGAAGCCTCGGTTAGTTCCTTCCACCAAGAACAGGACAGAACCATGGGAGGGGAGGTCACTTCCTCCAGCCAGCAGAGGGAAGGAGAGGTAGGCATCAAACAGCAGTTTATAGACATCAAAAGAAGGAGTGAGCCCATGAAGGTCAAATTATATAACCATTTGTTGAAAATGGCTCCCTCCAACCAACAAAGATTAATGTCTGCCTTTGATGTGGACGAAGGCAAGTTGACTATGAGTCACTTCATACCCACAGCGCTCCAGCCACAATCTACTGCAGATTATCTCAGGACTAATCTAGAGGTCCTAGCCAAGGACATCCACCCAATGGATAAAATTGAGCTGCACAAGCAAACGGGCGAAATGGTGTATGCCTCCTTGGCAGACAAAACGTTGGAGAATTACAAATTAACAAGCAGCCTCAATGCTACAGCCTCTCAACTAGAATTGGAGAGGGCTTCATCTCAGGCCAAAGACAACAGGATAAGATCCCTAGAGGACATCATCGTGGAAATTGGGCATAACCCCAATGACATCAAAGGGATACAGGAGATCTTGAAACTAAGGGATGCTGACATGGCTGCATTAAGGAAGAAAGTCAAGCTCCCAGCTACCATTCACCCCCAAACAGATGAGGTAGCCCAACAAAGGATGGAGAAGGATGCCACAGATCTGCTAATATCTATATATAAGCAGCTCCTGCAGACACAAGAGAAATTAGGAGAGTCTGAGGCTACTCAAGCGGCCTTACAAGCAGCACTAAAGCAAAGACAAGAGGGTCAGACTTCTCAGCCTCCTCCTCAAGTCATCAATCTTGAGGATGCTGCTCCTACCACTGTGCCTCCACCTCAACAACCTGAACAAACAGCTACATCCACTTCAGCAGCACCTACAAGTACCGAACAGGCACACACTCTAGACATGCAGAAATTAAAGAATGAAATACAAATCTTGGAAGCTCAGATGACAGAGCTGCATGAAACCAGAGATAAGCTGGCCAAGGTCAATGAAAGGCATGATAAGACAAAAAGAGAGGTGGGAGAAAAGGGCAAGGAAATCAAAGCCCTTAAAGATAGGATCAAGGAGCTTGAGAATGAGCTCAAGCTAGATAAAATCATATATGAGATCAGAGCAATGGTATGGTCCAATATTGGCCAATCCATCACCAACCAATGGCCATATATTGAGACAATCCATGAGCAACTAGAGCTCATCCCAAAGGCACAGAAGGAAATCCGAACATCAAGAGCCTTATTAGGAAATATGCCTGAAGTTGCTACAAGAATGATCAATGTGCTTAACCACAAAACAAGTTCTCAGTCAGCCACCATCGGAATCACAAATAGAACTGAGACTATTCAACTGATCAAGAGGGTTCTTACTCTTAGAAATCTGGTGCAGACATTGGACAGAAGAACCCAGGATATGCAGACAGAGGTGAACAGGTTCATGGAGAAATTTCAGGTATTGCAGAGTAGAGGGCTCCCTAGCTTACTGAACAGCGGAGGGAAATTATTCACCCATGAACAGTATGCTAAAAGAGTAAATGTTTTTGCCTCAGCACAGATCAATGAGAAGGCCAGCACTTCAGAAGACACAGGGCCTATTACAGGGCAGGTTTTCTATGGTAAAATAGAAAATCTATTTTTTATAATGAATGAAATTGATCACTTGTTTGACGTGGCCCCAAATTTTTTCAAATATACAGAAGTAGAAGAGACAATGGAGGCCATCCTCAGGCATCAGCTCCCTACACAGGAATGGTGGACAGATGCAATACAGAGAATTTTATAAACAGTGAGGCATTCACCAATTTCTGTTTTTTACAAATTATTATGAAAAGCACAGTTCAACAAAGTCAGCATGCAGCATAGATCAAAGCTGAGCCAACTCAGCGGATGTAGCGGCCAACAAAGCAGAGATAGAAGACCACAGCTGGCAAACCCGAGAATGCACTGCGCAACCAAAATTAAATGCGTATTTCCAGAATTAAAACAGAGTGATGCAACCGACTCAGTGACTCTCAAAATTCAAAACAATCCTCTGACAGACATAAAGAGCATTTACGCTGCATTCAAAGTTGTAATAACTTCTTGTCTACTTTCTGAACGTAGTAATGAAGATATTTTCTCTCTCAGATGACTCAATGCCTGAGATATTTTGTATACACATTCCTATAAAGTCCCCTTCGCATGAGATTGCAAGGGTTGTTGTTGATTTCTCCTGAAGAAGTTCTTATGCTGTAATCTGTTCTAAAAGTCTAATAAAGAAAGCGATGGAATTTCTCGGATGTCTGAAGTGTTGAATGCGTTCTGATGCCTGTTGATGACTGCTGGATTCCTGTGTATTTCACCATACAATAAGTCTCTGTATCTCTCTCTGTCAATTAGTTGTTGTATTATAATCCATATATGTCGTCTGATTTCCAATACTAAGCAACAAAGAAAAAGAATAACTTTCAGGATTTACTCACTAAGTACCCTGAGTTCAGTCTATGTTGTTTATAAATGTTTTCTTCAGCTGTAATCTATATAAAGTGTAATTCTTAATTGCTGCACTTTCAGAATACACCTTTCACAGTGGCCTTTGTCACAGGAATTCAAGCTTTGCTCCTGTGCAGTGTGTCCACTTTCACCTCACCAACTTAATAGAAAATTCTCAATTGCTTTCTGTTGGTTGACATACATCACCATTCAAGTTTAATTTTGTTTGTCTAAATACACAATAGGCCTTGCAGTTAGAGCACCACCCAACGTATCAGATCATTTCACAGCATCCAGACTCCATTGCCCAATGGTATCTCACTATCTAAACACTACATCATAAGACCTGAAAGAAATCCTTCAACCAAAAACATAAACAAAACCTGAGCATCATAGCTAGCCAAAAACACCATCATAACAGAGACAAATCACAAAGAGAGAGCCCTCTCTGGTTGCAGTTAGGCTAGGAACTGTAACCCAAAGATTGGTTAGTGGTTACCCCGGCCGTATTCCCTTGGGAGTCATAGGGAACAACCTGGGTGTTAACATAAATGGCGACTCCACTGGGGACTTCTTAGAATTTTTCAATTACTATCTATCTTCCAAAGTTACCATCAAGCCTGAAACCAGCCAAGAGGCCTTAGAACTGTTTCTGTCCCACAGTGACAGCTTTAGGGAAGAGCTAGTTAGGGAATCTTCATCTTAGCTTTGAAACATATATAGCAATTCCAAAATCCTCATCTAGTCCTTGCATATATAAAACTTCCTATACAAGTTTCAAAGAATAGTTAGAAGCTGGCTCCCAAGAAAAACCCAAGGCACACTAGGGCAAATCCTGACCCTAATCCACCCATCGTTGTTGATAATCCAAATACCATCCGAAGAAACATCAGGAAGCAACAAAAGCAGGACCAGCCTGCTATTTTGACCTCAGTTGCAGATTTTCCCAACCTTTCTACTCCACTTAAAGTCCTCTTTAGGTCTGTCCCAGGTTCTCCTAGTTCACCATCAACATCTCAAAGTCCTCCTCTCACACCTTCATCCACTGCACATACTCCTTTAACCAGTTTCCCATTAGCTACTCATCCCATTAACCCTGTTATACCAGTGATCCCTGTTGTCCCGTTTGTTCCTATCAACCCTCTAAATCCCATAAATATGGCTAACAGGTATGCACCTCTGCAGATACCAGCTAATGCTGCAGCTTTACCCCAAGACTACCAAACCAAAATCTCATTTTTTGACTCCAACGGCCCTCTGACAGCTGTTCAGCATGCTAAGAAGATGCAAGACCATTTTGAGACCTATGAAATAGATGATGACAGTGTCAGAATGAGAATTTTTGTTCAAAGCTTAACTGGGGATGTTAGAACTTGGTTTAGATCCCTGAATGCAAACTCCATTACAACTCATGATGAGCTTTACCAAGCTTTTACTAACAGATGGGAGAAGAAGAAAGATCCTCTCCACATACTTGGTGAATATGACACTATTAAGAGAGGTCCCCAAGAGACAGTTTTGGAATATTGTGCTAGGTTTAACAATGTATATAATGCTATCCCACAGAACTTAAGGCCCCCTCCTGATTTAGCCTTATATAAATTTCCTGATGGTTTTGACCCTGATATGGCCTATCAGTTGAAGGAAAGAGATCCTCCAACCCTTGCAGAAGCTCAAAGGGTTGCTGTCACAGTGGAAGCCAACCTAATTGCCAAAAGAAACAGGGCAAGGTTGGAAAAAAGGACTGCCTTCAAAGAAGAACCCTCGGGCTTTGATCAAAAGCTGGATGCAATACTAAATAGCATGAAGAGATTGGGTGAAAGAGTGGAATCGGTTGAAAGAAAATCATCATGGGAAGCACCACAAAACAACCCTCCTAGAAATCCAAATTTTAGGAGAACTCAAAACCCAAACATGGGTAAGACAAGTGCTGACCAAGATATTAGACCCCCTTTCCAAGAAAATTATGCAGAAACTTCCACATCTAATGAACTCAATGAAGATCCTGAGATTAATCTAATGGGTCTAGATGGTAAGAGCCAAGTTTTCTTAACACAAGAGGATCATGAAGATGATGAAATCAAAACATTCCAAACTAAATCAGGAGAATCCTTTGATTTTAAACAAGGATATGATACTGTTGTCTATGAAGTCCATAAACAGTACAAGCTAAGGAGTAGGACTGTGAATGTAAATCAGCCTGAAAAGATAAAGGATAAACAGCAGTCTAAAGGAACCATAGTCACAGAACCTAATGACAAAACAAACTTGCCTACAAAGGAAATAGTGGTTGAAGAGGTCACCGAACTATTGTCACCACTACATCAGCCTATGGCAACTTCGTCCTCTCACCCTGATTTAAATATTACCCCTCAAGACATGAGTAAAAGGGGCAGGTCTCGAAGTCAAGATGAAAACCAACAAGAAGATTTAATGAACAAAGAAAGGGCTGCTATCCATAACTCCAAAACCCAAGCTGATAAACCTTTTGACCTAGGCACAGAGATTGGCAAGCTAAAGATAGCAATTCCCCTCTCAGAGCTAGCCAAGCATGACATCTATAAGCAACAGATCAAGAAATCCCTTCAACTCACTAATAGAAAAGATGATGTAAATGTGTTAGATGACACTCCGGAATTACTGTTTGGCCCAGAGGTAGATGGAAAAATAGTAGTCACAGGGATATTACCTTTTTATGTCAGCTTGCATATTCATGACAAAATACTGCATAATGCAATGTTCGACTCAGGTGCCTCTCATAACCTCATGCCAAAAGTAGTCATGGAAAGATTGAACTTGGATATAACAAGACCATACAAGGACCTATTTTCCTTTGACTCCAGCCAAGTCAAGTGTTTAGGTCTAATAAAAGATTTATGTGTGTCTCTGGTTCAATACCCTAACAAAACCATCCTAATGGATGTTGTAGTCACTGATATCCCACCTAAATATGGGATGCTGTTGTCAAGATCATGGGGAGCTAAACTCCAAGGCTCCCTGCAATTAGATATGTCATATGCCACCATCTCTATCTTTGGGCAACCAAAAAGGCTCTACAGAGAAACACTCATGAAATACATGGTCAGCAGTGAAGAAAAGCCCCAAAATTTTCCTATATATGCTATCCATTCAGACATAGACTCGTTCATTCTCTTCAATGACAGCGCAAGCCTCTCAAACAATGATATTGGGACTAAAAAACTCATGCAAGAACAAAACATTAATCAAGGAAGTACCACCCATAAAACATCAATCAGTCAAGCACTAGACACTGCCCCTCCTCTAGTTGTCAAAGATTTTCAAACAAGTGATGAAACTGTCCTAGAAGACAAGCTAGAGAAGAAACCCCAACTCCTGCTTACATTGCCATCCCATGAACAGATCTTTAAATCTCCTTTCCAGCAAGATATCCTGTGGGTCCTAGAATTTGATGGCTCAGTCAACAAGTTAGGGGCAGGAGCTGGAGTTTGGATACATAACAAAGAGAAAAACCATGCAGAAGGCAGAGCTTATAGATTAAACTTTAGATGCACTAATAACATGGCAGAGTATGAAGCTCTGTTACTAGGTCTCAAACTAGCAAAGTCATTACAAGCTCCTAGGGTCTCGATCATGGGAGATTCTGATCTAGTGATTCAACAAGTGAAAGGAAATTTTGTCACCAATGACAAAAGGTTGAGGTCTTACAGGTCTGCTGTAATTGAACTATTGGACACTTTCTCTGAGTTCCTTATCACAAAAATTTCAAGGAGCCACAATCTCCATGCACACAGTTTGGCAACATTTGCCAGCACCTTCAAATTTCCACTGAAACCCAACAACTGCTTCACAGTCGAGGTCAAGTACAGACCCTCCATTCCAAACAATGTCAAAGAATGGCAAGTATTTGAGAATGATATGCAAATAAACAATTTTCTAACCTTACAACAAGAGTTTGCAGGATTAAATGTTGACACTGAGTCAGCAAGTCAATCACAAATACTTGATGGAGCAAGTCCATCACAAATACAGTTTCAACAGACTGCTCAGCCAATATCACCTAGAACAGCAAAACAGTTACTGAATCCAACCATTTTCAACAACGAAAACATTCAGCAAATTCACCAAATTGACTGTGAGGAGGTGACCAGCGCTGAAGCTGAAATCATAGAACTCAAAGACAATTTCCTTCCAACAGGCCTTACCCCGCTAGAGGACATCTTTGATTCAAATGACGTCCCTAGGAAGCCAAAAATGCAGCCATTAGATGCAGCCGTTGAAGAATGCAATATTGGTACCATTGACAAGCCTAAAATAATAAAGTTGTCTGCTTCTTTGCCCCCTGATCAAAAACCCAAATACATTGACCTCTTTAAAGAGTTTCAAGATGTTTTTGCATGGGGTTATGAGGATCTAAAGTCCTATGATACTTCTGTCATCCAGCATACCATTCCCCTCAAGCCTAATCAAAAACCATTCAAACAGAAGTTGAGAAGGATCAATCCTATACTCCTTCCTTCCATTGAAAAGGAATTGCAAAAAATGTTCAAAGCTGGTATCATAGCACCAATCAGGTTCTCTGAGTGGATTTCAAATTTAGTCCCTACAAGAAAGAAAACTGGTGAGATTAGACTTTGTGTAGACTTAAGGAATCTAAATCAAGTATCACTCAAAGATAACTACCCTTTACCCAAAATGGATCACATTCTCCAAAGAGTGGTGGGGGCTTCAAGGATGTCATTACTTGATGGATTCTCAGGCTTTAATCAAATCTTGGTACACCCTGATGACCAAGATAAAACTGCATTTACAACCCCATGGGGAACTTTCAAATATGTAAAAATGCCCTTTGGATTGAAAAATGCAGGGGCAACATTTCAAAGAGCAATGGATATTGCTTTTGCAAAAGAGATTCGTGACTTCCTAGTCATTTACTTAGATGATCTTACACCCTTTTCAAAATCTGACCAAGAACATCTGAAACATTTGAGACAGATTTTCCTAACATGCAGGAAATATGGCATTTCCTTGAATCCCAAGAAATCATTATTTGGCTTGGAAGAAGGTAAACTCTTAGGACACATTATCTCAAAAGATGGCATAAGAATTGACCCAGATAGGATACAAGCTATCCTACAGATGCCCCAGCCAAGGAATGTCAAGGAGTTGCAGGGATTCTTAGGAAAAATCAATTTCTTAAGAAGGTTTATCCCAAACTTAGCAGAACTAATCAGATTATTAAACAACATGTTAAAAAAGGATTCAAAAGTAAAGTGGACTGTTGAAGCAAATCAAGCCTTTGAAGGTATAAAATTGGCCTTGACTCAAACCCCAGTGTTAACCAATCCTCAGTTTGACAGAGACTTTATCATTTTCTCTTTCGCCTCCCAGCATACTATTGCTGCTGTTTTGCTGCAAAAAGATGACCAAGGAAATGAGAAACCAATTGCTTTCTTTAGCAAAGCCCTTAGAGACGCACCTTTGAAATACCAAATCATGGAAAAGCAAGCTTATGCTTTGGTCAAAGCAATTAAGGATTTTAGGATTTATATCCTTTATTCCCATGTCATAGCATATGTGCCAAGTCCTATTGTAAAAGACATACTCACTCAAGAGAACCTAGAGGGCAGAAGAGGAAAATGGATTGCAAACATACTAGAATTTGACATCGAAATAAAACCTACAAAGCTAATAAAAGGGCAAGGTCTGGCCAAGTTAATGATAGAAGCAAATTTCCAAACCCTAGATATCAATCAGCTGGACAGTGAAACAGAGCTGGCGACTCCAAAGATCAATGTAGCCTTTGAACAATCCCCTTGGTACTCTGACATCTGTTATGTGTTACAAAACCTGTGTGCTCCCCCAGGACTATCCAGAACTAAGTGTAGGTTCTTAAAAATGAAAACATCTAGATTTTGTGTGATGGATGGAAATTTACTTTGGAAAAACCATGAAGGTATATTGCTGCACTGTTTAATGGAAAATGAAACTAACAATATCATGCAAGATTTTCATGCAGGAGACTGTGGTGGACATTTGTACTGGAAGTCCACTATGGACAAAATACTGAGGGCTGGTTATTACTAGCCCACCATGTTCTCTGATGTCAAGAAATTCACAACCTCATGCCACAAATGCCAAGTGTTTGAGGGCAAAAGACAGTTGCTGCCACTCCCCCTAAGACCCATTGCAACAGAGAGACCTTTTCAACAATGGGGCTTGGATTTCATTGGGGAAATTCATCCCTCATCTTCAGGCCAACATAGATGGATTTTGACAGCCACAGACTACTTCACCAAATGGATTGAAGCTGCCCCATGCAGACAAGCAAATAACTCAGTAATCATTCAGTTTTTGGAGAACAACATACTGGCTAGGTTTGGCTGTCCTGACAAAATAATAACAGACAATGCTGCTGCTTTCAGATCCAAGAAAATGGTGAACTTCTGCCACAAATATCATATTACTTTGGGTCACTCTACTGCATACTATCCCCAAGGAAATGGCCTAGCGGAATCATCTAACAAGAGCCTGGTGAACATCATAAAAAAGGTGCTGGAAGAAAACAAAAAGAATTGGCACAAGAAACTAGTCAATGCCTTATGGGCAGATAGACTAACAACCAAAAGATCAATTGGGACCAGCCCATATGAGTTGGTTTATGGACTAGAAGCCAAATTTCCCTCATCAATAGGAGTGCCTGTTATGAAGCTTAATCAAGAAAACCAAGCCGAACCAAATGATATGCAAAGAAGGATAAATCAAATCATATGTCTGTAGCAAACTAGAGATCAGGTTTTCAGCAGAGTTCAAGGGTTACAAGAAAAATTAAAGAAGGCCTTTGACAGGAGAACCAAAGCAGAAAATTTCAATATTGGTGATAAAGTCCTCAAGTGGGATGCAAGAAGAGAAGAGAAAGGAAAACATGGAAAATTCGATTCCTTATGGAGAGGACCATTTGCTATCCAAGCAGTACAAGGTAATAATACATATTTCCTCAAAAGTCTAACTGAAGCTGACTTGGATGAAGGTCCTGTCAATGGCAGGATGCTGAAGCATTATTTTGACTATTTCCCATGAGTGCAACCTGAGGTTCCCTTGTATATATGCAGATGTACATATTATTTTCTGTTTAGATTGTAAAAATGCAATTTTCCAAGTTATTGACTAACCAGCAAAAGGTAAATAGAATCAGAGGTTTACCAAGAAGGGAAGCACAAAATTTGGTACTTCAAAGCAGCAAACTTTAAGGATGATAGGGGCAGCAATGGAGCAAGGCAATCTGACCTGCTGTTCTTGGTCTTTCAAGAGAAACACCATCCCCATGTGGAGCCACTGTTAGATACCTATACCAATAGGTTTCATATTTCATGATTGGCAAGGGAAAGTCCAAATATGCTCTGCTTTGATTATGCAAAGATCCCATATTTCCTAGAAACACAAGGCATGTAAAGAGTTTCTCCTTGTTTCAATTTTGATGGCCTTGTTTCTATTTTTGATGGATGATCCAACAGTCTAATCTGGATCATGCCTTGCTTTCAATTTCCAGTTGTAGACTAGAGAAAGAAGTCTGTCCAAACTGTTTAATCTTGGCAGACAAATAGCATAGGTAGAGAAAATAAGGCTCCCAACTGCTTAATCTGGGACCTTGGAAGCAATAAGGTTAGAAGTAGATAGAAAAATAAAAGAAAAAGCCAAAGAAAAGAAAAGGCAAGTAAGGGTCTGCAAGTCCAAGTGCACCCTCCAAGAAGAAATAAAAAATGCTAGGCAAATAGCTGGGTAAGTAGTGGTGGTTACAGAAAAGGCTATCGTTACCATTGCAGATATGTTGACTATGATTACCAAGGCAAAGTCTATCAAGTGACAAGGTGTGCATATTCATCAAGTTACAGTAAGGACCATAACTAACCTCCCTCCTCCCCCCTTTCTTTTCATTGCTAACATCCCTCTATGAGCTGAGATTCAGGGAGGAAGATCATGGTTTCATAATGATTCTTGTTCATCCAAAGCCACATTTCTTGTCTAAAAATCTTTTCATTTTGATCTACTCCCTAAACTAAGTAAGTTTCAAGTAAACTTAGTATTTTCACCCTCCATTCACTTCCCCCATCCATTTTTACTCTAACTCTAAATATGTAAATCCCCTATATTGCCTCTCCCCTACTAGTATTAACACCATGGTGTATAAACCCCAAATTTTGTATAAATACCCCCCCCCTTGGCATTATAGCCATATAGTCCCGTGTCAGGGATCAAATGACACCTGGTCATCTTGATAAACCTAATCCCAAAACCCCTCTCCCCTTCACAAATCCATTTTCTCACCTTAAAACCCCATTTGCACATGAAAACCCCCCTGAAAGCCTTGTGTCTACCCTTACCCGCTCCAAAAGGGCCAAAAATCGTGAAAAACCCACTTTTTCCCTTTACCCAAAGTCCAGAGGGCGGGCGCATTTCCACAAAAATTCACAAAAAAACCCACAAATCCAAGGTTTTCCGCCCATGCACAGATCCCGGGGTAAATAATAAAATAATCCCCGCCCCCTCCCCGTACCTGTCTAGCACTTTGTCCTCCCGATGACCGTCTGATCAAACGACTCTAGATCCGACGGCTCTGGTCACATCGAACCCTTTCCGACGTCCGATCCTTATCTGTCCTATCCCCCAATCACATCAAACTTCCAACAGCCGTTAGATCATGCCCCTCCAGATCCGACGGCCATCGCTGCATCGGAGCCTATCCGCTGTCCGGACGATATCTCCCGACGGCCGTATTTTGGCTACGTCACGCGGCAGCCACGCATCACCTCCACGGCCCATCGGAGGTACCACTAACACATACCGCCACCGTACCGTAGGCGGTGCGATATGAAACCGCCGGCGGTTTCCGGTTTCTCCCTTTCCGCCTGCATTGCGTCATCCCCACGTCATCGCCCCGTCACCCCACGTCACCGCCAGTCATGCCGTCGCGTCATCCCTCCGCTCATCCATTGGCCGACCTATCCTGCCACCTCGCCATCCCCGTGGACCAACCAGAGCCCACCACCTGGCCGGATGACGTCCTGCTGACGTCATCCGACCCTGACCCCACCTATGACGTCATGCTGACGTCAGCACAAAAACGTGCCAAAGTCACCAAAATCTATATTTAGGCCAAAAAGTCGCGTTTTTTGTTATTTTTGGCAAAAGCTTTGTTGTCTGTTCTGCATGCAATTTTACGTTCGAAACTGCACCAGCCCGTTGAAAAGACTTCCAGACCGCCAGAACGTCCATCCTTCACGCATTAGCAAGTTTTCACCGGCTGAATTCGACAGGTATTCTTCATTTCCACTCTGAAAATCAATTTCTTCCGTGAATTCCGCGTATAACCTGTGAGCAGACCTTAAATTGCCAATTTCACCACTAAAACTCCGCTGAACCAGCAGTAATACCGAACCAGAGCTACCATTACACATTTTGGAAACCACATTGGGAAAATTGAACATAAATTACCCACTGGTTCACACAATCGTGAACCAGTTACCTGCAAAAGGCCAATTTACCTCATAAACAAACTCTGCTTAGTTCTGCAAGTCATCTATTGGTTCTAAGGCAGTATTTCAGTTGCTGCATCCTTCCCTATTTCATTCTTTCTCCTCAGAAATTCCCATCTTCCTTAGAAAAGCTCCTTTTGTGTTACTCTGCATAGTAACACCAGTCCTAGAAAGAACAGAATCCTAAAGAAAACATGGATCCCCCTGTGGCTCCCATAGCCCTCAATGTAGCTCCTCTGAATGCCCCTCACAGAGCATTGGGCTGGAAAGCGTTAGCTGACTTAGACTATAACATATCAGAAGAAATGCTAAGCAGGAGCAGGTTTCATCTCCAAATACTAAATGAAATTAAAATCAAACATCAGAATGGGACAGACATCTTGGGAATTTGGGATTCCTCTCTCCCAATCTTCAAGCTACCTCAGGTCAACCAATTCCCAGAACTCATCCACCTATGTGCTGAGTATTATGATGCATCCCAGAGGGTGGTGCTTGATTCTTCAGGTGCAATTTTGTTTCTCATTACCCCTGAAGCCATCAGGGAAATGCTGCAGTTCAAAACAGATAAGAAGTTGGTCTCCCTCTATCACTAGCTGATTTGATAATAGAGGGAGCCAGAATAACAGAGGCCCAGATTACAAAGCTTAACCAGTTATTCATCAAAGCTGACACTGAACAAACTCCTCCCATCAACTCTGTCTACCTCAACCAATTGGGCCTGGACCTTGTTGACATGATCAGTCCCATCCTGGGATATGATTCAGTGGAACATGTGGATGAAACGGTTATGCACACAATGCTCATGTTTGCTCCAGGTAGAAAACCAGTCTGCTATGACTATGCCACATACATCTCAGACAAGATGCATGATCAGTTGATGAACCTATCAAGAGATAGGGTATTTAAATACACTTCCTACATATATCATTTGCTTCTATACTTCCAGCATGAGAAGTTCTCCTTCCCAATGAAGAGAGAAGATGCACAGGGAAATCTGAGATCTGTGGTGTACTGGGCATCTGTTTTCCACCTCACTTGCTATTCTCCATACACCTACTGTGAGTTCATTGATCACTTCATTCATCCAGCCATGACTCTACTTTTGGGCTCACCTCCTCCCAGATTGACAGATGAGATGCAAAGACTCCTGCATTTATCAAAAGCATACAATATTGGGGATTGGTACTTCTACCAACACCACACCGTCATCAGAATATATGGGTGTGAGTTGCCCCCATTTAGACTACCCAGATTTGTGCCTATGAGGCTATTTGCCTTAGAATACTTCAGGCAGTTTGGCTTTGTGGAT
The DNA here is from genome assembly GCA_031772625.1 of Pinus tabuliformis. Lineage (NCBI taxonomy): Eukaryota > Viridiplantae > Streptophyta > Pinopsida > Pinales > Pinaceae > Pinus > Pinus tabuliformis. The sequence continues at coordinate 82,698,494 of CM062819.1, read as the reverse complement.
ATGTTCCACTTTTCAGGCAAAGGTAAGAAGGCACAGCTAAAGGTCAAAAGTCAACTTGGCCATTTCCTCTATAACGAAAGGGAGGAAGGGTGGAAGGAAGCAGATAGAATACTTGGGGGCCTTGGTCTCAAATACAACTTCCTATGGAAACCTTACGACCCTAACAACTTCATTACCATGAGGAGGCTTAAATACAAATTGTCTGCTTATGATCATTGCAGCCTTCCTCACATAGAAAAACATGCCAATCAAAGCAAATGGAGGAGAGGGACTTTAGAAGAAGCTGTTACTCAAGAAGAGCTTAATCAAAGAGCTCTAAGAAACATAAAGAAAATGGCTGACCTTGAGTTTTATTCACAGGTCAGCTCACTGCCGAGCATACAAATTGGAGCAGCAGCATCCTCTTCAACCGCACAACAGCAAGCTACAAGAGTTGCTGGAAATATATCAGGGAAGGGAAAAGAACAGGTGATGGAGATTGAGCCAGAGCAGCGAGAGAAAGAACAGGCAGAGCAGGAGCAGCAGCAGCAGCAACACCAAAAGCAGCAACAGCAGCAAGGAGGAGGGCAACCTGAAACACAGCAGCCCTTACAGCAAGAAAAAGTGGTAGATACCCCACCTACCACTGAGCAGCAGGCCCAAAATGTAGAACACTCAAGGCCTGAAAACATTACTGATGCCTCGGTCCTTCAAACTCCACAGAAGGAGGACCTAAGTAGAAAAAGGGACAGAGAAACACCCATGACTTCATCCATCAACCAAGGGGAGAAGAGACAGAGATTAAATGACTTCTCAGAGGATGATGCGGCAATTAGACAAGCAATGGGTATGGGCCCACCCAGCAGGGAAGCCTCGGTTAGTTCCTTCCACCAAGAACAGGACAGAACCATGGGAGGGGAGGTCACTTCCTCCAGCCATCAGAGGGAAGGAGAGGTAGGCATCAAACAGCAGTTTATAGACATCAAAAGAAGGAGTGAGCCCATGAAGGTCAAATTATATAACCATTTGTTGAAAATGGCTCCCTCCAACCAACAAAGATTAATGTCTGCCTTTGATGTGGACGAAGGCAAGTTGACTATGAGTCACTTCATACCCACAGTGCTCCAGCCACAATCTACTGCAGATTATCTCAGGACTAATCTAGAGGTCCTGGCCAAGGACATCCACCCAATGGATAAAATTGAGCTGCACAAGCAAACGGGCGAAATGGTGTATGCCTCCTTGGCAGACAAAACGTTGGAGAATTACAAATTAACAAGCAGCCTCAATTCTACAGCCTCTCAACTAGAATTGGAGAGGGCTTCATCTCAGGCCAAAGACAACAGGATAAGATCCCTAGAGGACATCATCGTGGAAATTGGGCATAACCCCAATGACATCAAAGGGATACAGGAGATCTTGAAACTAAGGGATGCTGACATGGCTGCATTAAGGAAGAAAGTCAAGCTCCCAGCTACCATTCACCCCCAAACAGATGAGGTAGCCCAACAAAGGATGGAGAAGGATGCCACAGATCTGCTAATATCTATATATAAGCAGCTCCTGCAGACACAAGAGAAATTAGGAGAGTCTGAGGCTACTCAAGCGGCCTTACAAGCAGCACTAAAGCAAAGACAAGAGGGTCAAACTTCTCAGCCTCCTCCTCAAGTCATCAATCTTGAGGATGTTGATCCTACCACTGTGCCTCCACCTCAACAACCTGAACAAACAGCTACATCCACTTCAGCAGCACCTACAAGTACCGAACAGGCACACACTCTAGACATGCAGAAATTAAAGAATGAAATACAAATCTTGGAAGCTCAGATGACAGAGCTGCATGAAACCAGAGATAAGCTGGCCAAGGTCAATGAAAGGCATGATAAGACAAAAAGAGAGGTGGGAGAAAAGGGCAAGGAAATCAAAGCCCTTAAAGATAGGATCAAGGAGCTTGAGAATGAGCTCAAGCTAGATAAAATCATATCTGAGATCAGAGCAATGGTATGGTCCAATATTGGCCAATCCATCACCAACCAATGGCCATATATTGAGACAATCCATGAGCAACTAGAGCTCATCCCAAAGGCACAGAAGGAAATCCGAACATCAAGAGCCTTATTAGGAAATATGCCTGAAGTTGCTACAAGGATGATCAATGTGCTTAACCACAAAACAAGTTCTCAGTTAGCCACCATTGGAATCACAAATAGAACTGAGACTATTCAACTGATCAAGAGGGTTCTTACTCTTAGAAATCTGGTGCAGACATTGGACAGAAGAACCCAGGATATGCAGACAGAGGTGAATAGGTTCATGGAGAAATTTCAGGTATTGCAGAGTAGAGGGCTCCCTAGCTTACTGAACAGTGGAGGGAAATTATTCACCCATGAACAGTATGCTAAAAGAGTAAATGTTTTTGCCTCAGCACAGATCAATGAGAAGGCCAGCACTTCAGAAGACACAGGGCCTATTACAGGGCAGGTTTTCTATGGTAAAATAGAAAATCTATTTTTTATAATGAATGAAATTAATCACTTGTTTGACGTGGCCCCAAATTTTTTCAAATATACAGAAGCAGAAGAGACAATGGAGGCCATCCTCAGGCATCAGCTCCCTACACAGGAATGGTGGACAGATGCAATACAGAGAATTTTATAAACAGTGAGGCATTCACCAATTTCTGTTTTTTACAAATTATTATGAAAAGCACAGTTCAACAAAGTCAGCATGCAGCATAGATCAAAGCTGAGCCAACTCAGCGGATGTAGCGGCCAACAAAGCAGAGATAGAAGACCACAGCTGGAAAACCCGAGAATGCACTGCGCAGCCAAAAGTAAATGCGTACTTCCAGAATTAAAACAGAGTGATGCAACCGACTCAGTGACTCTCAAAAGTGAAAACAATCCTCTGACAGACATAAAGAGCATTTACGCTGCATTCAAAGTTGTAATAACTTCTTGTCTACTTTCCGAACGTAGTAATGAAGATATTTTCTCTCTCAGATGACTCAATGCCTGAGATATTTTGTATACACATTCCTATAAAGTCCCCTTCGCATGAGATTGCAAGGGTTGTTGTTGATTTCTCCTGAAGAAGTTCTTATGCTGTAATCTGTTCTAAAATTCTAATAAAGAAAGCGATGGAATTTCTCGAATGTATGAAGTGTTGAATGCGTTCTGATGCCTGTTGATGACTGCTGGATTCCTGTGCATTTCACCATACAATAAGTCTTTGTATCTCTCTCTGTCAATTAGTTGTTGTATTATAATCCATATATGTCGTCTGATTTCCAATACTAAGCAACAAAGAAAAAGAATAACTTTCAGGATTTACTCACTAAGTACCCTGAGTTCAGTCTGTGTTGTTTATAAATGTTTTCTTCAGCTGTAATCTATATAAAGTGTAATTCTTAATTGCTGCACTTTCAGAATACACCTTTCACAGTGGCCTTTGTCACAGGAATTCAAGCTTTGCTCCTGTGCAGTGTGTCCACTTTCACCTCACCAACTTAATAGAAAATTCTCAATTTCTTTCTGTTGGTTGACATACATCACCATTCAAGTTTAATTTTGTTTGTCTAAATACACAATAGGCCTTGCAGTTAGAGCACCACCCAACGTATCAGATCATTTCACAGCATCCAGACTCCATTGCCCAATGGTATCTCACTATCTAAACACTACATCATAAGACCTGAAAGAAATCCTTCAACCAAAAACATAAACAAAACCTGAGCATCATAGCTAGCCAAAAACACCATCATAACAGAGACAAATCACAAAGAGAGAGCCCTCTCTGGTTGCAGTTAGGCTAGGAAATGTAACCCAAAGATTGGTTAGTGGTTACCCCGGCCGTATTCCCTTGGGAGTCATAGGAAACAACCTGGGTGTTAACAGAAGCAATATGGGTAGAATTAGATAGAAAATCAAAAGGAAAAAGCCAAAGAAAAGAAAAGTCAAATAAGGGTCTGCAAGCCTAAGTGCACCCTCCGAGAAGAAATAAAAAATGCTAGGCAAATAGATCGGTAGGCAGATGGGGTTGCAGCAGTATCATTCCTTATAATTGAAGGTGTGCTAACCTATTTTCACAAAGCAAAATCAATGGATTGAGAAGTCCTTCTTCTCTATCAGGTTGCAGCAAGCAAAGAAGCATGTCTAACTTCCCAAATTTTCCCCTTTTTCATTCATTACTAATATCCCATCATCAGTTGAGATTCATGGAAGAATTGGTGGTTTTATGGAGGTTCTTAGTCCTTTAAAAGCCACATTTCTTGTCTAAAACTCTTTTCATTTTGATCTACTCCCTAAGCTAAGTTATTTTTAAATAAACTTAGTAATATCACCCCTCATCCACTCTTTCACCCACATTAATTTCTAACTTTATTATATAAACCCCCTATGTTACCCTTTTCCTAAGTATTATAACACCATGGTGTATAAACCCCAAACATTGTATAAATATCCCTCCCCTTGGCATTATAGCCATATGTTCTTTGTCAGGGATCAAAATGACATCTGGTCACTTTGATAAACCTAAGTCTAACCCCCTACCCTCTTCTGAATTCATTTGGCCCATTAAAACCTTCATTTGCTAAAGAAAACCTTGTAAAAGACCTTTTTTTACCCATACCCGCTTTAAATTGCAAAATAAACATCAAAACCCACTTTTATTCGCTTATCCAAAGTGTCGGGGCCGCATTATTTTTACATTGGAAAACATTACAAATCCGTCATATCCCAAGAGGTTTCCGCCGAGCACAGATCCCGAAAGAAATATTAAAATAATCCCGCCCCCTTCCGTATTGTCCGATCACCTCACTGATCCGTCAGCCGTCGGATCGGACCTCTTTGATCCGACGGTCCTCATCCATATCGGACCGGCCCCGACGTCCGACAGATACCTTCCGATATCTGTCAGAGGGTGACGTCAGGCCTCCGCCACGCGTCATCCCCACAGCTTATCGGAGGTACGCCTGACAATTCCCCTTCCGTATCAAAAGCGGTGCGATGAGAAACCGCTAACCGCTTCCGGTTTCGGTCGATCCGCCCGGCCAACGTCACCACCACGTCAGACCCACGTCAGTGCCACCCCGCCGTCGCGTCAGCTCCTTCGTCCGCCCCCGCGCTGATATGTCTCCCACTTCATCATATCCATGGGCCAATCACAGCCTGCCACCTCACCCGGTGACGTCATGCTGACGTCATCCGACCTTGACCCCACCTGATGACGTCATGCTGACGTCATCCAAAAAACACGCCAATATGCCAAAAATCCATATTTTGGTCGATTTTTCGCGTTTTTCATACTTTTTGCCAAAGCGTTGTTGCTTTCTCTGTATGGTTTTTTACGTCCAAACTTGCACCACCATGCTGAAATCGATTTGGAGACCTCCGGCGCAGCATTTCTGCATACATTCGTGACCATTGCTCGCTGTTTATCAGGTATTTACCCTTATAAATCCTTCATACGCCTAATTTGTTTGTGAATTCCCTCAAAAAGCTTAAAAGACGAAGAAACTTGCAAATTCGCCGGCAAAATCCCTGTATCTAGTACCCATTTGCAACTGAAAAGTCAAAAATCATCAGCTGAGCCTTGTTTGCCCAAATTTCACCAAAAAACCGCACTCTGTTCGCGCAATCGCGAACCGGCCACTCAAACTACACCTTCCTGCTATAAGAGAAAGATTAAGACCAGACAATAGTCTTATCTGCACCTTAAAGCAGTATTTCAATTGCTGTAGCTGATCATTTATCCTTCATCCCTGAATAATTCACATTTCTCTGGTAAAGAAAACTCTTTTGTGTTGCTCTGCATAGCAACTCCATCCATAATCCTAGGAGAAATCATGGATCCACCAATAGCTCCCATAGCGTTGAACGTTGCTCCATCGAATGCCCCTCAGAGACAATTGGAATGGCAGCCTCTGGCAGACATGGACTATCATATTTCAGAGGAAATGCTGATGAGGACCAAGTTCCATATCCACCTGCTCAATGAATTGAAGGCCAAGCATGAGACTAGAACAGATGTCCTGGGCATATGGGAGTCTTTCCTCCCTATTTTCAAGCTCCCTCAGGTTAGACAATTCCCTGATTTGATCCACCTGTGTGCTGAAAACTATGACCCCACTCAGAGGGCAGTTCTTGACCCATCAGGCTCAGTTGTATTTTATATCACCCCAGAAGCTATCAAAGAGATGCTCTGCTTCAGGACTGAGAAGAAATTGGTCCCTCTATCACTTGTAGACCTGATAAATCAAGGAGCCAGAATGACAAATGCTCGGGTCACCAAATTAAATCAGCTGTACATTGACTCTGACTTTTTGAAGTATCCTCCTATCAATCAAGTATACCTCAACCAACTGGGTAGAGATCTGGCAGACATGATTAGTCCCATTTTGGGCTACAACTCAATTGAGTTTTTTGATCAAACTGTGCTGGTAATGATGCTCATGTTTGCCCCTGGCAAGTCTCCTATCTGCTATGACTATGCCACCTATATAGCAGACAAAATACATGAGCAACTAATGAACCTGGCAAGAGAAAGAGTGTTCAGATACACCTCTTACATTTACCACTTAATCTTATATCATCAACATCAGAAATTCTCTTTTGCAATCAAAAGAGTGGATGCCCAAGGCAATCCAAGATCAGTGGTCTATTGGTCCTCTGTTTTCCACTGTAGATTCGAGTCTCCTTATACTTATTGTGAGTTCATAGATCTCTTCATCCACCCAGCTATGACAATGTTGATGAGCTCACCTCCTCCAAGGCTCACTGATGACATGCAAAGGATCCTGCAGTTATCCAAATCATACAGCATTGGGGACTGGTACTTTTACCAAAACCACACCGTCATCAGGATATATGGGTGTGAATTGCCTCCCTACAGACTACCTAAATATGTGCCTATGAGGCTGTTTGCTCTAGAATACTTCAGGCAATTTGGCAATGTTGATGTGCTTCACTTTTCAGGCAAAGGCAAGAAAGCACAGTTGAAAGTCAGGAACCAACTTGGCCACTTTGTCTATAACCAGAGGGAGGAAGGTTGGAGAGAAGCAGACAGGATGCTTGAGTCCCTTGGCCTTCAAACCAGTTTCCTTTGGAAACCTTATGACCCCAATCACTTCATAACTTTGAGAAGGCTCAAATATAAGCTGTCTGGCTATGATCATGTAAAGATTCCTCACATTGAAAAACATGCAAACCAAGTAAAATGGAGGAGAGGAACCCTAGAAGAGCCTGTTACACAAGAAGAGCTGAATCAAAGAGCGGTGAGGAATCTAAAGAAGATGGCTGACATTGAACTTTGTTCACAGGTGTTTTCCCTTCCAAGCACACAAGTGGGGGCAGTTGCATCCTCCTCGACTGCAAATAAGCAGGCACCCAAAGCCACTGAAGATATATCTAGCAAAGGCAAGGAAAAGGAAATGGAGACCAAACAGCCACCTCATGAGAAGGTGTAGCAAGAGCAGCAGCAGGTAGAACAACAACAACAACAGGAATTACAGCAAGAAGAAGGGCAGCATGACAAAGAGCAGCCCCCACAGCAAGAAGGGGTAGTTGAGGCCCCAATTTTCACGGAACAGTAGGCACAAAACACGGTGCCTCCTAGGCAAGAAACATCAGCTGATGCATCAATCCTCCAAACTCCACAAAAGGAGGATACTAGCAAAAAAAGGGATAGAGAGACTCCCTTAACCACATCAATAAGTCATGGGGAGAAAAGACAGAGACTGAATCCTTTCTCTGAGGAGGAAATGCCAACAGGGCAGTCTCTGGGCATGGGCCCACCTAGCAGGGAAGCATCTACAAGTTCCTTCCAAGAGGAATAGAACAAAACTGTGGGAGGAGAAGTCAGCTCCTCTAGCCAGTAGAGAGAGGGTGAACTGAGCATTAAACAGCAGTTCATAGACATAAAGAAAAGGAATGAGCCCATAAAAATACAGCTGTATAGCCATTTGTTGAAAATGGCTCCCACCAACCAGCAGCGACTAATGTCTGCATATGATGTCCAGGAGGGAAAAATGATCATGAGTCATTTCTTGCCAGTTGTAACACAACCCCAGTCTCCTGTAGATTATATAAGGACCAATCTTGAGGTCCTTGCCAAGGACATCCACCCAATGGACAAAATTGAATTACATAAGCAAACGGGTGAGATGGTGTATGCCTCCTTGGCAGACAAAACCTTGGACAATTATAGGCTAGAAAAATAGCCTTAATAATATAGCTGCACAACTTGAGTTGGAGAGAGCATCCTCTCCAGCAAAGGATAATAGAATCAGGTCCTTAGAAGATATAATTATAGAGATTGGGCATGATCCCAAAGATATCAAGGGCATACAAGAGATATTGAAGTTGAGGGATGCAGACATGGCAGCTTTGAAGAGAAAGATCAAGATCCCAGCCACAATTCACCCTCAAACAGATGAAGTTGCCCAGCAAAGGCATGATCAAGATGCCACAGCTTTGCTGGTATCTCTATATAAGCAGCTAATCCAGACACAAGAAAAGCTGGGAGAATCAGAGGCTGCACAGGCAGCATTACAGGCAGCTTTGAAACAAAGAGAAGAAGGTCAGACCTCCCAGCCTCCTCCTGAAGTAATAAACCTTGAGGAAAATGCTCCAACTATTGTTCCTCCTCCACAACAAACAGAACAGGCAGCAACATCCACCTCAGCGCCACCACCAACAACAGAGCAGGCCCCAAGCCTGGACATGCAAAAGCTGAGAAATGAGATCCAGGCCTTGGAAGCACAAATGACAGAACTAAATGAGTCCAGAGAGAAATTAGCCAAAGTCAACGAAAGATATGACAAGTCCAAGCAGATTGTGGCAGAAAAGGGCAGGGAAATAAAAGCCCTCAAAGACAGGATAAAGGAGCTAGAAAAGGAGCTTCAACTGGATAAAGTGGTGGCCGAGATCAAGACAGTGCTATGGGCTAATATTGGCCAGTCTATTACTGACCAATGGCAGTATATTGACACGATCCATGAGCAGTTGGAGCTCATTGGAAAAGCATAGAAGGAAATTCAAAGGTCAAGGGCAGCTCTAGGCAATATGCCTGAAATTGCCACCAGGATGATCAATGTGCTCAATAACAGAACAAGTTCTCAGTTAGCAACCATGGGAATTCCTAACAGAACTGAGACTATTATGTTGGTAAAAAGGGTCCTTACACTAAGAAACTTAGTGCAGACATTGGAGCGAAGGACCCAAGACATGCAGACCGAGGTGAACAGATTTATGGACAAATTTGTGGTGTTACAAAACCGAGGTCTCCCTGGCTTGCTGAACAGTGCAGGGAAACTGCTGACCCATGAGCAGTATGCCAAGAGGGTCAAGACATTTTCCACAAGTCAGATCACTGAAAGGCCCAGCACCTCAGAAGAAACAGGGCCAGCTACAGGGCAAACTCTCTACAACAGAGTAGAGAATTTATTCTTTATAATGAATGAGATAAAACACCTGTTTGAAGTGCCTCCTAACTTCTATAAATACACAGAGGCAGATGAGACTATGGATGCAATTCTCAGGCATCAACTACCCACACAGGAATGGTGGACAAAGGCAATACAGATGATCTTATAGACCATGAAGCCATTCTTCGAGTTTTGCATCAAAAAATACAAGGTGGCATGCACAGGAAAAGCTAGTAAAATCAGCATGCAGGAAAAGATACAAGCTGAGCCAACTCAGCAGAAGTCTCGGCCAGCAAGTCAAGATGGACAGCTACAGGTGACAGGGCCAAAAAGTTACAACGGAGCAGCCACATCAGCGCATTTTCCAGCAGTTAAAGCAAATCATTCCAACCGACTCAGTGGCCTCCAAAGGCCAAAATATCTTCTGACTGATGTAAATGAACATTTATGATGTATTAAAGACAGCAATAACTTTTTATCTGCTGTTATGTACAAAGTTGGTGAAATATTTATTTCTCAGATGACTCAACGCCATAGATATTTTGCATCAACATTTGTATATATTTGCCCCTCGCATAAGCTTGCAGGGGTTGTTGTTGATTTCTCTTAAAGAAGTTCTTATGCTGTAATTTTTTCAGAGTTTAATAAACAAAGTGATGGAATTTCTCAAAGTTCTGAAGTGTTGAATGCGTTCTGGTGTCTGTTGAAAACTGCAGGATTCCTGTGTACCTCACAATACAATAAGTTTTCTGTGACTCTCTTTGTTATGTGTTTCAATCTTTTACAATCCATATATGTTTCTAATTTCTAAGTATTTAGCACCAAAGAAAAAGAATAGCCTTCAGGATTTATTCATGCAATACCCTGAGCTCAATCTGTGTTGTTAATGAGTGTTTTCTTCAGCTATAATCTTGACAAGTGTAATTCTTAATTGCTAAACTATCAGAATATATATTTCACAGTGACCTTTGTTTCAGGAATTCAAGTTTGCTCCTGAGCAACATGTTTCACTTTCATATCACTAGCTTAATGGAGAATTCTTAATTGCTTTCCGTTGGCTGACCATACATCACCCCTTAAGTTTAAATTTTGTTTGTTGAGATACCCAATAGGCCCTGCAGTCTGAACATTCCCACTCCAGCATCTCAAAACAGTTAACAGCTCTAGACTCCATTGCCCAATGACATACTACTGTCTGAACATTACATCTTAAGCACTGAAAGAAGTCCTTCAACCAAAACATAAACCAAAAACCTGAGCATAATAGCTAGCCTAAAACACTATCAAAACATAGACAAATCATAAAGATAGAGCCCTCTCTGATTACAGTTTGGCTAGAAACTGTAATCCAAAGATTGGTTAGTGGTTACCCCGGCCGTATTCCCTTGGGAGTCATAGGGAACAACCTGGGTGATAACATAAATGGCGACTCCACTGGGGACCTGAGCATATTGTTTTCCAAATTGTTGTCTGCCAAGACAGTGGTTTTAAAAAGCTTGAGCAGTCCCTTAAAAAATACTAAAATATCTTAGAAAATACCAAAAACAAATTCAGAAGCTGGCTCCTAAAAGGGAAACCAGACACACTAGGTCAAACCCTGACCCAAATCCAGCAGTTTTTGAGAATCCTAATATAATCCCTAGAATAATTAGGAAGCAGCAAAGGCAGGAAAATCCTAGTGATTTGAGTCCTGAGACAGCCCACCCTGAACTAATTCCAACCCCTATCAAGGTTCTATTTCGCTCTACCCCTGTCTCCCCCAGTTCACCATCTACATCTCAAAGCCCTCCTTGCACATCTTCACCCACTGCACATATCCCCTTGAAAAATACCCTAGGTGCTGCTACACCTGTTACCCCTGTAGTACACACCGTTCCTTTTATCCCAGTTATCCCTGTAAATCCCCCAAACCTTGTGAATATGGCTAACAGATATGCACCCTTGCAGATACCAGCTAATGCTGCCGCTCTACCCCAAGACTACCAAACCAAAATCTCATATTTTGACTCCACTGGCCCTTTGACAGCTATTCAGCATGCCAAAAGGATGCAAGACCATTTTGAGACCTATGAAATAGATGATGACAGTGTGAGAATGAGGATGTTTGTTCAAAGTCTAACTGGGGATGTAAGAACTTGGTTTAGATCCCTGAATGCAAATTCCATCACAACTCCTGATGAGCTTTATCAAGCCTTTACTAGCAGATGGGAGAAGAAGAAGGATCCTCTGCACATACTTGGTGAATATGACACTATCAAAAGAGGTCCCCAAGAGACTGTTTTGGAGTATTGTGCAAGATTCAACAATGTATATAACGCAATCCCACAAAATTTAAGACCCCCTCCTGATTTAGCTTTGTACAAATTCCCTGATGGTTTCGACCCTGACATGGCCTATCAGTTGAAGGAGAGAGACCCTCAAACCCTTGCAGAGGCCCAAAAGGTTGCTGTCACAGTGGAAGCTAACCTGATTGCCAAAAGAAACAGAGCAAGGTTGGAAAAGAGAACAGCCTTCAAAGAAGAACCCTCTGCTTTTGATCAAAAGCTGGATGCAATACTCAATGGAATGAAAATATTGGGTGATAGAGTGGAATTGGTTGAGAGAAAATCATCATGGGAAGCACCACAAAAAAAGCCTCCTAGGAATCCAAATTTTATGAGAACTCAAAACCCAAATGTTGGCAAGGCCAGTGCTGACCAAGACATAAGACCCCCTTTCCAGGAAAACTATGCTGAAACTTCCACATCAACTGAACCCAATGAAGATTCTCAGATTAATTTAATGGGTCTAGATGGTGAAAGTCAAGTTTTCTTAACACAAGAAGATCATGAGGATGATGAAATCAAACTATTCCAAACCAAATCAGGTGAATCCTTTGACTTTAAACATGGCTATGACACTGTTGTTTATGAAGTCCATAAACAATACAAGCTAAGGAGCAGAACTGTGAATGTAAATCAGCCTGAAAAGATAAAGGATAATCAGCAGCCTAAAAGAGCCATAGTCACAGAGCCTAATGACAAAACAAGTTCACCTGCAGAAGAAGTAATTATCGAAGAGATCACTGAGCCATTGTCCTTAAAACAGCAGCCTATGGCTACTTCATCCTCTCACCCTAATTTAAATGTTACTCCTCAAGAGATGAGTAAAAAAGACAAGTCCCAAAATCAAGATAAGAATCAAGAAGAAGATTTAGTGAACAAGGAAAGGACTGTTATCCATAACCCTAAGACCCAATCTGAAAAACCCTTTGACCTAGAAACTGAAATTGGCAAACTAAAGATAGCAATTCCTCTCTTAGAACTAGCCAAGCATGACATCTATAAACAACAGATCAAGAAATCCCTTCAACTCACCAGCAGCAAAGATGATGTAAATGTGTTGGATGACACCCCCGAATTACTGTTTGGCCCAGAGGTGGATGGAAAAACAGTAGTCACAAGGATACTACCTTTTTATGTCAGCTTACATATTCATGATAAAATATTGCATAATGCAATGTTTGACTCAGGTGCCTCTCACAATCTCATGCCAAAAGCAGTCATGGAGAGATTGAATCTAGATATAACAAGACCATACAAGGACCTGTTTTCCTTTGACTCCAGCCAAGTCAAGTGTTTATGTCTCATAAAAGATTTATGTGTCTCTGGTTCAATACCCAAGCAAAACAATTCTAATGGATGTTGTAGTTGCTGATATCCCACCTAAGTATGGGATGTTGTTATCAAGATCATGGGGAGCTAAACTCCAAGGCTCCCTGCAATTAGACATGTCATATGCCACCATATCTATCTTTGGGCAACCAAAAATACTATACAGAGAAACACTCATGAAATACATGGTCAGCAGTGAAGAAAAGCCTCAAAACTTTCCCATATATGTTGTCCATTCAGACATAGACTCATACATTCTCTTCAATGACAGCACAACTCTCTCAAAAAATGATGTTGAAACCAAGATACTCATACAAGAGGAAGACACTAATGAAAGAACTACCACCCATGAAACAACAGTCAATCAATCACTAGACACTGCTGCTGCTCTAGTTGTCAAGCATATTCAATCAAATGATGAGACTATCCTAGAAGACAAGCCAGATGAAAAACCAGAACTTCAACTTACATTGCCAGCCCATGAACAGATCATTAAATCTCCTTCACAACAAGATATTCTATGGTTCCTTGAATTTGATGGCTCAGTCAACAAATTAGGGGCAGGAGCTGGAGTTTGGGTACACAATAAAGAAAACAGTCATGCAGAAGGCAGAGCCTATAGATTGATTTTCAAGTGTACTAATAATATGGCAGAATATGAAGCCCTTTTACTAGGTCTCAAGCTAGTAAAGTTCTTACAAGCCACAAAGGTCTCAATTATGGGGGATTCAGATTTAGTCATCCAACAAGTGAAAGGCAATTTTGTCACCAATGACAAAAGACTGAGATCTTATAGATCTGCTGTGGCTGAAACACTAAGCTTCTTCACTGAATTTCAAATTACTAAGATTCCCAGAACCCACAATCTGCATGCTCATAGTTTGGCCACATTTGCTAGTACTTGCAAATTACCATTGGAACCTAACAATTGTTTCACATCTGAGATAAAACACAGACCCTCCATCCCAAACAATGTTAAAGATTGGCAAGTATTTGAGGATGATATGCAAATAAACAATTTTTTAACGCCGCAACAAGAATTTGCAGGATTAAATATTGACACTGACAAAGCAAGTCAATCACAAATACTTGACAGAGCAAGTCAATCACAAATACTGTTTCAACAGGTTACTCACCCAATATCACCTAGAACAGCAAAACAAATACTACATCCAACCATTTTCAACAAGGAAAACATTCAGCAAATTCAACCAATCAGTTGTGAAGAAGTGGCCAATGCTGAGGCTGAAATCATAGAGCTGAAAGACAATTTTCTGCCAACAGGCCTAACTCCACTAGAGGACATCTTTGATTCAAATGATATTCCCAGAAAACCAAAAATGCAGCCCCTAAATGCAGCCATTGAAGAATGTAACATTGGTACCATTGAAAAGCCCAAAATAATAAAATTGTCTGCATCCTTACCTCCTGATCAGAAGCCCAAATACATTGACCTTTTCAAAGAATTCCAGGATGTCTTTGCATGGGGTTATGAGGATCTAAAGTCGTATGATACCTCTGTTATTCAGCATACTATCCCTCTCAAGCCTGATCAAAAACCCTTTAAACAAAAATTGAGGAGAATCAATCCTATGCTTCTCCCAGCAATGGAACAAGAGGTACAGAAAATGTTCAAGGCAGGCATCATAGCACCAATCAGATTCTCTGAGTGGATTTCAAACTTAGTCCCTACAAGAAAGAAAACTGGTGAAATAAGGCTGTGTGTGGATCTTAGGAACTTGAATCAAGTATCCCTCAAAGAAAATTATCCCCTACCCAAGATGGATCACATTCTCCAAAGAGTGGTAGGGGCCTCAAGGATCTCATTACTTGATGGATTCTCAGGCTTTAATCAAATCTCAGTACACCCTGATGATCAAGACAAAACTGCATTTACAACCCCATGGGGAACTTTCAAATATGTAAAAATGCCTTTTGGATTGAAAAATGCAGGGGCAACTTTTCAAAGAGCAATGGATATTGCTTTTGCCAAGGAGATTCATGACTTTCTTGTCATTTACTTAGATGAACTTACACCTTTCTCAAAATCAGATCAAGAACATTTGAAACATTTAAGGCAGATCTTCCTAACATGTAGGAAATATGGAATTTCCTTGAATCCCAAGAAATCTTTGTTTGGTTTGGAAGAAGGCAAGTTGCTAGGACATATCATTTCAAAGGATGGCATAAGAATTGATCCAGATAGGATACAGGCTATCCTACAAATGCCCCACCCAAGAAATATAAAAGAATTGCAAGGATTCTTGGGAAAAATCAATTTCTTGAGAAGGTTTATCCCAAACTTAGCAGAATTGATCAGATTGCTAAATAACATGCTAAAGAAGGATTCAAAAGTGAAATGGACTGTTGAAGCAAATCAAGCCTTTGAAGGTATAAAATTGGCCCTTACTCAAACTCCAGTCTTAACAAATCCTCAATTTGACAGAGAATTTATCATTTTCTCTTTTGCCTCCCAGCATACTATTGCTGCTGTTTTATTACAGAAAGATGACCAAGGAAATGAGAAACCCATTGCTTTCTTTAGTAGAGCTCTTAGAGATGCTCCCCTAAAATACCAAATCATGGAGAAACAAGCTTATGCTTTGGTCAAGGCCATCAAAGACTTTAGGATCTACATCCTTTATTCCCATGTTATAGCTTATGTGCCAAGTCCTATTGTCAAAGACATTCTCACCCAAGAAAATATAGAGGGCAGAAGAGGAAAGTGGATTGCCAACATTTTGGAATTTGATATTGAGATAAAACCTACAAAACTAATAAAAGGGCAAGGTTTGGCCAAACTAATGACAGAAGCAAACTTCCAAGCCTTAGACATCAACCAGCTGGACAGTGAACCGGAGCTGGCGACTCCAAAGATCAATGTAGCCTTTGAACAATCCCCTTGGTACTCTGATATATGTTATGTATTGCAAAACCTGTGTGCTCCCCCAGGATTGTCCAGAACTAAGTGTAGGTTCCTAAAAATGAAAGCTTCTAAATTTTGTATCATGGATGGAAATTTACTTTGGAAAAATCATGAAGGGATATTGTTAAACTGCTTAATTGAGAATGAAACTGACAAAATCATAAAAGAATTTCACGCAGGTGACTGTGGTGGACACTTGTATTGGAAGTCCACTGTGGATAAAATTCTGAGGGCTCATTACTACTGGCCCACCATGTTCTCTGATGTCAAGAAATTCACTACCTCATGTCATAAATGTCAAGTGTTTGAGGGAAAGAGACAGCTACTGCCACTTCCCTTAAGGCTTATTGCAATAGAGAGACCTTTTCAACAATGGGGCTTGGATTTCATTGGGGAAATTCATCCCTCATCTTCAGGCCAACATAGATGGATCTTAACAGCCACAGATTACTTCACTAAGTGGATTGAAGTTGTTCCATGCAGACAAGCAAATGATTCAACAATCATTCAGTTTTTGGAGAATAACATATTGGCTAGATTTGGCTGCCCTGACAAAATAATAACAGACAATGCTGTTGCTTTCAGATCCAAGAAAATGGTGAATTTCTGCCACAAATTCCACATTACCTTAGGCCATTCTACTGCATACTATCCCCAAGGAAATGGCCTTGCTGAATCATCAAATAAAAGCCTGGTAAACATTATAAGGAAGGTGCTAGAAGAGAACAAAAAGAATTGGCACAAGAAGCTTGTGAATGCCCTATGGGCAGATAGACTAACAACTAAGAGATCAATTGGGACCAGCCCATATGAGTTGGTTTATGGATTAGAAGCCAAATTTCCTTCATCACTAGGAGTGCCTGTCATGAAACTTCTTCAAGAAAGCCAAGCTGAACCAAATGATATGCAAAGAAGGATCAATCAAATCATATGTTTACAGCAAACTAGAGACCAATTTTTCAGTAGAGTTCAAGTTTTACAAGAAAAATTAAAAAGGGCCTTTGACAGAAGAACCAAGGCAGAAGATTTCAACATTGGTGACAAAGTCCTCAAATGGGACTCAAGAAGGGAAGATAAAGGAAAACATGGAAAATTTGATTCCCTTTGGAGAGGACCATTTGCTGTCCAAGCAGTACAAGGAAACAACAATTATTTCCTTAAAAGTCTTAATGAAACTGATTTGGATGAAGGTCCTGTGAATGGCAGGATGCTGAAGCACTATTTTGACTACCACCCATAAGTGCAATCTGAGTTTCCATTGTACATATTCAAGTGTATATATTACTCTCGGTAGGATGTAAAAATGTAGTTTCTCAAGTTTGTTAATTATCAACAAAAGGCAAATAGGATCAGAGATCTACCAAGAAGGGAAGTACACAATTTTGGCATTTCAAAGCAGCATACTACAAGTATTGGTGAGAGCAGTCAAAGGCCAAGGCATTCTGACCTGTTGTTCTTGGTCTTTCAAATGAAAAACCATCCCCATTTGGAGCCACTGTTAGCTACCTATACCAATAGGTTTCATATTTCATGATTGGCAGGGAAAGGTCCAAATATGCTCTGCTTTGATGATGCAAAGATTTCCAAGAGAATACAATCTGTGCTTATAGCTTGATGTGGACTCAATTTTGATCGATGGTCCAACAGCCTAATCTGGATCATGCCATGTTTTAAATTTCCAGTTGTAGAATAGAGAAGGAAGTTTGTCCAAACTGTTTAATCTTGGCAGAAAAGTAGCTCAGGTAGAGAAAGTAAGGCTCCCAACTGCTTAATCTAGGACCTTGGAAGAAATATGGGTAGAATTAGATAGAAAATCAAAAGGAAAAAGCCAAAGAAAAGAAAAGGCAAATAAGGGTCTGCAAGCCTAAGTGCACCCTCCGAGAAGAAACAAAAAATTCTAGGCAAATAGATGGGTAGGCAGATGTGGTTGCAGCAGTATCATTCCTTATAATTGAAGGTGTGCTAACCTATTTTCACAAAGCAAAATCAATGGATTGAGAAGTCCTTCTTCTCTATCAGGTTGCAGCAAGCAAAGAAGCATGTCTAACTTCCCAAATTTTCCCCTTTTTCATTCATTACTAATATCCCATCATCAGTTGAGATTCATGGAAGAATTGGTGGTTTTATGGTGGTTCTTAGTCCTTTAAAAGCCACATTTCTTGTCTAAAACTCTTTTCATTTTGATCTACTCCCTAAGCTAAGTTATTTTCAAATAAACTTAGTAATATCACCCCTCATCCACTCTTTCACCCACATTAATTTCTAACTTTATTATATAAACCCCCTATGTTACCCTTTTCCTAAGTATTATAACACCATGGTGTATAAACCCCAAACATTGTATAAATATCCCTCCCCTTGGCATTATAGCCATATGTTCTCTGTCAGGGATCAAAATGACATCTGGTCACTTTGATAAACCTAAGTCTAACCCCCCTCCCCTCTTCTGAATTCATTTGGCCCATTAAAACCTTCATTTGCTAAAGAAAACCTTGTAAAAGACCTTTTTTTACCCATACCCGCTTTAAATTGCAAAATAAACATCAAAACCCACTTTTATTCGCTTATCCAAAGTGTCGGGGCCGCATTATTTTTACATTGGAAAACATTACAAATCCGTCATATCCCAAGAGGTTTCCGCCGAGCACAGATCCCGAAAGAAATATTAAAATAATCCCGCCCCCTTCCGTATTATCTGATCACCTCACTGATCCGTCAGTCGTCGGATCGGACCTCTTTGATTCGATGGTCCTCATCCATATCGGACCGGCCCCGACGTCCGACAGATACCTTCCGATATCTGTCAGAGGGTGACGTCAGGCCTCCGCCACGCGTCATCCCCACAGCTTATCGGAGGTACGCCTGACAATTCCCCTTCCGTATCAAAAGCGGTGCGATGAGAAACCGCTAACCGCTTCCGGTTTCGGTCGATCCGCCCGGCCAACGTCACCACCACGTCAGACCCACGTCAGTGCCACCCCGCCGTCGCGTCAGCTCCTTCGTCCGCCCCCGCGCTGATATGTCTGCCACTTCATCATATCCGTGGACCAATCACAGCCTGCCACCTCACCCGGTGACGTCATGCTGACGTCATCCGACCTTGACCCCACCTGATGACGTCATGCTGACGTCATCCAAAAAACGCGCCAATATGCCAAAAATCCATATTTTGGTCGATTTTTCGCGTTTTTCATACTTTTTGCCAAAGCGTTGTTGCTTTCTCTGCATGGTTTTTTACGTCCAAACTTGCACCACCTTGCTGAAATCGATTTGGAGACCTCCGGCGCGCCATTTCTACATACATTCGTGACCATTGCTCGCTGTTTACCAGGTATTTACCCTTATAAATCCTTCATACGCCTAATTTGTCTGTGAATTCCCTCAAAAAGCTTAAAAGACGAAGAAACTTGCAAATTCGCCGGCAAAATCCCTGTATCTAGTACCCATTTGCAACTGAAAGGTCGAAAATCATCAGCTGAGCCTTGTTTGCCCAAATTTCACCAAAAAACCGCACTCTGTTCGCGCAATCGCGAACCGGCCACTCAAACTACACCTGCCTGCTATAAGAGAAAGATTAAGACCAGACAATAGTCTTATCTGCACCTTAAAGCAGTATTTCAATTGCTGCAGCTGATCATTTATCCTTCATCCCTGAATAATTCACATTTCTCTGGTAAAGAAAACTCTTTTGTGTTGCTCTGCATAGCAACTCCATCCATAATCCTAGGAGAAATCATGGATCCACCAGTAGCTCCCATAGCGTTGAACGTTGCTCCATTGAATGCCCCTTAGAGACAATTGGAATGGCAGCCTCTGGCAGACATGGACTATCAGATTTCAGAGGAAATGCTGATGAGGACCAAGTTCCATATCCAACTACTCAATGAATTGAAGGCCAAGCATGAGACTGGAATAGATGTCCTGGGCATATGGGAGTCTTTCCTCCCTATTTTCAAGCTCCCTCAGGTTAGACAATTCCCTGATTTGATCCACCTGTGTGCTGAAAACTATGACTCCACTCAGAGGGCAGTTCTTGACCCATCAGGCTCAGCTATATTTTATATCACCCCAGAAGCTATCAAAGAGATGATCTGCTTCAGGACTGAGAAGAAACTGGTCCCTCTATCACTTGTAGACCTGATAAATCAAGGAGCCAGAATGACAAATGCTCAAGTCACCAAATTAAATCAGCTGTACATTGACTCTGACTCTGTGAAGTATCCTCCTATCAATCAAGTATACCTCAACCAACTGGGCAGAGATCTGGCAGACATGATTAGTCCCATTTTGGGCTACAACTCAATTGAGTTTGTTGATCAAACTGTGCTGGTAATGATGCTCATGTTTGCCCCTGGCAAGTCTCCTATCTGCTATGACTATGCCACCTATATAGCAGACAAAATACATGAGAAACTAATGAACCTGGCAAGAGAAAGAGTGTTCAGATACACCTCTTACATTTACCACTTAATCTTATATCATCAACATCAGAAATTCTCTTTTCCAATCAAAAGAGTGGATGCCCAAGGCAATCCAAGATCAGTGGTCTATTGGTCCTCTGTTTTCCACTGTAGATTCGAGTCTCCTTATACTTATTGTGAGTTCATAGATCTCTTCATCCACCGAGCTATGACAATGTTGATGAGCTCACCTCCTCCAAGGCTCACTGATGACATGCAAAGGATCCTGCAGTTATCCAAATCATACAGCATTGGGGACTGGTACTTTTACCAGAACCACACCGTCATCAGGATATATGGGTTTGAATTGCCTCCCTACAGACTACCTAAATATGTGCCTATGAGGCTGTTTGCCCTAGAATACTTCAAGCAATTTGGCAATGTTGATGTGATTCACTTTTCAGGCAAAGGCAAGAAAGCACAGTTGAAAGTCAGGAACCAACTTGGCCACTTTGTCTATAACCAGAGGGAGGAAGGTTGGAGAGAAGCAGACAGGATGCTTGAGTCCCTTGGCCTTCAAACCAGTTTCCTTTGGAAACCTTATGACCCCAATCACTTCATCACTTTCAGAAGGCTCAAATATAAGTTGTCTGGCTCTGATCATGTAAAGATTCCTCACATTGAAAAACATGCAAACCAAGTAAAATGGAGGAGAGGAACCCTAGAAGAGCCTGTTACACAAGAAGAGTTGAATCAAAGAGAGGTGAGGAATCTAAAGAAGATGGCTGACCTTGAACTTTGTTCACAGGTGTTTTCCCTTCCAAGCACACAAGTGGGAGCAGTTGCATCCTCCTCGACTACAAATCAGCAGGCACCCAAAGCCACTGAAAATATATCTAGCAAAGGCAAGGAAAAGGAAATGGAGACCGAACAGCCACCTCATGAGAAGGTGCAGCAACAGCAGCAGCAGGTAGAACAACAACAACAACAGGAATTACAGCAAGAAGAAGGGCAGCATGACAAAGAGCAACCCCCACAGCAAGAAGGGGCAGTTGAGGCCCCAATTTTCATGGAACAGCAGGCACAAAACACGGTGCCTCCTAGGCAAGAAACATCAGCTGATGCATCAATCCTCCAAACTCCACAAAAGGAGGATACTAGCAGAAAAAGGGACAGAGGGACTCCCTTAACCACATCAATAAGTCATGGGGAGAAAAGACAGAGACTGAATCCTTTCTCTGAGGAGGAAATGCCAACAGGGCAGTCTCTGGGCATGGGCCCACCTAGCAGGGAAGCATCTGCAAGTTCCTTCCAAGAGGAACAGAACAGAACAGTGGGAGGAGAAGTCAGCTCCTCTAGCCAGCAGAGAGAGGGTGAACTGAGCATTAAACAGCAGTTCATAGACATAAAGAAAAGGAATGAGCCCATAAAAATACAGCTGTATAAACATTTGTTGAAAATGGCTCCCACCAACCAGCAGCGACTAACGTCTGCATATGATGTCCAGGAGGGCAAAATGATCATGAGTCATTTCTTGCTAGTTGTAGCACAACCCCAGTCTCCTGCAGATTATATAAGGACCAATATGGAGGTCCTTGCCAAGGACATCCACCCAATGGACAAAATTGAATTACATAAGCAAACGGGTGAGATGGTGTATGCCTCCTTGGCAGACAAAACCTTGGACAATTATAGGCTAGAAAAATAGCCTTAATAATATAGCTGCACAACTTGAGTTGGAGAGAGCATCCTCTCAAGCAAAGGATAATAGAATCAGGTCCTTAGAAGATATAATTATAGAGATTGGGGATGATCCCAAAGATATCAAGGGCATACAAGAGATATTGAAGTTGAGGGATGCAGACATGGCAGCTTTGAAGAGAAAGATCAAGATCCCAGCCACAATTCACCCTCAAACAGATGAAGTTGCCCAGCAAAGGCATGATCAAGATGCCACAGCTTTGCTGGTATCTCTATATAAGCAGCTAATCCAGACACAAGAAAAGCTGGGAGAATCAGAGGCTACATAGGCAGCATTACAGGCAGCTTTGAAACAAAGAGAAGAAGGTCAGACCTCCCAGCCTCCTCCTGAAGTAATAAACCTTGAGGAAACTGCTCCAACTACTGTTCCTCCTCCTCAACAAACAGAACAAGCAACAACATCCACCTCAGCGCCACCACCAACAACAGAGCAGGCCCCAAGCCTGGACATGCAAAAGCTGAGAAATGAGATCCAGGCCTTGGAAGCACAAATGACAGAACTAAATGAGGCTAGAGAGAAATTAGCCAAAGTCAACGAAAGATATGACAAGTCCAAGCAGACAGTGGCAGAAAAGGGCAGGGAAATAAAAGCCCTCAAAGATAGGATAAAGGAGCTAGAAAAGGAGCTTCAACTGGATAAAGTGGTGGCCGAGATCAAGACAGTTCTATGGGCTAATATTGGCCAGTCTATTACTGACCAATGGCAGTATATTGACACGATCCATGAGCAGTTGGAGCTCATTGGAAAAGCACAGAAGGAAATTCAGAGGTCAAGGGCAGCTCTAGGCAATATGCCTGAAATTGCCACCAGGATGATCAATGTGCTCAATAACATAACAAGTTCTCAGTTAAAAACCATGGGAATTCCTAACAGAACTGAGACTATTATGTTGGTAAAAAGGGTCCTTACACTAAGAAACTTAGTGCAGACATTGGAGCGAAGGACCCAAGACATGCAAACCGAGGTGAACAGATTTATGGAAAAATTTGTGGTGTTACAAAACCGAGGGCTCCCTGGCTTGCTGAACAGTGCAGGGAAACTGCTGACCCATGAGCAATATGCCAAGAGGGTCAATACATTTGCCACAAGTCAGATCACTGAAAGGCCCAGCACCTCAGAAGAAACAGGGCCAGCTACAGGGCAAACTCTCTACAACATAGTAGAGAATTTATTCTTTATAATGAATGAGATAAATCACCTGTTTGAAGTGCCTCCTAACTTCTATAAATACACAGAGGCAGATGAGACTATGGATGCAATTCTCAGGCATCAACTACCCACACAGGAATGGTGGACAAAGGCAATACAGATGATCTTATAGACCAGGAAGCCATTCTTCGAGTTTTGCATCAAAAAATACTAGGTGGCATGCACAGGAAAAGCTAGTAAAATCAGCATGCAGGAAAAGATACAAGCTGAGCCAACTCAGCAGAAGTCTCGGCCAGCAAGTCAAGATGGACAGCTACAGGTGACAGGGCCGAAAGGTTACAATGGAGCATCCACATCAGCGCATTTTCCAGCAGTTAAAGCAGATCATTCCAACCGACTCAGTGGCCTCCAAAGGCCAAAATATCTTCTGACTGATGTAAATGAACATTTATGATGTATTAAAGACAACAATAACTTTTTATCTGCTGGTATGTACAAAGTTGGTGAAATATTTATTTCTCATATGAATCAACGCCATAGATATTTTGCATCACCATTTGTATATATTTGCCCCTCGCATAAGCTTGCAGGGGTTGTTGTTGATTTCTCTTAAAGAAGTTCTTATGCTGTAATTTTTTCAGAGTTTAATAAACAAAGTGATGGAATTTCTCAAAGTTCTGAAGTGTTGAATGCGTTCTGGTGTCTGTTGAAAACTGCAGGATTCCTGTGTACCTCACAATACAATAAGTTTTCTGTGACTCTCTTTGTTATGTGTTTCAATCTTTTACAATCCATATATGTTTCTAATTTCTAAGTATTTAGCACCAAAGAAAAATAATCGCCTTCAGGATTTATTCATGCAATACCCTGAGCTCAATCTGTTTTGTTAATGAGTGTTTTCTTCAGCTATAATCTTGACAAGTGTAATTCTTAATTGCTACACTATCAGAATATATCTTTCACAGTGACCTTTGTTTCAGGAATTCAAGTTTGCTCTTGAGCAACATGTTTCACTTTCATATCACTAGCTTAATGGAGAATTCTTAATTGCTTTTCGTTGGCTAACCATACATCAACCCTTAAGTTTAAATTTTGTTTGTTGAGATACCCAATAGGCCCTGCAGTCTGAACATTCCCACTCCAGCATCTCAAAACAGTTCACAGCTCTAGACTCCATTGCCCAATGATATACTACTGTCTGAACATTACATCTTAAGCACTGAAAGAAGTCCTTCAACCAAAACATAAACCAAAAACCTGAGCATAATAGCTAGCCTAAAACACTATCAAAACAGAGACAAATCATAAAGAGAGAGCCCTCTCTGATTACAGTTTGGCTAGAAACTGTAATCCAAAGATTGGTTAGTGGTTACCCTGGCCGTATTCCCTTGGGAGTCATAGGGAACAACCTGGGTGATAACAGCTCCCTCTTCCATTGAAATATCATGAACTAGAAACCTTACCTCTCTATCAACTCACTCAGAGAGATATTTTCCTCCAGAATGTTTCCCTCCCGGCTTGGACTGTGAAATCCCTTTGGGGATTTGATCTACTACTTACAAAAAACTTCAATCTCCTTCCTTCTCTTCAACAATGGGCTCTTCTGGTCTTCCCTCTTGCTTCACCTGCGCTTTGATACCATGTGAAAATCTTGTGACCCAAATCCCTACTACAACAATCTGATGTTATTTCTCATACTTGTTAATTCTCTTACAAAATATTTATAGTATTACATAGTTAACATCAAAATAAATATAATTACAGCCTTCAAAACATAAATAATATGCGGCAACAAGAACTGAGCAAGAAGAAATAACACACACACAAGTGACACCATTGTTTTTGGACAAATTGCCCTTGAAAAACCAAATGAAGGAAAACCGGTGCAACAACTGAGGCTTTGTATTATTATGTAGTAGTTTATGGAATGCAATCTTTGGATACCTTATTAGCAATCTGATGTAGAGAATCTTGATGATAGAGAAATTAGTGATAAATACCTCACACTATCACTAGATATCTGGCACTGATCCAAACAGTAAAGAGCAAGCCCCACGTTGCGTCTGTGCCAGCCTACGTAGTCCATTGTCATAGCTACTAGGCTCTACGTCACACTTATTTTTGGTCGATTTTCCTCTGGAACTTCAACTCTCTTCCATTTCGGTCTCACACCCCGACTCCTGGCTCTAGAACTTGACTTCTCTAGCAAATTTTGAATCTCCTCTCAGGCTCTACACTGCCTCAACATGGCTCGACACTACAAAGAGTGGCTCTACACTGCCGCTTTTGGATCTCTCTCTACCTCCTCTGAAATGTATCCTTGGATTAGGAAACTCTCCGACTCTCGAACTATCTCTGCTCCTCACTACAATAAATCTCCTCAATGACCTCTCTCGCAACTGTTGCACTGCTCTCTTGAGAAACTCAATCTCTGATCTCTCACTCAATGTGTCTTCCAAATGCCCATCGAAGTCCTTCTTATAATCATCTTGTTGATTAATCAACGACCCATATTAAATTCTAATCAATGGCTCAGATCATATTCATTCTATCTCCATCTTCTTCTAGGAAATTCACATGCAATTTTATTAATACCTTATAATTATTTTAATTTCCTATGTTTATACTTAGGAATCCATTAAAAATAATTAATTATTTTAATACAACTGTCTCCAGGTGGAATTTCCCAAAATGATTTCTAGGTATTCCGAAATACATTTTTCCTATCCTCCCTACAAATTTTGAGGCTCAGAGGACATTTGATGCTACCATAAATTAACAATTTTCCAATTATAAGCATGCTTTATGACAATTATGATGTATGTCTCTCATCATGTTTTGGTTAGTATATGAAATGTTAATGAACAAATTACCTAATAGATAAAAATGTAGCTACTATGAGGCGGTATCGGTCCTTTTTGACGATTCTCAGATAAGTATGAGATCCCTATGTTCAACTATGTTTTTATGACCTGTAGGTTACATGTTCATGATGTGTTTGATGTAATGATTGCCATGGTAGTAGGGGTTTGGTCTATTCATGTTTAATTGCTTGCATTAACAATATTATTTCATTGTCATTTATCATTTCTGGAAGTTTTATGAAGTTTTGGGTAGAGACTTGAGTCCTAGCCCTAAAAATTGGCTCAGAATCTTGGGTCACTAGCACAGAACTGCGTGAAAAGGGCCACAGGCACATGGATGCCTTGCTATGGGAGTCGCTGGAAGGTCCCAGTCGCATGTATTCATTGTTACAGGAGTCGCTGAGGCTCTAGGTTAGTGAAAACACAAGTTCTATCAGGGGTTGGACACCTAAAGGGGTTGGTTGGATCCTGAAGGGTTTTGTAGCTTTTGAGGAAGGTCAGATTGGCCTTGTCTTACCAATTACACTTCCTTAACTGTACATGGGGAGTTTAATCATATCATATTAGTACTTTGTCACATGTTTACCCCAATGGAAAAAATAGCTTGGGTAAATGTGGGAGGAGGGTGTTACAGAGTGGTATCAGAGCATGGTTATGTTCTCCTTGGGTGATGTCTGGTTTTTGTTCTCTTGGGATGAATGTGTTGTCATGTGTACATGTTGGTTGCATATGTGTCCTTATTCTTGTGGTCTATGTGCTCATTTTGTATGCATGGTGGTGGTCATGGATTCTTTAGTGATGTCATGCAGAAGTCAATGGTGTTGTTGTCAAAATGTGTTCTTCATGAATTCATGTCAGTGTTTTTCTATATTGTGTATGCATGTGTGTTGTATATATGTTGTTATGAATGTATTTTTTCTAGTGTGTAGTGTGGCATCATGCATGGTAATTGGCTGATGATTGAGATGATGTCTATATACTATGATGATTATGATTATACATTTATTGCATTAATTTGGTTGATCTTGCAGATGAGATATCCTCCCCTAAACTACACTGAGGTACGATGGTTTCTTTATAATTTTGTTTAGCTAACATGATGTACCTTGTAGGAAGATAAGATAAAAAATGACTAGCAAGATGGTAGACTACAACTCACGAGATTCTCCCTATAGATAAAATGAGCAACATGGTGAGGGATATTCTCTTGACATAACACACACTCTGAGAAGTTTGAAGGAAGAAATAATGAGTTTCAAAGAAGATAATGACTGAATCATTCAATCACAAGAGATACTTGCTAGGGAATAGGAGAAATAGATAGAGGTCAACGAAGTGCTTCTTCAATGCTTGTCAAACTTGCAGATACAAGGACCATTTAGAATCAGTCATGGACAAGAGGATAGGACTAATGGAGCATATGGTAGCAGGTCACATGGTGGGCACAAGTCATATATAGATGACATGTCAAAGATGGAAGATTCTTAGATGCACTTAATAGATGAAGTAGTGGACATTGGATTTACTCTAGTTCTAGTCCAGACAGGTGTCAAGGTCATCATCACTATCATCCTTATAGGAGGAGTGGCAAGGGGTATTTTCTGGATGAGTTCAAGAAAGAAAATCCACCTACGTTTGATGGGGAAATGAAGAATTGACATGATGCAGAAGCATGGTTTCTTGGGATAAATAATGTATTCATATTGCATGATTAATTATCAAACATGAAGGATAGAATAGTTATATTCAGTATTAAAGGAAAAGCAAACATTTGGTGGGAAGATGTAAAGAATGTCAGGGGTATTCAGGAAGAGGATCTGACTTAGAGTGAGTTCGAGAGACTTTTCAGAAAGAATTTTCTATCATAGAGATACTATGATGACAAGGAAAAATAATTCTATGAGCTAGAGATGAGATCTATGGATGATGAGGTGCACACTAGCAAGTTCTTGGAGTTATTGAGGTATTTTCCTTATCTTAAGAGGGAGAAAGCGAAGATTTAAATATTCATTTGTGGGTTTATGTGGCATTCAAGGATAGGATTGACTTTCATGAGCCTAGATCATTGAAGGAATCCATCAGAAAGCTAAAGCATTGGAAAAGAAGTGTGATGTATACACTATTACTAAAGTGAGATTTTCCTTGAAAAGGATTTTTGAGGATTTCTATGTGTGAGATTGTTAATCTAATCCTCAACATGCATAGGTTTGGTTACATAATTGCAGGTGCAGAGAAATATTTCGTAGCAAATGTTGTGGAGGAGTATTAACTATATAGCCAACTTTCTTATTGGTGATTAGTGTTTATTGGCTGTTATATTGTGTTGTGATAGTCTGAATATGATAGAGAAGTATGGTTGTGATCCTTTTTATATGGCAGTAATTTTGTATGGCACTGACCATTTATGGCACTAACAAAAAAATGTTCATGATGCCAATACTCTTGAGGACAAAAATAACTTTAATATGAAAAATATGATAGTTACCGTGTGAACCTTGCATGGCACAAACCTTCTATATGACAGTAATCCTGACGTATGAATTATATGATAGTAGTTATAGTGATATGCTTGACAATTCTCTTGGTATTTGATGGTGCTCAATGTACATAATAATGTTCTTAGTATATGATAGCAGTAACCCTGTATGATTGTAATAGTGAGACAATGTTATAAATGACTATAACATACTTTAATGTATGATTATTGACGGTACCCTTGTGTTGAACCTCATAATTGCTTCTTTTTGACATCCTTTTTCACCCTATCTGTTTCCTTTTGATCTTCATAATAACACATTGGGCATCATGTTACAAGAATTATGATATTGTAGGTATACAACTATCTTTTATTTCATAACATAATAATGTTCTTTATTATTTAGTTTAATGTTTACTTCAACTACCAAATTACAATGATTATATAGCTAATAACCAATTTTGTAGCCAAGTCCATGGTTTGATAGGTTCCAAGGTGCCAGTTGGGAAGTGAAATATATGGGTAATGTGATAAAAGGCGAAGTCAACCTACATAGGTAGCAACAGGCGAGCGAGAACAAGATTTATGTCTCATGATTTTCTTTGATAATAGCAAATCATGAGAGAATTATGTGATATTATATTTTCAAGTTAAATTTAGTTTCTATTGATAGGGATTAGGTGTATAGTTCTGAAAAATTAATTTCCATGATCTCTATAAATATGCCTCTCGGCAGAAATGAAAATGGGTGATAGTAAGGATGTGACAGCGAGAATGAAACTTTGTTATTGATGTTCTATTTTAGAGAATCATGTTGATTTCTCAGTAAACATCCATGAGTGGTTAAGTTCTCGATCGATAGCATAGCGATTTCTTACTTCTTGTGGAGGGCCCCCTCGAGACAATAAAGATTTATATTTTGTTTTAGCGGTTAGAAATTAGCTTTATATTTTCCATAGATTTATGTTTATTAGATTGAGTAATTACGCTTTCAATTTCTTTCATATTTAAGTCAAGACCATTCCACTAATCATTTATATTGAATGCACATGGATAAATCATAGCAACAGTGACATAGTTTTACATTTCAATTAAATAGACAAAAATTTATCTTTATTATAGATAGTGGATTTATTCGCAAAATTGAAAGTTAAATTTCAAATATGTGTGATCTTTAATTTAAGCAGGTGTGAGTGTGTCTAAGGAAAAGTTTGTTTCATTTTTATTTTCATGCAAGTGCGATTTCTATTTATATAGATGTGTGATGAGATTAATAGCAGTTTTCATTTCTGCAAATGAGTGTGTATATAATTTTTATTTATGCAAAGTGTGAGATTAATTTTCATTTATGTCAAAAGTGAGATTGATTTACATTTATGTTGAAGTGTGAGATTTTTATTTCAAAGAAAAGTGTAGAATTTTATAAGCAAAAGTAGTTTTGTTTAAAAGTAAGAGAGTGTGATCATCATTGTAGAGTTAATCTTGTTTTCTAGGAATAACTAATTTACTGATAAAAGACATGTGGATCTCGATAACTCAATTTAATCTAGAATTTGTATGAGTAATAAAATACTTCTAGCACATACAGTGCACATACACTTTAGTAGTTTACTAACCCTAGTCAATAATTCATGTAGGTAATTTAAGGTCAATTAAGTTACCAAAATTTTTGGCATCATTTTTGGGGAAGTGTATATAGGAGTCTTTTTCTTCTCCTTTTTAAATTAAAAAAACAAAAATGATACGCATCGGGAAAGAGATTCTAGAGGTAGATTTATAGGTAGAGGTAGAATCTTAATCCCAACACTATCACTCACCCCACCACACAACACCATCACTCACCCCACCACGATCTCTTAGTGTCACACCATCCACCCAAACTCATATTCCATATACTAGAGGCAAACACAAACTTCTTGAGGTACTTAGATCTGGAATCCAACCTAGAGATTCACCAAATTCATCAACTGAAGCTGTAATAGAAGAAGAAGATCATACATCCACAACAGAAGGAGTAATTTTTCTATCTTCAACTAGAGAGCAACTTCTATGACAAGAACTATAAATCCCCGGTGAAGAAGAGGAAGAAGAAACTTATTTTAAGTTACTATTGATAGAAGAACTGTCAGGCCAGGTAGTAACTCTCTAAAGGCAGAAAAAACTGATTCATTTTATTACATTAGGTAGCTATTGTTATATACAAGAATGTGACTGCTCAGTTCATCTTCTGATGACTGTTCACATTCTAGGTTTACCCAACCGCAGAGGATTAGGTGTCAACATTCCCCCCTTAATCTGAAGGGATGTTGGTGAGTCCAAGCATCATTCTGAATCTTTCAAGCTTTTCTCTTCCAAGCACTTTGGTGAAGATGTCTGCAATTTTCTCATTTGTGGAACAATGACAGAGATGGATTGTTTTGGCCTCAACATGATGTCGGATTAGATGATATTTAGTATTGATGTGCTTTGTACGATCATGGAACTTTGGATTCTTGGCCAACTTTATTGCAGAGGTGTTGTCAATCATGAGTGGAGTTGATTGTACTTGTTTTACCTGCAAATCTTCAAGAATTTTCTTGAGCCACACAATTTCTTTCGTTGCTTCAGTTGCTGCCACGTATTCTGCTTCTGTTGTGGAATCTGCTGGAACTGATTGTTTGCGTGATCTCCAAGAGACAGCTCTTGATCCAAGACTCATAGCATATCCTGAAGTAGATACTCCAGTTTCTTTGTCTCCATCGAAGTCTGAATCAGAGTATCCAATCAAGTTGAAGTCGTCCACCTGTGTATACTTGATTCCAAGGTCTTGAGTTCCCTTCAAGTACCTTAGAACTCTTTTTGTAGCAGACCAATGTCCCTCACAAGGCTTTTGCATAAACCTAGAGATGATTCCAATAGCAAATGAAATGTCTGGTCTGGTAGTAGTGAGGTAGATGAGACTTCCTATAAGCTGTCTATACTTTGTTGCATCCTCAAATTCCTTTCCTTCAATAGATGTGAGCTTTAAGTTTTGTTCCATTGGAGTAGAAAGAGGATTGCACTCTGTCATGCCAAATCTTTTTAACAAATCTCCAATGTATTTCTTTTGAGAAAGAAATATGGATTTTGGATGTTGGGTTACTTCAATGCCAAGATAGTAATGAACATAGCCCAAATCGGTCATTTCAAAACTTTTCCCCAATTCCTTCTTTATGGATACAATGTAGCTTTCATTGTTCCCTGTCATTAAAAGATCATCTACATATACCACAAGATATACAACTGTTTTGCCAACTTTCCTGACAAATAAAGTTGCATCATCAAGATCAAAATGATTGAAGTTGAGTTTCAGAAGATGCTCAGTTAGCTTTTCATACCAGGCTCGCGATGCTTGTTTGAGGCCATACAAGGACTTCACAAGTTTGCATACTTTTGGTTCATGTCCTTTCACAACAAATCCTTCAGGCTGGGACATAAAAACATTCTCTTTTAGATCTCCATTCAAGAATGCAATCTTTACATCCATTTGATGGACTTTTTAACCGTTCCGAGTTGCTAGTGCAAAGAGTGTCCGGATGGTGGCCCATTTTTTTGTGGGGGCAAAAGTTTCCTCATAATCAACCCCTTCCTTCTGTGCAAAACCTTTTGCCACAAGCCTATCTTTGTGCTTGTCAAGTGAGCCATCAGCTTTGTACTTGTTCTTGTAGACCCACTTGCAGCCAATTGGTTTGGTTCCAAATGGAGGGTCAACCAGCTTCCAAGTGCCATTCTTTATGAGAGCATCATACTCCTTTTGCATCGCTTCTTTCCATTCATCATGAAAAGCAACTTCTTTGAAGGAATTTGGTTCAAAATCTGTAGACAAGTTCAATTCACAATCATAAGTAACATCCATATCAACAGGTGAATTAGAGTCATCTACATCACCTCCGTTTTGTCGGTTTGAATTTCTGGTTCTTGTTTTTCCAATTTCATCAGGATGAACACTTTCAAGTGTATTTGTCAGCCACTTTGGGGGACCTTTCTGAGATGATCCAGGCTGCTCTGTTGATTGAGTTGGGACTGAATCAAGATTGAGTCTCCCAATTCTATCAATTACATCACTTAAAGCATCATCCGTTGTTGGAGTTTCATGCAGGGGAGATTGTTCTTCAGAAGAAGATTCCACATGTTGATCTAGTATAGGAATCCCCCCTTCAAGATGTGGAATTTGATTATCAAATTCTTGAAATGATTTCATTTTTGCGAATCTATCCAAGCGATCAAGTTGTCGCTCAACAACATTGTCAGATTTGGATGATTCAAGAAAAATGACATCTCTAGATACAACAAACTTTTCATTTACTTCATCATAGAGGCGGTATGCTTTAGAGGTGTTTGAATACCCTGGGAAGATACACTTACGACTTCTAGCACCAAGTTTGTTTCTATGTACCTTTGGTATCAAAGCATAACAGGTGGAACCAAAGATCCTAAGATGTTTTACCGAAGGAACATGCCCATACCACAATTCATAAGGAGTCTTGTTTCTTATAGCATTAGATGGACATCTATTTTTTATATATTCAGCACATAGAACAGCATCAGCCCAAAACATTATCTTTACATTTTTGAAGAAAAGCATGGATCGTACCATATTCAATATTGTTCTATTCATTCTTTCAGCTACACCATTATGTTGGGGATTATAAGGCACAGTTGTTTGATGTTTGATCCCATGTTGGCAAAGATAGTTTTCAAATTCATTTGATGTATATTCTTTTCCATTATCAGTGCGAATAGACCCAATATGAGATTGTGCATCATTTTCAATCCATTTATGAAAATTCTTGAATGTTTGAAAAGCATCAGATTTGTTCTTCAATAAATAAACCCAACACATTCTGGTGTAATCATCAATAAATGTCATGATATATTTATTTCCATTTCCAGAAGGAACAGGCATTGGACCACATAAATCTGAATGAATGAGTTCAAGCTTCCTATGTGCTCTTGAATGTGAATCATGAAAAGACTGTTTGCAATGCTTTCCTAGAATGCAAGCATCACATTGCTTATATTTCCTAGGAATTGTAAGCAAACCAGCAACACCATTTTTCTTCAATAAGCGGAGACTGTCATAGTTTAAATGTCCAAATCTAGCATGCCATAATAAACTTGATGGAAGTGTACCTTCTTCATGATGAGAAATATATGAGAAATGTTGTGCATGAGCAGAGGTTCCTTGCAGTTTGAGAAGCCTTTCTTCTTCTATTCCCCTCATGACAAGTGAGTGGTCAGATGCTTTTCTTACCTCAAGTTTTCCATCAAACATATGAATGGAGTGACCTTGCTGGCGGATGTGGACCAAGGACAGCAAGTTTCTCTTGAGCTGTGCGAGATATAGAACATGATCCAGAAGAAAGTCTAGAAGACCAGGCAGTTTAAGCCTGATTGTGCCAAGCCCTGATGGCTTGATTTTTGACTGATCTACAAAGTATACTGCTCCATCAACATTGTCAGTGAAATCTTCAAAAAAATCTTTCCTATGAGTCATATGACAAGTTGCTCCTGAATCAAGCAACCAATCATTTTTCAAAGAAGCAAGTGAAGCATTAAACAAATCTTCATTTACTCCAATGTTACATTGTGCCTTAATATAGTGAGCGGATTCAGGTGCTTCACCTTTGCCTATATCATCAGTTTTACCTTTCTGCTGGTTTCTTTTCTGCTCAATTTTGTCCCATGGTAGCTTGCATGTAGATGCATCATGTGATCCATTTCGTTTGCAGCGAATGCAATGCAGATCTGCTTTTTCTCCTTAAGAATGTCTGCCCCCCTGCCTCTGAAGTATCTTCCTCTTCCTCTTCGTCCACCTCTTCCTCTTGTAGAATCTTGAGCAGGATGCTTTTCTTTATGTGCAAGGCAAACAGTCTCTTCAGAAGATTCAGGGACTGTCTTCTTTCCAAAGGCTTTCTCTCTTTCAGCAAACTTTTTCACAAGAGAGTCAAAGGTTATATCTTTAAGATTTCCATTTGCTTGTAAAGACTCAAGATAATTGGAGTAGGTAGGATAGAGTGCCTTGAGAAAAGAAATAAGAGGGATATCCAGCTCAACCTTAGTGGATTTAATATCATGCATTATAGACTTTACTTCAGATGCAAGAGCAAGAGGATCATTATTTTTCAGTTCAAGAGTGAAGAGCTTAATCATGAGCTGAACAACTTCAAGTGCAGAATGTGAGTCATAGAGTTCTTTCAGCTTTTGTAAAGCTTCAAAGGCAGTTGAATATGATGAAATATGGCGACTTACTTCTTCATTTGCAGATGCTGCGATTAATGCATAGGCTTTGTTGTTCTTGTTTTCCCAAATGACGAGCTCTTTGTCTGATGTAGGCTGCACTGGGTCATTGTCTCCTTCTCCGACACACACTCCCTTCCACAACTCATTGAAGATGAGCGTGTGTTTTATCATCCGGGACCATTCAGGATAGTTCTCCTTGCTAGTGAGAACTATTCCTACCATAGAGATGATTGAATGCATTCTGTAAAAAATACTTCTGCTGATAAAAAAAAACTTCCTTACATTACAGCCTTATGCACTATATTTTCTTCAAATCCCTCTAATGTTTAATAGAAGCATCAGAATTTCATTGAAATATTATGTACATATCAATATTACATATCACTTTATGCTTCAACACAGCATTACCATTCAAATGAAAAAACTGTGCAATACTACTATGTCACACCATTCCAAAAAATAATATGTCCACCAGCAACTTCAATGCGGTTCATAAGACTACTCTGGAATTTAAGCATCAGCCATACCTCAAAATACTTAGTCACAATAATATTTTGTCATAGTCAATAACAGTGGTAGAGGCTAATAATTATTATTGGAGCAGAGCAAAGTTCGGTTCATATCGCATGGTCAATGCCATGAAATTATGCCACTTAAAAGAACAAATATGGCGTAGACACAGCGACAGCTTTGGTCCTTTTTGTGGGGTAGAAACTAATGTTTGCGTTAGCGAATTGTAGCCTTGTGGGCTTCCATCGACTTTCACCAAACATGAAGCAAAATAAAAATATATTGATAACGTTAACAATGTTGCGCATAAAATAACCTTGCTCTGATACCTGAGCGAGGGAGACTTCTGTAAATCAACGGTGGATCCGTTCTCAATACCGTGGGGGACTACGCCGGCCAGCCAATAATCCGTTCATCATGAGAAGCAACAAATATTGGGGTCCCATTGATTTCAAAGTTGTTTGGAACAATTGAAATTTGTTCGAATATCAACCACAACGCACTCTGTTATGGTCCGCGTGATCCAACCATCAAATATCGAACTTGGACTCCAAATAGACCATCAGATTTCTTGGAATGGATGGTGCTTTTGTTGGGATCAAAGAAATCTATGACATTGCATATGTATTATAAACATGTGCAGGTACGTAGCTCTCCATTCATCAATCCCTTTAAGTGGGGACGAAGAACTTATGGTGCGGATGAAACTAGCCGCACTTCCAACCTTCAGGAAGTTGTATGGACGGATTGAGGAGGACCTCAAAGAATTCAACCCGCGTGAATATATGAATACCAGACCGTTCGAGTTCTTTGTTTTTGGGTGAGAGTGAGGAAGCACAGACAATAGATTTTAAGTTCGACGTATACAGAAGTATAACACTAGGGCAGAGACTCGTAGAGTACAAAGATCCATGGCTTCCGACTCCGATATGTTTTTGGTACCACAACGCTGGGCGATGGAATTTTATTTTTTTTTTGGTAAGACAGAGGCGAGGTGAATCCGGCGACTCCTGCTCCACTTCTGGAAGACTGAGACGTTACAATCATGCAAAAAAATGTGTGAACTGTTAGAGGACGGACTGGGCAGACTGGTCTATGTGCAGCGTTTAGACAGTGGCAGTCACTGTGGAGGGAACAGAGGGACAGAAAGCCCAGCAGTGGACAGACTGCATGAAACTAGCAGAAGGGAGTTACAAGATTATGCCAAAAATGGAGCTGGCTCTGATACCATGTCAGGCCAGGCAGTAACTCTCTAAAGGCAGAAAAAACTGATTCATTTTATTACATTAGGTAGCTATTGTTATATACAAGAATGTGACTGCTCAGTTCCTCTTCTGATGACTGTTCACATTCCAGGTTTACCCAACCGCAGAGGATTAGGTGTCAACAAGAATGAAAAAAAATAGAAGAGTAACTAGAAAATCCAATTTTGGAACCATATATTAGTTCTGAAGAATCTACAATGGCTGGATAAGGGCAAGGAAAGGTACATAATGTGAATGGTGAACAACCTAGGATTGGAGGAGGAAGAGGAGGAAATAGGGGAGGTGCAAGAGGTGGAGGAAGAGGAAGAGGAGGTGGTAGATGAGATCTAGAGCCCTTTTGATTTCTCATCCTCTACGAGGATACCACAACCACAATGAAAAATATCTCACCCTCCACCCTTCCAAATTTTCATGGATTAAGGAGTGAAGATCCTGAAACATTTCTCTTTGAATTTGAAGTCTTGTGTAGATCTTATGACTACTTTCTTGACACTCAAAAGTTGAAATTGTTTCCAACAACTCTTAAGGATGCAACATTAAAATGGTTCATGGGATTAAAAGCACATTCTATAAGAAAATGGGAACAAATGAAAACTATATTCTTAGAGAAATATAAAGGCTACTGTATGCCCCATAATCTTAAATATGAAGGCTTTAAAATTATGCAAAAAGAAGATGAAAATATTGAAGATTTCATTGAAATATTTGCTTATAATGTTAAAAGGGCTAAAATGCATAATCTAGATGAAGAAACTTTGAAATCTCTCTTATTAAAATCCATCAGAGATGAGTGGATTGATATTCTCAATTTAATGGGTAAGGGAGATATTTCTTATTTAAAATTTGGAGATATTTGTGAGTTATGCATACACATTTCAAGAGGTAAGGCAAGAACTAGGGAAAATCCAAGAGACCCTATCATGTTTAGGAATAACAGTTGGGACAGTAACTAGGCCTGAATTAGGCAATTTGCTTTACAAATTAAAAATAAAAAATAAAATAAAATAAAAATTGGGAGTCTTAGTGAACAAATAGATACCCTTAAAGTAAAAAAATAAAGAAAAAATATGAAAATGTTGCATTATCTATCTTTTGTCCCAAATGTAGAAAAAAACATGCTTTGTGAGAATGCCCTCTTAACTTGAAAAGTGTAGAAACCTATGTTATATGTTCAGAAAATCATGACACAAAGGAATTTCATTCAATACCAGGTCTTAAAGTTGTTTATCAAGAGGAAGTAATACCAAATCAAGTAGAACCCCTCTGTTTTATTGCTAAGAGACCATGGAAAAATTCACAACCAAATATGACTCAAGGTTTTAACACTCAAACATTTGGACAACCATCACAAAGCAATTGGACTAAACCCATGCCTTGGAAATCTTGGCCTCAACCTTGGAAACAGGTATGGAAAAATCCTTATGGAAAATACCCTCAATATCCTAAAGATAAACAACCTTACCTTGTTTTTCCACCACAATGTTTTCCTCGTCCCGTTCAACCAACTCAACCTCAGAATCCAAATCCAGAACTTTCACTACCATTTCCTCAAAGACCAAATCAATTTCCTGCCCAACCACTTCCAAATCCAAATAATAATAAAAGTTCACAACTTTTTTACAATATGGAAGGACAAAATTTCCAAGCCTACATGATAACTCCATTAGATCTAAACAATGTCCAACTTAGATCTGGTAGAGTATTGGAAAAGAAGTCACCATCAGTTGTTATTCAGGAATCTAAAAAAGAAAATCTCTCTGAGGAAGAGAAATCTCTTAATCAAGAGGAAAAATCGCAAAAACAAACCACCCATGCACATTCTAATGATATCCCAATAAACTCAACTCTCATTATAAAACAACCTTCAATTTATGTTCAAATACCTTCTCCTGAAAGATTGAAAATCAACAAAGGCGTAAAAAAATAGATTATGTTGCCTAATTATGATATGATAAATGAACTGAAGAATGTTTGCATAAAAATTCATTTGTTACAAGCTATTAAAGAAATATCAATATTTGCGAAGACAAACAAGGAGTTAAGTATTAAAAGTCCAGGAAGAAAGAGAAATAAGTGAAAAAAAATTAGTTAGTTGGATAATTGTAGATATCATGATGGGAAAAACAACAATTCAAAAATATCTTGATCCAGGAAGTCCCATTGTGAAAACACACATCAATGGTGTCGAAATTCCAAATACATTGATTGACTTAGGAGCACCTATAAACATCATGACTAAACAAACTATGAATCAATTAAAACTTCCTAATCTTCAATATACACCTACATTATCGCAATTAACAGATAGATCTGTTATCAAAACTGATGGTGTGTTAGAAGATATATTTGTATCCTTATATTCTTGGAAGTATCATGTTGAATTTATGATTCTAACATCCAAGAATAATTTAGGGGAACATCCTTTTATTCTAAGAATACCATGGTTAGCTACAATTGATGCTTTTATAAGTTGTAGATCTAGTGATATGTTTATTTCTGATGGAAGTTCAAAAAAGAAATTCACATTATGTCCTCCTGCAAAAACAACAATAAAGGTAGAAAGTGAATAATGGATAGATGATGATATTTATATACGATTAATCTTTGTTACTTCACAAATATATGAAGAATATCAGGTTTTGAATTTAATGGGAAATAATGAGTCTTCCTCATATTGTGAATCTGATAAAAGTTTTCAAGAACAATGTAATATTGAATATGTATCATCTTGTCAATTGTATTTACATTCTATGGAAAAAATTGGCAATTCTTTAATAGAAATATTTCCACAAAAAACTTTGAATATCAATAATAATCTAGAAGAATTTCAAAAGAGAGAATTAATAAAAATGTTACAAGAAGATTCCTCTCCTTATTCATGGGAATACACTGACATGAAAGGAATTGATCTCAATACTTGCATACATCATATTTACATTGAAGAAAAGGTCAAACCAATCTGACAACCTCAGAGAAGAATGGATCCAAATTTAAGGGAAATTGTTAAGGAGGAACTAAAAAAATTGTTAATTGTGAGTTTCATTTATCCAACATCAGATAGCTAGTGGATTTCACCATTGGTAATTATTCTTTAAAAAATGGAAAATGGAGAGTATGCATTGAATATTGGGAATTGAATAAATCCACTTTAAAAGATCATTTTCCACTTCCTTTTATAGATCAAGTTTTAGATACGTTGGCAAGAAAGAAATGTTTCTCATTATTGGATGGATTTAATGGATATAACCAGATCCAAGTAGCTCTAGAAGATCAAGATAAAGCCACTTTTACCTGTCCATGGGGATCCTATGCTTACTGAGTACCTTTTTTTTAGCTTATGAAATGCACCTGCAATATTCCAAAGGGCGGTTTTAGGCATTTTCTCTGATCTCATTCATGATTGTGGGGAAGTCTATATGGATGTTTTTTCTATCTATAGAAATTCCCTGGAAGAAGCTCTTAAAAATTTGGAAAAAGTTAACATTTGATGTAAAGAAGCAAATCTCTGATTAAGCCATGAAAAATGTTTTATGATGTTTATTGAGGGAATTGTTTTAGGACGCCATATTTCAGGGAATGGAATTAGAGTGGATACATCTAAAGTAGAAGTTATTTCTAAATTATCAATTCCAACTTGTCAAATAGATGCTAGAAGTTTTCTTGGCTTTACTGGTTACTATAGAAGATTTATAGAAAACTTTACAAAAATTGCCTCTCCACTTTTCAAATTGCTCACAAAATATTGTGAATTCATCTGGAATTATGATTGCCAAAAATCTTTTGAAACATTGAAAGAAAAGATTTATGAAACACCCATTCTAAGAGGACTCAATTGGAAACTACCTTTTCACATTTCAATTGATGCCTCTAATATAGATTTAGGAGATGTATTAGGATAAAAGGATTTAACTCCTTATGTCATTTACTACACCTGTAAAAATTTGACTGCTACAGAGCTAAATTACACTATAACATAAAAATATATTTTCACTATTGACCATGCCATCAATAAATTTAGACATTACATCATTGGTTATGAAACCTTCATACAGACAATTAATTCTGCTAATGAATAAACCACTAATGGTAGAATTATTATTATTATTATTATTATTATTTTGAATTTGTCTACTCCTATATTGATACAAAACTATTTTTACAAAGAGGCAATGGCCTTAAGAAGTCTAGCCCAGAGATGCGGCATGCTCACATTACATAGCTGAACACTGACCAAAAAGACTTGCTGAAGACTAACCAGAAGAGCTTCTAGGACCATGACCATGACTAGTTCATAGAAACAGAATATGCCAATATCAAAACTGAAGACTGACCAGAGGTAATTCAAAGACCAAAATAGGTTGACTGGGCCCATACAAATAAACAAGGAAGCACTACCCAATTAAAAACTAAAATTTGACCCATTAAACAATTGTAACCGTAACTGAGACCCAAAGACACAGTCAGAAGAATGTTGCCCACGTAGGGGAAACCGGCAATTTAACTTTAGAAAAAAGGTCTGAGCATGAGAACTGTAGAGCATATAATGACTATAAAACAGGAGGGAATTGAGCACCTTCGAGCAACAGAGAATCAAAAACCATTGAACACGGACCTAATTAAGCTTCATGAGAGGTGGAAGGCGACTCTTCAATGATGCGACACCCATATTTGTAGGGATCTTCATCCTCAGAGGGATGGCCCTCTTTGCCTGAAGAACCACCACCAGTAGGGACGCTCGAACTAGCTTGAATGTTCATGTCCTGGGTTGTAGTGCCACCAGGATCCTTACTCTGCTTGTTGTCAATCTGAGAAGTGCCATGCTTATCTTCCGCCCTCGTCTCCAGAGTCACCCCTGGTGTCACAGCAACCAAACCAGAAGTATCCTCTCGAAGCTCAATGGTGATTGAAGCTATGAAGGAGAAATTACTGAGTGTACAGGGGAACTGAAAACGAGTGGTGTGAGATTGAGAATTATGAGAGCGCGCTGCTGAATTATGCTACCCTCGACCCCGTCCATGACCATTCCTGGTAACGGGATAGCAGTCAGAGCAGAAGTCCAAGGAACAATACAAGGAGTCTGAAGTAGAGGAGGAAGGCTGGTGGATAACTCGCCCACGAGAACTTCCCCTCCTGCAGTGCATTCTCTGGCACAATCTAGGCATAATGAAAAGAGTAGGAGGTGTTGAACAAGCAGCAGTACTATGAAGGCGGGGGGGATTGAAAGGGGCCTAGCTTCAGCTCGCAGAGGAGCACTGGGAAAGACTGAGGAAGAGCGACAACTGAATTTGCAGAATGGGCTTTGTGAGACATTAAATCCCGGCAATAAATCAACACAACATTCCAGAGCACAACATTTCCCTAGGCTGGTCTAAGAGCGAGGCTCTGCGGCAGCAAGGGAACAACACGAGCACATGGGAGGAGCATGAATGAATTCTTGGAGGGGCGCCAAGACAGATGAACTTGCAGCATGGTGTGGAGGGACGAGCTACATTAATGCAGCATTGAAGATGTTAGTAGAAGACTTAAAGACTAGCATCACGCGAGGCTGGATGGCGGTGGTAATAAGCCATGCACCAACCCACCAAGCTGCCCACATATAGAACGCAATGTTACACACCCGTATCTGGGAGAGATAGATCTTGTTGCACCAGAAGAGTGCAGTCTTGTTTGAGTTGTGCATCATTAGAACTGCTCAGTGGACCAGAGAAGAATGGGAGCTGCTGATCGACGCCTTGATTAGCCAGTCTGTCTGCTACCTTGTTAGTTATACGCCGAATGTGCTTGAAGGTAATGCTGCGGGATGCCCTGAGCCATTCTTCAATTTGTTCCAATCTTCTTAGAAGCTGCCAGCTCGAAGCGATCTTTGCTGCCGAGGTGCCTGAGTGAATCTGAATCACTGCCTCTATTAAGATTTGAGAATCCCCTTCTACCTCTAGAGGGAAAAAAAATTCTATTTCTGCTATACAAATGCCCTTCCATAAGCCTTCAAGTTTGGCAGCGTTGTTGGTGTCTCTTCCAAGCGAACCATGATATATGTGCAGAGCAGAGCCTACAGCATCTTGAAAATACCACCGTAACCAGCCAACCCAGGATTGCCCTTAGCAGCTCCGTTGAAGTTCAGTTTGTAAGAGTGGGTGGCAGGAGGAGACCAGAATTGGGGAGAATTAGTATGGATGGAGGAGTTGGGCTTGAATTGAGCTAAAAATGTGAGGTCCGGGTTCCAATTTTTCAGAATGAGGCATTCCTGGGGTGAAGCTGGAAAATCCAAGTCTTTCTAGTGTCTTAGAGCTAGAGTTTCTTGAAGGTTTTGTTTGAGAAGTAGCCACAGAGTGTCAAGAGGTTTACTATGATTTTTAAAGATCCTATTATTTCTCTCCTTCCATATCATCCAATAGACAAGTCCCGGTAAGAGGTTCCAGAGGGAATTGAGTAGTAGACTTTGAAAAGGATGCGAAGGCCAGTTACTGATGGTGTTTAAAATATCTCCCACACGTCTGCCCGTTCTTCTGTTGCACTGTGCAGTTCTCTCCCAAAGTTGTGCTGCTAATGGGTAGGTGTCCAAGAGATGCAAGATGGTCTCTGTGTGAAGATTGCAATTGGGACATCTGGAAGGCCCAGTAAATCCTCGCTTTTGTAGATTGTCCCAAGTGAGGATCTGTTGTTTGCTTAGTAGCCAAAGGAAAGTAGAGACCTTAGGCCAGATGCTTGGTTGCCAAACCTGATCCCATAGCTGATCCTTTATTATCTGCGTGGTTGATATAGAAGTTGGTATGCTTCCTTGGTAGTGAACATACCTTTGGGTGTATATCCCTATCACACTTTGTCCTTCTGATCAGAGAGTTTAATTTTCCTGAGTTTGAGCTCTTGATCGATCTCTTCATAAGTTTCCTCCTACCAGTTAGCCTGCCAGGTGCCAGCTGATCTCCAAAGTTGAAAACCTTGAGGGGATTGCTGCTGCCAAAACTGATGGACATGGATTTGATCATTGTGCTGCATAGTAGCTTGCCACTTGGGTTTGTGGAAGAGAGAGGCGAGTTTGGGAAGTTTTTGCCAAGAGTCCTCCCAAAATCTTGTTGTGGTACCCGAATGGATTTCCTAGAAGTTGTGTGCTTGAATAAAGGCACTATGTTGCTTGGCCGCATTCCAAATCAACAAGCCAGGGGTGGTCGTGTTGATGTGGATGAGATCCTCCAGTGGACTGCCTGGAGCATATTTGGCCTGCCAGAGACGTGCCCAAGGAGTGTGCGGTTTGGAGATCCAGTTCCACCAGATGCGGGCACCCATGGTGTTATTTTTGTGGAGGGGATCCCTTAGACCAAGCCCACCGGCTGACTTCGGAAGACAAACCTCAGTCCATTTGAAAAGAGCCCATTTTCTGTTGAGGCTTGAGGAACCCCAAAGAAAGTTTCTTTGAAGATTGCGAATTTTTTTAAGAACCCATTTAGGGGCCAATATAGAAAATAAGTACAGAGGCATGGCTTGGAGAACGGATTTGATTAGGATAAGCCTGCCAGCAATGTTGAGTGAGCGGTAGGTCCAAGAAGAGAGCCTGATTTCTAAATTGTCAAGGAGGGATCTCCAGGAAGCATGTTTGATGGCTGAGTCAAATAGGGGAGCTCCAAGATATTTCGAAGGAAGCACAGCTATCGGGAAGGCAAAAATCCTGGTTATATTTCTCTGAGTGAGAATGGGAGTGTGGAAGAAGAAGAGCTAGGATTTGGAAGCATTGATGGTGGTGCCAGAAGCTTCTGAGAAGAGATTGAGCAGGGACTTGAAGGCAGAGGCCTCTTGAACTGACGGATGTCTGAAAAGCATAGTGTCATTGACAAACTGTTGGTGAGAGATGGGGGGTTGACCATGAAGAGAAATTCCCTTTAAGGAGTGTGAAGAGATAGCAGAATGAAGAAGGCGACTAAGGCCTTCGGCCATGAGAACAAAAAGGAATGGGGAGAGAGGGTCACCTTGACGAATACCCCGGGAGGGACGAAAGGGCGAGGAAGGATAACCATTAAGAAGGATGGAGAAATAGGGGGAGGAGATAAGATTCATAAGCCAACGTGTCCAAGTAGCATAGAAGCCAAATGCTAATAACATTTGATTAATATAGGTCCAGCTGAGTTTATCAAAAGCTTTAGAAAGATCTAACTTGAGAATCATACCTGG
The DNA here is from genome assembly GCA_031772625.1 of Pinus tabuliformis. Classification (NCBI taxonomy): domain Eukaryota; kingdom Viridiplantae; phylum Streptophyta; class Pinopsida; order Pinales; family Pinaceae; genus Pinus; species Pinus tabuliformis. Next base: position 82,653,662 of record CM062819.1, on the reverse strand, counting down.
CTTTTTTAGAATCTTGAGTGAATGGATCACTTCATGTGAGAGAATGATACCATCCAAAATCTGGCGCCCTTCTACATAGATTGTCTGCTCTGGAGAAATGAGGAGAGGGAGAAGAGGTTTGAGCCTGTCCACCAAGACTTTATATATGAGTTTGTAGATTACATTGTAGAGTGCGATGGGCCTATATTTATCAGGTGTACTGGATTCTTCCACTTTAGGTACTAGCACTATGAAGGTTGTGTGAAGGGAAGGAAGGATCCAATGCATTGATCGCGATTCTTCCATGAGCTCCCAGACCTCTATTTTGATATGCTCCCAAAAAGCATGAAAGAAATTGGCTGTGAAGCCATCGAGGCCAGGCACTTTGCCATCCTTAAGTTGGGCCATAGCGTCGTCCATATTGTGGTTCGCCGTAATGAGTTTTGGAATGTACTACATAATAGATCGAATGGCCTGATTTTTGTAGCCTGGAGGCTCCCGAAGAATGTCCTGAAAGTACTCTTTGAATTCCTGTTCCACTTCTTCATGCACCTCCAGTCGCTCCCCTTGCCGATTATTAATGAAGGCGATGTTATTGTGCATTCTCATTTGAATAGTAGACCTATGAAAAAAATTGGTATTTTTCTCTCCATCCTTAAGCCATCTGACCCTGGATTTTTGATGCGACAGGGTCTCTTCTTGTTGCCTTCGTGCTTCAATCTTGGTCAAGAGGACCTTCTCCTGTTGCGCATAGTATTCCATTCTTCCCTCAGAGATAATACACTGTTGCAATGTATTCATTTGCTGCTCTAGCGCTTTCTGATGGTCAAAAATGTTACCAAACTAAGTGGGATTCCATGATTTGAGAGCTTGTTTGAGGTGGTTTAACTTTTGTTGAAACTAGAACATCTTGGCTCCTTCAGGGGGAGTGAAGGATTTCCAAGCATAGTTAACTACTTCTTTGAAGTTAGGATGTGAAAACCAAAATGATTCGTAGCGACAAGGTCTATTACACCTAGAGCCCGGACGCGACCATTGTAGCATTATGGGCCAGAGATCAGAGCCCACTTGAGCCATGATAGAGGCATGAAAGTCCCCACCCAGGTGAATGGCATTATCCGACATAAGGAATTGATCTAGCTTGGAGGCTATATGCTATGGTCCCCTTCTTTTATTGGTCCATGTATACATACCATTAAAATTATGTAGGTCCATTAACTCATTTTTGTGGATGAAGTCTTTGAAGCTGATGCTGTCTCCTTCCAGCATCGATCTTCCTCCTGATTTTTCCTCCAAAGCTGTGATGATGTTGAAGTCACCACCGAAAATCCAAAGGGGAAATCTCCTGAAAGAGTTGAGAGATGTGAGAGTGTCCAGCAGATCCAACTTCTTTTGTAAATCTTGCGGGAAATACACATTAAAGAGATGACCATGGATATTGGTCCCGATTAGGTGGAAATTTGTTTGAATAAAGTAGTGTGAGGTGTGCAAATCATGAAGGGAGAGAACTTGAGGGTTCAAAATGATTGCTAGCCCTCCTGAAGCCCCTGAAGCTTCCACTGAGACTGAATGGCATCCAGACTAGGCTTTATTTAAGATCTTTTCTAGTGCAGTGCTATTGCATTTTGTTTCTTATAGATAGATTAATGAAGGCTTATCTTGCTGGATCATGTTTTTTTAACATTCTGTGTTTTGCAGGGCTATTAATCCCTCTCACATTCCATGAGATGAGCTTCATGAGGAATAGTGGGGAAGAGATTTAACTTGGTCAGCTTGGGGAATCTACCAGATTCCACCATCATTTCTCCAATAATAATGGTCCTCTGCAGATCTATTTTACGCCTGCGTTTCTTCGATTCTTTCAGTATTTTTTTCCATCCCAAGGACTACCTACCTAAATACCAAGACATTTTTTATGTTGTGCTCTGGCTAAAACTACTTCAAGACTTTCGATTTGCCAGGGGGGATAGCACTGAATTCTTTCTGTCGACACGTTGTTTCCAGGCTGAGAATGTCTAGATCTCCCAGATCTATACTCTCTAGTTCCTCATCCATGTGTATCGGTATGTTCTCTTCTTCCTTGTTTGGCTTTTGATGGATACTGAGAGCTAGAGCTGCATCTATCTCCATGTTGGATGTTTGAAGGGTTGTATCTTGATCTTTATTATCAAAGGAGGTAGAGGCGGGGATGATGGTGAGATCGGAGGCTGAGAGCGGAGCTGAAGATTTTGGAAGAGGGGGGGAAGAAGTAGGAGGTGGATCTAAAGAAGAAGGGATAGAAAGGTGATCCTCCAAGTTATTTTGAGAGGTCATGATTTCGAAACTGTTTCATATTTTAGGTTTCTTGAGATTATCTGGGGTGAATGGAGATTTCTTGGCATGCTTTCTTCGACTGGTGACTTTTGTGAATCCCTCAGCATCTTTTCTAGTCTCAGTGACAGGGGCTTTAGAATGAAGATTCAGTGGGCAATCCCTGAATAGGTGGCCATGTTCATGGCATTTCCTACAACAAAATGGAACATGCTCGTAGTCTATTGTTTGAACCCATTCAAAATCGTCATGAAATAGACTTACCGAGTCCATGAGTGCTTTGGCCAGATGCATGTGTACACAGATCCTGGCATAGAAGGTGTATCTTCGGTGTTTAGTTTCCTCAAGGACTTTGATAAAAACCCCCAGGCCATTGCCTATGTCCTTTCAGGTCTCCTCATCCCAGTATTCCAGGGGAAGAGAGTACATATGGATCCATATTGGAGCCTAGTTGAAATCTTCTTTCTCTGGATTGAATCTCTCTATCCAGTCATGAAGGTACGGGCCTGCAGAGTTGAAGAAGTATGGGCCTCCCTCAAAGATACGAGTTTTGTCCTCTAGACAGTTGAAAATAGCAGTGAAGAAGCCTTTGGGACCAAGCTGCAGGGTAACTTGCCCTTTAGGCTTCCATTTTTTGCAAGGCCTTTTCAGTAGGCCAAAGTCCTAAGAACTTGCCTATGGGGGCATGATCCCTCATACATTGGATTTGGGTGTTGATTCGGTGACTGGGGAGATCTACTTTGGTTCTTTCTGAAGTCTTGGGGATGCATGTAGTAGAGGACGCCTTTGGTAGTGACGTCAAGGCATTCTGGTATATGCCTTTGTCTTTAGCGGCCGCGGATCCTGCTGCAGTGTTGCCAGCATTGTCGATAGCAGGATCGATAACATGGGTGGCCAGTGGGGTGGAGCCGGGACTGGAATTTGTGTCTGCGCTTGCAGAGTTTTCATAAGAGGAACCGTTGGGGGGAGGGGGGGCCATTCCCACCCCTCTGGAGGGCGGATTCATGGAGAAATAGTCAGCAAAGAAGCCCGAGGTGTTGAGCTTCGATACAGTGTGCACAGAGGATTAGGGCATCAGAGTTTGCGCAGGAACCCTAGCAGGAATAGCATCGCCAATCTTTTTGAATGGGATGTGGATATTAAACTCTTCATGGATTGTCAATTCCACACCCTCCCTCCTTTGTGGGTGGTGGAACAACGATCAAGATGGTTATTATTGTTACAAGACTTCAATATTACTATTTTGGATAGACCTGGAAAGAAAAATATAGTGGTTGATTTTCTATCTAGGATTCAAAATGATAATGCCGATGTTCCTGTTGAATATAATTTTCCTGATTAATATATTTTGTAGTATCTATTAAATATCCTTGGTTTGCATATATTGCTAATTACTTGGCTATAGGGAGGTTACCAACATACTTGTCTCCTCGAGAGAAAAGAAATATTATTCAAACTAGTGCATCATATTCATGGATAAATGAAGAATTGTACAATACAGGACCTGATTTAATCATTAGGAGATGTGTCAGAAGATGAAGTACCAGAGATATTGAAGGCTTGCCATGATAAGCCATGTGGAGGACATTTCACTGATAAAAGAACTGCTTATAAAGTTCTTCTCTTAGGATATTATTAGCCTTCTCTTTTTAAGGATGTCAATGAATATGTTAAGAGATGTGGCAATTGTCAGAGAACAGGAAAACCTGTTCCTTCAGGTGAAATGCCTCTATAGCCTCAAGTACTCATTGAACCTTTCGATAAATGGGTTTTGGATTTTGTTTTTCCAATTAATCCACCATCAAGACAAAAAAGGTACATTCTTGTTTGCACCGATTATTTTATAAAATGGGAAGAGGCAAAAGCACTTCCTTTTGCTACTGAAAATGTTGTAGTTTCATTTATTTTCGAGGATATTTTTACCTGTTTTGGTTTCCCAAGGTAAATTGTGAGAGATCAATGTACTCAATTTACATCCAAGTTGGTAAGGAAGATAATGGAGGAATACAAAATAAAACATCAAAAGTCCAGTCCATATCATCCACAAGCAAATGGACATGTGGAATCCACCAATAAAGTAATTGAAGCAATTGTTACAAAGATTGTGCATCTTCATAGAAGAGATTGGGTAGAAAAGCTTCCAGAAGCTTTATGGGCATACCCTACCAAATGGAGAAACACCACAGGACATACTCCCTATGAACTTTTTTCTGGAAGCAAGTCCTATTTCCTATTGAGTTCCAGGTAAAGACCTTCAAGACAATAGTTAAATTAGGATTTGATCTATTTGAAGCACAAAAACAAAGGATGGAGAAACTGAATGAACTTGATGAGATGAGACAGGATGATATTCAAAGAACCAACATAGTTCAACAACAAAGATCCAGGTGGCATGACAAGTTAATAAAAGAAAGGAAATTTCAGCGAGGAGATTGGGCATTACATTTTGACTCAAAATTTAAAGATTTTCAAGGAAAACTTCAAACTCACTGTCTTGGACCTTATGAGATTGATACTATCTTTGATAATGGTGCAGTCATGATTAGAACCATTCATGAAGAAAAAGTGACATTCCTTGTAAATGGCCATCGATTAAGAATTTATCACAAACTATTTACAAGGGAGGAATCTGTTAAACATCTGCAAGACAATATTGATTTGAAGGTGGTTAGGAATGATTCTCCTTCCTCTCCAATTTTACTCGCAAAAGCCTTTTGTTTTCTAAAAAAAATAAATAAATAATGATAATAATAAATTTGTGTAAACATGAAAACCAACCCTCTTTTTCTTCTTTTTCTTTTTAAAATAAGAAACTATAGACTTGTTGAGAATTTGCAACTTTAACAAAATTCTACAACTGATATTGATAGGGGTCAACCAGGATAATTGAATATCTTGACATAAGAAGAAGATGATCAAGCTTGCAGTTGAAGGCATCCAAGGACAACCTACAAAGATCAATCACAACATCAGAATCATGAATTTATAGGTATGTAAATATTATATTAAATGATAAAGGTAAAAAACATTAGATTACGAAATAAAATATATGTTTCTACTGTCACCTAAAGTAATCATTACTATTCCAACTTCGGATTTAACCACAAATACTTTGTGTTGTCAATGAAGTTCACCATAATCCCATTCACCGCTAATCATTGCGCAGATACTCCACTCCATAAACCCTATTCCATTGATAATTCTGCCCTCATTCATATCATGTTTTCCTTAAACCCCCCTTTTCACTCCATTCCATTGACAATTTTGGTCTCATCCATACTCTAATTTCCGAAGCCATTTTCGCTCCATAACCTTGTCAAAAGAAGCAGTTGCAGGTTGAGACTTCTCCAACATGGGGGTTATTGTGAGGGTAGAGTCGAATGGAAAGAAATTCATGGAGGGTTATCCACAAGTTAGATAGATGTTACAATAGGCACAATGGTTGGAGTTTATAGAGAAAATTAGTGGTTAGGACAAAGAAGCTACAAAGTCCTTTACCCGAGAATTCGATGGAGTTGACGCATAAATTGAAGATGTGAAGATAGTATTGACATAATCCTTCATAGAAGAATTAACCCGACTACCTGGGGTTGGTGAAAGATGGTTCAAGAACAACAGAACTGAAGGAAGTGAATGGAAAACATTTCTCAAAAACCTTGGTATGGACACTTAAGTCTTTAAGAAAGGCATCCCAAGTACAACTCTTAAAAACAAGTGGAGAAATTTATTGTTGGTCATTCAAAAATATATTACCTGTGACGGTAGATTTGGCAGTATGTTTTTCTATCATGTGTGTTTGACAATGCATTTCCTTGAGGGGAATGAAATTAATTTGCCTTGTTTCTTACTCAATAGTCTGAAGAAAATGATTGTTAACACTAAGAGAAAAATACAACCTATTAAGAATATCATGTATCATCACGGTCTGATAAAAATGTTTATTGAAGCCCACCTCAAAAATATAGGCGATGATTGGGAAAGTTTCTTAGTCAGAAACCATGTTAAAGAGGTAGAACAGGAAGAACCCAGTAGAAAAATAAAGAGAAGTAGAAGAAGATTATCTATAAACCCTAATGATGACTTGCCTCCACAACAAGAGCAACCCTCAGAAGATGAAACTCCCCTTGTAGATGTATTAGAGAATCTCAAAAACAAAAAGGTTAGAAGAAAGAAAGCATGTGATAAGGAAGAAAGTACATCCAAAATAAAAATAGAGGAAACAAAGAAAGCAAAGACAAAACAAAGGGAAATTCAAAAGTTAATTCCTCTTACTAAGACCTCATCCACTGTAAGGAGGAGTGCAAGACTCAATAAAACAATGAAGGAACCATCTCAATAGTCCACATAATTTGTCAATTTAGAGGAATAAGAAGATCTAAGGGCTCCATCACCAACCATTTTGTCACCAATTTATAGTCCAACAAGAATAACACCCAAAATTGACCCGGTCCAACAACAAATATATGGTTATATATAATCTTTGGAGAAGACAGATACAGAAAAGGTCATTGCATCCTATTTAAATCAGGAAAAAGAAATTCATTCTAATAGTCCACAAGAACCTCCAATTATAAATACTCTGAAACAAGAGATTTATGAATTAGAGACACTAAACAAGCACTTAAACAAGAGCATGAAACATTGAAAGTGAAAAATGAAATACAGAGAACCAAGAATGACAACATTCTCTTACATCTTGGTCTATGGTATGAAAATAATAAGAAGCTGAAAGAAAAGAACAAATATCTTAAGAGAAAAGTCATAATTCTGAAGTATAAGATTTTGATGAAGAAACCGAGAAAGGAATTCACCAAGAAGAAAGCAAGGAAGAAAAATTTAGATGTTTTGGCTCAAGTATTTGAAGAAGTTCAGTAACAAAAAGGGTTCATTAATTTTGAATTTTTGCAAGAGGACATGCAATGACCTCCATGTGGGGGAATGTTGAACCTCACAATTGCTTCTTTTTGACATCCCTTTTCACCCTATCTATTTCCTTTTGATCTTCATAATAACACATTGGGCATCAAGTTACATGAATTATGATATGACAGGTATACAATTCTCTTTTATTTCATAGAATGATAATGTTATTTACTATTTAGTTAAATGTTGACTTTAGCTACTGAATTACAATGATTCTGTAGCTAATACACAATTCTATAGGCAAGTCCGTGGTTTGATAGGTTCCAAGGTTCTAGCTGGGAAGCGAAATATATGGGTGCATGGGAATTGATGCACTCAACGATTTCCTCCTACTCTCATGAACCATATTGATGGAAATAGGTCCTAGTAATGTGGTCAACAACGAAGTCAACCTTCGTAGGTGGCAATAAGCGAGCAAGAACAAGATTTATGCCTCGTGATTTTCTTTCATAATAGAAAATCATGAGCGAATGATGTGATGTTATCTTTTCAAGTTAAATTTAGTTTATGTTGATAGGGATTAGGAATATAGCTCTAAAAAATTAATTGCCATCAGCTCTATAAATATGCCTCTCGGCAGAAATGAAAACAGGTGATAGTAAGGATGCGACAGGGAGACTGCAACTCTGTTATTGATACTTTATTTGTAAAGAATCATTTCAATTTATGAATAAACATCCATGCATGGTTAAGTGCTTGATCGATAGCATAGTGATAACCTACTTCTCGTGGAGGGCCCCCTGAGACAGTAAGGATTTCTATTTTTTTTAGCAGTTAGAAATTAGCTTTATATTTTCTATAAATTTTTGTTTATTAGATTGAGTAATTGCATTTTCGATTCTTTCATATTTACATCGAGACCATTCTACTAATCATTTCTATTGAATTCACATGGATAAAGCATAGCAGTGGTGACATAGTTTTACATTTCAATTAAATAGACATAACTTTATGTTTCTTATAGACAGTGGATTTATTTGCAGAATTGAATGTTAAATTTCAAGCATGTGTGATCTTTAATTTAAGCAGGTGTGAGTGTGTTTAAGCAAGAGTTTGTTTCATTTTATTTTCATGCAAGTGTGATTTCTATTTATATAGATGTCTGATGAGATTAATAGTAGTTTTCATTTTTGCAAATGAGTGTGTATATAATTTTTATTTATGCAAAGCATGGGATTAATTTTCATTTATGTCAAAAGTGAGATTGATTTACATTTATGCTGAAGTATGAGATTTTTATTTCAAAGCAAAGTGTGGAATTTTATAAGCAAAAGTAGTTTTGTTTGAAAGAAAGAGAGTGTGATCATCATTGTAGAGTTAATCTTATTTTCTAGGAATAACTAATTTACTCATAAAAGACATGTGCATCTCGATAACTCAATTTAATTTAGAATTTGTGTGAGTAATAAAATACTTCTAGCACATACAGTGCACATACACTTCATCAATTTACTAGCCCTGGTTGATAATTCATGTAAGTAATTTAAGGTCAATTAAGTTAACAAACACATTGTATGGCAACAAACCCTAATATAGTAGTGAATGAATGACGATGACTTTAATGTATGGATTATCAATGATAGTGGTAGATTGATAAAAGCAACAACAACAGAGGCAACAATGAGTGACACTAGTAGCAACTATGGTAGCAGAGAGTGACAACAGTGGTAGCAATAACAGTGGCAATGATAGTGGACAGTGGTAGCAACCACTGTGGCACTGAGAGTGGACAATGAAGTGCAGCAAAAAAGGCAATAAATTGTTGTAATTGGGCATTGTCCTTGGTATGGGAGCCCAAACACATTCAAGGAGAATTTCCTTCCTTCCATCCTAACTAGTAAAACCCTTGGGGAATCTTGTACTTCCTTCTAGTTCAATTTGTAAATGTGTCTGTATATCATACATAACAAAACTTCTTGAGTGACACCTTTTATGTACTCATGTTGTGAAGTTTTCATGTTTTGTTTGATGCTTTGAATATTTAATAATAATCTAACCAATTGTGAAAATTAAGGGAAATATTGATTCACCCCTTCTTAGTATTTCCAACCAATCCAAGTATATCAACCCCATGTATGAATGTGGTTGTGCTAATTTGTAAAATTCACATTATGCATTGGAGATCTTCTCGTGATACATACTTTCTCCTTAGAGTAGCTACGCTTCCCCGTTATCAGCTGAAACTTCAAAAACACTGACATGGGAAACAAAGCAAGCATAAAGGGACCAGAAAGGTGATGATTTTGGAACTGAAATAAGTGGAACCAAACTTTTATTAAATAAGGCCCTCTCTACACATACTTTGAAACTTCATGTTAAAACATGAGCTAGATAACCAGCGAAGCATGGCCCTTCTAAAAGCCTTGTGTATACCCCACACCACATAGCCGATTATAACCCCTTTCTAAAAAAACACCTCAAATTTAAGAACAATTATGAAATATTTTAAATCATGACAAAAAATATTAAATAAATATTTCATTATAAATAAAAACTTTAATATCAATTTTAGTTAATTAAAAATAATTATATGACAAATTGTGTAAGATTTTCACCAAAAACTATTCTCTATAAACTTGATATGGATTAGAGAAGCCTAAATTAAACCAAGTGTGGATAGTTAGTTACCTTTAAGTTTGATGTATTATAGGGAGGTTGAAGTTCTCGAGCCATTTTACTGCATCAAATGAGTATATTAGTAATTTATCTTGTAAATTTATTATTAGTTTTCTTCTATGTTAATGTATTCTTCTTTATTTATCAAAATATTTTTTATTAGAATGACTATGAACCTTTGTAATATCTTGTTTCGATCATGCTAAAATATATTATAGAGTTGTTTTAATTATTTTATATGGTTGTTTTTAATATTTAGTCCATGAATAATTGTAATGAAACATTGAAGAATCTATGATGCAGGAGCATCTGACTAAAAAGGCAACAGCTGGAAATGGTTTTTATTTTTTGCTCGAAAGAAAGAAAAACATTTCAAATTTTTTTTTTTTTTTTTTTACTTAAATTAAGGCTGACACAGCCATTGTCCTTTAAAAATTAAGCAAGCAAGTAAAAATAGGATTAGTTAAGAGTATGTTTAAAGAAATTGTTAGATAACTGAAAGGTAACTGAGGAACAATTCCTCAACTATAAGAAACTACTAGTAAGGCATTGAAAAAGAAAAACCAAAGCCTCATGAAAGAGGCTGCCATCTAGAGAGAAGAGAGGACATAGAATTTGAAATTACAATTTTTCTTGAATATCTATGAAAGCAAATGAATCTAGAACCTGTCATTAAGGAAGCAAAACAATTTCTTCTTTTCTTGTGCATTAATGTTTCAGACATTGTGTTAAAGAAAAATAGTGAAATAATTCATTAAGAGGCCGAATGACATCAACAAAAATCTTGTGACTGAAGGCATCTCAGACCAAGAGCTAGACAAAGGCAAATCCAGCAAAGACAACACAATTTTTCTCAACAAAAACACAGGTACATTTACATTCAATATTCAAGCACACCTATGCATTCGTTACATTTCCAAATTTAATAGTTCATTATACATTTATATAACCCAAAAATAGTAGAGGGTTCTGAAACCCATGAACACCAAAATCAACTATTCGAACAGTGAGGGTATGAAAACCCACAAAACCATACAAACACACAGAGAAAGCGAAACCCCAAGGGTTATACCCAACTAAGGATAGCGAAAGTAAAGAACAGAAAAACCACAATGCAGTGATGGAGGTATCCTACCTTGTTTTTCCACAAGCTTGCGAAGACTCCCAAGGACGAGGTTGTGGAGCAGTGTTCCCTAGGAATGACCTGCACACCACCACAAAAGCAAGGTGGCAGTCAAGAAACCAGTAGGGCCAACAAAACAAAAGGACAGTGAGAAGATAAACGAAGAAAGGAGTGGGGATTTACCTAGAAAAGGCTTGACTCCATGCCAGAGGATGAGAACCGAGTCTCTCGCCAGAGGGTTTCTCCCAATAGGAATGCCATAGGAGAAGTTTACCTACTCACCAAGGAGCTAGAGGGTTAGTGTCATAAAAACGAGGTGTAGAAATGAAACTGGAACAAGAAATTACCTGAAGTGGTGTTCTTTGAGCCGCACATCGCAATAGCAAGGAAAGAACCTGTGGTTACACAAAGCCAAATCAACACCAGAACCAACACCAAAAAAAAAATCACCATGAGTAGAGTAGAGACAAAGCATGAGCCAGGTAACAAAGATGAAACAACTTGCAGGTTGAAAGTCGACCTGAAACCTCCAAGAACTAGCAAAATAAACCACCAAAATTAACAAGTGAAGGCACATCACTAACAAACCACCACAAGGAACAAGCGAAGGCATAGTGCTAACAAACCACCACAAGAAACAAGTGAAGGCATAGCACACCCACAGAGCCAAACCAGACCACGATAAATACAAGAATGAACTCCTAATTTCCCTCAGTAGGTGTGAAATGACCGTATTTGCGAAACTAAGGCCAATACAAAGGACAGGCCAAAACAATTAAGCACATTAAAGCCTCACACCAAAACCCTGTTTTGTTTACTCAAAAAAATCTGCAAGAGTTAAATGGTCATTGATACATGTCCCTCCTCGGGATTGCAGCCAATTTTTGGTATCAGAGAAAGTTAGTTCCTTTCTCTCAGTAAAGATGGAGGTAGGAAGAAGGGGTCGAGGTAGAGTGCTATGAAACCAGCTCAAGAAAAAGATAGAAAAGATATATCAACGCCTTAGAATTCAGCCTCTTCGAGGGTGCAACCTCCTTTACATTACATAAATGAACGATTCTTGGATGATTCAAATGAAAAGACCTCCTTTCTATATATAGGAGTCTAAGGGGTCATAACATAATCAGAGCCTACATAACAATAATAATGTAGGGGCACAATAATAACAATAGTGGGCTTTTATGGGGTACAATAGTAACAATATGGGCACTACATGGGTACATCAATATAATAAGTGGGTTGTAATAATAACAATAAGGGGTTACACTAGTAGTATAGGGGCCTAACATAGAGCCATCATAAGAGTAGCAGATGAAGGGCTACGAGAAGAGATTAGGACGTTAACTACACATTTGGCAGCAGTGGAGGCAGGAAGAAGTAGAGATCCAAAAGGTGGGGATGACAGTGAGGAGGAAAAAGTAGCCATGATGGATGGTTCAGATGAAGAGGGACTAGATATTAAACTATTGAGGTCAGTTTTGCTGGTTAGTAGCAAGCCAAGACTGGAGCTTTCTAATTATGATGGCAGTTTGTCCACAAAGGCATTGTTAGATTGGATAAGTGAGCTAGATAAATATTTTGAATATGAAGAAATCAGCAAAGATAAGAAGATCAAGTTTGTTGTCACCAAGTTGAAGGGACATGCAGCATTGTGTTGGGACATTGTGTAGGCAAAAAGGAGAAGACTAAACAAACCATTGAGTAAAAATGGGACAGGATGATTGCTAGGATGAAGAGCAAATTTATACCTAAAGATTACCAAATTGCCCTTTATAGACAAGTACAGAACCTGAGACAAGGAATGATGACCGTAAAGGAATATACTGAAGAATTTTATAAAGTAAACCTGAGAGCTGTCTATGTTGAAGATACCCCTGAAAAAACAGTGAGGTTTGTAAATGGTCTACGAATGGAGATCCTAGATGAAATTAGTATTCTCCCCTAAGACCATAGAGGAAGCCTATCAGAGTTCTTTGAAGGTGGAGGAAAAGATTGCTAGGAAACAGAATGCCAGAAGAGGACGTGGTTCTAGCAGAGGTAGGGGACAGTCCTTTGGCAAAGGTAGAACTGCCAACAACAATAAAGAGGGCAGCAGTTCGAAAACTTCGAGATAGACTGAAAGGGAAGGTAACACCAGAGGAGGAAGGTCATACCAGTGAGGAAGAGGTAATGGCAGAGGTAGAGGAAATGCCTATCAGTGTTACAAGTGTGACAAGTGTCACAAGTGGGGACACAGGTCCTTTGAATGTCCTGAAAATGAACAAATTGGACAAAGGGGAGCATATGTTGCTCAACCTGATGAAGCAGAGATATCGTCACAAGAGGTGGAAAATATGCCTGAAACCGGGGAAGCCTTGGTGTTAAAAAATGTATTATTGAAACCTGCTAAGGAAGTAGTTGATCAGACACAGTGGAAGCACTGATAATATGGTAGCTACTGAAATGGTGGGGAAATTGGGTTTGAAGAAGTTGAAGCACCCAACTCCATATAGGGTGTCTTGGTTGCAAAAAGGTCAACAACTGCTGGTCGATGAGCAGTGCGAAGTAGAGTTTCATATTGGCAAGTACAAGGACAAGGTGACTTGCGATATCATTCCAATGGACGTTGCCATATTCTACTGGGCAAACCATGGTAGTACGATAGGAAAGTCGTCCATAATGGGGAAAGAAATTTTTACAAGTTTGTTAAAGATGGGATAAAGCATATGCTAGTGCCCATGAAATAAGAGGATGTTGCAGAAACCAGTGGAGCAAAAGCATTACTGTTAGGTGGAAAAGAGTTTCTACGATAGATGGAGGATGATAAGGTAAAATATGCAGTTTTGCGAAGGCCAAAACTAGTATTGATCCATACTGAAATCATTGACTTACCTAAAGAGATACAGTACATGCCGCAGGAATTTAGTGATATTGTGGTACATGATCTACCAGACAAATTACATCCAAAGCAGAGCATTAGTCACCATATTGATTTCATTCCAGGAGCAAGTTTGCCAAACAAAGCTGCTTATCGGATGAGTCCGAAGGAAAATGAAGAAATCAGGGAGCAGGTGTAGGAGTTGTTGGATAAAGGACTGATTCGGGAAAGTCTAAGCCCTTGTGCGGTTCTAACTATTTTAGCTCCCAAGAAAGGGGGTGAGTGGCAGATGTGCACTGATTCCTGGGCAATTAACAAGATCACTATCAGATACAAGTTTCCTTTACCTCAGATGGATGATATGATGGATTGTTTGAGTGGAGCAGCATACTTTTCAAAGATAGACTTGAAAAGTGGCTACCACCAAATCAAGATTCGAGAAGGTGACGAGTGGAAGATAGCTTTCAAGACTAATGAAGGCTTATATGAATGGTTGGTTATGCCATCTGGATTGAGCAATGCCCCCAGTACGTTCATGTGTTTGATGAACAAGATGCTAAAAGAATTCATTGGTAAATTTGTGATTGTATATCTGGATGATATACTTATATTCAGCAAGACGAAGGAAGAGCATTTTCAACATGTAAGGTATGTATTTGAAAAATTGCAGCAAAATAGATTACTGATAAATTTGAAGAAATGTTATTTTTTCAAGAAAGATTTAATTTATTAGGGATTTGTGATTTTCGAGAATGAACTAAAAATGGATCTGGAAAAGGTTGTAGCCATAGTTAGCTGGCCGTCTCCCAAGATTTTGTTTGAGGTATGGATTTTTCATGGATTGGTGATTTTTTATCAAAAGGTTATTAAAAAAAATAGTGGGATTTGTGCAGCCATGGTGGACACCATTAAGAAGGAAAATCAACCTTTTCATTGGACAAAATCAGCTGAGAAGAGTTTTTAGCTGCTCAAAAGGAAGATCACTGAAAAACCAATTTTAAGATTACCAGACTTTAACAAACTTTTTCAAGTTCGCTGTGATGCTAGTGGGATAGCCATTGGTGCAGTACTCAGCCAAGAAGACAAGCCAATAGCCTATTTCAGTGAGAAATTAAATGAAAGTAGGCAGAAGTACACGTCTTATGACAAAGAATTTTATGCAATGGTTCAAGCGCTAAAGCATTGGAGACATTATCTACTGGCCAATGAATTTGTCTTATTTTCAGACAATTCTACATTACAGTATATTATGCAACAACATAAGCTGAACCATAAACATGCGAAGTGGGTGGAGTACCTACAAAGTTTTACATTTGTGTTGAAACAAATCAGCGGTCAAGCCAACAAAGTGGCAGATGCATTAAGCAGGAGGAATTTGATCCTACAAGAAAGTACGATACAAGTATTAGGATTCGAACATCTTAAGGACTTGTATGAAACAGATGAAAATTTTAAGAAAGCCTGTGAAGCTTGCCAAAATCCATTGTTGAGAGATAACAGTTCATGGCTGGACTATAACATGCAGGAAGGGTTGTTGTTCAAAGGAGGGCAGTTGTGTATCCGGAATGTTCTATGAGAGAGAACTTAATCCAGCAAAATCATAATGGAGGTTTAGCCGGGCATTTTGGCATAGACAGGACCTTGGATCAGTTGAGCCACTTTTACTATTGGCCGAAGATGCGTAGAGATGTATAGAGGTTTGTGACTAGATGTAAAGTGTGTCAACTTGAAAAGGGACACAGCCAGAACATAGGGTTTTATACGCCCTTACCTATTCCGAACAGACCATGGGACTCACTCAGTTTAGACTTTGTCTTAGGTCTACCGAAGACACAATGGGGATTCGATTCCATCATGGTGGTGGTGGATCGTTTCACCAAAATGGCACATTTCATTCCATGCAAAAAAACCAGTGATGCCACACATGTAGCACATTTTTTCTTCATAGAGATAGTCAGATTACATGGCTTGTCGAAGTCTATTATTTCGAACCGAGACGTAAAGTTTACAGGTCATTTTTGGCGGACCTTATGGAAAAAATTAGACACCAAACTGAACTTCAACTCAGCTTATCATCCACAGACCAATGGGCAAACCGAAGTGGTGAACCGAAGTCTAGGAAATCTATTAAGGAGTTTGGTTGGAGGAAATTCTCAACAGTGGGATCATGTACTTGCACAAGCAGAATTTGCTTATAATGATTTGCCCAACAGAAGCACGGGCGGTAGTCCTTTCTATATCCTATATGGAATGCATCCACGTCGAGTACATGAGTTGCAGGATTTGGGTCAGTGGTGTAAAAATTTTGAATAATATGGCACTTATTCACAAATATTATCCTGATTATACACTATTGCGGAATACATGCATAATACATAACCTCCTCTATGATGATCATCAATTTTGCAGAATTAAAAACAATGAAACATCAATCGCATGCGCACATTAACATAGTATGTAACCCGGGGAAAGCATACAGCTGAAAACCCCACATTATCTATATATTATAATGATTGAGAACATGTAACAATACATAGTACAATACTCCTCACAAGTACTCAGTACTATCTCCACCTGTTACACACAAAACTAGCTCAAATCTGAATCAATCACAGGTTCAAATCTCCTCCATTGTTTGCCTGCCTCCACTGCGCAATCCTGCATGAGAATGAATGAGTATGGCTGATCCAAACTCGTATTTCCCTTGGTTGAACCACGCAATCCTCATTGGCAATACTCAATCCATTGATTGTGCAAATCTCATGCACAACTATAGTCACAACTGATAGCAATCTCAACCTCTAACACCTGTCTCCACTGAACTGTCCATGCACTGAGTTAACTAATGTATTCTTTAGTTGCTTTATGAGTTAATAATTAGTGAACTAATTAACAATTAATTCACATCACTCATCACTAGTGTATTCTGCAGTTAGACTAAATACAACTAGTTTAACAAGTCAAACTGAACACAACTCCATCAACTCCACCAAACTCAACCACTTGAGTTCTAACTGAAGTCCACCATGCAATAGCTCAACTGACCCATAAGAAAAGCGTATTTCCTTCTGACAGCTGCATGTGCCACATCTATAGCTCAAACTGAAGTGCTCCAAGAGGATAAGATAATGTTTATAGTCCAAATATTATTATGAGCTAATAATATTCGACTGTTCTATTTTTAGCCATGCAGTCTAAAAATAGACTCCGCCCATATGTCTAAAAATAGAAATCCATCTATTTTTACCAACATGACCAATCATCCACAAATAGCATCTTGCAACTCATAGACTATGATCCATATGTCTAAAAATAGACTTTGCGCCAAAAATAGCCTGTGGGCCCACTAAGTGAAGGCGACTCCTTTTCACTAAGCTCCATCATCTTGTTGCATTTTCAACATGTCGAAGCACAGGAGGGCTGATGGCGAAGATTTCGCAAAAGCAATCAACGATCTTTATGAACATGTGAAATTAAAATTATAAGACAGCAACCAAAGATACAAATAGAAAGTAGATTTGAAAAGGCGGGAGGTACAATTCAACGTAGGGGACCTGGTATTAACACACCTACACAAGGAGAGGTTTCCCAAAGGCCGATACAAGTTAAAATGGAAGAAAATTGGTCCTTACAAGATCCTTCGAAAGTTTTCTGCGAACGCTTATGAGTTGTAGTTACCTCCAGATATAGGAATCTCACCCATTTTTAATGTGGTAGATCTGTACCCATACATTGCGGAAAATGAAGAAGACAGTTCAGAAAGACAAACACGAGACACCGAGAATGAGAACAAATCTTGGATTAAATAGATGCCCCCAACAAAGCCTTTAGAGATCGAACAGATCCTAGACACCCAAGTGGCCAAACGGACTCGAAGAAAAAATATTTGTGGTACCTAGTCAAGTGGAAGGGCCATCGTATTGAAGGTAGTTCTTGGTTAGACGCTGGCCAGATTCAAAGCACAGGGTACTCTATTGAAGAGCTCATGGATAGGAGCCATCAGTTTAATTTACCTCGGGAGCCTGATGCAGGAGCATCCGACTAAAAGGGCGACAACTGGAAATGGTTTTTACTTTTTGTTGGAAAGAATGAAAAACATTTTGAATTTTGTTTTATTTTTTTTTTACTTAAATTAAGGCTCACACAGCCATTGTCCTTTAAAAATTAAGCAAGCAAGTAAAAATAGGATTAGTTAAGAATCTATTTACAGAAATTGTTATATAACTGAAAGGTAACTGAGGAACAGTCCCTCAACTGTAAGAAACTGCTAGTAAGGCATTGAAAAAGAAAAACCAGAGCCTCATGAAAGAGGTTGCCATCCAGAGAGAAGAGAGGACATATAATTTGAAATTACAATTTTTATTGAATATCTATGAAAGAAAATGAATCTAGAACCTGTCATTAAGGAAGAAAAACAATTTCTTCTTTTCCTATGCATTAATGTTTCAGACATTTTGTTAAAGAAAAATAGTGAAATTACATTAAGAGGCCGAATGACATTGACAAAAAGATCGTGACTGAAGGTATCTCTGACCAGGAACTAGACAAAGGCAAAGCCAGCAAAGACAACACAACTTTTCTCAACAAAAACCCAAGGACATTTACATTCAATATTCAAGCACACTTGTGCATTCGTTACATTTCCAAATTTAACAGTTCATTATACATTTATATAACCCAAAAATAGTAAAGGGTTCTGAAACCCACGAACACATAAATCAACTAGTCAAACAGTGAGGGTATGAAAACTCACAAAACCATACAAACACACAGAGAAAGCGAAACCCCAAGGGTTATACCCAACTAAGGATAGCATAAGTAAAGAACAGAAAAACCACAATACAGCCACGGAGGGATCCTACCCTGTTTTCCCCAAGCTTGCGAAGACTCCCAAGGACGAGGTCATGGAGCAGCATTCCTCAGGAATGACCTGCACACCACCACAAAAACAAGGCAGCGGTCAAGAAACCAGTAGGGCCAACAAAACAAAAGGACAATGAGTATATAAATGAAAAAAGGAGTGGGGATTTACCTGGAAAAGGCCTGACTCCGCACCAGAGGACGAAAACCAAGTCTCTCACTAAAGGGTTTCTCCAAACAGGAACGCCATAGGAGAAGTTTACCTGCTCACCAAGGAACCAAAGGATAAGAGTCATAAAACGAGGTGTAGAAATGAAACTGGAACAAGAAATTACCTGAAGTAGTGTTCGTTGAGCCGCCCACCGCAGTAGCAAGGAAAGAACCTGTGGTTACACAGAGCCAGATCAACACCAGAACCAACACCAAAAAAAAAAAAATCACCACGAGCAAAGTAGAGACAAAGCATGAGCCAAGTAACAAAGATGAACCAACTTGCAGGTGAAAGTCGACCTGAAACCTCCGAGAACCAGCAAAATAAACCACCACAAAGAACAAATGAAGGCACAACGCTAACAAACCACCACAAGGAACAAGCGAAGGCATAGCGCTAACAAACCACCACAAGAAACAAGCGAAGGCGCAATGCACCCACAGAGCTGAATCAGACCATGGCAAATACAAGAATGAACTCCTAATTTCCCTCAGGAAGTGTGAAATGACCGCATTTGCAAAACCAAGGCCAGTACAAAGGGCGGGCCAAAACAATTAAGCGCATTAAAACCTCACACCAAAACCCTATTTTGTTTATTCAAAAAAATATGCAAGACTTATACGGTCATTGATACGTGTCCCTCCTCGGAATTGCCAGCGACCTATTAGATGTCAAAATAGTCTATCCAAGTGTTCTAATTGAATCTCACATAGTTCAATTTAGTTGAGTTTCACTTAAGCCATTTAATGTTGATGTCTCCATTGTAAAAAAAATTGCAATTCTCTATTCCACAATTTTCATCTTTTACCATGATATGAGAGCATAGGCTGCATAAAACTCCATGGAGCCGCGAAGAGAAGTGACGATCCTATATAAAACTCTTTGAGAAAGCAGCGGAAATTTCCAGAAGTTTGAGCAAAGAAGCAGAGAGAAAACTAATTCTGAAGGAAAAAGTCTAGATTTTATTAAAAAATTAAATATTGAGTGCGCAATGCACCTAGGCTCAGAGAACAAGTGCGTTGACCGAGTTAAACTTACCAAAAAAAAATCATGACAACCTTTTAATCTTCGACCTGGTCATATAGATATAGAAGGAGGTGAAAATCGTTGGATCGAAGGACAACACGTGAAAGAGTTGTTTAAAGCAATCAGCGGCAAATGCGTTAAAGTGAAGCAAAAAGTAAAAATTTAAAGGTATTCGAAAGACTTGTGTATCGTAAAAGTTGATTTTTTTTATTTTATTAAAAAGCCTCCGACTCCAATTCTCACGAAAAGGTTTCATAACCTTTTGTTTAAAAAAAAACGAAAGTCTTTTTGTGGTGGTATTGTTAAAGTGTTTTAAAAAGGTTGAGGCATATATATTTTTTTCAAGGGGAGATATAAGGTACTATTGAAGTGAAGAAAAAGATTTGTTATTTTTATTTAAAAGCTGTTTTTTTTTATTTAATTAAAAGCGAGAGGGTTTGAAATAAAAATGTTTTGTTTTGGTTTTTTTTTTTTTTTTTTAAATTCAAAGAAATAAACAAATCTGAATTTGTTGTAAAGAAAGAGGGCTTTAAGATATGGTTTAAAAATGGCTTATTTTATTTTTAAAAGGTCTATAAAGTTTATGTAATTTATTTTTAAAAATAAAGATGTTTTTTGTTTTATTTTACTGGGGTATTGTAATATTTTAAGGAAAAAAGTTTGCAAGTGTTTTATAATGGCTCGTGAAAGCTTTTGTGAAAGGTCGTCGTTTTGGAAAATTTGTAGGCTTATTTTTTTTGAAGTTGTGAAACAGAGAAGCCATCATATAGGCATTTTTATATCAGGAAACCACTATGTCTATAGATCGATTTGTTTGTTGAGCCGCAAAAAAGATAAGAGGCTAAGAAAGTCGAAGCAGCAACAAGAGATGTTTGATTTTTTTTTGAAAGATTTCGAAATGAAAAATAGTTTTGGTGTAAGGGGGGGTAATCTGGTTAAAAATGAAGAATATGGTGAATCTAACAACAAAGCTTGTTGATGAATCCAACAATAGAGCTTGCTGATGACAATTTGGTGATTCCAACAATAGAGCTTACTGATGACAACTTGGTGATTCCAGCAACAAGGTTTGTTTATGACAATTTGGTGAATCCGACAACAGAGCTTGTTGATGACAACTTGGTGATTTCAGCAACAGAGCTTATTGATGACAATTTGGTTAATCTATCAACAAAGCTTGCTAATGACAGTGAAGCTTCCAATGGAGTAGTCAATGTTATGGTGAATGCAACAATCAATATTGTTGATGTAAATTTTGATGAAGAATTGTTCGCTAATGGTGAATGGTTGCAGATAATGCAACAAAAACATCATATTGACATGATGCTATTTGGTGAGATAACCCCACTTGAGTCTGCAAACCAAGAGGAAGACAACCTATTTGCAGCAACACATGCCAGTAAAGAAGTGGAAGAGATAGAGAGAGAGATAGAGATAGAGGCAAAGAATGAAGCCCGCAAAGAGAAAAAAGAGATAGAGACAGAGGTAGAGAAGGAAGCACAATAAGAGAAAGCTCTAATTACATAACAGAATGAACAAAACCAATCAATGGTTCTGTAGATGTTTTGAAACTTACCATTGATTTCCAATGTGCAGGTACATAGAACGATTATGAAGAAGAGTTAAAGTTCCTTGAAGCATGGCTTGCAACACCATGTCTTGATAAAATCTGCATAGAAGTTGTAGAAATGAATGTTGAAGACAACTTGGATGATGAAAACATCAATGAAATTTTTAGGTATTAGAGTCCTGAAGAAATATTTTTTTATTATAAACTTATGTTGCAGCAAATTGATAATGAAGATCACACAACAAAAGATGGCATGTGGCAACAGTCCACATACAAGTTAATTTTTGAAGAATTCCGGGACGTACTTAGAAAACCTGGAACAATGGAAGACCAACACTAACAAATGAATAAATTGGGGTTTGAACGATACAACAAAAAGAAAAATTTGAACTAATTTAGAGCCTACAAGATCTGGAATAAAAGAAAAAGAAAAAAATGTTTGGTTGATTTCAACTTTTAAATTATAAGCCGAGTTGAGACTGTTAGCTACCTATACCAATAGGTTTCATATTTCATGATTGATAATGAAGAGTTCCAAATATGTTCTGCTTTGGTCATGCAAAGATCACATATTTCCAAAAGAAAACAATCTGTGTATATAGCTTGATGTTGTCTAAATTTTGATGGATGGCCCAACAGCCTAATCTGGATCATGCCATGTTTTGAATTTCCAGTTGTAGAATAGAGAAAAAAGTCTGTCCAAACTGTTTAATCTTGGCAGACAAGTAGCTTAGGTAGAGAAGAAAGGCTCCCAACTGCTTAATCTGGGACCTTGGAAGAAATAAGGGTAGAAGTAGATAGAAAAACAAAAGAAAAAGCCAGAGAAAAGAAAAGGCAAATAAGAGTCTGCAAGTCCAAGTGCACCCTCCAAGAAGAAACAAAAAATGCTAAGCAAGTAGATGGGTAGGCAGATGGGGTTGCAAAAGTGTCATTCCTTGCAAATTGAAGATGAGCTAGCTTATTTCACAAAGCAAATTCAATGGATTGAGAAGTCCTTCTTCTCTATCAGGTGGCAGCAAAGCAAAGAAGCATGTCTAACCTCCCTTCTTCCCCCCTTCCCATTCATAACTAACATCCCATCATCAGTGGAGATTCATGGAAGAATTCATGGTTTTATGGGGGTTCTTAGTCCCTTAAAAGCCACATTTCTTGTCTAAGAATCTTTTCATTTTGATCTACTCCTACAGCTGAGTGGTTTTCAAATAAACCTGGTCATTTCACTCCTCATTCACCTCTTCTATCCATATTAACCCCTAACTCTATTATCTAAGTCCCCTATGGTCCCCTTTCCCTACTATAATAGCACTATGGTGTATAAACCCCCAAGCATTCTATAAATATCCTCCTTTTAGCATTATAGCTAAATAGGTTTGTCTAAGGGAGACTTTAGTCCACCTGGGACTATGCTCAACCTTGTCAAGGGATTACTCTAACCCCTGGTTAGGAGTAATAACCGCTCCATAAGCCCTAACCTCACCTCCGCTAAAGCCCTCCATAAACCCTTTTTTCACAAATTAACCCAAAAACCCCAAAAAACTCACGAAAACCCTCAATCCTAAAGTTTTCCGCCAAAAGTATTTAATTGAATATTTAAATAAACCAGCGGGACCCCCCAACCTGCACGATCCGTCGGAGGACCCGCCAGCCGTCCGATCTCTGCCGCCCAGATCTAACGGTGGGCGGTCATTTTTGCTTCCCGACCTGCCGACCTTTAGCGTCCAGGGAAAGCGGTTTTCCACCCCGTACAAGGGACGCGTGGCAGGCGGTGGGGTTGTTCGGAGCCCCCCTCCCCGATACCGCCTTTGCCCAAAGGTGGTGCGGGGAACTCGCTTACCACCATCCCGTTACCGCCTCCCCCTTGCGTCATGCTTGCGTCATCCTGACGTAGCGCCCTTCCCCGCCCCTGCGCCGTGTGGCCCTCCACGTAACCCTGCCACCCTATCCACCCGCCACTGTGTCCTGCCACCCTGGCCTACACCTCAGCAGCCACGTCACCTCCGTACCCGGGCCCGCCATGACGTCACGCTGACGTCATCGGCGGAAAGGCGCCAATTACCCTATTTTTCCGAATTTTATCGTTAAAGTCATGTCTTGAGGCATTTTCAATGTCATTTTCGTGTGAAGAAGGATATAGCCGTTGCAGCTGCCAAAGTGACTCCAGACCTCCAAATTCAAATTGCAACCGCTCAGATTCATCACTTCAACCTTCAGAGTTCGGCCCGCAAGCTATCTAAGCGTTCTGTCCAGGTATTCACCGTAATTCCTCTGTTTGGCCCATGCTTACCAATTCTCTGTAAATTACCATTAGAATACCTGTTGAAATTCATAGAAGCTCTACACCTATTACCTAAAGTAAGCCAAGGCAATCTGCATTGCCCCAGCTCTGTAATTCGACATAGAAACAGTCAATTTGCGGGTAAAAACTGTGAAATTACCTTTGAAGCATCCGACATTGTTCCCTTTTGCCGGGTGTACACACCAGCTGCAGCCTTTCACCTAAATAATTCCTCATACCCTCTGCAAATTGCCCTGAGCAGTTCACAATCCCTGTGAACTTGCTAAAAATTGCAGAAACAAGACTGTGTGTTTTTCATTATAAGACACAGTTCAGACATTGACTACAATTGACCTGGCATTTTGAGCTCTTAAAACTTTGCAAGCCATTTAACTCCTTTTTACTCAAAATCAAGTCATATAATGGCTGCTTCTGCATCCTCATCCCTCAGTGTGGCTCCATTAAATCCACCAAATAAAGAGCTGGAGGCCTTGGCATTTGTTGACAAGGACTATCTTATTAAAGACTTTGAGGGTGACAGGGACTTCTTGCAGACCTTCTGCCAATTAAGAGAGGACTATAAGGATGGTCATGGTACACATGGGATATGGGAGTCAAACCTGCCATACTATTGTCTCCCAGCTGTAAATGTCTTCCCTGAAATCATTCACCTATGTGCTGAAAACTATGATGTGCAGCACAGAGCTATTAGCACTCCATCTGGAAGGATCCTTTTCTACATTAATGCTGAGTCCATCAACAAAATGTTACATTTTGATCAGACAGAGTTGCTAATCCCATTTTCCATGAACTATTTGCTGGACACTGGTGCCAAGATGACCAGTGAGGAGATTCAAAAGGTCACCAGGAATTTCATGAAACCTGAGTGCCAGCCTACAGGGCCACCTCCCTACCTGCATATCCATTTCAATGATGTAGGCAGGCTTTTACTGGACATGATTGCCTATGTGTTGGGATACAAAAACAGTGAGCATGTGGATAAAACAATGCTGGTATTGCTATCTGCTTACAGCCCACGCCAACCCCCTGCCCGCAAATATAACTTTGCTAAGTTCATAGCTAACAAGATTCATGATCAGTTGAGCAGAGTGGACAGACAGGGGGTCTTCAAGTACTCGGCCTATATTTACCACCTGTTCATGTACTATCATCCTGAAGCCTTCCCATGCTACATCAAAAGGCTGGATCACAGAGGGGAAAGAAGATCTGTCATCTTCTGGACCTCTGTCTATCACAAAGTCACAAATTCACCCTATACCTACTGTGAATTTGTTGACCAATTTGTATACCCAGTCTCTTGCCTGTTGATGAGGTCCCCTCCTCCCAGAATATCAAATGAGATCAAGAAAGCTCTGCAGCTTTCCAAAAAATATAAAATAGGTGACTGGTACCTATATGAGAACCATACTGTCATTAGGATTTATGGTTGTGAGCTCTGTCCATACAGGCTCCCAAAATATGTACCTATGAGGTTATTTGCCTTGGAGTATTACAAGCAGTTGATTCAGTCCGACCTCACCCATTTCCACAGCGCCAAGAAGAAGGCCCACCTCAAGTTCAAACACCAGTTGGGCCCCTTCATCATGAACAAGAAAGAAGGGTGGGAAGATGCAGACCTAATACTTAAGGATAAATTCAAGTTGTCCTATAGTTTTCGGTGGGTCCATTATGACCCTGAAGGTTTCATCACTGCTAGGAGAAACAAGTATAGTCTTATAGGCATTAAGCATTGCCAGTACCCACACATTGAAAAGTATGCCAACCTGCAAGAATGGCAGATGGATACTTTAGTTGAAAATCTAACTTAGGAAGAGACAATGCTAAAGAATAGGAGGGAGCTTGAAAAAACTATTGACCTAGACTATGTGCAGTAGGTACCTTTCAGACCGCCTTATTCAGTCGGAGAAGGGACCTCGGCCACAAGGACTGCACCACAGGCACCATCTACATCAGCACCGGTGACAGACAAAGGCAAAGGCATAATGGGTGCAGAGGAGGAAGCAGTGAAGGAAAAGTTTGCCCCTGTAACAGAGCAGCAAACAGGGCAGCAAACAAAGCAGCAGCCAGAACAGCAGCAAGGGCAAACTGTCCTACCACAAACTGGGCTGCCAGCAGCTCCAGCACTGCAAATTCCACCCCCACAAACTGAGCCAGTAACTGCCCCAATTTTGCAGACCCCGGCACATGAGGAAAGGGGTACAAAAAGAGATAGAGAAGAGTCCACTCCTCTTAGTGGATCCTCCCACCAGCCAGAAGCCAAAAGGCAAAGAGCAGACTCCCCAAAGGTAGAAGACATTACTGAAGATGTCTTGGACAGCGCAAGAAAAGACAGGGAGGGCAGTCAGCATACAGGTACAAGCTCCTTTCAGCAGGAGCAAAATTTACAACTCGGTTTGGAGGTGTCCTCTTCTTCCCAACAAAGCAAGAAGCCCAAGAGCACTAAGGCTTCTTTCAAGCAAATAAAGGCTCAGAATGAGCTGCTAAGGGCTGAGGTCTACAAGCAATTCATAGATGCAACACCAGCCCAGCAAGAAAGGCTAATGTCGGTATATGACATTCAGCAGGAAAAGATAATCTTCAGCCACTTTAAGCCCAAAGGGCCGCAGCCTAAGACAGCTGCAGATTTTGTGAAGACAAGGGTGGAGGTCCTAGCCAGAGATATACATCCCATGGACCAGATTGAACTCCATAAGCAAGCTGGGGAGATGGGCTATGCAACCTTGGTGGAGAAGGCCACCATGGCCCATGAGCTGAAAGAGTCCCTAAAAAACACCAACACCCAGTTGGATTTTGAGAGAATGTCCTCTCAGGCCAAAGACAATAGAATAAAGTCTCTTGAGGAGATCATCATTGATCTAGGACATGATCCTAGTGATCCAACGGGTGTGAAGGCCCTCATGAAGAAGAAGGATGATGACCTGAATGCATTGAAGAAGAGGTTGAAGCTGCAGCCCATGGAGCACCCTCAAACAGCAGAACTTCAAAAGCAAAAACAGGCCGAGGACCAACTAGACCTCCTAATGCAGCAAGACCAGAGGATCAGAGAATTGGAGAAAGAGCTGGAAGGAGCACTACAAGATAAACAGGCAGAATCCACTTCCCAAGCTCCTCCAACTACTTCGACAACATCAGCAACTTCAGGGACAGCAGTGGCCCCCACAACAGAAGCAGCAGGAACAGCAGCAGCTCCAGATTCCAGCCCAAGTGTAGAAGAATTGACCAAGGCCGTCAAAGCAATGGAGATCCAGGCAGATGAAATAAAGAAGGCCAAGGAGAAGTTGGCAGAACTGGATGCCAAGTATGACAAGTCCAAAGTGACTGTAGCAGAACAGGGCAGAGAAATAAAGGCCCAAAAGGAAAAGATAAAGGCCTTAGAGAAAGAGTTGAATCTGGAGACTGCTATGGCCGACATAAAGAGAATCCTATGGGCCAAAATTGGCCAATCCATCAAACAGCAATGGAGGTCAATAAAAATAATGCATGAGCAGATGGATTTAATGGGCCAAGCTCAAGCAGAAATTCAGAAGGCCAAGACAGTGCTAGGGAACAGAGCAGAGCAGGCAAACAGAATAATAGACTTCCTGAACAGGCAAGAAAGGTAGGAATTGGCAGCTATAGGCATTCCCAACAGAACAGAGGTTGTCGTCTCTGCTAAGAAGATACTAACTCTCAGGAACTATATACAAACAGTGGAGAGGAAGTACTATGAAATGCAAGCAGATGTGGAGGAATACAAAGTTAAAATGGGAGTGCTGCAAGCAAAAGGCCTGCCCAACTTACTAAGTGGTGCAGGAAAACTGATCTCTCCAGATCAAATGGCCAACAGAATGGGAACCACTATTGAAAATCAGATTATTGCATCTGGCAGTTCATCTGAACAAGCAGGGCCTCCCACAGGGCAGAGCTTATATGACAAACTTGAAGGCCTGTTCTTCATTGAGAATGAAGTGAATCACCTGTTTGAAACCCCTCCCAATATTTATAGACGTACAGAGGCCGAGGAAACATTGATAAATATGCGCAGACATCAAATGCCTAAGGAGGATTAGTGGCAATTCATGCTTCATATTTTGCCACGATAGCTTCAGTCATTCGGCCACTGCCAGCTCCAGGTCACTGCAAGACAAATAACATGACAAGTGTCAGCAGTTAAAGCAGCTAAAACGTGACCCATCACATAGAATATGACAGTTATCCAAGTTTCAGACAGCACATCTCCAGCCGACTCTAACAGCCATAAAGTCCAAATATCTTCTGACTATTTTGACAACTGAGGCATTAAGGAATTACTGCAGTATTCACTCCTTCAGCTACTGCGTTCCAGAGATTAGCATATCATAAATGAGATATTAACTCATTCCCTAATATTTTTTATGTAAATTTTGTATATATACTCCCCTGAGTAACTCATAAGGGGTTGGTAATTTTCTCTATGAGACAAATGTATTATACACTTTCTGAATTATCTAATACAAAGGGCTAGATGAGCTCAGTGATTTCCTGAAATATTTGATGTCTGGATGATGCTCCATGTGCTGATGCAGAATCCCTGTGCTGCCTGACTAAATAACAAGTTTTTTACTTAATCTCTGTTCTTGTCTTTCTTATGTTTATCAAATCATACTCATCTTATACTAAGCTAGCTGTAAAAAGAAAGAATAGTGCAGGACTTGTTTCACTACACCTTGTACTCAATTTTTACTACTGTAAATGTTTGTCTTCAGGATTACTGTGCACATGAATTCTTAATTGCTCATGTAGCTGTTAATTCTATATGTATGAATATCACCTAGAAATTCTTAAATGCTCCTGGGTCAATATTCTCATTGTATTACTCCAAAAGTTTACTGTAAGATTCTTAATTGCCTTGCATAAACTGGACACAACCCACCCAATCACTTTATGAAAGTTTATTTCTCAGACACTAACCTTGCTCTGCAGCATCACTACAACAAATCACTCAGCACCTCAAAATAACTAAAGGACCACTGACTCCATAGCCCAATGGACTAGAACACTTTGGAGAATGCATAAGCACCTTGACTGAAATTATCATCCAACCAAAACCTTAAACAAACCTAAACTTATAGCTAGCCTAAAATCAGTACAAAACAGAGATAAATTATAAAGAGAGAGCCCTCTCTGATTACAGTTTGGCTAGAAACTGTGGTCCAAAGATTGGTTAGTGGTTACCCCGGCCGTATTCCCTTGGGAGTCAAAGGGAACAACCTGGGTGTTAACATAAATGGCGACTCCACTGGGGACTTCTTAGGATTTTCCAATTTCTATACATCTCTCAAAGCTACAAATCAAGCCTGAAATCAGTCAGGAGGCCTTCAAGGCTGTTTCTGTGTCACATTGATAGCTTTAGGGAAGAGCTTTTTCAGTGAATCTTCATCTCAGCTTTGAAATATATATAGCCATCCCAAAATCTTTATCCAGTCCTTGCAGATATAAAAACTTCCTATAAAATCCTAAAAACAGCTAGAAGCTGGCTCCCAAGAAAAATCCACGGCATACTAGGGTTAATCCTGACCCTAATCCACCCATCATTGTTGCTAATCCAAATACTATCCCTAGAAACATTAGGAGGCAGCAAAGGCAGGAGCAGCCTGCTGATTTAACCTCAGATTCAGATCATCCCAGCCTTATCTCTACTCCATGCAAGGTCCTTTTCTGGTCTACCCCTAGTTCCCCTAGTTCACCATCCACATCTCAAAGTCCTCCTCTCACATCTTCATCCACTGCACATATCCCCTTGACCAACACTCTAGGTTCACCCTTACCTATTACCCCTGTGGTACCCACTGTTCCTATTATCCCAGCTGCCCCTGTTAATCCTCTAAACCCTGTAAATATGGCTAACAGATATGCACCCTTGCAAATACCAGCTAATGCTGCAGCTCTACCCCAAGATTACCAAACCAAAATCTCATATTTTGACTCCAATGGCCCTTTGACAGCTATCCAGCATGCCAAAAGGATGCAAGACCATTTTGAGACCTATGAAATAGATGATGACAGTGTGAGAATGAGGATGTTTGTTCAAAGCCTAACTGGGGATGTAAGAACTTGGTTTAGATCCCTGAATGAAAATTCCATCACAACTCCTGATGAGCTTTATCAAGCCTTTACTAGCAGATGGGAGAAGAAAAAGGATCCTCTGCACATACTTGGGGAATATGACACTATCAAAAGAGGTCCCCAAGAGACTGTTTTGGAGTATTGTGCAAGATTCAACAATGTATATAACGCAATCCCACAAAATTTAAGACCCCCTCCTGATTTAGCCTTGTACAAATTCCCTGATGGTTTTGACCCTGACATGGCCTATCAGTTAAAAGAGAGAGATCCTCAATCCCTTGCAGAGGCCCAAAGGGTTGCTGTCACAGTGGAAGCTAACCTGATTGCCAAAAGAAACAGAGCAAGGTTGGAAAAGAGGACTGTTTTCAAAGAGGAACCCTCTGCCTTTGATAAAAAACTGGATGCAATACTCAATGGAATGAAAAGATTGGGTGATAGAGTGGAATCGGTTGAGAGAAAATCATCATGGGAAGCACCACAAAACAACCCTCCTAGGAATCCAAATTTTAGGAGAACTCAAAACCCAGGCATTGGCAAGCCCAGTACTGACCAAGACATAAGACCCCCTTTCCAAGAAAACTATGCTGAAACTTCCACATCAACTGAACCCAATGAATATCCTCAGATTAATTTAATGGGTCTAGATGGTGAAAGTCAAGTTTTCTTAACACAAGAAGATCATGAGGATGATGAAATCAAACTGTTCCAAACTAAATCAGGTGAATCCTTTGACTTTAAACAAGGCTATGACACTGCTGTTTATGAGGTCCATAAACAATACAAGCTAAGGAGCAGAACTGTGAATGTAAATCAGCCTGAAAAGGTAAAGGATAATCAGCAGCCTAAAAGAGCCATAGTCACAGAGCCTAATGACAAAACAAATTCACATGCAGAAGAAGTAATTATTGAAGAGATTACTGAACCATTGTCTTTAAAACAGCAGCCTATGGCTACTTCATCCTCTCACCCTAATTTAAATATTACTCCTCAAGAGATGAGTAAAAAGGATAAGTCCCAAAATCAAGATAAAAATCAAGAAGAAGATCTAGTGAACAAGGAAAGGACTGTTATCCACAACCCTAAGACCCAATCTGAAAAACCCTTTGACCTAGAAACTGAAATTGGAAAACTAAAGATAGCAATTCCTCTCTCAGAACTAGCCAAGCATGACACCTATAAACTACAGATCAAGAAGTCTCTTCAACTCACTAGCAACAAGGATGATGTCAATGTGTTGGACGACACCCCAGAATTACTGTTTGGCCCAGAAGTGGATGGAAAAACAGTAGTCATAGGGGTACTACGTTTTTATGTCAGCTTACATATTCATGATAAGATATTACATAATGCAATGTTTGACTCAGGCGCCTCTCACAATCTAATGCCAAAAGCAGCCATGGAGAGATTGAATCTAGATATAAAAAGACCATACAAGGACCTGTTTTCCTTTGACTCCAGCCAAGTCAAGTGCTTAGGTCTCATAAAAGATTTATGTGTGTCTCTGGTTCAGTACCCAAACAAAACAATCCTAATGGATGTGGTAGTTGCTGATATCCCACCTAAGTATGGGATGCTGTTATCAAGATCATGGGGAGCTAAACTACAAGGTTCCCTACAATTAGACATGTCATATGCCACCATCTCTATTTTTGGGCAACCAAAAAGACTATACAGAGAAACACTCATGAAATACATGGTCAGCAGTGAAGAAAAGCCTCAAAACTTTCCTATATATGCTGTCCATTCAGACATAGACTCATATATTGTCTTC
The DNA here is from genome assembly GCA_031772625.1 of Pinus tabuliformis. Classification (NCBI taxonomy): domain Eukaryota; kingdom Viridiplantae; phylum Streptophyta; class Pinopsida; order Pinales; family Pinaceae; genus Pinus; species Pinus tabuliformis. The sequence continues at coordinate 82,622,036 of CM062819.1, read as the reverse complement.
AATGACAGCACAACCCTCTCAAAACATGATGTTGAAACTGAGATACTCATACAAGAGGAAGACCCTAATGAAAGAATTACCACCCATGAAACAACAGTCAATCAATCACTAGACACTGCTGCTGCTCTAGTTGTAAGACATATTCAATCAAATGATGAGACTGTTCTAGAAGACAAGCCAGATGAAAAACCAGAACTTCAACTTACTTTGCCAGCCCATGAACAGATTGTTAAATCTCCTTCACAACAAGATATTCTATGGTTCCTTGAATTTGATGGCTCAGTCAACAAATTAGGGGCAGGAGCTGGAGTTTGGGTACACAATAAAGAAAACACTCATGCAGAAGGCAGAGCCTATAGATTAAACTTCAGATGTACTAATAACATGGCAGAATATGAAGCTCTTTTGCTAGGCCTCAAGTTAGTAAAGTTCTTACAAGCTGCCAGGGTTTCAATCATGGGAGATTCAGATTTAGTTATCCAACAAGTGAAGGGAAATTTTGTCACAAATGACAAAAGACTAAGGTCTTATAGGTCTGCTGTAGCTGAAGTACTAAACTTTTTCTCCGAATTCCAAATCACTAAAATTCCTAGAACCCACAATCTGCATGCTCATAGTCTGGCCACATTTGCTAGTACTTGCAAATTACCATTGGAGCCTAACAATTGTTTCACAGCTGAGATAAAACACAGGCCCTCCATTCCAAACAATGTCAAAGATTGGCAAGTATTTGAGGATGATATGCAAATAAACAATTTTTTAACGCTGCAACAAGAATTTGCAGGATTAAATATTGACACTGACAGAGCAAGTCAATCACAAATACTTGACAGAGCAAGTCAATCACAAATACTTGAAATAGCAAGTCAATCAAAAATACTTGAAATAGCAAGTCCATCACAAATACAGTTTCAAAAGATTACTCATCCAATATCACCTAGGACAGCAAAACAAATGCTAAATCCAACTATTTTCAACAAGGAAACATTCAGCAAATTCAACCAATCAATTGTGAAGAAGTGGCCAATGATGAAACTGAAATCATAGAGCTGAAAGACAACTTTCTGCCAACAGGCCTAACTCCGCTAGAGGACATCTTTGATTCAAATGATATTCCCAGGAAACCAAAAATGCATCCCTTAAATGCAGCCATTGAAGAATGCAACATTGGTACCACTGACAAACCCAAAATAATAAAATTGTCTACATCTCTACCTCCTGATCAAAAGCCTAAATACATTGACCTCTTTAAAGAGTTCTAGGATGTTTTTGCATGGAGTTATGAGGACCTAAAGTCCTATGACACCTCTGTTATCCAGCATACTATCCCTCTCAAGCCTGATCAAAAACCCTTTAAACAAAAACTGAGGAGAATCAATCCTATGCTCCTCCCAGCAATGGAACAAGAGGTACAGAAAATGTTCAAGGAAGGCATCATAGCACCAATCAGATTCTCTGAGTGGATTTCAAACTTAGTCCCTACAAGAAAGAAAACTAGAGAAATAAGGCTTTGTGTGGATCTTAGGAACTTGAATCAAGTATCCCTCAAAGACAATTATCCCTTACCCAAGATGGATCACATTCTCCAAAGAGTGGTAGGGGCCTCAAGGATCTCATTACTTGATGGATTCTCAGGATTCAATCAAATCCTGGTGCACCCTGATGACCAAGACAAAACAACATTTACAACCCCATGGGGAACCTTCAAATATGTAAAAATGCCTTTTGGATTGAAAAATGCAGGGGCAACTTTTCAAAGAGAAATGGATATTGCTTTTTCCAAAGAGATTCATGACTTCCTTGTCATTTACTTAGATGACCTTACACCTTTCTCAAAATCAGACCAAGAACATATAAAACATTTGAGACAGATCTTCCTAAAATGCAGGAAATATGGAATTTCCTTGAATCCCAAGAAGTCTCTATTTGGTTTGGAAGAAGGTAAGATGTTAGGACATATCATTTCAAAGGATGGCATAAGAATTGATCCAAATAGGATACAAGCTATCCTACAAATGCCCCACCCAAGAAATATCAAAGAACTGCAAGGATTCTTGGGAAAAATCAATTTCTTGAGAAGGTTTATCCCCAACTTAGCAGAGTTGATCAGATTGCTAAATAACATGCTAAAGAAGGATTCAAAAGTAAAATGGACTGTTGAAGCCAATCAAGCCTTTGAAGACATAAAGCTGGCCCTTACCCAAACCCCAGTTTTGACCAATCCTCAATTTGACAGAGAATTTATCATTTGCTCTTTTGCCTCCCAGCATACTATCGCTGTTGTTTTGTTACAGAAAGATGACCAAGGAAATGAGAAGCCAATTGCTTTCTTTAGCGGAGCTCTTAGAGATGCACCTCTAAAATATCAAATCATGGAAAAGCAAGCTTATGCTTTGGTCAAAGCCATTAAGGACTTTAGGATTTACATCCTTTATTCACATGTTGTAGCTTATGTACCAAGTCCTATTGTCAAAGACATTCTCACCCAAGAAAATTTAGAGGGCAGAAGAGGAAAGTGGATTGCCAACATTTTAGAATTTGATATTGAAATAAAACCTACAAAACTAATAAAAGGGCAAGTTTTGGCCAAACTAATGGCAGAAGCAAACTTCCAGGCCTTAGACATCAACCAGCTGGACAGTGAACCGAAGCTGGCGACTCCAAAGATCAATGTAGCCTTTGAACAATCCCCTTGGTACTCTGATATATGTTATATATTGCAAAACCTGTGTGCTCCCCCAGGATTGTCCAGAACTAAATGTAGGTTCTTAAAAATGAAAGCTTCTAAATTCTGTGTTATGGATGGAAATTTATTTTGGAAAAACCATGAAGGGATATTGCTAAACTGCCTAATTGAGAATGAAACTGACAATATCATAAAAGAATTTCATGCAGGTGACTGTGGTGGACACTTGTACTGGAAGTCCACTGTGGATAAAATACTAAGGGCTGGTTACTACTGGCCCACCATGTTTTCTGATGTCAAGAAATTCACCACCTCATGTCATAAATGTCAAGTGTTTGAGGGAAAGAGACAGTTGCTGCCACTTCCCTTGAGGCCTATCGCAACAGAGAGACCTTTTCAACAATGGGGCTTGGATTTCATTGGGGAAATTCATCCCTCATCTTCAGGCCAACATAGATGGATCTTAACAGCCACAAACTACTTCACCAAGTGGATTGAAGCTGTTCCATGCAGACAAGCAAATGATTCCACTATCATTCAGTTCTTGGAGAACAACATATTGGCTAGATTTGGCTGCCCTGACAAAATAGTAACAGACAATGTTGCTGCTTTCAGATCTAAAAAGATGGTGAATTTCTGCCATAAATTTCATATTACTTTGGGCCATTCCACCGCATATTATCCCCAAGGAAATGGCCTGGCTGAATCATCAAATAAAAGCCTAGTAAACATCATAAAGAAGGTGCTGGAAGAAAATAAGAAGAATTGGCATAAGAAGCTGGTTAATGCCTTATGGGCAGATAGACTAACAACCAAGAGATCAATTGGGACCAGACCATATGAGTTAGTTTATGGATTAGAAGCTAAATTTCCTTCATCACTAGGGGTGCCTGTTATGAAACTCCTTCAAGAAAGTCAAGAAGAACCAAATGATATGCAAAGAAGGATCAATTAAATCATATGTTTACAACAAACTAGAGACCAAGTTTTCAGCAGAGTTCAAGTTCTACAAGAAAAATTAAAGAAGGCCTTTGACAGAAGAACTAAGGCAGAAGATTTCAACATTGGTGACAAAGTCCTCAAGTGGGATTCAAGAAGGGAAGATAAGGGAAAACATGGAAAATTTGATTCCCTTTGGAGAGGACCATTTGCTGTCCAAGCGGTACAAGGAAACAACACTTATTTCCTTAAAAGTCTTAATGAAACTGATTTGGATGAAGGTCCTGTGAATGGCAGGATGCTCAAGCACTATTTTGACTACCACCCATAAGTGCAGCATGAGTTTTCCATTGTACATACTCAAGTGTATATATTACTTTCTGTGAAAATGTAAAAATGCAGTTTCTCAAGTTTTATTAACTATCAGCAAAAGATAAATAGATTCAGAGATCTACCAAGAAGGAAAGTGCACAATTTTGGGCATTTCAAAGCAGCATACTTCAAGTTTGGTAAAAGCAGTCAAGGGCCAAGGCATTCTGACCTGCTGTTCTTGGTCTTTCAAATGAAAAGCCACCCCCATGTGGAGCCACTGTTAGCTACCTATACCAATAGGTTTCATATTTCATGATTGATAATGAAGAGTTCCAAATATGTTCTGCTTTGGTCATGCAAAGATCACATATTTCCAAAAGAAAACAATCTGTGTATATAGCTTGATGTTGTCTAAATTTTGATGGATGGCCCAACAGCCTAATCTGGATCATGCCATGTTTTGAATTTCCAGTTGTAGAATAGAGAAAAAATTCTGTCCAAACTGTTTAATCTTGGCAGACAAGTAGCTTAGGTAGAGAAGAAAGGCTCCCAACTGCTTAATCTGGGACCTTGGAAGAAATAAGGGTAGAAGTAGATAGAAAAACAAAAGAAAAAGCCAGAGAAAAGAAAAGGCAAATAAGGGTCTGCAAGTCCAAGTGCACCCTCCAAGAAGAAACAAAAAATGCTAGGCAAGTAGATGGGTAGGCAGATGGGGTTGCAGAAGTGTCATTCCTTGCAAATTGAAGATGAGCTAGCCTATTTCACAAAGCAAAGTCAATGGATTGAGAAGTCCTTCCTCTCTATCAGGTGGCAGCAAAGCAAAGAAGCATGTCTAACCTCCCTTCTTCCCCCCTTCCCATTCATAACTAACATCCCATCATCAGTGGAGATTCATGGAAGAATTCATGGTTTTATGGGGGTTCTTAGTCCCTTAAAAGCCACATTTCTTGTCTAAAAATCTTTTCATTTTGATCTACTCCTACAGCTGAGTGGTTTTCAAATAAACCTGGTCATTTCACTCCTCATTCACCTCTTCTATCCATATTAACCCCTAACTCTATTATCTAAGTCCCCTATGGTCCCCTTTCCCTACTATAATAACACTATGGTGTATAAACCCCCAAGCATTCTATAAATATCCTCCTTTTAGCATTATAGCTAAATAGGTTTGTCTAAGGGAGACTTTAGTCCACCTGGGACTATGCTCAACCTTGTCAAGGGATTACTCTAACCCCTGGTTAGGAGTAATAACCTCTCCATAAGCCCTAACCTCACCTCTGCTAAAGCCCTCCATAAACCCTTTTTTCACAAATTAACCCAAAAACCCCAAAAAACTCACGAAAACCCTCAATCCTAAAGTTTTCCACCAAAAGTATTTAATTGAATATTTAAATAAACCAGCGGGACCCCCCAACCTGCACGATCCGTCGGAGGACCCGCCAGCCGTCCGATCTCTGCCGCCCAGATCTAACGGTGGGCGGTCATTTTCGCTTCCCGACCTGCCGACCTTTAGCGTCCGGGGAAAGCGGTTTTCCACCCCGTACAAGGGACGCGTGGCAGGCGGTGGGGTTGTTCGGAGCCCCCCTCCCCGATACCGCCTTTGCCCAAAGGTGGTGCGGGGAACCCGCTTACCACCATCCCGTTACCGCCTCCCCCTTGCGTCATGCTTGCGTCATCCTGACGTAGCGCCCTTCCCCGCCCCTGCGCCGTGTGGCCCTCCACGTAACCCTGCCACCCTATCCACCCGCCACCATGTCCTGCCACCCTGGCCTACACCTCAGCAGCCACGTCACCTCCGTACCTGGGCCCGCCATGACGTCATGCTGACGTCATCGGCGGAAAGGCGCCAAATACCCTATTTTTCCGAATTTTATCGTTAAATTCATGTGTTGAGGCATTTTCAATGTCATTTTCGCGTGAAGAAGGATATAGCCGTTGCAGCTGCCAAAGTGACTCCAGACCTCCAAATTCAAATTGCAACCGCTCAGATTCATCACTTCAACCTTCAGAGTTTGGCCCGCAAGCTATCTAAGCGTTCTGTCCAGGTATTCACCGTAATTCCTCTGTTTGGCCCATGCTTACCAATTCTCTGTAAATTACCATTAGAATACCTGTTGAAATTCATAGAAGCTCTACACCTATTACCTAAAGTAAGCCAAGGCAATCTGCATTGCCCCAGCTCTGTAATTCGACATAGAAACAGTCAATTTGCGGGTAAAAACTGTGAAATTACCTTTGAAGCGCCCGGCATTGTTCCCTTTTGCCGGGTGTACACACCAGCTGCAGCCTTTCACCTAAATAATTCCTCATACCCTCTGCAAATTGCCCTGAGCAGTTCACAATCCCTGTGAACTTGCTAAAAACTGCAGAAACAAGACTGTGTGTTTTTCATTATAAGACACAGTTCAGACATTGACTACAATTGACCTGGCATTTTGAGCTCTTAAAACTTTGCAAGCCATTTAAATCCTTTTTACTCAAAATCAAATCATATAATGGCTGCTTCTGCATCCTCATCCCTCAGTGTGGCTCCATTAAATCCACCAAATAAAGAGCTGGAGGCCTTGGCATTTGCTGACAAGGACTATCTTATTGAAGACTTTGAGGGTGACAGGGACTTCTTGCAGACCTTCTGCCAATTAAGAGAGGACTATAAGGATGGTCATGGTACACATGGGATATGGGAGTCAAACCTGCCATACTATTGTCTCCCAGCTGTAAATGTCTTCCCTGAAATCATTCACCTATGTGCTGAAAACTATGATGTGCAGCACAGAGCTATTAGCACTCCATCTGGAAGGATCCTTTTCTACATTAATGCTGAGTCCATCAACAAAATGTTACATTTTGATCAGACAGAGTTGCTAATCCCATTTTCCATGAACTATTTGCTGGACACTGGTGCCAAGATGACCAGTGAGGAGATTCAAAAGGTCACCAGGAATTTCATGAAACCTGAGTGCCAGCCTACAGGGCCACCTCCCTACTTGCATGTCCATTTCAATGATGTAGGCAGGCTTTTACTGGACATGATTGCCTATGTGTTGGGATACAAAAACAGTGAGCATGTGGATAAAACAATGCTGGTATTGCTATTTGCTTACAGCCCACGCCAACCCCCTGCCCGCAAATATAACTTTGCTAAGTTCATAGCTAACAAGATTCATGATCAGTTGAGCAGAGTGGACAGACAGGGGGTCTTCAAGTACTCGGCCTATATTTACCACCTGTTCATGTACTATCATCCTGAAGCCTTCCCATGCTACATCAAAAGGCTGGATCACAGAGGGGAAAGAAGATCTGTCATCTTCTGGACCTCTGTCTATCACAAAGTCACAAATTCACCCTATACCTACTGTGAATTTGTTGACCAATTTGTATACCCAGTCTCTTGCCTGTTGATGAGGTCCCCTCCTCCCAGAATATCAAATGAGATCAAGAAAGCTCTGCAGCTTTCCAAAAAATATAAAATAGGTGACTGGTACCTATATGAGAACCATACTGTCATTAGGATCTATGGCTGTGAGCTCTGTCCATACAGGCTCCCAAAATATGTACCTATGAGGTTATTTGCCTTGGAGTATTACAGGCAGTTGATTCAGTCCGACCTCACCCATTTCCACAGCGCCAAGAAGAAGGTCCACCTCAAGTTAAAACACCAGTTGGGCCCCTTCATCATGAACAAGAAAGAAGGGTGGGAAGATGCAGACCTAATCCTTAAGGATAAATACAAGCTGTCCTATAGTTTTCGGTGGGTCCATTATGACCCTGAAGGTTTCATCACTGCTAGGAGAAACAAGTATAGGCTTATAGGCATTAAGCATTGCCAGTACCCACACATTGAAAAATATGCCAACCTGCAAGAATGGCAGATGGATACTTTAGTTGAAAAACTAACTGAGGAAGAGACAATGCTAAAGAATAGGAGGGAGCTTGAAAAAACTATTGACCTAGACTATGTGCAGCAGGTACCTTTCAGACCGCCTTATTCAGTGGGAGAAGGGACCTCGGCCATAAGGACTGCACCATCTACATCAGCACCGGTGACAGACAAAGGCAAAGGCATAATGGGTGCAGAGGAGGAAGCAGTGAAGGAAAAGTCTGCCCCTGTAACAGAGCAGCAAACAGGGCAGCAAACAGAGCAGCAGCCAGAACAGCAGCAAGGGAAAACTGTCCTACCACAAACTGGGCTGCCAGCAGCTCCAGCACTGCAAATTCCACCCCCACAAACTGAGCCAGTAACTGCCCCAATTTTGCAGACCCCAGCACATGAGGAAAGGGGTACAAAAAGAGATAGAGAAGAGTCCACTCCTCTTAGTGGATCCTCCCACCAGCCAAAAGCTAAAAGGCAAAGAGCAGACTCCCCAGAGGTAGAAGACATTACTGAAGATGTCTTGGACAGCGCAAAAAAAGACAGGGAGGGCAGTCAGCATACAGGTACAAGCTCCTTTCAGCAGGAGCAAAATTTACAACTCGGTTTGGAGGTGTCCTCTTCTTCCCAACAAAGCAAGAAGCCCAAGAGAACTAAGGCTTCTTTCAAGCAAATAAAGGCTCAGAATGAGCTACTAAGGGCTGAGGTCTACAAGCAATTCATAGATGCAACACCAGCCCAGCAAGAAAGGCTAATGTCGGTATATGACATTCAGCAGGAAAAGATAATCTTCAGCCACTTTAAGCCCAAAGGGCTGCAGCCTAAGACAGCTGCAGATTTTGTGAAGACAAGGGTGGAGGTCCTAGCCAGAGATATACATCCCATGGACCAGATTGAACTCCATAAGCAAGCTGGGGAGATGGTCTATGCAACCTTGGTGGAGAAGGCCACCATGGCCCATGAGCTAAAAGAGTCCCTAAAAAACACCAACACCCAGTTGGATTTTGAGAGAATGTCCTCTCAGGCCAAAGACAATAGAATAAAGTCTCTTGAGGAGATCATCATTGATCTAGGACATGATCCTAGTGATCCAACGGGTGTGAAGGCCCTCATGAAGAAGAAGGATGATGACCTGAATGCATTGAAGAAGAGGTTGAAGCTGCAGCCCACGGAGCACCCTCAAACAACAGAACTTCAAAAGCAAAAACTGGCCGAGGACCAACTAGACCTCCTAATGCAGCAAGACCAGAGGATCAGAGAATTGGAGAAAGAGCTGGAAGGAGCACTACAAGATAAACAGGCAGAATCCACTTCCCAAGCTCCTCCAACTACTTCGACAACAGCAACAACTTCAGGGACAACAGTGGCCCCCACAACAGAAGCAGCAGGAACAGCAGCAGCTCCAGATGCCAGCCCAAGTGTAGAAGAATTGACCAAGGCCGTCAAAGCAATGGAGATCCAGGCAAATGAAATAAAGAAGGCCAAGGAGAAGGTTGCAGAACTAGATGCCAAGTATGACAAGTCCAAAGTGACTGTAGCAGAACAGGGCAGAGAAATAAAGTACCAAAAGGAAAAGATAAAGGCCTTAGAGAAAGAGTTGAATCTGGAGACTGCTATGGCCGACATAAAGAGAACCTATGGGCCAAAATTGGCCAATCCATCAAATAGCAGTGGAGGTCAATAAAAATAATGCATGAGCAGATGGATTTAATGGGCCAAGCTCAAGCAGAAATTCAGAAGGCCAAGACAGTGCTAGGGAACAGAGCAGAGCAGGCAAACAGAATAATAGACTTCCTGAACAGGCAAGAAAGGGAGGAATTGGCAGCTATAGGCATTCCCAACAGAACAGAGGTTGTCCTCTCTGCTAAGAAGATACTAACTCTCAGGAACTATATACAAACAGTGGAGAGGAAGTACTATGAAATGCAAGTAGATGTGGAGGAATACAAAGTTAAAATGGGAGTGCCGCAAGCAAAAGGCCTGCCCAGCTTACTAAGTGGTGCAGGAAAACTGATCTCTCCAGATCAAATGGCCAACAGAATGGCAACCACTATTGAAAATCAGATTATTGCATCTGGCAGTTCATCTGAACAAGCAGGGCCTCCCAAAGGGCAGAGCTTATATGACAAACTTGAAGGCCTGTTCTTCATTGAGAATGAAGTGAATCACCTGTTTGAAACCCCTCCCAATCTTTATAGACATACAGAGGCCGAGGAAACATTGATAAAGATGCGCAGACATCAAATGCCTAAGGAGGATTGGTGGCAATTCATGCTTCAGATTTTGCCACGATAGCTTCAGTCATTCGGCCACTGCCAGCTCCAGGTCACTACAAGACAAATAACATGACAAGTGTCAGCAGTTAAAGCAGCTAAAAAGTGACCCATCACATAGAATATGACAGCTATCCAAGTTTCAGACAGCACATCTCCAGCCGACTCTAACAGCCATAAAGTCCAAATATCTTCTGACTATTTTGACAACTGAGGCATTAAGGAATTACTGCAGCATTCACTCCTTCAGCTACTGCGTTCCAGAGATTAGCATATCATAAATGAGATATTAACTCATTCGCTGATATTTTTGATGTAAATTTTGTATATATACTCCCCTGAGTAACTCATAAGGGGTTGGTAATTTTCTCTATGAGACAAATGTATTATACACTTTCTGAATTATCTAATACAAAGGGCTGGATGAGCTCAGTGATTTCCTGAAATATTTGATGTCTGGATGATGCTCCATGTGCTGATGCAGAATCCCTGTGCTGCCTGACTAAATAACAAGTTTTTTCCTTAATCTATGTTCTTGTCTTTCTTATGTTTATCAAATCATACTCATCTTATACTAAGCTAGCAGTAAAAAGAAAGAATAGTGCAGGACTTGTTTCACTACACCTTGTACTCAATTTTTACTACTGTAAATGTTTGTCTTCAGGATTACTGTGCACATGAATTCTTAATTGCTCATGTAGCTGTTAATTCTATATGTATGAATATCACCTAGAAATTCTTAAATGCTCCTGGGTCAATATTCTCACTGTCTTACTCCAAAAGTTTACTGTAAGATTCTTAATTTCCTTGCATAAACTGGACACAACCCACCCAATCACTTTATGAAAGTTTATTTCTCAGACACTAACCTTGCTCTGCAGCATCACTACAGCAAATCACTCAGCACCTCAAAATAACTAAAGGACCACTGACTCCATAGCCCAATGGACTAGAACACTTTGGAGAATGCATAAGCGCCTTGACTGAAATTATCATCCAACCAAAACTTTAAACAAACCTGAACTTATAGCTAGCCTAAAATCAGTACAAAACAGAGATAAATTATAAAGAGAGAGCCCTCTCTGATTACAGTTTGGCTAGAAACTGTGGTCCAAAGATTGGTTAGTGGTTACCCCGGCCGTATTCCCTTGGGAGTCAAAGGGAACAACCTGGGTGTTAACAGAGACATATACCAACATGCATCTTAGTTTAATTCTTTTGTGGTTGAAATTAAGGGGGAGTGTTGGAGAATCTAATTCCAACCACCTTCTAGGTGTCAAAACCATCCATCGAAGGGTCCTAGTTGAGTTCCAGTTAGTTCAGTTGATCTGAATTGGATCCTAAAGACTCTCTAAGTTTTCATGACTGTTTCAAATTATGCCAAAAGATTCAAGTCTTAGAAAAATAAAAGCTATCAGAAGGAATAATCGTAACAGTTGTAGTTGTGGCCAGAGCAGAGCAACGAGGACCCTCGGTCGAGCACGTAGACCGTTGGCCCATGGTAACGCGCGCTGGCACAAACTGGAAAAACTGGAGGCCAAATCAAGAAACTAGGGTGGTTTCTGATACACGATTAGCGCAATTAATCGTGTATCGCAGGGCGTCCCCCTTAGTGAAGGAAATCCCCGAAGCGCCCAGACCTGAAAACGCTATGAAATGCAAAAAAGTAATGCATTCGGTTCCATAGCGTGGGATTCCACAAACCAGCAGGATATCACAAGGCCTCGAGGCGGTAAGTAGTTTTGACTGAGTCCCACCCGATGCCACACATCGAGCGACACGCGTCCAGCGGATGAGAGAGAAAACCGCCCGCATCGGACGCGTAAACGTCTTGCAACTTTCCCGCCCGATACAAATGACAACCGTCGGATCTGAGGGGGCCCAGATCAACAGTTGATGCGCGTCCCAATAAATGATCGGATTTGACAAGTCAAAAAGCAAGACTACAGGGGATTTGAAGTCCGACGTGGATGATGAGTTGGCAAACAATTCGTGTTTCGTGGGCGATCTTGAAGCAAACAGAATTAATGGCCATTCAAAAATGATTCAAGGAATCTGACACCTAGTTCATTAGGAAATAGGTGGCCACCTCCCTGTGAGGCGTTACCTAGTGATGATGACGCAGAGCAAAGGAATTCGAACAGACAGAGGTAAGGAAACCAGAAGGTCAGGAAGCAGAAACGAACAGTCAAAATAACAGACTGGCTTTAAAGCCATGACCTGATAGAAGCCGAGAACACAAAAGAAGGTAGTGACAAGAGTTAGCTAGACGCAGACAGCTAATAGCAGAAAACAGAGAGTAGAAGCCGAGCTGACCTGAAGGCAGCGTCGAGCCAGACAGAGCCAGAGAGAGTCAGAGAGTCTATGTACTCCATAGAAGGCTTGAGGGGTTCAAGCAAACTCCTCGGCATAGGCCTGTCATACTATTGTGACCATCAGAGGTCGAATTTCAGTAAGGAGAGTATGTGCACTCCATTCCTACTAACTTTTATCTATTTAGTGAAACTCACATTGAGCTCACTGTTGTAAAAACTTTGCTTGAAAACATAACAGAGAGGCCACCACTGAGAGCTGGACCAGGAGACGTAGCCCAAGAGCATTGGGTGAACTCCTTCTTAAACTGGTTGTCTTACATGTTTTCATGTTATGTTTTCTCTAACTGCCTCAGTGTCTATGTATTTTGCAATCTTATCGATCCATTGCATAAAGTAACATAGGCACATCCATGCACATGAGTCTATAATACCTTTAGTTCTTTGTCCTGGATAAATTCCAGATCAAGTGGTATCAAAGCATCTAGGTTACTAAGGTTAGACAAGCTTGTGCTGGATTTTGTTGTTGAATGCTAACTAGATCAAAGCTTAAATTAGGAGAAGGAGAGTTGGCTGAAACTAACCCAGAAATTGGAAGAGTCTATTCTAAGAGGAAAATGTCAGAAGAAAGTCCCTTGGAATCAGACCCCCAGTTCATGGATAGTTTTATGACCATGATATCCATGGTGGGGGAAATGTATAAGGAATTTAAGAAAAATAGAGATGAAGATTCATCAAACTCCAAACAAGACAAAGGAGTAGAAGAATCTCTCCTCCACGATCACTCTAAAGGCAAAGGGAAAGAAGAAAAATTTCTCACACCTCCTAATAGCCCTGAAAATAAAAAGAAGACATTTTCGATTAAATTAGATGTTAAATTTGATTTACCAATATATGATGGAGAGTTGAATGCAGAGAAGCTGGATAATTGGATCAGACAGATTGATGTTTATTGTAGTGTGCAAAGCACTGATTTAGACAAGAGTAAGATTCAGCTGGCCAGCCTATGCTTTGGAGGCACTGCCTTGGTATGGTGGGAAGGCAGGACACAATCTGACATGAAGAAACATGGTAAGATTCTTTCTTTCTGGAGTGAATTTGTTTCTGCAATTAAAAAGCAATTCTATTCACTAGCCTACATGCAACAAGCCATGATGAGCTAGAAAACTCTTCGACAACTAAAAGGGCAAAGTGTACAAGGTTACACCCAATAATTTAGGAAAAGAACTTTGATTCTAGGAATTTCTTTAGACTCACGTGAGACTCTGCTAAAGTATATAGGTGGTCTACACAGGCATATGAGGCACACTATCCTCATGTTTAATCCCACTAGCATAGATGAGGTATCTGTTCAGGCTACACATCTAGAAGCTAGAGGTAAGAATGAGAACCCAGAAGTTGGGGGATCATCAAAACCCACTGCGAGCAAAAATAAGGAGAAAAGAAAATAGAAATGGAAAGAGAGGAAGACAAACACTATACAGAAAAGCAAGTCTTCATGCACTCACTATAAGAAGGATGGGCATGATGATGAACACTGTTGGATTCTGCATCCGGAGCTGAAACCTAAGAAGTTTGAGGGCAAGAAGAAGAAGACTATTGCAGCTATTCAAAAGGATTTGGGGTCAGACTCAGGAGATGAAGCAACAATCATAGCCATAGGTATAAAAGGTAAAAATTCTTAAGCATCTACTAGTAATTCTGCACAATCTACTGATAATGAAGAAAATGAGAGAAAAAGACAAGGTTTTTCATATTCGAGTTATTTCCAATCATCAAAATATTGATACTTTGTTTGATAGTGGCTCACAAGTAAATTTAATTTCTGAAGCAATTGTAAAGAAGTTGGGATTACTAACCACACCTCACAAGAAACCATATCCATTAGGTTGGTTATGTGATAAAGCAAAGCTACAAGTGACTAAACAATGTAAACTTAAGTTTTCTTTTGGGTCAGCATTTGTAGATGAGGTTGAGTTAGATATAGTTCCTTTGGATATATGTGGAATTGTTTTAGGAAGTCCTTACTTGTATGATAGAAAAGCTATTTTCGAGTTGAGAACAAGTATCTACTCGTTAAAGATGGAATCAAATATATTGTAAGATCTCATAAGCTCAAGAATAATTATACTCTCATAAACTTAGGGCAGATGAAACGAATTGTAAATTCATGCAAATAATTTTCACTGATGGTTGTAAAGGAAAAGAAACTTGATAAAACCAATGTATTTGAGGGTTTTGATGCTAAACAACAAGATGATTTAGAAAAAGTTGTTTCAGAATATGATATATTGTTTCAAGAACCTAAAGGTCTGCTGCCCAAAAATGAAATAGTGCATGATATTAATTTGCAGCAGGATGCTCCATTGCCTAACATCGGAATGTACAGGTTGTCCGCTTTAGAGAATTCAGAAATCAAGAAACAAGTATAGGAGCTACTCGAGAAGGGGTTCTTCAAACCTAGCACATCACCATGTGGGTCTCCAATTGTTTTGGTGAGAAAGAAAGATGGCTCATGGAGAATGTGCATTGATTATCGAGCACTAAATAAGATAATGATCAAGAATCGTTATCCCCTTCCTCGCATAGATGATCTATTAGATCAGTTTAAAGAAGCTATTTATTTTTTCAAGTTAGACTTGCATAGTGGCTATCATTAGGTCAGAATTGCAGAGCAAGATGCATGTAGGACTACTTTCAAAACAAAGTAGGGATTGTATGAGTGGTTGGTTATGCCTTTTGGCTTAACTAATGCTCCCGCTACTTTCATGAGAGTAATGAAGGATGTACTCAAACCTTTTCTTGATGATTTTGTTATTGTATATTTGGATGACATTCTTATATTCGACAAAATGTGGGAAGAAAATTTAAAGCATGTTAAGCAGACTCTAGATGTTTTGAAAAGAGAAAATATTTATGTTAAACTCTCAAAATGTGAATTTGGAAAAACATCTTTGAATAATTTGGGTCATATAGTAGGGGGTGGTGAATTGAAGATAGATCCCTCTAAAGTTGCAGTCATTGTAAACTGGCCTAAACCCAAATCTGCTATAGAAGTTAGAAGCTTCTTAGGAGCAGCACAATATTGGAGAAAGTTTATTTCTAAGGTTTCCTTCATTGCAACTCCCTTACATGCTTTAACAGGATTGAACAAGGTGTTTCAGTGGGGAGGCAAACAACAGAAAGCCTTCAACACCTTGAAAGAAAAGATTAGTACAACACTAGTACTAGCACTACCCGATCTTCAAAGACCATTTGAGATTGAAATAGATGCCAGTGACTATGCCATGGGAGCAGTGTTGATGCAGCACGGTAAACCCATATGTTATCATTCTAAGACATTTAATTCTGTAGTAGTTAACTATCCCACATATGATAAAGAATTGTATGCATTAGTACAGAGTGTGAAAAAATTGGAAACATTACTTAATGAGAAAAGAGACAGTTATACATACTGATCATCAACCACTTCAATATCTACACTCCCAAACTAAGTTGTAGCAATCAAGACACTATAGATGGATGGGTTTTCTACAACAGTTTCATTTAGTCATCAGATATAAAAAGGGCATACACAATAAAGTTGCAGATATGTTGTCCAGACCAATTATAAATGCATCTACTATACTTAAGCATAATTCAGTATTGCATGAGAGCTAAATTGAACAATATGCTCAAAATATATATTTTAAAGACGTATATGCAACTTTAAGTCAAGGCAAATGAGTAGAAGAATTGGATTATCATGTTAAGGACCAACTCTTGTATCATTTTGGGAAGCTATGCATTCCACTAACTAAAAGAGTAAAGATAATTAGAGAAGCACACACTTCTCTAATATTAGGTCACTTTGGTGTAAATAAAACAGTTGCACAGTTGCAAAAAAAAATTTATTGGCCAAAAATGAATGAGACAGTTTCTAGATACGTAAGAGGGTGTACCATGTGTGCTAAAAGCAAGCCTAGTAATAGAAAACTAGGCTTGTACACTCCACTACCAGTTCCTTCTCATCCTTGGGAAAGTGTTTCCATAGACTTTGTTGGAGGACTACCTAAATCTAGGAAAGGTCATGACTATTTATATGTTGTTTTGGATAGGTTCAACAAAATGTGTATTTTAATACCTTGTGACAAATAGATTACATCTGAACAAACTGCAAAGTTGTTCTTTCAGCATGTATGGGTTCATTTTGGATTACCCACTTCCATAATATCTGATCGAGATACCCGATTTGTTGGAAAATTTTGGTCAAGTTTGTGGTAATTGATGGACACCGGGCTGAAGAAGAGCACAACTTTTAATCCACAAACAGATGGCCAAACAAAAGTGGTCAACAGGACAATGATCCAGTTGCTCAGAGGCTATTGCAGCAAGCATCCCAAACTTTGGGATGAAGATTTATGTTATGTATAGCATGCTTACAACCGAGCTAAACATTCTTCTACACAGAGATCTCCTTTTGAGACCTGTTTTGGTTTCACACCAAGGTCTCCCTTGGATTTTGTATTTGGTAAAGACATAGCAGTTGATGGATATAGTGATGTGGACAAGGAAACCAAGTTCATTGAACAAATCTAAGAGATTCACCAGGCAGTATAGGAACAGCTGGAAAAGAGCCAAGCCATGTACAAGTCAAGGCATGACAAGCATCAAATGGAGCATCGTTTCCAAGTTGGTGATCAAGTCTAGCCGTATATCAGAAAGGACGGAATGCAAGGTGAAGGTAAGAAGCTGAAGCCAATAAGGTATGGACCTTTCAAGATACTTGAGAAAATTGGTGAGAATGATTTTCGTCTTGATCTACCAGCTTATATGCACATCTACTCCATTTTTAATGCAGACAGCTTGAGACTATTTGAACCTTCATTAATTGAAGATCCCAAAGAGAAAAGTCAATTCCCTTCTATTAATGATCTGTTGCCTGAATATCTTAATGAATTGCAGGAAGATACAGTTTTGGACAGGAAGGTAAGAACTACGCACAGAGGGGATGTTGAGTACCTCAGGATTGGACTCGAAGGTTCAAAGCCAAGCAATGTGAAATGGATAGAAATTGAGCAAGTGAGGAATCAATACCCTCACTTGATTGATGCTTAAAAGGAAACCAAATTTTGGTGGTCGAAAAGCTTTTTCAGTGGGAAGGTCGTGATCTGAATTGGATCCTAAACACTCTCTAAATTTTCATGACTGTTTCAAATTATGCCAAAAGATTCAAGTCTTAGAAAAATCAAAGCTATCAGAAGGAATCCTCGTAACAGTTGCAGTTGTGGCTAGAGCGGAGCAATGAGAACCCTTGTTCGAGCGTGCAAACTGTTGGCCCATGGTAACGCACGCTGACGCAAACTGGAAAAACCGGAGGCCAAATCAAGAAACGAGGGTGGTTTCTCGCAGGGCGTCCCCCTCAGTGAAGGAAAGCCCCGAAGCGACTGGACCTGAAAACGCTATGAAATGTAGAAAAGTAATGCATTCGGTTCCATAGCGCGGGATTCCATAAACTAGAAGGATATCAGAAGGCCTCGAGGCAGTAAGTATTTTTGATTGAGTCCCGCCCGATGCCACACACCGAGCGACATGTGTTCGGCAGATGAGAGAGAAAACCACCCGCATCGGATGGGTAAATGTTATGCAACTTGCCCACCCAATACGAATGACAACCGTCGGATCTGGGGGGGCCTAGATCAACGGTTGAGGCGTGTCTCGATAAATGACCAGATTTGACAAGTCAAAAAGAAAGATTACAGGGGATTTGAAGTCCGATGTGGATGATGCGTTAGCAAACCATTTGTGTTTAGCGGGGGATCTTGAAGCAAACAAAATTAACAACCATTCAAAAATGATTCAAGGAATCTGACACCCAGTTCATTAGGAAACAGGTGGCCACCTCCCTGCGAGGCGTTACCTAGTGATGATGACGCAGAGCAGAGGAATTCAAATAGACAGAGGTAAGGAAACGAGAAGGCCGGGAAGTGGAAATGAATAGTCAAAAGAACAGACTGGCTTTAAATCCATGACCTGATAGAAGCAGAGAACACACAAGAAGGTAGTGACAAGAGTTAGCTAGACGCATATAGCTAAGAGTAGAAAACAGAGAGTAGAAGCCGAGCTGACCTGAAGGCAACATCGAGCCAAACAGAGCCAGAGAGAGTCAGAGAGTCTGTGTACTCCATAGAAGGTTTGAGGGGTTCAAGCAAACTCCTCGGCATATGCCTGTCATATTACTGTGACCATCAGAGGTTGAATTTCAGTAAGGAGAGTCTATTGACTCCATTCCTACTGACTTTTATCTATTTAGTGAGACTCGCGTTGAGTTCACTGTTGTAAAAACTCTGCTTGAAAACATAATAGAGAGGCCACCACTAAGAGCTAGACCAAGAGACGTAGCCCAGGAGCATTGGGTGAACTCCTTATTAAACTTGTTGTCTTACATGTTTTCCTATTATGTTTTCTCTAACTGCCTCAGTGTCTGTGTATTTTTCAATCTTATCAATCCATTGCAGAAAGTAACATAGGCACATACAAGCACATGAGTCTATAATACCTTTAATTCCTTGTCCTGGCTAAATTCCAGATCATCAGTTTAGTTGATTTTCACTCCAATCATTTAATGTTGATGTCTCCAATGTAATCTTATTTAACTGATTCGTAATACTGAGAAGAGCTGCAACTCTCTGCTCTACATTTTTCATTTCTTGCCATGAAATACTTATCGTTTTATGGGTTACATTGACAAATTTTCAAAGTTATGAATTTTTTCCGTCTTTAAAACTTTGCAATGAATCCAATATTTATTGCTATTTGTGAAAAAATCAAGATTTTCAAACTTGAGAGTTATTGCATTTTGGTAGAAAATTCATTTGTTTTCATGTAAGCAATTAACTTTATCTAAACTCTTCCAATACACTCTCCTTCTTGTCAGAAAGTTAGTGGCTACCACCCTCATAACTCTTTTAATAGTTATTCCTAAGTACCAAGGAATACTTATGATATATAAATTTGTATTGAGACTTTTCTTCTGCACCATTCATTTAAATTTGTCTGTAACTACGTTATGGGATAAAGGTTCCCATTTAAAGTGTAGTAGACTTAAGATATAGTTCAAGTTGACTACTATCTCTAGCTTATATGATCGCTACTACACCCTAAATTATCAAGAGATAAATCTAGCATTTGAGGGCATTAAATTATCAATATTTAAATCTAACATATTTTGGCGTGAAAGTGAATATTTTATTCATCTTGTTGGAGGGTGTTCATTACAATTCATGTGAAAGTGAGTATTTTATTCACCACTTTTCTCTCCATGGTGTTACATGAGTTGATAGGTATGATTTTGATTTTTAAGCCCAACAATATGTTCGAAGTTATTTTATTATGTGGAAGTAAATTGGAGTAATAAGGAGGCCTGTTAAATACGTGAGTCCTTATCACGTATTTCTTTAAATTTGTTTTATTTTTTATTTGAGGGAAAATTAGAGATGAGGCATGGAGGCATAACGAGTTGAAAATTTGGTGAAAATTTTGTTTTTTAATTGGTGCAAATTATTTTTATCAGTTATTTTTGGTGAAGTTTTAACTATTTAAATTATTGAAAAAAGGGGATAATCACAACACTTGAGGCATGGAATGATTTAATTTAAAGTATTTATTTGAGATTTGGCTTAATGATAAAGATAAAGTGGTGCATTAGAAATATGTATTTATATTTATTTAAGTTGGTATAAGAAAAGGTAAGAGAAAGAAATCATGGGTCACCAAAGGAGAATTAAACAATTTCGCTAATATGTATTTATATTTATTTAACTTGGTATTAGAAAAGGTAAGAGAAGGAAATCATGGGTCACCAAAGGAGAATTAAACAATTCCGGAGAGAACTGAAGCAATTGAGGTCAAAGAATCAAAGGGAAGAAATTGCAAAAAAAATTGGAATGTTTCCAGCAGAAGAACTTATATATGAGGACCAAAATATAGAATTGGGCCAAATCAATGAAGAATTTGAAGTAACGGATGCAATATTGAAACAATTAATGTTTGTTTTTCCACCTTTCTGAGGTACAAATTTTAAACTTTGGGCAATAAAAATGGAGGGACTGCTTAGTTTAGTAGATTTATGGGAATTTATTTAAGAAAATTCTATAAATTCTCAAGATAAGAGTAGAGGTGCAGTAGCATTGTTTCTTATTATATCAGCACTAGACGATAACATCTTGTCTAGTATTTTGCATGAATATGGTGAAATACATAATGCAAAAATATTTTGGGATATTCTAGAAATGAAGTACAATGTGAGCGGGAGCAAGATGTTTGAAGAGTCACCAGAAGAATCTACAAAGAATGTTATAGGAAAAGAGAGTGAAGGAACTGAAGAACTTAAAGTGAAATATGATAATGAACAAATTTCAAGAGAAAGTTGGTCCCAAACGTTGTAGGAAAATAAGCTCATAGATGAATTCCTCAATGGAGCACTAACACAGGTTAAAGATCAAATGGATGAGCCACATGAAACTAAGTAGAAAGATTTGGTAGAAGAAGACAAAGTTGGAAAGAACTCAAATTATGATGTTCTCATGAATGTTTCTCAATGTGCAGATATTAGCAGCAACTAGGAAGAGCTAACAAAATTTGAAAAATAATTAAAGTTCTATTGTAGCGGCTACAACCACCATCCAAAATTTTTCCTTCGCTTCGTTTTGGAGCCTTCCTCCCTAAATATTAGCATCTTGTCTTCCACTACTCAAGTACTTATGCTTTCATTTGAATTTATCTATTGCTTTACAGCTCGTGTTCACTTATTTTATTTTTTCTCTAACCACAAATTGACCCTGTGACTTGGTTGATCTGTTTCTTGAACTACCTTGGAAAACTGCGTGGTCCTAGAGGGTATCCATCCTTACTCTCAGGAATTGCACAGAGCAACCTGGCAATGAGCCATACTCTCAAGAATTGTGCAGAACAACCTAGCAGTGAGCTTCAGCTCTAGAAATGCACAGACCCAACTGACAACTTGTCTTTAACTGGGAAATTGCTCAGAGCATGAGAGGTAGTCAGAGCCACTCAGCCTAGGAATTGCGCAAAACCATTCCTTAGCTGCTACATGATGCATGTGTCGGCAGGTTTCCTAGTTCCCTCCAGAACTATGCAATCTCTCCATGAATTTATGGTAGCCTTTCCTGAAAAAAGAAAAAAAAAACCTTCCCTAAAAAATAGGGATCTATTTTTAGCACTAGGAGTTATACTCGAGTTAATTTTAGAAACTTGTTGCCACTTGTCACTTTTTCCTAGAGTTTTTACATGCGCATCATAATCCCTAAATCAATATAATCTATTTAATGGAAGTTGAAAGAGCTCTTTTGCACATTCAATCTTGGATCTATGACATTCCCAAAGAATCTAGGAACCTTTGGCATGATTGGCACAACTTTTCTAGGTAAATTTTTATTTTCAAGTCTTTTGTTGTTTTTTCTATCACTTGTGTTTCCTTGGCTTGTGTGAGTGTCAATTTGCATGTTTTATTGAACAACCACTAGTGTTTTAGTTTTTTTTTAACTTGTAGAAGTGTTGTTTCAAGTTTTTCATTGTCTTTTTTAAGTGTCACATGCATAACCCCATTTTTGCACTAACGGTTTGTCATTGCAACGACTCTCTCCACCGCTTCATTGTTTGTTCGTTTGATTGATTTTTGCAATTGCTTTGATTGAATGCATAAATATTCACTCATATATGCACCATCCTTCACTCATGCATTCAGATCTACTCATTTTCAAGTTTTCCTTGGGTAGAGCTGGGCTACTTTGGCTCAGATCTACCTTCTCCTAACATGCACTGCACATTTTTGGAACTCAAGGCTCTTCCTTGGCACCAGGAATTGCGCAGAGGCTGACAGTGACTAGCTTTAGCTGTGCTCTGTGTAGTTGCAAGAGATAGTCCCCAGTATTTCCCACTGGGGTTACGCAATGTGTAGTCCCAACCACCATCAAGTTAGAATGAACTACGCATTGCGCAGTTCCAGTCCACAACAAGCTATACTAAATTGTGTTCTGTGCAGTTCCAGTCAGCAGTGCCTCTCATTGGTAGCTGGGACTGCGCAATGTGTAGATCCAACTGATAGTCTCTCACCTCTAAAAGTCACAACTTTGTAATCTTGCCCAGCAGTTGCCCAGTTTATTGTATGATCGATCCTTAATGTGCTTTGTGTTTTAAGTTGACATTTGCTTGTCGTGAGTATCCACTCTATCTCTTGGTATATTAATTGTTAAGAAGTCTCTCAACTATACAAGCATCATGCTTTGCAAGAGAGCTAGATCAAAGGACATTGTAAAGAGGAGCACTGTAGATGTGGTTGAACATGTGCCAATGAACTTTCCTATCTTTGTAGACACGTAGCTGTTCATAGAGAAGGACCTGAAGATTACATGGTAGGAAATAAAGGACATATTTGTAGGTAGTTTCAAGGAAGATTTGGAAGATCGACAACTCTATGTCAACATCCACAAGTCATGCTTGTACAGGGTTGTATGCATGTACCCCACCTTCCTGTGCACGAATATAGTTCACTAGATTTTTTCACGTACCGATCTCGAGATGATGAAACTGAGAAGTACCAGTGGAACACATATTTCCAGCTTCAGGATGCAAAACTACCATTAGACGTATCATTTTCCAAAGATGGTGAACTACATGAATGCATTGTTCTACACTGCAAACAACAATGTGAACACTAGAGACATCATGAAGTGTTGGGTAAAAGAGCCATCGAATTTCAGAGCGGCACCCAAGCAGGTCTACAAAACAAAGTCACTCAGGAAGGCTTACCAATTCTTGGTCATATTTTCATGCTGCTTGTATGGCCAAGAGAGCACGAAGACCTTCCCGCAGAGTTGGGTGGTTATGTTTGAGCAATTGGTAAATGAAGGAAGGCCATTCAACTGGTCTAACGTGTTGGCTCTTCAGTTAAAAGTGCATGTGTTTAATGCCCAGATTTCACATAAGGATGAGCAATAAATATTCTTTATGTTTGCGTACCTACTTGATGCAATCTATGGCCAAGAGTAGTTCCCTAGCATGGGTTGGACATGGACACCATCAGAGGATGCTATGAACATCTATTACAATTTTTTCTCTAAGTGTAGCTATGGAGGAGTCATGGCAAGGTTATCTAACCACTTCATCACCCCATTGTATAGGATGATATTCGAACAGGATCCACCATGCATGTCCCAAGAAGCGATGTAGCCATTGTTTAACATTGCAGATTGGTATGCCTCACCCAGTGGCACCTTTATCAAGATTTTTGGTGCGGATAAGCCTCCGCATGAGCTACTAGGGTTTGCCACGGACAGGTTGGTCATGCAAGAGATTGCATACCACATCTCCACAGGGTTATCAGTAGGACTGCACATGAGGAAGAAGGCACCATGGCCCACTCTTCCTTTATGGATTAGGTTGTACGAAATTTGTACCTTGAAGGATGCAGATGCCGAGGCCAAGGACTTGAAGAATTTTGGTTTTGGAACCAAGATTTTCAATCTGTATGACCCCCACTGCATATGCAAGAACCAATGTGGAAAGGTGTATTACCAATGATTCCATGGGGCATGTCATTGGCTAGAGGAAGATCCTTGGAGGTATTTCTATAACTACTCTAGGCTTAAAGAACCAGTCAGCATAGTTGTAGAATGGAGAGAAACACTATAGGCAGCAACACCACAGGAAGCAACAACAACAATAGTAGTGAGAAGAAAACTGACACAAGACAAAGGCAAGAGGAAGATTGCCTAGAGTGCAAAGGCTGAGAAAAGCTACAAGTTAAAAGAAGATCCTCTTGTTGAGAGAGTAGCTTTGGAGATAGATGAAAAGAGGCGACAGTGCGAAAGGAGAGTAGAACGGAGGAAGAGAGATAAGAAAAGGTTGGAAGATACAAAGAGAAATTTGCAGGAAACATAAAAGAAGCTGAAAGTAGAGAAAGAGCTCAGGAGGAGAGAAGGGGAAGAAAAGTAGAAACAAGAACAAGAGGAAAGGAAAGGCGTAATGACATAGAAAATTGTGCCTATACAGGTTGAGACAACAGAGCAACCAATAGATGAAGAAGAGGGTGACTAGGTGCAGATTCGAGAATTTTCTCATAAAGTTGAGCAGATGGTTGAGACAACAAATATGGAGACACAACAAGAGCCATAGGACCAAGACATTGATCTCATGTTGAGGGCATCTGAGGTCGCACCACAATCTCTGTCATCTCCAAAACCACAACTGGTCCCGAGAAAGAAAGGAGAGGATGTTCTCCTTGATGATGATCCGAAGATGGATGTGTACAATCTATCATTCGACAAGTCACAACATAGGATTGTACAGGCACGTAGAAAGCAACTCCTGGATGATCATGTAGAAATTCCTACTATAGATCAACAGATTATGGAATATACTAAAACACAATACAAGATCTACTTCTACAACACTTTGTGGAAGCTTAATCGAATTGAGCAAGATCAAGAGAACACATATAACTGGGAATGAGAAATCAATCACACATAACACAAAAGAAATATCCCGAGAAAGCCTCAACCTAAAACCCCAACTTTGTATTATCATACAAGTGGAAATCTTGTTCAAGTTACAAAAAGAATCAACTCTCAAGCTATCCTGCTCTCTCTATAATCAAACAATACATCTCACAGACTGAATAGACATTGTATATGTCCTCCTCAAGCCCCCCAAGTCTCCTATTTCCTTGCGCAATTTTTCTTGGGGTCCAATGATGTCACATGTGTGAATTGGCCTCATCACACTCACTAAACCTGGAGAAGTAACTGCACAATCCTCAAGGAAAGAATTCCTTCTGCATGCCAAGAATATTCATAATGGAATATTCTAGCAACTAATAGTACACTGCCCCTCCATCTGATCTCAACTGGGTCTCTATCTGAACTAACGTGCATGAGTTATTTATGAGAGAATCATCAGTTATCTAAAGTGCAGTAGTTACATGCATGCAAGCATTAACTAATTGAACTGACATTAATTCAACAAACTGTTTGAATTAATCTAACTAGACTTGACTCAATTAACTGAGCCAAAAAATTACAACTCATAATTAAAACTCATCCTTATCCTTTAACTGACGAATAAATTCCTCAATTAATGGAGAAACTATTGTATGCCCCCTCATGTCCCCACATAGACTTAAAGTTTTATTTTCCTTAACTAATTAACTCAAGATGAATTAATTAATTATTTTACAAACTGCTGCTAAGATCATATTCAAACTTTACTTCACTATTTTAGTTTAGGGACTAAATAAAATAGGAAGGTATCCCGAAATGCTATTTATAGAATGATATTTTTAGCACTTCCATTTTTCCATCCATTGTTGCTAAGATCAACACTGGCTGAACTGCTATTTATAGCAGTGCTATTTTTAGCAATTCTATTTTTAGCATTTCTTGTTGCTATTTTCAACACTCCCTCTCAACAAGAAAGGGATTATCAGTAACCCCAATCCTATCTTTGTGGAACTCAAACTTGCATCTTGATAATGCCTTAGTCAAGATATTTGCATCCTGTTCCTTGGTCGAAACATACAGCAACAACATGATCCTCTTGACCACACAGTCTCGAAGATGGTGATATCGGATATCTATGTGCTTGGACCTGTCATGAAAAACTGGATTCTCCGAGAGTTTGATACAACTCTGGTTATCGCAGTAGATCACTGTAGGATCCATCATCTGACCAAACAATCCCACTAGAATCTTCTGCATCCAAATGGCCTCACATGCAGCCTAACTAGCAACCATGTATTCAGCCTCTGTTGAGCTAAGTGCAACTAATCTCTATTTCCTGCTATACCAGGAAACTATAGCTGAACCAAGGTTGAAGATTCCTCTAGAAGTGCTCTTCCAATCTGATGGACTCCCTGCCCAATCTGAATTTGTGAAGCCTTGAAGCTTCACTCCCTATGTCTGTCTATACCACAATCTGAATTGAGATGTGCCTCTGAGGTATCTCAGTGCATGCTTCGCTACCTTCCAAAATAGCTTGGTAGGCTGAACTGTAGCTTTCACTGCAAAGTATAAGTCGGGTCACGTGTTCACCAGATACATAAGTGAACCCACCAACTGTTGATAAACAGTAGCAGCTACTACCTCACCTAAAGTAACATCCTTCTTCCTCCAATTCCCAGCTAGAGGAGTCTGCATGGGCTTGCACTTCTCCATATGAAAGTGCCTAAGTATCTCATTGGCATACTTTCCATGAGACACAAATACTTCCCCATCTTTCTTCCACACCTCCATGCTTAGAAATTAGTGCATAAGGCCCATGTCCTTCATCTCGAACTGTATCAGCTGATCATCACCTATCAAAATCACATCATTGACATAAAGAACAGTGATCAATGGTGTTCCTTCTACCATGATGTGGTAAAGGTTCACATCTGCTTCACTCTTGGTGAAGCCCAAATCGGTAAAATAGTTGTCGATCCTGGTGTACCAAGCACGGGGTGATTGCTTCAGCCCATACAGAGCCCGCTTCAGTCTGCACACATGCGACTCACGATCGAAGGTTTCGAAACCTTCTGGCTGCTCAATGTACACCTCCTCCTCAATCTTCCCATTGAGGAATGATGTCTTCACATCCATCTGGTGGATCTTCCACCCCATCTGAGCTGATAGTGCCAACATCGATCTAATCGATGAGTACCTTGCTATGGGAGCAAAAGTCTCATCGTAGTCGATCCCCTTGACCTGTGAGAAACCCCGGGCAACAAACCTTGCCTTATGTTTCTCAACACTGCCATCAGCTACCTGCTTTACCTTGTAAAGCCATCTGGAACTCACCACTGACTTGCCCTGAGGCCTTGGGACAACATCCCACACACTGTTTTGAATGATAGAGTTGTACTCCTCTACCATTGCATCAACCCAAACTGGTTGTTGCAATACCTCCTCGAATGAAGAAGGTTCGGTATCTACACACTCCCCAACCAGGGCCATGTACCCAGTGTATCACTCAGGTGACCTCCTCTGTCTGCACTGAGAATATGGTTGCCCCACATTCTCCTACGCATCTAGCATCAACCTGTTAGCTTCCCTTGAGCATTTCCGCCCATCTCTGGAAGTATCAGCATGAGTGGATGCCTCCACTCCTGGATCCTCTACATGTGGCTACTCTACATCAATATGAGGCTCCTCATCCTTAGGAAATGAAAGTTCCTCATCTGCATGCAACTCGAGCTTGTTACACTAAAAAATGTCACCATGGCTATTTACAGTCGGTATGGCTCTATCAACAGTCATACTACCCTCTTAAGCAAGTCTTATGCCTCTGCTCTCCATGTCAAACTCCAAAAAGAGAGAAAGCCTTTCTAAATGTATTTATCTCTGGGGACGCAGGTTCTCTCAACCTTACCTGCGGGGACGCACCCAAGGTTCACAAAAGCTGCGTCTTTGGACGCTCTGTATGTAAAGGTGCAGGTGCGTCCCCCTGAAAAGGTTAAAATGCGCAAGTTTCATCTTTAAAAAGTCACTTGTGGTCATTTCTAGAGCATTCTAGAAGGTTGTTTGACGTGTATTGAGCGCCTCCAGATGGTTCATGCACTCCTACCAAAGAGGAACTTATCCCATCAATAGGGGAGCTATCCCATCCAAAGAGGGGACTATCCCATTGATGGTGGACCTGATTAACTTCCTCTTGAGCACTATAAATACAGGCATTGGGCCAGAAGGAGAGAGGTTGAAAGCTATACATTTCTAAGGGTAAATGCTGCAGGAATTAGGACTCCCATTTAGAAGCCTGTGAGGAGAGATTGCCATCTTTACTTGTTCTATTTGGAAGTGGGTGAGCTTTGTCAAAGTAGAGGAAGACTCTTGTGGACCCTGGAAGGAGCTTGCACAACACCAAGGCTCAGGTTGTAATGGTTCCTTTTGATTACCTTTAATGCAAATTGGTCCATTCTTCTCAATAACTTGTTGTTTATGGGTTATTTCATGTACTCCTTGGTCTATATGTTGAATATGCTTTGTTTTATGTTATAATCAGGTGCTATTTAATTGTTTGACTGTTGGTGATTGCAGGTTTTGGAGAAAAGGAGGAGCTCATCCAGATCAACAAAGCTTGGACTTCTACAACAGCGTTTGGACAAAGGTAAGAACGAAACACTTGATTTCTCATATCATAATGTATGTTTAGAGAAGGATAGCTCCAGTTTGTTTTGTTTGTAATTAGAATGTCTTAGACTTCTAGGAAGGTCAGTTGTGTCCCCACTCTTGACTGATTCCGTGTGACAGAGCTCCCTCTCAAGTGATAAGCGCATGGCTTTCTACTCGTCAAACTTCAAATCCCTGCATACCACAGTCCTCTGAGTGGAAGGAAGGTACACCCGATAGTTGTTGGGTGTATCTGTGTACCCCACAAGTATTCCCAACTCAGCTATTGGGTCTAGCTTCTTCCTGGCATCTTTGGTCACATGACAGTAAACTAATGATCCAAAGATTCGGAAGTGACTTACAACAGGTCGCTTCCCATAATAGGCCT
The DNA here is from genome assembly GCA_031772625.1 of Pinus tabuliformis. NCBI lineage: Eukaryota > Viridiplantae > Streptophyta > Pinopsida > Pinales > Pinaceae > Pinus > Pinus tabuliformis. The sequence goes on along the minus strand of CM062819.1, from coordinate 82,593,116 downwards.
CCATAGGTGTCTTCATTCCCAGTGTACGGTGCAGGCTTCTGTTCAGCAAGTATACTACTGTATTGCATGCCTCAGCCCACAAATGCAGTGGTAGGATTTGGTCATGCAACATCGCTCGAGTTGATCCCACAATTGATCTATTCTTCCTTTCAGCCACCCCATTCTGCTGTGGGTTATGGGGTGTTGTCAGTTCCCGTTTAATACCTTCTGCAATGCAAAAGTCTTTAAACTGTTGGGAGACATACTCTCCACCGTTGTCGCTACGCAAGGCTTTTAGTTTCTTTCCAGATTCTTTCTCTACCAAGGCTTTAAACTCACAAAACCTCAAGAAGGTCTGATCCTTGTTTTGCATAAAGTAGATCTAGCATCTACGAGAAAAATCATTAATAAAAATAACATAGTACCTTTGTTTAGAGATGGAGGCTGTAGAGAAGGGCCCACAAACATCTGAGTGAACTTGCTCTAGGATTGCTCCAGCTCTACTATCTTGATTCGAAAAGGAAAATTTCACATACTTACCCAAGGTACAACCTTTGCATGTAGTCGTCTGCTCAAGTTTTCCCTTGGGTAATCCGGTAGAAATTTGCTGCATGATCTTTAGGGCTCCATGGTGTAAGTGGCCCAGTCTTCTATGCCATATCTCACCAACATCTTGGCTCTGCACCATCTCAACTTTGGAACTCAAAGCAGCATAGTCATCTACCTCCAGCTTGTAGAGATTCTTAACTTGAATCCCTATTTGCTTTGTCTGTCCAGTACTGATATGCCTCAAGAATACCTTTCCTTAACTAAAGACTACATCATAGCCTTTATCTTCTAGCATAGCAACAGACATGAGATTCTTCTTCAGACCTGGTACATACTTTACATCAGTCAGGGTGAGGGGAGCTCCATGCTCCCTCTGAAACACAACCATACCTTCACCTAAAACACAACACTTTCCATCATCGCCCATCTCGATCTGCATTTGGAGATCCTTCTCCTCCAAGGTACTAAAAAGATTCTTGTCACCTGACATGTGGAATGAAGCTCCATTATCCAGGTACCACACACATCCCACCATGGATGAAACCATGCATGCGATAAGCAAGAAATCCAGCTCAAACTGTGAGGCTAGTGCCTCACCATCAGATCCCTTTGATGAACCCTTCTTGGATTTCTTTTGTGGACAATTCGTAGCATAATGGAGCACTTCATGAAAATGAAAGCATCGCACTTTCGATTTGTCAATATTCTTCCCACCATGGGAAGAACTAGATTTGGGATGGGACGCCTTCCCTTTCCCTTTCCTTGCCTTACTCGCTAAGGCTAGATTTTCCTCATCATCTTGCTTCAATGAGGATCCATCTCTGGTGCTTCTTCTTATTTCCTCCTGCATCAGATCCGACCAAATTCGTTCCCAATCTGGCAGTTTTTCTCTTCTATTAACCAAGTCTTGGTAGCTATGCCAGCTCTTAGGAAGAATGAAGAGTGCAAGACTCACCATTTCATCATCAGCGGTCGTGATCCCTACACTTCCAAGCTCATCCCTGCAGGTGGTGAGCTTGTTCAGATATGTAGAGATCGTGTCACCCTTTTCACACTTGATCTTATGAAGCTTGTCTTTCAGCGCTAGCTTCCTTTGATTGCTACTATTTTGATATAAATCTTTCCATGTTTTCCACATCGAAAACGGAGTCTCCTTCCCATGGAAGCTCGAGACAACGTGGTCTCGAACTTCCTCCAGGAGGATTCTTCTTGCTATAGCCAAACATTTCTTCTGTTCCACCAATTGAGTAGCATCAGTCAGCTTGGGGACTTCTTGATCAATGAAGTCCTTTAGACCATTATCCTCTAACACCGCCTCCATGCAATCCTTCCAGGTTATATCATTCGAGCTGCCATCAAGGGCATACTCGAGTCTTAAACCACTAAATGCCATAGGTGAAATAGAGATGTGATAAGAAATCGATTTCTATATTTAGGAACCAAACTTCGAAATTCTCCTTCTTGTATACTATTCTTCACCTTGATCACCTTTGCTCGAATACCATGTGAAAATTCCTACTATAGATCAACAAATTATGCAATATACTAAAACACAATACACGGTCTACTTCTACAACACTTTGTGGAAGCTTAATCGAATTGATCAAGATCAAGAGAACGCATATAATTGGGAATGAGAAATCAATCACGTATAACACAAAAGAAATATTTCGAGGAAAGCCTCAGCCTAAAACCCCAACTCTGTATTATCATACAAGTGGAAATCTTGTTCAAGTTACAAAAATAATCAGCTCTCAAGCTATCGTGTTCTCTCTGCAATCAAACAATATAGCTCACAGACTGAATAGACATTGTATATGTCCTCCTCAAGCCCTCCAAGCCTCCTATTTCCTTGCACAATTTTTCTTGGGGTCCAATCATGTCACATGTGTGAATTGGCCTCATCACACTCACTAAACCTGAAGAAGTAACTGTGTAATCCTCAAGGAAAGAATTCCTTCTGCATGCAAAGAATATTCACAATGGAATATTCTAGCAACTAATAGTACACTGCCCCTCCATCTGATCTCAACTAGGTCTCTATCTGAACTGACATGCATGAGTTATTTATGAGAGAAACAATAGTTATTTGAAGTGCAATAGGGACATGCATGCAAACATTAACTAACTGAACTTACATTAATTCAACAAACTGTTTGAATTAATCTAAATAGACTCGACTCAGTTAATTGAGCCAACTAATTACAACTCATAATTACAACTCATCCTTATCCTTTCACTGATGGATAAATTCCTCAATTAATGGAGAAACTATTGCATGTCCCCACATGTCCCCACATAGACTTCAAGTTTGATTTTCCTTAACTAATTAACTCAAGATGAATTAATTAATTATTTTACAAACTGCTGCTAAGACCAAATTTGAATTTTACTTCACTATTTTAGTTTAGGGACTGACTAAAATAGGAAGGTATCCCGAAATGCTATTTATAGAATTCTATTTTTAGCACTTCCATTTTTCCATCCATTGTTGCTAAGATCAACACTGGATGAACTACTATTTATAGCAGTGCTACTTTTAGCAATTCTATTTTTAGCATTTCTTGTTGTTATTTTCAACAGATCACACATCAACTATCCACATAGAGGAAACGGTGATTGTATTAGATGTTAGAAGACATCCAGCTGTCATGGACGAGGCTTCTTAGGCTTATGTAGAAGACACGAGTTCAATGGTCAAGTTCTTGATAACAAAGAATGATTGGATGGAGAAGGACTTGCAAGAGACCAAGCAAAGAACAAAGCAGTCCACAGGATCTGCAATGAAAGAAATGAAGAAAGAAATACTTGCAGAGTGTTGGTAGGATAAATTGCTTCATTTTTAACCCCTTTTCCACTTCAAAATCATAACTTTAGACCTATGTTTTAACCTTGCAACCTCCTTATTCTTGCGATATTCCAAGAATCGTGCCTTTTCCTGCACTAACTTTATATTTCATATTTAAGGGTTATGAATGTGCTAAATTAATTGTTTTAATATATATTTTATACCTTTAATATTCTTTGTAACTAATATTTCCTTTCCTAAAGTATTTGATAAGCAACATATTGATCATTTCGTTAGGATGATCGAGTGCAGGTAGGATTCCTACACTGTTGGCGAATCCTAAACTACCGTGATAGCTCACTACCTAATGTGGACACCTTGTTCTAGATCGGTCACCTCGACTTGGGCTCGGAGCAGAGATAAGTTAGGGATATGATGAAGATTAGGTCGTTGACCAAATACTCAAGTTTAGCATTTTGTTATAGTCGAAAGGCTTAGTATGTAATATTATTGTTATTTTGCTATAGCTAAAAGGCTCATATTGTAATGCTGGATGTAATTTGGTTATGGCCATAGCCCTGAAAGGATGTATATAACGTAGGATTTAGATAGAAAATGGCAGTGAGCGATAACTATAGCAATGATACTATAATTTTTGTCTTTTGTAATTTTTATGGTATCGCCCTCGTTCTCGGCTGGATTTGAACTCACTATGTAAGTTTGTTGATTATTAATAGAAAGGGACTGTGCCATGTTATTTCAATCATGTATTGTAATTCTGTGTTGATGCATCGTTGAGAGCTGAATTTCCAAGTTTCCTAAACAAGGAAACGAGCTGGTTGGCTAGGGCCCAGCCAACCCAACTCATTCTCCCTTGTATTCTTCTTTCTCGTTAAAGGTGTCTTGATTTTGTTTAATGCAAAGTGTGAGTTAAATAGACGTTTTCATTCTTCCACAAAGTCCAGGTTCGATTTCATTTATAATCAATGTGTGACGGATCCGTGTTGTGCATGCTTAACTAAGTTTGATTTTATCCTTTGTTATTTCTTTCCTTCAAAGCTTAGCATTGTTTCTACTTGGATCGTGCAAGCACGTTATTTCTGCACTAGTGCATTTATAGTTTCGAAGATTGATTTCTTTGGTTCATTACCAAATCTTTTGTTCTTTTCTACCATATTAGCCTTGATGTGCTTCTGCAAGTGTGTGATCATCATTCTGAAGTATTCTTGAAATCTAGAATTAGATATGCTCTGGTAATTAGAGAATGAATGTTGTTATAACACATTAATCTATACCTTCACTTCATACTTTTCAGGGAAGGATCGAACTTCATATTTAATTATTTTAAAGAGAATCTTTCTGAGTTAAGATGGTTACGAATGCAAATCGGATTTGTTTGAATAACTATTATAGGGTTGAAGCCTGCTGTCACAATTAGATGATTTCTTTAGTTGCATGAAGGAGTTCCTTGATTGAAGAAAGTGTTCTTTGAATTTAGAAAATTAATTCTTATTTTGAAGTTGAGATTGGTTGAAGCATCCTTTTGTTTGTGGAAGTTATTTTGTAGTTCTATTCACCTTTGCAAACTCTTTCTTTAAGTTAACATATTATTTATTCTCTTATAAGATGAATTTGAAAACTTGGTGTAGGAATCTCTGCTTCAGTACACGAATCGATATCCTAATACAGGAAAAAAGAGCTCTAGTCCTGAGGCTTAGAACCCCCGCATGAGGACATAAATCTTTAGTACAGGTGTAAAATATACTTCCAGCATCTCAACTTTTTTATGGTACTAGTGCAAGCATATTGCAGGAGTACATGAATAACAACTTAGTGCAGGGCTAAAGATCTATAAAGAAGTCAGACATCTTCAAGGGTCCAATTATTAACCTGACATACAACTATACTGAAGATAAACATAGATTTACATTTATATTAGTCAGGATTGCTTGCAAGAGTTTAAGAGTTCCTTTCATTTATTTTTCTACAAAAGTACTTTGTTTCACATTCCAGCACTAGAATTTCTTTGGTGTAAATTGTCACGTGATCTTCTCTTTCCAATTCTACAAGATTGTAATTAAGGAAGTACGAATAGAGTTAGGAAGAGTTCATATCATTTCTTGTGCTTTGCCTCTAAGTTTACGAAACCCCCGTGTTGACAATTACGTGTTGAAGGAGTCTGCCTAACCGCAATTCCTACACCCAACATTTTGGCGCCGTTGTTGGGGAGGTAATTTGAAATTGGTAAGAACTTTCCATTTTCTGCAATAGGGGTAAGTTTGCTATTATTTTTTTCCTACAATATGATTTTATTGTTTTAAGGATTTTACGAGTTCTGATTTCTTTATTCATTGCAACAATTAACATATTCTTTTTCTTTACAAGCATTTGAATTTCTTTTTTTTTGGATTTGATTTTTAAAATGAATGCCTAAGAAAGGTAGGGATCTGAAGGCCAATAAGGGCCAATGAAATACTAAAAAATATGAAAACTCTTCTCGTATTGGACCTTCTTTTGTAGGTAGAAATTCCAAGCAGACCTAGACTCATCACACCGGAACAGTCCACTTGGATTCTGGAAACAGTGATTGAGGTGTGACACAACCCAAAAAGGGGGAGGCTAACGATGATCAGAAAGTTCAATTCAACAATAGTCAACCTTCATCTTCTAGAAGTGGTCCGATTGGAGACAAAACAATGGCTGATCATGAAGACCATGCTGAGGGGACTGGTAAGAATCAGATAAATGAAGAGCATACCACTTTTGGATTTCCAATAGTGAACTCAAAAGTGAATGTGCAAATGAAGAATATTTCACCTTCAACTCTTCCACAATTTCATGGTAAGTTGCATGAAGACCCGAATTCATTTCTTTTTGAGTTTGATATATTTTGTTGGAATTATGATTACTCTTTCGATGCCCAGAAATTAAATTTGTTTCCTGCAACTATGAAGGATTCAACCTTGCACTGGTTCATGGGACTAGGAGGAAACACTGTAAGTTCTTGGGATCAAATGAAGAGAGTGTTTTTTAATAAATATAAGGAATATTGTAAAACTAGAGAAATGTAGGACGAGATCTTCACCATTGTACAAGGTGATGATGAGACTTTGGAGAATTACTTAGAGAGAATTTTTGTATATACTCCAAAGGTCCATACACAAATTTGATTTAAGTATTATTCGAATTATGTTCCTACGAGGACTTATTGAGGATTCTATACATAATTTGAATTTTTTAGGACATGGAGATATTGCTTAGAAAACTTTTGAACAAATTTGTGACTTGTGCAGGAAGTTCTCACGAAATCAATTTAGATCCACTAGAGGAGGTCGAAGCAAAAATAACAAATTGGGATCTATAGATGCTATGATCATTGGCTTGGAGAATAAAATGGACAACATGAAAATTGAAATAATGAATATTGTTAGCAAACAAATAGACTCTTTGAAATTCCAGCAAAAACTAGAAAAAGAACAAGAGTCATTGTCTATTTTTTGTCCAAAATGTAGGAAAAAGCATCCTTTAAGAGAGTGTCCTGTTGATATAAAAAGTGCTAATAAATGTGTGATCTATGCAGAGAACCATGCCACTGAGGAATTCCCCTCCATACCTGGATTAAAATTTTTACTTGAAGGAGAGAATTTTGAACCTGAGTCGTTACATGCCATGGGAGCATGAAGGAACTGGCCACAGGTAAGTGTAGGTATGGTTCATGAACCGTATTTTTATGGTTGTAATGCACATCCATAATCCTATAATAATAATAATAATCACTCTCAACATTGGCAGCATGGGAACCATTTTCATTATTGACAGTGCTCTCAACCTTGTTAACAAGGATGGAGAGGGCCAAACCATTCATATCATTCCTATCCTCCTGATATTTCATCATATCCTCCTTCATATGCACCATACCATATGTCACAACCATCTTTTCCCTCTCTACCTTAGAAAGTCAAACATTTCGACCATTGCCTTTGCCACCACCATTTAGACCACCTCAACTACCTGCTCAATCGGTACCGAATCCTAATAATAAGGTGGTACACCTGATTAATTTAGTTGGACCATCCCCTCTTCTTATCTATCGAACCTTGTCGGTTAGGATAAATCAACTTCAATTGAGATCAGGGAGGGTAGTTAAACCAGAAAAACCAAAAAAAATCAATGGTGATCATTGAGGAGAAAAATGAGGAGGTAACTCCTAATCATTCGAACAATAATGTCACCATTCAACCCATTCCCGTGTTAGGATATTCCGACACATAGGAAATAGTTAAGTACAACTTGGTCTAGTATAGAGTTAGGTAAAGTGTGTTTCTTTACTATGTACATTTTATAACTTACAATCCGACGGTCACGATATGTAGTGATCCGACGGTTCATTCTCTCCTCAGTATTACCGACACTTGATCCGTGGCTTAACACCCGATTGGTCCATGATCTCTATTTAAAGAGAATGGAGGGTCATTTGTAGGGTAATCCGTCTATGAGAGAAGCATATGTAAATTTTCATTCTTTTATTAATAAATTGCCTGAAGTGGCCGCGTTGGCTTAGGCCGTGGACTGTTTCCCTCTTTGAGGGTTTTAACCACGTCAAAATACTAGTGTACTGATCTGTGATCTATTTGTGAGCGGTGTCCTTTGGTGTTCTGTTTGAGGAACTTACCCTGTAAATTCTTACATGGTATCAGAGCTATTTGAGGGTCGCGTCCGTTGGTGATCCAAATCTGAAGCCGGTAGAACTCCATCCAACTGTTGTTTCCTAGATCTACTGTTTCTAACTACTTTTGGGCCGAGAGGACTGCTCTGTTGTGTTGGGAGCATCTGTTCCAGTGTGGAATCCCTTTCATTTCACTCGAAAAGGTTTTCAGTAGCCCTAGGTACGTCATTTTTAAGATCTGGAGGTATACAGTGTTTATTTGCAGTTTACAGTTATTTTCTCTCGGTTTATTTTGGTTTCGGTTTATTTAGCTTTTTTTATTACCGGATATATACCTTTCATTTATGCGTATGGTCTTTTCCCTGTGACTCTGTGTGATCTGGGCAAATCAGAAACAGAAAGGAAAGATTTTTCTCATGCGTATGCTCTTTTCCGCTGCGCCTTAGTGTGATCTCGGAAAATCAAAAACATTGAGGAAAATATTTAGTTTTTTGCTAAAGCTAACTTCGAGCCGCAAGGTTCGTTTTTTTCTGTATGTCCGTGTTGGGTTTTGTGTTTTTTGTTTTGTAGGGAAAAAGAGCTTTCTCAAAGCAAGCACGCAACCTAAAGCATCAACCCCCCCCCCCCTCTCTCTCTCTCTCAAACTTTTTGTATAGCTCACTTGGTGCAAAGCTAATTTATGAGAGTAGAGGTCTTGCGTTCAAGTCTCCATTTTGTGGAGGCGGATTTTTCATTTCCACACATTCCCGCACTTCGTCGGTGACTTCTTCAAATTTTCTTCAAAAAGCCATAACCTCTTCATCCGGAAGCCGTTTTCAGAACCGTTTTTTTGAAACAGTAATTTTTCAAGATCTTTCCATTGCAACACTTAGTTTCAGCATCTATAGCTTCAGTTTCTTTTTAAATGGAAAGTCCATGCCAAGTTATTCTTGACAGCACCAACTACTTCCAATGGTGGTCCTACATTGTGGATTTACTTAGAAGTAAAGGTCTTTACAGATGAGCCACAGGCCAAGAGACCAAACTGAAAGATGAAGACAAGGCAACTAAATGGGAAAATAGACAAGACCAAGCACGTGGGTTGATAGGGATGTCTATTTCTCCAGATCTTAAATTCCATATTGCAGAACTTGATACTCCTGATGAAGCAATGAAACAGATTACTAAAGTCTTTGGAATTAAAAATGAACTTAAAGCCCATCAACTTGAAAATGAATTGCTTACATTGGACCCCAATAATTTTTCTTGCATTGAAGATTTTTTGTCCAAGTTCAAGACCCTTAGACTTCTCTTGGAAGGTGTTAAGGTTAAGAAAGAAGATAGTAGCCTTATCTACTCCATTCTTACTAAGTTGGGACCAGCCTATTCTGTGTTTGTTTCCACCTTCCATTCTACAAGAGAAGCCTTCATTTCTCAAGGACAAACCTACAATTCCCCTTCCTTTGATTCCTTTTGTGATTATTTAATAAGAGAACAAAAAAAACTCTTACACCTTGGTCTTCTTCATCTTGGAAACGCTTCTAAGAAAGCGTTAGCCGCCTAGCAGCAACCAAATCTAAAGAATCCTAAGAAGTTGTATCCTAAAAAGAATGGTCCTAAACCAAACAAGGGTCCTAAGCAATTTCAGCCTCAAAATGAAAAATCATTTCAACAAAATGATAAGACAAATAAAAACAAAGGGAAGAAGACTGATAGACATTGCAACTTTTGTAATCGAGATGGCCACTTAGATTCCAAATGCTTTAAGAAGATGGAAGCCTTGGAAGCAGCAATGAAGAAGCATAACATCCATTTGGAGCACTCTTCAACTTCAACTTCATCTTCAGGAATGGCACTTTCTGCATGTGGTTGGCAAGCATCTCGGTCTGGCTATGCACTAAATGTATCTTCTTCTTCTCATTCTCATGAGTGGCTCATTGATTCTGGAGCTTCTTATCACATGGCCAAAAACAAAGCCATGTTTTCTTCTTTAAATGATTGTAACACCAAAAAAATATATGTTGGTGATGATAGATCTCTTAGTGTTGTAGGGACTGGAACTGTTCATATAGACAATGGTCAGTTTAATGATGTATTATGTGTTCCAACCTTATCCTGCAACCTTCTATCTGTATATCAGATAACTCATTCAGGTGAAGGTAAAATCGTTGAATTTTCACCTCACGATGTTGTAATTAAGGAACTAAGAGATCCTAGACATATTTTAGCTACTGGCATCACTGATGATTCTACAAGGTTGTATAAGTTTCACAACTTTGGGTCATCAAATCTTCCCTCAGTATTTGTTGCTCATAATGATGAAGTGAGCAAACTTTGGCATGAGCGATTTGGTCACTTAAACTATCGCTCTCTTCAGAATCTATGTAAAGAAAATATGGTGACAGGTCTTCCAATGGTATCTTGCAGAGATGGTGTTTGTTCCGGATGTGTACTCGGAAAACATCATCGGGACAGTTTTGAAAAACGTGCCTCTTGGCACGCCTCAGCCCCTTTACAGCTCGTGCATAGTGATTTATGTGGTCCACTTCCAGTTGCTTCATTCTCTGGCTACAAGTATTTCTTAACTTTCATTGATGATTTCTCCAGATGCACTTGGGTATACTTCTTAAAACTCAAGAGTGAAGTATTTAACATGTTCTTGGCCTTTAAGGCCTTTGTTGAAAAACAATCTGGACATCAAATTCTTAAGCTAAGATCTGATAATGGCGGAGAATATGTTAAAAACACATTCATCAACTTTTGCACTGAGAATGGAATTCAAATGCAACATATTGTTCCATATACTCCACAACAAAATGGTGTAGCTGAAAGGAAGAATCGCACCTTAAAGGAAATGGCTAATTGTATGCTTCAATCTAAAGGACTTAGTCTTAATTATTGGGCAGAAGCAATTAACTGTGAAAATTACATAATAAATCGCACTCCTACTAAGGTTTTAAAGAATATCACTCCAGAAGAAGCATGGAGCTCATTCAAACCAGATGTAAGTCACTTTTGTGTTTTTGGAAGTGAAGCATGGGCCCATATTCCAGATGAGAAACATAAAGCTTTAGAACCTAAGAGTGAAAAATGTATTTTTGTTGGATATTCTGAAGATGTCAAAGGATATAGACTTATTCCACTTAAGTCCAAAAATGTTATCATTATAAGAGATGTAAAGTTTGCTGAAAATATATCGGCCTGCGAGCCTAGTTCGGCGGATGTGCCACCTCTCCCTATCTCTTCTACTTTTGAAAATATTTCTTCTTCAGATGATGAAAGCGAGGATGAAAATCCTCCCCCACCTTCTCAGGATCCTCCTTCAGCTCCTCAGCTTCCAAAATGGGTCCGTGCTACTGGGGATATAGCAGGTGATCTTGTCGGTGATCCTACAGATCAGCGACGTACACGTTCTCAGTTCGAGAGAGCCTCTTATTTACTAGCTCAAGCTTCAGTGAATTATGATCCTGACACCTTTGCAGAAGCTTCAGGCCATCCAGATTGGGAAGCAGCTATGAATGAAGAATATCATTCATTATTGGCAAATGATACATGGGATCTTGTTCCTCTACCAAAGGGACGAAAACTTGTTAGATGCAAATGGGTTTACAGAACCAAGTATGGACCAGATGGGAAAGTTGATAAACATAAAGCTCGTCTTGTTGCTAAGGGTTTTTCACAAGTTGAAGGCATTGACTACACTGAAACCTTCTCCCCTGTTGCCAAAATGAACTCTATCCGCCTTGTTCTTTCCCTTGCTGCTTCTTTCAAATGGGAAGTCCATCAGATGGATGTTAAATACGCCTTCTTGCATGGGGACTTGCATGAAGAAATCTATATGGAACAACCTATTGGCTTTATACAAACAGACTCCAACCTTGTATGTCGGCTTAAGAAATCCCTTTATGGTCTCAAGCAAGCTCCTCGAGCTTAGTATGCCAAAATGGATAACTTTCTTTTAGAATCTGGCTTCTCTAGGTGTCATTCTGACAATACTGTCTACACCAAGAAAGTGGGCAAGTACCTTATCATTCTTGTTCTTTATGTTGATGATCTTATCCTGACTGGTAGTGATCCCAACCTTATAAACCATGTGAAGTCTAGCCTTAAAAGGAAGTTTGAAATGACAGACTTAGGACACTTACATTATTTTCTCGGTCTTCAAGTCTTGCAATCCAAGGAAGGTGTTTCCCTTTCTTAGTCCAAGTATGCCTGTGATATTCTACACCATTTTCACATGGAAGACTGTAAGCCAGCCCCCTCTCCCTTTCAGTCTGGAGTCAAAATTTCAGTCACTTGTACTTCTCCTGAAGTTGATGCTACCTTATACCGTCAACTTGTAGGAAAACTTTTGTATCTAACCCATACTCGTCCTGACCTTTCCTTTGCTATTGGCCTTGTTGCTCAGTTTATGCAAAACCCACGTGAAAGTCATTAGAAAACAGCTAAAAGAATACTTCGTTATGTTCGATGTACAGTTCAGTTTGGGATTCATTACAGTGTCGAACCATCTCCTTTATTGGTTGGTTTCACTGATTCCGATTGGGCTGGTGACCCTGATGATCGGAAGTCTACTGCAGGTTATGTGTTCACTCTTGGTTCAGGACCTATTACATGGGCTTGCAAGAAACAAGGTGCCATTTCTATTTCTTCAGCAGAAGCAGAGTATCGTGGTGCCGTAGAAGCTAGTAAGGAAGCCTTGTGGCTTTGTCAGATCCTGTCAGAGTTTGGCTTTCAGCAGCAGCATCCGACTACACTTTGGTGTGATAATCAAAGTGCCATTCAGCTATGCAAATATCCAGTCCAACATCAGCGCAGCAAACACATTGAACTGCACATGCACTTCATCAGAAAGCTCATTCATGACCATGTTCTTAAAGTGCAATATTGTTCAACAAATAATCAAGTTGCAGACATCTTTACAAAGGCTCTCACAGAGGCGAAGTTCACTAAACTTCGATTTATGGTTGGAGTTCAGGAAGTTGTCACTAAGGGGGGATAGGCTCTAGTGCCTCCTTCCTTCTCCTATTGTGTCATATTTGTAAATCCTTCAATCCTATCCCAAGTTGTTATTAAGGGGGTGTTACACAAAAATATCGTCACCATGATTATTTGCAGTCAGTATGGGTCTATCATCACTTGTACTGTCCTCCTAAGCAAGTCTCAGACCTCAGCTCTTCAAGTCAAGCTTTGAAAATGAGAGAAAGACATTGAAAATCAATAAAACTCTGGTTTTGCACTTTCTCTCACTGTTACCTGCGTTCCTGCACCTTCTGTTTACAAAAACTGTGGACCTGCCCGCTCTGTCCCTAAAGGTGTGGGTGTGGACCCCTGTGAAAGTCAAAAAGGCGCAAGTGTATTATAAAAAACTCACTTTGGGTTAATTCTAGATGATTCTAGAAGGAATTTTGACATGGATTGGCCACTGATAGGTGGTTCATGCATCCCAAAAGAGAAGGAGCTAATCCCTTGATGAGAGGAGGTGTCCCTTTGAAGGAGGGCTTTATCCCTTTGAAGGAGGACCTAGTAACTTCCCTCCATTGCACTATAAATTCACGCATTGGGCTGGTTGTTAGGGAGGTTAGAAGCAAAACATTTTTGAGGGTAAATGCTGGTGAAATTAAGACTTTCTAGTTGAGCTTAAGAGGAGAGATCACATACCTTTTTGGCTTCATTGGGAAGAGAGTGAAACTTGTCAAAGTAGAGGAGACTTCTTGCTGGACCTTGGGAGGAGCTTGTACAACGTCAAGGCACAGGTTGTAAAGTTCTTCTTGATATGAATTAATACAATCAAACTCATTTTTCTCAACAAATTGTCTCATGTCATTTGTTTCATGAATTCCTTGACTTTTATGTCAAATATGTTTTATGATATTGGCTTTTCAGGTGCTATTTAATTTGTTTGCTTGTTTGTGTTTGCAGATTCGTGACAAAAGAGCTCATTTGGATTAAAGGAGTGAAGGCTTCCACAAACTTGCGTTGGACCTAAGGTAGGCCTAAAACACTTGTTTGCCTTTGTTTATAAAATCATATTTAGAGAAAGATAGTGTTTGATTGGTTTTCTTGTCATTAGGTCTTCTTTAGATTCTAGGAAGGTCTATCTTGTCCGCAAGATCGACTTATTCCGTGTGACAAAATGGCGACTCCGCTGGGGACTTGATTTTTTCCTTGTTTTTACTTTGACCTGAGAAACTGTGTTTTTGTTTCTGTTTTTGGCTTGTTGTGTGTGAAATTGGGTAGAGATTGTAGATCCAGGGTTATTTTTCATTTTTCATAGCTTTGGGATAGGACCGCACCCTAGCCTTTTGACACAGTGTGTACTTATCCGCACTTTTGCTTTTAGCACAGAGCGGGATCGCACCTGTGTTAACTGTGGGCCTGTGGACCCTATCAAAATTTTGAAAAACCTAATATTTCCTCTGTTAGTCAACTTAGTTTTTGTTTAGAAGTTATTATCTATTGCCCAGACCTGCATATAACCTGTCAGAAGCTTTCCTTAGGTTGATTTCATTGGTGTTAGGGTTTTTAGGTGAAATTCCTAGGAGTTTTGCTTGTTGGGTTTGTTTTTCATTTTGGTCTTGTAGTAGCTCTGAGCTTAGAAGCTGTAGGGACCTCAGATCACCTTGGTGTCTACCAGGCTTCTTATGAGTCTGACCATTTATGAAATCTACCCTTGTTGAGGAATCCGCTTTGTGTTTTCTTTTTACAAAACTTCGAAAATCTTGTGTTTAAAAGTTTGGATTTTCATTTTTTAAAAAGAAGACAAATTGGTTGTTTTTGACTGATTTGTGATTCTACATAAATTGGTCCTTAGCTTACATCTAGCTAAGTAAAACATCCTTAAAAATACATCTTGTAGGCTTTGACTTCAAATAGGTTTTTATAGTTTATAGATCTCAAACTTAGTTGTTTGCATAGTTTTGAGTGTTTTATAAAAATAAAAAAATATCTTTTGGAAAAAAGTTTGTTTTTTGTAGTGGTTGAGTGCTTTGAAAAGAAAAGGGAAATTTTTGTGAAATAACTAGTTGTCTCGTTTTGAGTGCATTGGAAAGGACAAAATCTCTTCTTTTAATTTGTGTGTTAAGAAAGATTTGTGTTTACAAAGTATTTTGCATTCTCAAACTCTTTCCTAGCTAGAAGTTCATCGAAGAGAAAAGATTGTTTAAATCATCTTAGGTGCATTTTTAGTGATTTTGAGTCGAGTCTTCATACCACGAGTTTCATCTCTGCACCTTTTGACTTAAACAAAAACCAATAAAAATAACGCTTAAAGTAAAATTCATCTAGCAACATTTTTATTTCTAGGGCTCTGATACACCAACTTAGCTTAGGCTAGTGTCTTGGAGTAGGAGAGTAATTAACTCTCCAAGACAGTAAAAACAAACAAGTAGCTGTATCTTGTGGTAGGGAAGAAATCCAATTGTTGCATTTATGCTCTGGGAAAGCTCCTCTTAAAGGAGAAGCATGAGATCGTGTCCGAACCAGTGTGGGAATCAATCCTTCCTCATTGGGAACGACGCCAGATATTCACGTATTAACGGTAAACCTCGGATTAATCATTGTCGAGGAGCCTGGGGTCACTTGTTGGTAAACATTGGATTATGTCAAGGAGCCTTCAAGGGGATTGAGTTTGCTACTCTGCCCTTGCGTGCGTATCGGATCGTAGACTGTTCCCCCAGGTATATTTGTTTCATTTGGTAACCTTAGTGGCCATATTCTTTAGGATTCTTCCTGAGGTGACAGTGGTGGGAAGATCCCACTTTACCTGGAGCAGACGTCGGCTAGACTCACTTGGATTTTCTGGGGGGTTCTTCTCACTCGAGACGGTTAAGTGGAGGAACTTGTGCCAGTCTATTCATTAAGTAGGTTGCTGGGGTAACTGTTCCAACCACCATTTCTGTATTGAACTCTGCGATGTTGGATTTCATCACCAACTAGTGTTTTCAATACGAACGTTACTGTTTGTGTGTGTTTGATCTCCTAGATTCTTTAGGCGTGTGATTCAGCTTTTTTTGGTTCTTTAGAGGCTTTAGGTGGTTTTCATTGAGATTTTACTTTGTTTGCGTGTGAAGTAGTTAAAAGTTTTTAACCGTGGCTGAATTACCGAGGAAGTCCCGTAGACTTCGGGCCAACCTCCTGAGTTTTCACCGAGCCAACTTGAAGGTTTGAAAGTCCTCGTAACTCCTAGAGACAGTAGAGGTGGGTCACCTGAAAAAGGAGAGTCTTCTTTGGTGGTACATCATGATTTTCAAGCTTTAGTAGCAGATTATAATCCGCAATCAGTGTCTGTTTCCGAAGTTACTGGTAGCTTTTCATCTACTAGTGATATAGGTGAGGAACCTGAAATATCTGAACCTGAAAGTGAATTTGCTACTACTCCGACATCGGGGTTTGCTTCTCCAGCTTCTAGTCGTCCTGGTTCACCTAGGGTAGAAAGAGTAATCACCCAAGATCTTCCTTCTGGACTCATAGCTATTGAAGAACCTGCTACTCCGGAAGAAGAAGTAGGCATCCCTATCCCTGAAAATCAACCTATTATTGAGCTAAGGGAACGTGAATCAATTTTTTACAGTCCACCAAGGAGCAGTACTTGGTATCTTTCTTTGACTAATTTCTTAGAAAACCCAGGGTTAAGTTTTTCACCACCCCGTGTTCCTTATCACCCAAGACCTAGAGGTTATTATCCTTCATTAAATATGTCAAGACAGTCGTACATGTTTACTCAATCGCCCGAATCCTTTTTGTATGGCGGTCCTTCTGTTCCCTCTGGGTATCAGTCACTTTCTGGTACTTTTTCGGGAGCATCTCCTCAACCCATTGAACAAGGGTTATTAACTGGAAGTAATGGTACTAAACCGTTGAGCGTAGAAGATATTCTCATGATGTCAGGTTCTATTCCCAATCCTCAACCTCAAGGTGGCCAGTTACCGCCTGGGGGCAACCTCAAGGACAGTACATACCTACGGGGCAGTACGTTCCTCAAGGTCAACCCCAGACTCAATATGTACCCCAAGGTCAGCCCTAATATCAATTTATACCTCAATGTCAACCCCAGTATCAATACGTGCCTCAAGGGTATCAACCCCAAGGTCAGTACTCGAACCAAGGTTTCCAACCACCCTCCGGTCAATCATATGTTCAAGGAATGGGAAATGTACCTTTGAATTATCAATCCTACCCTCAACCCGGTTATGGTCCTCAATATTCTCAACCTGTTATGGGTCCGTACCCCGGAATGAATTTAGTGTGGGATCCATCGCAAACTCAACAGGTGTTGCAGCCAAATGTACAGTTGTCATCTCAAACTGGACAACCCTTAGTTTCTGGTACACCCCAGCAACCAGCCCAGTCTAATATTCAAACATTTGTACCTTCGGTAGTTTCTCAGCCTGGGCCTAGTACGCCTCATACTCCGCCTCAAACGACTGCTGCAAATGCCGCAACATCTGTTCAATCTACCCCACCTACTTACGGAGTATCGATAGCTTCGGTTTCTACTGTTCCTGTATCTACTCCTCAGACATCTTTACCACCGTCTGGATCCATGATTCAAACTTCGGTTCAGATGCCTGTAGGAAAACCTGGTTCAAGTACGGTTGTCACAAGTCAACCCCAGTTTACTTATCAACCGTACCAGGGACAATACGGTTTCGGTCCTGCTGTGCAGCAGCCAGTCTATCAGTATCAATCGTACCCTGGGTACACATATCAACAACCTCAACAACCCCAGTACGGTCTGATTAATCCTGGTTTTCCGAGAGGATACAATATCCCAAATGAAATTCCTATTCCTAGTTATCCCGGATATCCTCCTCCTGGGGCTGGTCTCATGACCCAGAGTTTTAGGGACCCTAAACGTCAATTACCATTTATCGCAACTTTGGACTTGCCTGACTTGTCGCGCCTAATGAACGATCCCATTGATTATCTTCCGTTTTGGCCGCCAATGTCAAATAAGTTGCCTAGTGATATTCCTAAGTTCGAAGGCAAATCAGGAGAGAACCCGTCGAACCATGTGATGAATTATCACCTCTGGTGTGCGTCTAACTCCATTTCAGATGATTCAGTCCGTCTAAGACTTTTCCAGCGCACTCTAATTGGTCTCGTGACCAAGTGGTACATCGAGTTACCGCGAGGCACTTTTTATAATTTTAGTCAGTTAGCTACCTCGTTTTTAACTCATTTTCAGTTGCCGATCAGATATGACAATGGCACGGAATTGTTAACTTCGTTAAAGCAATCGACGTCCACTTACATTTTAGATCATATTCATGAGTGGAGACATCGACAGCGTTTAGTGAAGGTTTTTATTCCAGATCAGATCTTGGCTGAATGGTTCGTAAAATTTTGTTGCCAAAGATCACTGAAGATGTAGCTAAAGCCAGAGTTGTTACTGAGGAGCAAGTAATTGCTCAAGCACAGTACCTTGACTTGGTCTACACTCAGTCAGGTATGTTACACGAGAAAATCCCTGATCTTCCCAAGCAAAATCAAATCGCTGCAGCTCCTTTGGGATCTCATGCCGCTGATGGTATGATTGGTACGGTTAACACTAAGAGTAAGAAGAAGTCTTCTAAGAATTCTTCTCCTATCATAACCTTGCCTGATTCCCCGACAGGAGATTCTTCTACGGAGATTTCCACCGATATTCACGTTGTAGAATCATCTACAGCCAAACTAAAATCCAGTGGGAAGAAGAAAGGAAAGAAGAAGAATAAAACGGACAAAAATTCAAAGGAGAAACCTGAAAAATTGGAATCCAATGATGAAAAGCGCAAACCTCGTTATCCTTGTCTCATTTGTGACGATGAACATTTTACAAGAGACTTCCCTCATCGTGTAGAGGTTGCGAAGATTGTCAAAGGTTCCTAAACGCCTACTGTTTTGAAGGATCCTTTTCCAGCTCAAGACAGTAAGATGATAGGTTCTTCCTCGAGTGCCAATGAAGAACCCATACTGATGATGTCCCATGTTAGGATTGCGACTCGATCGCATGATTATGGTAGTAAAAGTCCTGTTGATGATAAAGAAGCAGAATCTTCTCATTCTAATCCATCAACCTCAGCTCCCGGTTCCGATCCGCTACAGATCAAGAAACCTAATCCAGACTTGGTAATCAAACCGCCCGCCAAGGGTATACTTCAAAAGTCAGCTTTCAATCCACATGCGAGAGCGGCTCAGAACTAAAACATTGTTGAGGATTTAGCTGTTTCACCCTCAGCAATGTCGGCTTTGGAAGTGCTGCAATCATGTCTAGCACAACGTAAATTACTGTTGTCGGCTATAGGAGCTGTTGACGTTCAAGACTCGAACCTAATAATTTTCGATCTAGAAAATAGTACACCACGCTTACCTCATCAATTACAGCAGAAGTTGAAAAATTACTCAAAGCAGGTTTCATTTATCCGATCCTGTTAACAGATTGGGTATCGAATATTGTTCTGGTTAACAAAAAGCAAGGGACAATAAGAATATGTATCGATTATAGGGACATTAATCAAGCCTGTCCAAAGGACAATTACCCAACTCCCTATATCAATCAAAGCATTGATGATTGTGCCGGCAGCGAAATATTCTCCTTCATGGATGGTTTTTCCGGATACAATCAAATCAATATTCTACCTGCCGATCAACCAAAAACGGCTTTCATTTGTCCATGGGGGACATTTGCTTATTGCAAACTACCTTTTGGGCTCAAGAATGCCGGAGAAAATTTTCAAAGGGCCATGTCTTATGCGTTTCATGACATCAAGCACATTGTGCAACCCTATCTCGATGATTCTCCTTCTCATTCATTACATCGAGCAGATCACCTCGTCCATTTACGAGCAATCTTTATGAGGTGTAGGCATTATCGGATTCGGTTGAACCCACACAAATGTGTCTTCTGTATAGAAACGGGTCGATTGCTAGGGTTTGTAGTTTCGAAAGCCGGCATTCACGTTGATCCCTCGAAGGTCAAAGCTATTGTCAAATTGCCCCCTCCTTCGAGTCTTCGCCAACTCCAAAGTTTGCAAGGGAAAGCAAACTTTTTACGACGATTCATTCCTAACTACGCCGAGGCTACAAAGGGTTTTACCTGGTTGTTGAAACAGAATACTCCATTCTATTGGGATGAGATAGCTCAGAAATCTTTTGATGCACTAAAACACGTGTTGACCCATGCACTGTTATTGCATCCTCCCAACTACAACCTGGATTACTTCTTGTATCTCGCCGCCTCTCATTCCACCATTGGAATGGTCTTAGTTCAGGAAGATGAATTCGGAACTGAGCATGTGATATATTACCTTAGTCGAACTTTAAATCCAACTGAGCTAAAATACTCACATGTGGAGAAATTGGCATTGGCAACTATTCAAGCTGTCCAACGTTTTCGTCACTACATTTTACTACGTAAAACTACAGTAATTTCGGATTGCAACCTTATGATATACATTTTGACCAAGCAATTGCTAGGGGGTAAGTACTCTAAATGGATCGTTATCCTGCAGGAGTCCAACTTGGAATTTGAAAAATCTAAGTCTAAGAAATCTTTAGTTTTTGCGGAGTTAATGTGTGACTTCCCGCGTGCTAACACGAAAACTGTGGCGGAGGAGCCCATTGCGGACAAATCTTTGTTTCTAATTAGCACTTTAGATCCGTGGTATGGGGATATCATCATTTATCTCCAGACCCAATCCTTTCGGCTAGAAATTTCAAGGTCAGAACGTCGGAAAATACGATTCCAGTCCCAACAATTCAGGATTATTGGAGATACTCTTTATCGCCGTGGGGTAGACTCTATTTTTCGACATTGCTTAACTCACGAGGAAGCTGAAAGGGTTCTAAATGACTATCACTCTGGAGCATGTGGCGGTCATATGTCTGGGTATTCCACAGCCCAAAAGATATTGTGCGCTGGATACTTCTGGCCGTCTTTGTTTAAAGATTGTATTATTGCGGTCTGAAAATGCCACAACTGCCAAATATTTGATCGAAAGATGCGTGCTCCACCTGCTCCTCTCCACCCTATAATTGCCATTGGTCCTTTTGCCAAATGGGGTATTGATTATATTACATGTAACCCTCACTCGGCCGGGGGGCATGCGTATATCATCCTTCCGGTAGATTATTTTACCAAGTGGGTCGAGGCGATGCCTACATTTGAGGCAGACGGCAAGACAACTGCAATTTTCGTGTTCAATCATATAATTGCTAGGTTTGGTGCCCCACAAGCAATAATCACTGATCATGGGCATCATTTTCGAAATGTTATGATGACCGAACTTACAGGCCAGCTTGGTTTGCGTCACGATAGTTCAACTCCTTATTATCCACAAGCTAATGGTCTGGTTGAATCCATCAACAAAGTTTTAGTCATCATGATTCGACGAATCATTGGGATTCATCGGTCGAATTGGCATAACATGCTATTTTCAGCGCTTTGGGCGTATCGTACCTCAGTAAAAACATCAACAGGGTTCACTCCTTTCCAACTAGTTTATGGTCTGGAAGCTGTGTTACCCATTGAATGCGAAATCCCGTCACTGCAAATGGCCATCGAGTTACTTCCAGCCACTTCCAAAGAGGAAAAGCGTTTGTTATACTTGGCTCAATTAGATGAGAATCGACGTGATGCTGCATTGGCGATCGAGACTCACGTAAAACGTATGAAAGCTTAGTATGATCGAAATGTGACCCCTCGAAATTTTTCGGAAGGAGATATAGTCTTAGTTTACGATCAAGCTAATGATAAATTAGGCGCTGGAAAATTCGTTCCTATGTGGCATGGTCCCTATGTTTTCAAGCGAAAGCTAGCAAAAGGGGCCTATGAATTGGTAGACTTTGACGGGGACTCTTTAGGTAAACCCAGAAATGGTCTTTACCTGAAGAGGTATTATGCTTAAATAATGGGTATGGAGATTTTTAGTTAGGATAGCTTTTCTTTCTAGCTGGTGTGTTTTAGTTTAAATAGTGTGCTTAGCTTAGAGAGTGTTTTTTCGTCATTATTCTTGCTTATCTTGGTTTTACTCTTGATATTGCAGATGTCGATGCCTCTCCAAACATACATTGGTTTCGCTAATGGTGCTTATCGTAATAAACAAAACATTTCTTCCGAAGCTTGGGTTATCTATTCGCCCTCTGACGAGTTAGTATCTATGCATGGGGTAAGCCTCGGTCAAACAACGAACAACATTACCGAGTATAGTGCAGTGATTGAGTTATTATATGAATCTATTTCATTTGGGATTCGGAGTTTGATAGTGAGGTTAGATTCTGAACTCGTTGTATTATAACTTAATAGAGTGTATGCCATTGGAAATCCAGTGTTATTGAGATTATTTTTGAGAGTGCGTCTCTTGGAACGTGAATTTGATTATATTGAGTATCAGCATATTCCAAGATCTTTAAATACATTAGCAGATGCAATTGCTTCTCGAATGTTAAGTAGACATTTGCAATAATCATACATGTAAATTTAAAACCATTCCATAACATGATTTACAAGATAAGTCGGTAATAGTGATATATATATATAGGAGTGTGTCAAAAAATACATCGTCCTTGATCATAGGTTGAAAAACACCTTATGATCGACAAAAATGATAAGTACAAAAAACAAAAATGTCATATGTGCCCACAATAGGCGATCATCCTATCACTGGTGATGATCTCGATAAGAAACCACTGCACGGGCCACCTTGCAAAGGAACCTCCTAAAAGGTCCTGGGACCCCAATCACATAGCGCTGAAGCCGACGAGGAATGTCGTCTATAGTGGTCTCCGGAATATCTCCTATCAAGCACTCGAGATGACCCTCCAACTCAGCCAAAACCTCTGCTGATTCGTCCTGTGGGGCTGGCGCGGCTGCAGCTAGTTGTTTCCTCTTGTAAGGCCGGAGAGCGGCTGGTCGTTGTGGACCCACATCTGCATTTGAAACTTTTACTATTAGTTTTGGGACAATGGAAAAATAATAAAAAAATTAAAATAGGAAAAATGTTGAAAATGATTTTACTTGAGTCATCCCACTGCTCTCCTGGTGGAAGAGCCATGTCTGGGTCACCATGAAAATCTACCCCAGCGTAGGGAAGTCCTGAATAGAAAAAACCCAGTTTTCCAACCATTGGAA